>CM041641.1:7256968-7280154 GCA_023333625.1 Bothriochloa decipiens
ATATATTTGACGTACAAGTCTATATCTCTAACATTGCCATGGGTGCAAAGGTGTGGATTATTTCCGTACCTATACCAACGATATAATAAAGATGGTTTGAAAAAAAATGATATGATAAATATATTTACTCAAATCTCATACTATACTATACACATGTAAGCTGGAAATTCAGTACTAAAAAATTATGGGGACTCACTTCAAGTTCAGGGAGCCATCTTGAATTCTTTTGAGAAGCCCAGAGGGGATCGATCCACTGAGTTGGTTCCCTGTCAAATCTCTAGAAATTGGAAGTGCTGTTAATAATGCAAATCGTGGATCAATTAGGATTGAGGAAAGGTTCCCAGACTTACAGTAGTACTAGAGAAGGTAACTTTGAAAGGGCGTCAGGAATTGAGCCCGTCAAGTTATTGTTTGACAGATCCCTGCAAGATGTAGATGAGTTACATTTTGCTGTTTTTTTTTGGCCCAAGAAAGCACAGAACAGAGGTTAAATATATAAATATTTATTTACATCTCCACACGTACAGATATTGGACGGCCTTGTGACTTGCGAAAGAAGACGATATATCACCATTCAGACCACTGAAGGACAGGTTTCTGCAAAGTATCCGGTGGCTTAGTTTTTTTTTTTTTTTTACGACGTCAACGTGTATTCGGTGGCTTTAGTTTTACTTTCGCAGCAAACCAGAAACCTAAAGCAATTTTGTACTAAAATCTCATTTCTTTTACCACAATGCAAGAACCTGTAAAATTTCAATTTGAATCACTTACAAACTTGTGATTCTTGGAGGGCTGGAAACGGCATAGCTGCAGGCTAACCGGTCCCAGGCAAGAGTCTTGGGAAAGCACGGGTCACCCATCCAGTTCCTCCGCACACTATACTTGTCCTTGATCGCCGTGATGGCAGACACTGTTCAGTGCAGATTGCACACACAAGTTCAGTTCAGTATGCCCGCGGTGAACTATGTGCTAGGCGGGAGTGGCGGTGCACACACCGTCAATGGAGTCGGTGCCAACGTTGGTGGTGGGGAAGAGCGAGAAAATCTCCATGGCGTTGATGATCGGCGGCAACGTCGAGTTGGCAGTGGCGTTCAGAGAAATGTTGTACCCTGCGTCGTAGCCCGCTAATACGGGGATGACGTTGTAGGCGGTCTCGGCGTAGAGCAACTCGGGCGTGAAATCCTCGACGTACCGGCCGTTAAAATTGATGTAGAACTGGCGCACGGCGCCGTGCGGCATTTCCTGCAGCTCGGAGAAATGCATGACGGTAATGTAGCCCAGGGACGGGTCCTTGGGCTCCGGCTTGGGCTCCCAGAACAGCTCGATGTTCTTTGAGGCGTTGCGCGGCGTGATCGCCGTCTGCATCACCTTGGACGGCGCCCCGAACAGATCACTCTGTATGTTCTGCACCCAGCTCGCTGTTGATATCACGGTCCAGTTGGCGGCGTCCACGGAAGGGATCCATATTCTATCGTGGGGATCATCAGGGTACCTGACGATGGCGGCGTCCGAGTCATTCGTTGGTCCGAAATTGGTCCTGCCCGCCAGTGCCAGGCCGTGCGTCGCGTTGGCCTGCGGGTAGAACCTTGTCTTGAGAGGCCTCAGCTCCAGCGTAGAGACGAACGGCGTCCCGGCGCCGATGTTCACCGGGCAGAGCTAAAGGAAGCTGTCCGGGACGACGACGATCGCCTCCAGCATCTCCGGGACGCCCGGGTCCGACACGTTCATGGTGCTCAGGAAGTTGACGCCGACGTAGACCTCGAAGACGGGCGGCCGGCGGAGGCCGTCGTAGTCGCCGTACATGAAGAAGGCACGGACGAGGTACTTGAGCCCGGCCTCCAGGGACCGGAGCGTGTAGCAGCAGCGCGCCCCGTCGGGAAAGCTGCGCACATCGTGGAAGCTCTTTGGGAGCTGCGGCGTCACGTACTCGGCCGAGATGTTGTGGTTGGAGCCGGCGTCGGTGAAGCCGGCGTCCGGGGCGTATGACAGCTTGGTGGTGTCGTCCACGTTGCTCGCCGTTCCGGGCATGCCGCAGTCGATATTGATGAAACCTGCAAGGCGAATTGGATTGCATTGCATTGTTGTGAATTTGTGATACTACAATCCGTGCAGGCAGTGTACGATCTGAATAGGGGACGATGGCCGGCAGAGGTTGAGCATTTACCGATGCTGTCAGGCTGAGCACAAGCTTTGAGCATGCCGCAATCCGTGGCGGCAGCGAGGCAAAGAAGCAGCAACCACGACATGGTGGTTCCCAACGCTGTATGAAAGACCACATCAGCACATCAATGACTATGTTTTGATGAAGCCGGATTCTTATCCTCTATCTAAAAAAAATTCTATGACTACGATCTATCACCGGAGTACCAGATCCATAACAGGTTGACTATGCAACTAGGCCCCCTTGTCAACGCCACCACACCTCGACGGTGTGCCAACGACCTGTATCAAAATGGCAAGTGACAACTGATTAACCGAGATTTGACACCGAGAGCATGGGCATGGTAGATTGATTAATTGAATCTCTCTCTATGGCATCCGTCCTGCTGTACCAAAGTGGCAAGTGACGACAAAATAACTGAGAACAGGGCAGGGGTGTTGACTTGGATCCTGTCTCGTCCTCGGGTACAGATGCAACTTGCTCATTTACCCACTGCAACAATTAACCGAGAACATGGATAGGGCCATTGACTTTTTAGATATAGGGGACCGTTTGGATCACTAAATATTAGTTTTTTTTGCAAACAACCAAAGATTAGTTGTTAGATCTAAATTTCAGTTCACTATTCTCTCTATATTGATAATTCAAGTTGTTTTGACGGCGGTAGGTCTCAAAACATAACTTTGACTACTTATTTTATAAAATTATTTATTGAAAAGTACTTATATGTATATAATAAATTTACTGTAGAGACTTCGGTCCATCCTGATTCCTAAAAAAATACTAGTAATTTGCGGGCCCATGCGCGCGAGCACTGGCCCATCCAATATTTCGAAAGAATATGTAATGTAGATAGTAGACACTAAGCTTAGGCATTGCGATCTAGATCATCCAAGATCTTTAACCAAAACACACAAATAGTACTAACTGTCTAGATCATCCTAGATTTTTACAAACCAGTTGGCTAGGGGCCGTGTGCCAGTAGCAGTGGTGGTATTGCATGCAGTGACGGGACATCGAGGCAAAATGTATGTGTGCTATCGTTAAAGGGCGAGCAATCAACAATTTTTGAAATACATAAGAGAAAATATCTTTCATGTGAAAGAAAAACACGCATATATGTAGTCTACATACGAAGGAGCAACGATCAGAGAACAAACGGGAGTACAGCTCCTACATGAACACAAAAAACCATAATCTGAGTACACATAGGAGACCAGGGCTGAGCACTAAGAGAACTATAATACAGTAGTGATAGCAGTATACTGGTTGTGAAAGAGTAGTGTATTAAAAGCTAACTACACATCTGGATGTTTGATCCTTCCATGTTGATACCTGAAAGATCTTGGTCCATGATTGGAAAGGCTGGTGGCAATGGAAACTGAACTCTGCCAGCTGGGTGAATCTGGTTATACATTTGAATATGTTAGACCTACTCAGTCTGTGAACAGCAAGATGGACATATGATGTGTGTATGTGCGAAGAATTTATCAGATGCCTGATAGCAGCGCATGCATTCTGTGTGGTGCCTAGAGCCTGACAGAGGAAATGTTTGGCACGGTGGGCAAGAGATGCAAGAAAGAAATTGTGCCGACCTTAAATTGCTGGTCAGAAGATTATGCTATGGGAGCGTAGTGAGGTTCTGCAAAAAATATACAATATTTAGACAAGATCCTGAAAACTTTGAAATCCTTGCATCCAGTCCACATAGTCAATGTGAGCGGACCACATTTTTATGCATCCAAATTGGAATGCCATACAATCTATGGCAATAGTAAGAAAGGTTTAACAAAACAGAATATCATAATTGAGTCATAAAAAATTAGAATATCATAATTGAGTCATAAAAAATTATAATGGATCACATGAAGCCACAGCCTGTGGAGACACGTTTCCCGTAACAACTTACAGCTCTGAATGTATCAGAAATCTGTGCACAGGTTATAAGTGACAGGAACAATTGCTAATTCTATTCCATGGCCCGTGCCATACTCTGACAACTAAATATTTTTGGTAGTTTCTGCAGGCTACTGTTTAGAGATATATCAGCTAAAGACCATGTGGAACGCATATACACCCATCATGGAAATGCAATAGCAGCATCGGCATGATACTGTACACTACAATCAGTCTCTATTTTTAGAACAAATCTGAGAACTTATCTAACAACTCTGCTCCAACATAGCACACTGATGAATGATAAAAATATTAGAATCTGCCAGACCACGTCTGAGCATTAGGAGCACAATTGAATCAAACAATGGAAGTGCAGAATTCGGTATGGTCTCACCATTTATCCTTTTGGGCGTAGCTGGTTATCGTCCCTCAACAATTCCTTCATGACAGCAACAAAGCTGTGTAACTATAAAGCATAAAGCAAAAGAAAAAGATATTTAAATACGAGGAATGTTCATGATTCTAAAACTATTGTGGTAGAACATAATTTTCAGCATTAGGTCTTACTAATAATTATATCAAAGGGCAATATACTCTTAGTAATGATGAGGATGGTCAAACAGATTATACGAGAAAACTATGAAACAATTCTTGCAGGAGAAAAAGAGGAACTATCAAAATAATTAGAACCCATGTTTCTGGGTCTGTGTAGTAAACTCAGAAGAACTGATTGTTTAGTACCTCAACAGAACTAATCATCCGCTCACATCTTTTTTTCATCACATACTAAGCTAAACTTGTCATGTTCTTTTCATCAAGATATTTCTATCGCATCAAACTTGTCTACCAATTCCACACAATAAACAAAATTATAGATCAAATCAAAACCAATACAATGGCTTACGGATAGGTGAAAGGAGACCTGAAGAGCCTAATCGAAAAGACAACAAAAATAATAAAGTCAGCTCAGAATCTAGAAGTCTGATCAGCAAAAGCAAACTGATAAGAACCCGCATGCATACCTCATAGACCTGTACGAGCATGCAAGTAACTGTTAACTCATGGTAGTTATAAGTCTCATCCACCCTCCAGTGACCAAGCATCCTCCCAAGTTAACTCAGTTAGCTAACCAATATTAACAATGTCTACAACAAATTACATAAGTAAAATCGCTAAAAGCATATTAAAGAAAATTGTATGCCAATACAATAATTCTTCAATCTCTCATCAATATTGCCTTTTTCTTGTCCATGCATAACCGTAGGTGTAAGAAAAAAAATAGAAATGACAGTCCTTCATAGAGTGGTAGCTGCTTAAGCTGTATCACTGCAATTTTATTCCTGAAACACATGAGTGCCTTCCAAATATAAAAAAATATTAAGTAGACCTGTGGAATTTCTAAAGAAGGAACTGCATCATCAAGAATACCTACTCGAAGACAATGGTAATCAAGCAGAATTATCTATTACGTTACAAAGAGCAAGCAAGTTGGAAGATGTTTATACCTAGGCAAAATTGGATAAAGTTTAGTCAATGTTACCCTCCGCCAAGGTACCAAGCCATCCACCAACCTAGACAGAATTCAGCATACAGATATACACATTACATAAGGAGAAGTTTTAGTCCCTTGCTTAACAAATACATTATAAAAGCAAGTCAACCACAATGAGTGCAATTTAAATTGGAATTTAAAAAAATATCAGACCAAGATCAGCATTTTACTTACTTAAACATGGTATCCAACAGGGCAAGAGGCAATGCAGTGCAAAGTGTCATTCTATTGATCTATGTAGTGGTTATAGTCATATAAAGATATGTGGCTTGAAAGGTACAACACAAATTACACTCAAGGGTACTATAACATCCGAGATGTTAGTACGTAATTAAAATATTAATCATGTGCATTATCAAGCATAATCATTGAGCATCATGGCATAAATGCATTCATGTTTTTTTAATGTCTTTTTGTGGTATTTGTTTAATACATGAAATAATGATGCTTAGGGTGTTTGTTTAATTTTAAAATCCTTCGAATTGAAATATTCCTTTTATCTCCTTTTTCTACAATTCAAAATCCATAAAGAATTTTGGTATACTCTCAAAATATGGTTTGTAGATATTGACAAGAGCTACAATAATGATATTCAAAGTTTTTCAAGTCTCCAAAAAGAATTTCAAATGAATTTGAAAATACAATTTTCTAGCATTTGTCCCCTTTTGATTTTAAATCTATATTTTAAAAATTATGCATATTTTGGGAAAACTTTGTATATAAAAAATGTTTGGTTTGAAAATTTGAGCATTTTATAGTTTTGAAGATTTTCGAGTTTTATTGAAAAATCAAAAGTAATTTCAAATATTTATTTCTTGGGTTTATTCCCCTTTTGAATTTGAATTCATATTTCAAAAACTAGGTAGAATTTGAAAATGCTTATTAAATGAAAAGTATAGCTCTTGAAAATTTATGAAAATGATATTTTTGGGGATTTTCAAGTTGCTATATATTTTTGGGAGTAATTGGTAAATTTCTGAATGATCTTGTTTGCTACAGTATTGCTGACGTCACTTTCTCCTTCGTCCCTCACTGCTCACCGGCGTTGAGGTGGCCGCCGTGCACTCTCTCGCCTTCGCGCGCCTGATGGAGCACTTGGACGTCTTCTCGAAGATGCTGGCCACCTCACCGACTTTCTTCCCCTCCTATTTAAGCCGAGCAGCCGGCCGCTGTGCCTCGATTTTTTTCTCCTCCGCTCGCCACCGGCCACCGTTGCTTCACCGACCAAATTCGGCTCCGCTGGTCCATCTTTATCTGCTCCGTCTTGCAGGCAGGTTCGCCTCGTCCTTTCGAGTTCAACTAGCCCGCTTGTGCCTTGTTTGGTGGCCGGAGTTGCTCGGAGCACCCGTTCTTCTTCACGGTCGAACGTCGCGCCGCCGCGAGCACTTCGTCACCGCCAACTCACTCTGGTGAGCCTCGCGTTGCATTTTCTTGCCCTTTAGCTTTTTCTCGAGGCCTTGATCATGATCGGCTCTGTAGTTTTGGCTATAAGCCTCTAGATGCGACGGAACGCCGTCGAGCCGCCATGTCCGGTTCGCTGAGCCCCCCTGGCCGCAGGAAAGCTCGCTCTGAGCCATTGTCTGGACATTTAACTCCTTGAGTGGGTGCGCGGGATTGCGAGGGGCACGCCGGTGTTCTTCCCGTTGCCGGAGGACTCACCGTCGGCAAGTCCCGCGGTCAGCCGAGCGTCACCGCGGCGTGCTCTGCTCGAGCGCCGCCTAGGGACGTCATTTTGTAAATAGAAACAAACCTAGGGGTCTTGATGCAAAGGTCATGACTTATATCAATAGTGCCAGAAAGTACTTTGGACTTAGTTGTAATTTTGTAAAAGTACAAGGGCCTTTTTGAAAAACTGCCAGGCCAGACCAAACAGGCCGCATTGGGCCGGCCCAATTTTCTGGGCCGACCTGTTTGGCCGAGTTGGGCCGCTTTGAGCCCAGGCAGTTCTTTTTCTTTTTCAATGTTTATTCTTTTTCCTGATTTGATGAATAGTGTTGTAATTTGTTAATTTCATAGTAATTTGTGTATTGCTCCAAAAATTATAAAAAATTTTGTTATGCTCTTTATGATGTTCTCTACCTAGAAAAAATATAAAATGCCAAATTTGAGTACTTTGCATAAGTTAAATTAGCTCTTTTAATTGAAAAATACATCTTCTATGATTTTTAATAAATAAAATAATTGGCTTTTATTTCTAAAAATTGTTTTTCCATCTAATTAGACCAAGATCTTTTTAAAATAAATTTGAGCTTAATTAGACAAATTTAGTTTTATGTCTTTATTTATGCTTTTTAATTAATTAATTAACCCTTTTAATCTTGCTTAATCATTATAGGATTGTTTGACTTTGGGATTGATTGATTACCTTGGGTCGCTAACCTTAATGACTCTTAGCACCCTAAGTAATTGTTTGAGCTTACCTTTACCATGTTTTTAGGGTTTATTTAATGTTATTTTATGTGCTTAATGAAAGTCTTTAGATCTTGTTAGGGTACAACTTTATCGTGAAGTAAAGTTATACTCAAGTTAATTAAGTTGTTATGCTTTCATCCATGTATCATCATGCATCATGCCTTGAGCTCATCATTCTAAAGCATGCATCATTTCATTACGTGTAGTTGTTTCGAGAGTGAATTGGATCGTGTTGATCAACGTTCGAAAAGAAGCCATCCAACAAGAATGTTCGAGAAGGTGACATCCATCAATGATGTTGAAATCCTTATCCATGGTGTTGGTGCCAAATCTAACATTTGTGATCCCGATGAGAACTAACCACCACTGCAACAAAGGCAAGCCTCGGATGTATTTAAACCCTTTCTTGATTTTATAAAAGTTTTATCGCTTTAGTTATGAAATGTTGCATTAAGTAATAGAAGTTGAGTGAAAACCTACCAGTTACAATTACCTGTCTTATTTCCATATTCCTTGTTACCTGTTATTTGAAAAATGTGTAGTAATGCTTAGCCCTGCTTAATTAGTTAGGTTTTCAAAAAGTAAAAGAATAAAAAAGTTGAGTTTGGCTTCATCTAATGGAATCATGATGAAAGTTAATAAATCGAGTCCGGACGGCTAACTTGCATTGGAAAAGTGGTCCCTCTGTAGTGTTTCCATCTGTTGATTCCCTAGGTCCCGTTCGTTGGTGAACTGGTGATATCGAGACTAGAAAATCCACATACAATGGTGTGGTATACCGTGGGTTCGCACCCCACGTATATCGATACACTATGGGTCAGAGGTCCCATGTGTATCGTGTGGTCAATATATTCTTGGGTTGGAGCCCGTGTATATCATGTGATCTGGTATGCATTTAAGGTTGGAGCCTCATGTATATCGAGATCTAGGTCCCAGCTAGGTAAAATCGGTTTGAATCACTGTTGCTTCTCGGAGAAGAAGACTCGATTGGTGTTCATCATCGTAGTAACAACTTGAATGATGTTTAAGGTTTAAGAATAGAGTTGGTTGGTAATCTTGAGCTAGAGTAAGAAAACTTTACTTTCTGTTAAGCTTTTCTGCAAAAATTCTTATCTCTTGCAAGCCTTACCTTGTCCCTCTAGCCTGCATTTCCTGAGTCTTCACCACTCTTTTTCGTCGGGTCAGTCTTGTTGAGTACTTTTGTACTCAGGGTTTGTTGAACCCCTGTTGCAGGTGCTAATTGGTGTTCAAACCAAGATCATGTCGGTGGGCTCGATGTGATCTGGTTGTCCTCTCCTGACTTAGGTGCTCTACCTAAGTTGTCTTTTGTAGTTCTACTCTACTTCCGCAATTGAAGTAAAGTTGTAAAAGTTAACTTATTTATATTTTGTAAATTTAATGTTATTATTCTTCCGCACTCTGATATATATTTTTATAACAAATGTTGTAATGTTGGAGCTACTCCTTTGTTGATCCTGGTATGAGTATAAAATGTGGTTTAATCGGGGTCCTTTCAGGGCATTCGACGGGGCTTTCTAGATTGTGTGGAACACATGCATGGCTGTCAGAGGTCTTCAGGACAATGATAGGTGTGTATAGGCCATATAATTTAGGAGGTTCTGCCACAGGTACCATCCTACTGATCTGTATAGCAGCCAATCAGCTACATCACATATATTGAAAGGTTAGTGACTATGCTAAAGCGTTAGAGGTAATCTGGTGTTTTTTGTACTAAAATTAGCTTCAAAAAATTCCTACTGTAAATAGGATATGAAACCAGCTACAAACCTGTAAATAGATCACCTTTAGCTCATCTTTGTGCATAGGGTCTTATCCAGATCAATAGATGTGATGTCCCACCTGCAGTGCAGTGATGGATTGGGATGCTGCTCTTGCAGCCATCCTGCGCTGCACCCTGCGTATTGTGAAATGAAAAATGAAGGCTCTATGAACGGTCATGGATCTACAACCAACTTGAGCCCATCAGGCATTCCCCAATGAATGGTCGATCTACATGGTTGTAGAACAGCAGATCGAGGATGAAAGCAACCATACCTAGTACGAATGGGTTGGATCACCAGCGATTCTCCCCCTCCAAACCCTAACGCATCAAAAAAATGTCGCCCATACGCACAGCAAATGAGAAGATGGGGAAGGAGAGAAGAGGAGGAAGGAGAGGTCGAGATGTGACCTGCACCACCGGCCGCCGGGAGTGGCGCTCGCCCGCGTCGTCGCCCGTGCCGCCGCCGCGCTGGGAGGGGCGGTCGCCCGTGCCACCATCGCGCCGAGAATGGCGCTCGCCCACGCAGTCGCCCGTGCCGCCACCGCGCTGGGAGGGGCGGTCGCTCGCGCCGCCACTCTGCTGCCGTGCCGCGCCAGCTACGTCGCCCGGCCACGCAGGAGGAGGAGGAGGAGGAGGAGGATGGCCGCCATCGGCGCGTGCGGCCGGCGCCGTCATGGCCTCCCCTGCTCGCGTCGTGAATGGGGAAGGAGAGGCGGCTGTGGAGGATAGGGTTAGGGTTTGAGGCTGAAGCCATTATATATTGGCGTGACAAGGTAGGATAGCCGTTGATCTTCAGATCGGACGCGCCAAAAAATTTCTGCCGACGTGGCCACCTTCTGGTGGTTTCTTGGCCACAGTAAATTTACTCTTTAAATATGTATATTTTTTATATGAAAGTATTTTTCAAAATAAATCT
The DNA here is from genome assembly GCA_023333625.1 of Bothriochloa decipiens. Classification (NCBI taxonomy): domain Eukaryota; kingdom Viridiplantae; phylum Streptophyta; class Magnoliopsida; order Poales; family Poaceae; genus Bothriochloa; species Bothriochloa decipiens. The sequence continues at coordinate 7,267,689 of CM041641.1, forward strand.
ATATATATGTTTTTTATATTTTTAAATTCAACAATCTAAAAGTTATTCATGATTTATATTCCCAATGTTTAATCCAAGCCTTGTCCAAAACTTCTTTGATTATCTACTAAGAGAACTAGTTATTGAATAAAAATTAGTCCATCCGGATGGCTTATGAAATTGAACTTTAGATGACTAACAATTTCAACCACTTACATTGAGATGATACATATGTTAAATAGCACTCCTCGCCTCTATCTAAACAAACACATATACAAAAAAAAGACAAGACTAATGTTGTATTTGATGCGAAGTATTTTTGAAGCATTGGAGAAATACTATGGTTTTACAAAATGCTTTGGTTTTTGAAGCCTATTGGGTGTTTGGATGCAACAAATCTACAAGTCTCTAAATTCATGGTTTTGGCAAAACTGTAATTCTTAGAAACTTCACTCATGACCTCTTTTTTCTAAACCATAGTTTGGTACCTCTTAGGCTTACAAAACTATAGTTTTGTGATACTTTTGAAAAACCACATCATCCAAACAGGCCCTAACATATTCTAAGCACTTGGAAAAAATATAGCAGGCGAGGAAGCCATCAGCTATCCATGAAGTAACCCGACTAGAAGTTTGCCCGTTGCAAGGGGTTTCAACGAGGACTAGTGGAAAGTGTGATCTTTCTAATACCTCGGGCAAAACATCATTGTGCAGAAGTTTGTATTCTTGAACCCTTTACTCCACAATTACATTCATGCTTCCTTGGTTCTATGCTTTTACCTTCCTAGTCTAGCTTCCTAGATAGCAAGTTAGCTGATACGTTTGGAACCTATGGTGCAAACTCTTTGGCGGTAGAGATAATATACTTAAAAGAAATAGTGTAGACACCTAAATAAAACTTGTGTACAATTTTTGTAAGTGGTTATTGGTATTAGTTTGTGAGTGAGTTAATTCACCCCACTTAGGCATCACAATCCCTGGTAGCCACCTTGAAGAAGGAAAACGCAATTGAATAATGTTGTGACTATGTACTTGTATGGATCAATAGATTTAAAAATCTATGGTAAAATAGTCATTTTCATCCCTAAACTAATACCCAAGGCTCAATTTGTCCCCGAACTTTTAATTTGTCCACTTTAGTCCCTAAACTATCGATAGTTCAATCTCATTCATCCCCTTCAAGGCTCACCACATGGCCAACAATACATGCAAAATGTCGCTTATACCCCTTGCTCTCTTCGAAAGATATGAGTTCTCTTATGGCCAAAGTGAACAAACCGTGACAAACATTCAATTTACTTGTTATAGCATGGGCATGTTGTCATTATTTACTAACCTGTATATATAAGTGATGAACCCTCAGACAGCTTACACTTATGAACAACGGATAAATGAGAGAGTCGGGGGGCATGAGCGACATTTCGCATGTACCGCTGGCCACATGGCGAGCTATGAAGGGCGATGGACGAGATTGAGCTACAAATTGATAGCTTAGGGACTAAAGTGGACAAATTGAAAGTTCAGGGATCAAACTGAGCCTTGGGCGATAGTTTAGGGATGAAAATTGCTATTTTGCCAAAATCTATTTGAGAGTTCTAAATGACTCAAGATCTCTTGTTTGAATTAGAATCACAAGCAACCCAACCCTCGAACAAGCTTTCTTGGGCTATCTCCAACAGGAGACCTATTGAGGTACTTAGGTACCCAAATTCAAAGTAGGTCTCCAACAGAATACCTATAGCCTCCAACACAGTATCTGTATGGAGATCCATATTGGGTGCCAGGAGAGGCACAACCCACTCATTTGCAGAAACATTTATCTTTTGGATTTTGTTATTAGAGAAGACAAAAAAAATGGGTATTGAATCATTTGCATGCACCGCTACCTAAAGGACAAATGAGTCTTGTATTTTTCGGTCGCGGTTGTCTTACCTTGGGTACAAGAGGTTAATACTATGTACCAATAATCTATCATGCATGTATTAATTTGAAACATAAACCAGGGACAAAAGTAGATAAACCCACCTGCAAGTTGGGGGGTTGTAAAGCCCACTTCTACGAGTTCTTAAACCAGACCCACATGGTGCCACAATTTATCTTGCGATTCCTGTTCACATTGTTTGTTATGGCAAGGATCCGAGTAGCGGAGGCATTAAATGTTACCGAGTAGTTGCCTTTGATTTGATCTGATGATGTGGTTATTTAAGTTAGTCAACAATTTAGATATGCTAGCTAAAATCTATATATCTTGTTCAATGCCAGTGGCCTGGCTTGCATTGATGATAACGAAGAGTGACATGTGTCCTCACTTAGTGGAACGGGGAGCTCAATGTTGCGGAGAGCAATGGTGGCACGGCCGTGGTTACTCCTGTTTGTCGTCACCGCCACCACTGCTGGAGTTCTTCGAGTTCATGGCGAGGAGTCGCCGTCTACCACAGGTGATGAGCTCAGATCTCGTTCGCTCTAACAGTCATCAGAAGTAAGAACACTGATACTGACGATGTTTTTTGCATGACTCCGCCCAGGATTTGTAAGAATAGACTGCGGCCTCCCAGAAAAGAGCAGCTACGTGGACAGCAAAACCAAACTTCCGTACGTCTCCGATGTTGGCTTCACCGACGCCGGCTCCAACCGCAACCTCTCCGCCGAGTACATCAACCCATCTTTCACCAAGCGCTACCTCAACGTGCGCAGCTTCCCGGGCGCCGCGCGCAGCTGCTACACCATTGGCTCCCTGGCGCCGGGGTCCAAGTACCTCTTCCGAGCCGCGTTCATTTACGGCAACTGCGACGGGCTCAGGAAGCCCCCGGTGTTCGATCTCCACCTCGGCGTCAACTTCTGGCAGACGGTGAACATCACCGGCCCCGACGTTCCGGTGATCGCCGAGGTGATCGCTGTCGTCCCAGCGGACTCGGTGCACGTTTGCCTTGTCAACATTGGCTCCGGGACTCCGTTCATCTCCGGGCTGGACGTGAGGCCGGTGAAGAGCACGCTCTACTCGCAAGTGAACGCGACGCAGGCGCTGGTCCTGCACGCTAGGCGCAACTTCGGGCCCAGTACGTTCCCCGTCGTTTCAGGTACCCCGATGATCCGTACGACCGCACGTGGTTTTCGTGGAGCAACCCGGAGGAGTGGTCGGAGATCTCAACGGCGGAGGCCGTGAGGAACGTAGTTGGCAACCGCTTCGAGGAGCCGTCAGCCGTGATGCAGACTGCCGTCGTGCCCCTGCTCAACGCCTCCGCCAAGAGCATCGACTTCTCGTGGGACGCGGAGCCTAGCCACGTGTATCCGAACCCCGGGTAATGGACCAGTAATGCTTGCCTTCTATATATTCAGGACTGACTATGTATGTATGCTTATTTGTTTGCCGATCGACTTCTTCCAATTTCTTCTATAGGTACATTTGTATGTTGCACTTCGCAGAGCTTCAACGCCTGGACCGCAACGCCACTCGGCAGTTCGACGTGATAGTCAATGGTATTGCTTGGTTTCACGCATACACGCCCCTGTACCTTACATCCGATACACTGTACAGCAATAGGCTACATCAGGGTTCCAACGGCTACAACATCTCACTAAAAGCCACGGCGAACTCGACGCTGCCGCCAATTGTCAACGCCGCCGAGGTTTACAGCGTCATCTCCACAGCCAACGTAGCCACGGATGTTCAGGATGGTAAGTGAAGTTTCCTGTAGTGATGTTTTCTATTGATAGTGAACTTTTATGAGTAGCAGCTGCAGCTGCAGAACATGGCCTGATAACTGCTACTGTCTGCCTGTCGATCTGTCTGTCTTCATTGTGTTACTGAAAAAAAAAAACACTAGTTGCTGCCATTATGGCAATCAAGGCCAAATATCAGGTGAAGAAGGACTGGATGGGTGACCCCTGCGTTCCCAAGAGACTTTCGTGGGATGGATTGAGCTGCAGCTATGCCATTTCCAGTCCTCCAAGAATCGAATCAGTGTAAGTTCGGTTTTACAAGAGTCCAATTATGTAGGCACTAGGTAGTAACACCACAGTCTGATCTGAACCTTTGGTGTTTACACAGAAACCTTTCATTCAGCGGCTTGAGCGGAGATGTATCATCTTACTTTGCCAAACTCAAAGCACTCAAGTATTTGTAAGTACAAGTTTCCAGTTGCGGTGAATTTTAATCAGTGCAGATATATTTTTTTTGTGCTTCTGATATAGAGATTTGTCACACAGTGAGTTGGCGGGCTCAATTCCTGATGTCCTTTCACAGCTGCCGTCTCTCATGGTTATGTGAGTTATTCTAAACTCTGATCCATGATGGCATGAATACATTTTCAGAGAATTGACAGGCAAAAATTAACAAATGGCAAGAATACATTTTCAGAGATTTGACAGGCAACCAGCTCAATGGATCAATCCCGCCTGGGCTCCTCAAAAGAATTCAAGATGGCTCGCTATCGCTGAGGTTAATGTCCATCCTAGCTATTATCTATGTTTTTCTGACATTGTATACTCCAAAAAAAGAAGTATTGAAATTGCTAATTGATTGCTCATTGTTCCTTTTAATAGGTATGGTAATAACCCAAATCTTTGCAGCAACGGCAATTCTTGTCAGGCCGCAAAGAAGAAAAGCAACTCAATGCTAGCCGTCTACATTGCTGTTCCAGTTGTGTTGTTTGTGGTGGTAGGGTCACTAGCACTACTGTTCTTCTTCGTGCGAGGTAAGAATGTTGACACTGGCAGTAACGCAAGTAAATCGCTGTACTACTCTGTGCAAGCAATAATGTCATCGAACGGTACTGGTTTGATTCTGTTCTTTCTACTTGAACTATCACTATCAGTAAAGGGCAGTGTGGAGCCAGGCGACGGCCTGAACATGAAGAACCGTAGGTTCACGTACAAGGAAGTGAAGGCCATGACGAAAAACTTCCAGCTGGAGCTCGGCGAGGGAAGCTTCGGGAAAGTCTACAATGGCTTCTTGAAAGATGATACTCGTGTGGCAGTGAAGCTGCTGTCTAAATGCTCCAGGCAAGGTGTTGGAGAGTTCCTGACAGAGGTAATACATGCTTTACCAAGTCAAATTGATACGCCAATATGATGTTTCCCAGATGAATTAAGTCTGCAGAAAAACTTTGAAAGTCTTAGTAAATTACTTGTTGTTGTTGCTCAGGCTGAGACCTTAACAAAGATTCACCACAAGAATATTGTCTCCTTGATCGGTTACTGCAAGGATGGTGGGTACATGGCGCTTGTCTACGAGTACATGTCAGGAGGAACCCTGAAACGCAAACTTAGAGGTGCGCTATTCCATCTGCAGCAGCATCTTATTAAATTTCATTCTGAAGCTATTTTACCGATGAACTTCTTCAGGGAGCGACGATGGCAGCACTGGATCATTAACCTGGAAGCAGAGGCTGTGCATTGCACTGGATTCCGCGCAAGGTCGAATATGTCTTGTGCATAGTAGATAGATCATGTAATATTACAAACTGTTGTCGTCGTTGTCTGACGATCCCCATGCACTTGCAGGGCTCGAGTATCTTCACAAATCCTGCACCAAGCCACTCATCCATAGGGATGTGAAGACGGCAAACATCCTACTGAATGACAATCTTGAGGCTAAGATCGCCGATTTTGGCCTGCTGAAAGCTTTCCAACGCGATGAGGACACCCATGTATCCACGACAAGGGTGGTTGGCACGAACGGATACTTTGCTCCTGAGTACACATGCTTACACCACCTCTTCCCTCTAATGAGTTCTTTCCTGTTCCTACCATGTAGAGTAATATGCTTTGGAATTTTACGCAAAAATAAAGGAAAATGATTAAGAGCACAGTAGTAGCACTAGTGTTTTTCTTTGTTACTTCCAAGGATCTTTGTAGATGTAACTCAGACAATTTTCTTTGATTGTATAAACAGGTATTTTGAAGCCCAGCATCTGACGGAGAAATGTGACGTGTACAGCTTCAGCGTTGTCCTATTGGAGGTGATCACAGGCAAGCCGGCTATCCTAGAGTGCCCAGAGCCCACTCACATCACCACATTGGTGTGCCAACGCCTCAATCAACAAAACATCGAGGATGTGGTGGACCCACTCATACAAGATGGCTACGATGTCAACGTTGCATGGAAGGCCGTTGACATCACCCTCAAGTGTACTGAACGTGCCGAACAACGGCCCACCATGACCGACGTGGTGACTCAGCTGCAAGAGTGCCTCATGCTCGAGGATGGCGGCGGTGGCAGAAGCGACGCCATATAGCAGTATCACCGCGTTTGTGATGAAGCATGTAATTTTTGTTAGCTTACCAACAACAGCAACGGGTCCTCTCACGATTAAGCTTTTTTTCCCAACTTTCCATCTTGTTTGAACATTTGAAAATTACTGCTAATTATTTCAAGTTAGAATAATGTTGTTTTTGTCACACGACGTGGAAGTGGAAGCACAAAGATTCTTATACAGTTTGGTGCAGCACTAGTACATAAACATAAATGGGCATCACAACGAGGTCCTCTTCACTCCTGGATTTGGAAATGCGATTCAACTAGAACAGAAGGATCTGGCAATTTTGATGTAATATTGTTACAAATTTCACGGTGCGTCGGTGCCAAAAAAAAAGGCACGGCAGTACAGATAGGTGAACAGAAGGATCTGATTGCATAATAGCTCCTTATATTCTGCAGCAAATACATGGTAGCTGGAGATCCAGGAAGTAGCATCATCAGTGGCGTTTCTTTATTACACGTGCTAACAGGGTCATATCCGCGTGTCCCCTCTACACAACGCATATGAATAATTACTAACAAGAAAACTCTGCCCTGGCACCAGAACTCAGAACGATAGTAGCAGTTTCTGTACACAGTTGTTGCACCAGCAACCACTAGATCTCTCCATTTGAAGAACACGACGAAGATTGATCGAAAGACCTCGCCACGCGAGAACTGGCACCGGTTGGCAGTGGTGGCCTATTTGCCAGCCTATCCGCCTCACTCGCTTCATCGATATCCTTCTGACTCAGGAAACTTGGCTGGTTGGTGGACGATAGAAGCCTTGCCCACATCCTGTCAGTGACCTTAACCTTGTTCCTTGTGGATGTCACCCTCTGTCATCAAAACAAAAGTTTGCATCATTAGTGTGCAGAATCAGTAATGCAACTTTTTTAAATTGATCTGATATGTTCCATAACATGGTTCACGCACGGCTCCTGCCGAATTTAGGCGGGATGTAACAGAACCATAGCAGATGTCACGACGAACATACAGTCAACTAGCAGAAAAATACCAGTGCATGTGAGAGGTTACTACTCACATAGAAAGGTATATAGGTATGTCTTCCGTTGACCATTCCAACAGTGAAGCTATACCCCGCCATTGCGCCATGGATAGCACTGTGAGCTAGAAGCGTGCAGTAGACATTGTCTGATGCATTGCTTGGAATAGCACGGATCATGTATGTAGGATCTGCCAATTATGATGGAATATTGACACAAACCAATCTAGAAATGTGTTACAACTATATCAATCAAGAGCAAAAAATAAGAGTTAGAAACGGCTACCTATGTATTTAATTGTCATCTCCATCTTTTTGCTTTTGAAGTAGTCCTATGAGGAATTAGCACAAGATCTATTAACCAAAACTTTCAAGAACCACATATAGTGGAGTCATTTAGTTCGTTTGCAATACCCGAGACAGTGAATACCAAAATTACAAGATAAGACAATTGGCACAAATCCAGCAGCAAGAAATATTTTAATTATATACCTTTATCTTGTGAGTCAGCCAAAGACCAATATCAAGGAGCAGCTTATTTCCAGATGCATCTTGTTGATCTGATGTGGCTATACTTTTCGCAATAAGATCCTGCCCTGCTCCCTCAGCAACAACAATAACCATGTGCTTGTTCTCTTTCAGCCTCCTTTCTACATATTGAAGCAACCCACCCTCTCCGTCCAGATAAAATGGAGACTCTGGAATCAAACAGCAGTCCTGTTGAAAATGGAAAATCATAATTTGTAATACTGATGTTTGAAAAAAAAAACTCCAACAAGCATGAATAGAAAAGAATTGACTACAACAGAACAAAGCATCTGCAGATAAAGAAGCCATTGACTTACCACATCACGACTCGCAAGAGTAGCATACATCGCAATGAACCCTGCAACATCAGGACAACATAAGAGAGGAGCAGACAGCGAAAGAAAATAAGCTGGTAAAGTCAAGATGCCTGAAGCCAAAAAAGAGGTGGGGAGAAGGTTCTTCCTCTGAATTGAGAATAGAAATGTGCTATGCGAACTAAGAGTGCCTGGTTAGTATGAGAGGCACTTTCAGCAACTCAAGGCACCTGATATCATTAAAATTAATATGCAAAGATATACCGGGCATCTCTATGGAATCTGTTAGAATACTAACCACTATAACGACCCATCAGTTTTACCAAACCTATTCCATTCTCAGCACTGCAAGCTTCCACGTGAGCAGAATCAATGGCACGTTGGGCCTCTTCCACCGCCGTATCAAAACCAAAAGACTTGTCGATGACCTAAAAATCAAGAGATTTGCATGTGACAGTCACATATGAGTGGAGATATTAATAGGGTATGTAGAAAAGGCTTTTGCACAGAAAGTAAACATATCTTGCAGTATATTACCGCAATGTCATTATCTATTGTCTTCGGAACTCCAGCGACAGAAACTTTGAGGCCACGTTTCCGGATTTCCTGCCAATAATTTGTAAGTGATGAAATAGTAAAATAGGGTAAATAATATCTTCAGTAAAACTGACTATTCCTGCTTCTACTGAATATTACTGTATTCTTATTACCACAATGCTATTTCACAGAGGGTTCTTATTTTTCTAAATTTATGCTGGAAAACAAATGTCATGAGAACCATATGCCCAGCATAATTACCTTGAAGATCTCATATGCTCCCTTTTGAGTTCCATCTCCTCCGATGATATACACCTGGATAAAGTGTTCTAGTATGTCAGTCAACTTTTCCAATCAGAAGAGTTATGTGACTTGTGTCATAGGTGCAATAAGTACAATCATATTTACCTGATTGATTCCACGATCTTGAATGTTATCAACAATCTTTTTTGTATCATGGCCACCTCGTGACGTTCCTAGAACTGTACCACCCCTTTTGTGGATGTCATTGACGCTCTTTGGTGTCAGGGGAAGGTAGTTGCTAGAATAGAAACCCTTGTATCCATTCTGTAAAAAACATGTTAAAAATAGTAAAATATAGGATGATAAAACTGATAATCCTATACCTGCTACCATCCTATGTACATATTAAACCTACCAGTCAGCATAATATTGGTTCTTGTCATTAAATACCTAGTACATTTGACTAGAAACAACAAATTCCAACCTAAATTTCGACTCTTCTTTCTTTCTTCGCTTAAAAACGGGAACAAAGCCTTTTGCTCCCATTAATTGATACATAAGGCCCCCTGCTGCCAACCCAGACAAAAAGCTTATTACATATAACGCAGGGCTGCCCAACTGCACAGGCCCCAAATTAGCCAAGCACCCAAGGTATACTTCATAGCTGCACGGCAGCCAATTTCTCTCCTCCCTCCTCCCTCTCTCACCTCTCTAGAGATTATTATAGTATAAATGTGCAGTATACATTGTAAGTTTGTAACTAACTCGGTATTTAAAAGGAGCTGTGGAGTACATTAAAGTTCTGGCAATTAAATTGTCTCATTCAAACATGATCTGAAATTTTGTACACAAAACACTAAAACATGATATGCATAATAAGATGTGGTAAGAATCTAAAGTAAGCTGTCCTTTCCTGAACAGCAGCAAACTATAGGCAGAAGGATTAAATCTTGTATTAGATGCAAGATTTATTTAACAATATATTGGAGTGATATATGACTATTAACAAGAGGATATACCTGTATTCCAAAAATGCTGCTGACATTGTACATGTGTGACAAGCCACACACCAGTTCCCTGATAACAGTGTTAAGCCCAGGGCACAGGCCTCCACAAGTTACAATGCAGGCCTTCACTTCATCGGTGCCAAAATAAATCTAAAAAGGTTTGAGTCCAAAGGTTTCTGTCAGCCTAGAAATGAGTGATGAGTTCCTGCAAGTAAAGGAGGCGGCTAGGGGTATCCTACCCTCTGACGAGGCCCAGCACGACGGAAGTGAACACCACGCCGGCTGTTCTTCTGAACAACTACCTGTAACAACAGCAGATATAGCTGCTTGTTAATTCACTGTTGACAACAATATCTGAAAGCAATGTACCAATTAAACTTCCTTTTTACCTTTTGAGGTACAGTGTCATCTTCATTGACGAAATACTGCCTGGTATAGTAAGAAGAAAAGTCCAACTTTTAACATATTGCACAGCAACCGCATCAAATGAACTGAAAGCAGTGAAACAATGTATAAGCAATACGAGCCATACTTGACAGTTGAATAGGCCGGATGATCCTGTAGTGGATTAGGATAAGTCTGCCAACAAGATGAAACAGAAAATCATCAACTCGACCATCATAGTTTCCCTTAGTATTCTAATGTGGGACTTAAGTTCAACATGCATCAACAGAAGTAGACAAAAATTTCTCCAACAGTAGAGTACTCCACCTGCTTGTACTACAAACTTTCATTTTAGTTGAGTGGTAACAGTTTCTGGCAGGAAGCACGAACCAGACAATAGTGACACCTTTGCTTCCCGCACGAAACATAATCTCACAGCTAACGAATCGGGCAACTTATAGAAAGTGATATAAGGAGTCATTTGCTAAATTTAGCCCACCTTTTTCAATGTCAACTGACATTAAACGGCTCCAGTCACGCTCAACTGCTGCACCATCCTAGTCGCCAAAGTGGATCTCCGTAACAGAAACTCCAATTGACCAAATGCCAAAACATGGCAAGCAATCGCCCCAAAATCAGTTACTCCTACTCGCCACAGAAATTGCTACGCTACAGAAGCGTACTGCACAGAGACCATCGATTGACAGGCCGAGACGCGACCTCCCGTCCTAAGGCGCAGCACCCCAACCCAAAAATTCGCCTCTACAGAGGCGCTCACTCACCGGGATGTCGGGGAGGTAGTCGGTGAAGTGCGGCACGTCGTCGAGGACGTACCCGTAGTCGCCCTCGGAGATCTTGACGTAGGCGGCGTCGGCGACGCTGACGGTGGAGGCGTTGCTGAGCGCGCGGAGGTTCGGGTACGAGTCGCGGGAGATCCGCACGCACGTGGCCGAGAAGGGCAGCGCCGCCGCCGCCGCCGGCTTGGGCGGCAGCGCCGCGGGGCGGTGCTGCCCGCGCTCGTCGTCGTCGTCGTCGCGCCCCAGCTCCTCCCGCTCCTCCTCCTCCTCCGCCACCGCCAACGCCACCGCCGCCGCCTGGTTGTGGTTCTCGTCGGCGTCGTCCGGCGGCAGGATGATGTGCGACGCCATCGTTGGGAGCGAAGCGATCGGGACACCGGAAACGGGACGGGAGCCTGGCCTTTGGCTTTGGGTGTGTCGCGCTCGCGGGGGATGGCCCGAGGTTTAGCCGCTCTAGTTTTCCGCTTTGCTGCACTGAAGCAGAAGCCGACGAGGCGGTCGCGCCTCCGGTCCGGTGTGTTTAATAATGAAATGATGAGGCGTGGAAGAGAGAGAGACATGGGTCAGTCGTCGGCAGGTGGTTTTGATGCGGCGCGCGTGCGTGGTTTTGCGGCTTCGCAACCAGTTTGGCGCTGCCCGCGGCGGATACGTGGAGTTGCGTCGTGGTTTTGGCGACAGTCACGGGGCCATGCGGCGGACGTCGGTGTCCCATGGCCTCCACCGGCCAAGCGGTCGGGGTCGGCGTCCGCCGTCCGGCCCGGGGATTCCTCGCTACTGCAGCCAGACGATGCGCGCCGTTGCGTGTTTTGCCTGTTTGCGTTCGCACTTCGCAGGCTCGCAAGTCGTAACGATTTGTGTCATCCTCATGGAACTTTTTTTAATTTTAATTTTTTTTAAAAAAATTTACAAAAATAATCGGCCGTTTCAAAAAATGACAGAACTAGTCGCCTACAGTGGGCGTTTTTTAAAAAACGTCCACTGTCTGGGCGTTTTTTGTGACGTGGCAAACGGCCGGCCGGCGCCGGTGCCGGCGTTTGCGGGCGGCCCCCTGGCGGCCAAAAAACGCCCACTGTGTGGGCGTTTTTTGACGACCAAGGGGCCGCCTGCAAAAAAGCGCGGCCGACCGCGCCTGTTTTGCGGGCGGGCCCCGTAGCAGTAAAAAAAGCCCACACAGTGGGCGTTTTTTCCTGTCCAGGGGGCCGCCTGCAAAACAGGCGAGGCCGGCCGCGCTCTTTTGCAGGCGGCCCCCTGGGCGCCAAAAAACGCCCACACAGTGAGCGTTTTTTGGCCACCTGGGGGGCGCTTGCAAAACAGGCGAGGCCGGCCGCGCACTTTTGCAGGCGGCCCCCTCGCTGTCAAAAAACGCCCACACAGTGGGCGTTTTTTGACCTCCACCTATATATACCCAGCCCCCCTTCAGATTTTCATTATATT
>CM041641.1:7280554-7300399 GCA_023333625.1 Bothriochloa decipiens
AATATAATGAAAATCTGAAGGGGGGCTGGGTATATATAGGTGGAGGTAAAAAAACGCCCACTGTGTGGGCGTTTTTTGACAGCGAGGGGGCCGCCTGCAAAAGAGCGCGGCCGGCCTCGCCTGTTTTGCAGGCGGCCCCCTGGGCGCCAAAAAACGCCAACTCGCCTGTTTTGCGGGCGGCCCCCTGGACAGGAAAAAAACGCCCACTGTGTGGGCGTTTTTTTACTGCTACGGGGCCCGCCTGCAAAACAGGCGCGGCCGGCCGCGCTCTTTTGCAGGCGGCCCCCTGATCGTCAAAAAACGCCCACACAGTGGGCGTTTTTTGGCCGCCAGGGGGCCGCCCGCAAACGCCGGCACCGGCGCCGGCCGACCATTTGCCATGTCACGAAAAACGCCCAGACAGTGGGCGTTTTTTAAAAAACGTCCACTGTAGGCAACTAGTTCTGTCATTTTTTAAAACGGCCGATTATTTTTGTAAATTTTTTTAAAAAAAAATTAAAAATAAAAAAAGTTCTCATCCTGCAGGCTGCAATCTGCAGACCGAGCAAAGGCAAATTGGGCCGGCCGGCTGGTTGGAATCGCCGAATCAGATTCCAGTGGCCTCCGCCCACAGCCGTCGCTGGTTTCAGGATCGGGATGTGGTGGGTCCGTGCCACCCACCGAAACCGAGCCACATTGGGGGGCCAGGCAGCCGTACCGTATGCCGCGCCGCCGCCACGCTACGCACAAGCCGGCAAGGGGGTCGGTCAATTCCCTGCGTCGTGTGGTCGTGTCGCTATCGAAAGTTCCTTGTGCCGCAGGAAATGGCGCAGCGGAATCATCGGAAGCGCTGGTGCGGCCTCGTACGCGTGGTTTTGGCGAAAACGGCGTGCCAGGACCGGCAACTGGAATTTAGAAACTTCTATTCTTTCAAGAATTTAGACATTGAAATAGCGGAACTTGTGGACTAATTAATACACGGAGGATATATATATATATAGTAAACATGGGGCGCGCCAATTGCCATGCTACGTTTGATCTGCCCTTCCAAGAGCGCTTCAGAATTCTCCGGTGAGAAAACAACAATGTTACAATTGTACTCTCTCCGTTCTAGAATTTCTCCAACATCAACTAAATTGGGATAGAGGAAGTATTTGTATTAGCTATATGTTTAAAAAAAATATAATGGATTGTTGATGTAAAGATACAGATGTCACGCTTGATAAAGATACCGGCATTGTGATATTCGTAAGATTACAGACCCATTTGACCAACAAATACTACAATGTTAGCGGTACAAAAGTCACCACATTTAGCGTAACAAAGTAAATAGTTATAATAAGATTGTAAAGATAAATACTGTGATACAAATCAGTTGTGTATAAAAACTAGAGAATATACAATAAATTGTTACTTTTTTAGTAAAATTTATTGCGTCACAAAATTTACATGCTTCCATCACAAACTGCAGTGATAGTACTGCTATATGGCGTCCCTTCTGCGGCCGCCATCCTCGAGCACGAGGCACTCTTGCAGCTGAGCGACCACGCCGGTCATGGTGGGCCGTTGCTCGGGACCACGCTCAGTACACTTGAGGGCGATGTCAACGGCCTTCCATACAACGTTGACATCGTAACCATCTTGTTGTATGCGTGGGTCCACCACATCCTCGATGTTTTGCCGATTGAGGCACTGCCGCACCCACGTGATGATGTTAGTAGGCTCTGGGCACTTCAGGATTGCTGGCTTGCCTGTGATCACCTCTAGTAGCACGACGCCAAAGCTGTACACGTCACACTTCTCTGTGAGACGACGAGCTTCAAAATATCTGTTTATACAATCAAAGGACATTGTCTGAGTTACATCTGCATAAATCTTTAGAAATATGGACTGACAAAGAAAAACACTAGTCCTATATATGTACTCCTAAATCATTTTTTCATCTTTGCGTAACATTTCAAAGCATATTACTCTACGTGGTACTACCTCCGTCTAAAATTATAAGTCAAAAGAATTTCAAGTTTGAAAATTTTATATATTAAAATAAAAATATTTATGATACCAAACAAATATTATTAGATTCTTTATTAATTATATTTTGATAGTAATACCTATTTGTAAGTTTCTCTCTAAAATATCTATTTGTAATTCTTTCTATAATTTTAGTCAAACTTAAGATTCTTTGATTAAGTAAAATAACCTATAAAACTAGGGACAGAGGCAGTAGAAACAACTTATTAGAAGGAAGAGGTGGAGTGTAAGCATGTGTACTCGGGAGCAAAGTAGCCTTGCGTGCCAACCACCCTTGTATTGGATACATGGGTGTCCTCGTCACGATGGAAAGCTTTTAGCAGGCCAAAATCCGCGATCTTAGCCTCAAGATTGTCATTCAATAGGATGTTTGACGTCTTCACGTCCCTATGGATGAGACGTTTGGTGCATGATTTGTGAAGATACTCAAGCCCTGCGAGTACATGGGATCTATCGTTAGACAACTAGCACATCATGTGACATTGCATGATCTATGTACAAGATATATCTATGACCTTGCGCGGAATCCAGTGCAATACGAAGCCTTTGCTTCCAGGTTAATGATCCAGTGCTGCCATCGTCGCTCCCTGAAGAAGTTCATAGAATAGCTTCAGGCCTTATTTGGATGCAGTTGAATTTGCACCAATCCATATGTATTAGGGTGGAATGGAGTGGAATTTGAACTAAATTTTACGCCAACATTTATGGACTCAGGTGATCCGACAACATCCAAACAATACCTCAGAGGAAAATTTATTAAGATGCTACTACTATAGATGGAATAGCGCACCTCTTAGTTTCGTTTCCAGGGTTCCTCCTGACATGTACTCGTAGACAAGCGCCATGTACCCACTATCTTTGCAGTAACCGATCAAGGAGACAATATTCTTGTGGTGAATCTTTGTTAAGGTCTCAGCCTGAGCAACAAGAAGTAATTTATTATTAGGACCTCCCAGACCTCCCAATTTATCTAACAAACTTCATTATTGGTGCATCAATTAGACTTGGTAAAGCATGTTACCTCTGTCAGGAACTCTCCAAAACCTTGCTTGGAACATTCAGACAGCAGCTTCACTGCCACATGAGTACCATCTTCCAAGACTCCATCGTAGACTTTTCCGAAGCCTCCCTTGCCGAGCTCCCGCTGGAAGTTGTTCGTCATGGCCTTCACTTCGTTGTATGTGAACCTACGGTTCTTCATATTCAGGCTGTTCCTGCCTGGCTCCACACTGCCTTTTACTGATAGTTCAAGTAGCAAGAACGGCTCCACATTATCATTGCTTGCACTTATTAAAGATGCACAGTGTCGACTTTCTTACCTCGCATGAAGAAAAACAGTAGTGCTAGTGTTCCTACCACCACAAACACCACTACTGGAACAGCAATGTAGACGGCTAGCATTGAGTTGTTTTTCTTCTTTGCAGACTGACAAGAATTGCTGTTGCTGCAAAGATTTGGATTATCACCATACCTATTAAATGGAACAATGAGCAAACAGTGAGCAATTCGATACTTTTTTTTGGAGTAAAAGGTCAGAACCAGACACAAACTTTATTTTGGTTAAGAAGAGAACTTTATTTTGTGTTAAGAAGAAGTTAGAAAAGAATAGACAATACGATGGATATTAACCTCAGTGATAGTGAGCCATCTTGAATTCTTTTGAGAAGCCCGGGAGGGATTGATCCGTTGAGCCGGTTGCCTGTCAAGTCTCTGAAAATGTATTGATGTCATTTGTCAATGTCTCAAGAGCAGAGATGAAAAATGCCTTTAGATCAGATTAGTATTAGCGATTGTTTGTAGGTAAACTCAAAGATATGAAAGTCATCATGAAGCAGAATAACTCACATAACCATGAGAGATGGCAGCTGCGAAAGGATATCAGGAATTGAGCCCTCCAACTTATTGTGTGATAAATCCCTGAAAGTATATCATAATTCAGAAGCATAAAAATTATCTTCACTGACTAAAATTCACTGCAGAATTAACGTGATTGAAAACATATACTTACAAATACTTGAGTGCTTTGAGTTTGGCAAAGTAAAGTGATACATCTCCGCTCAACCCGCTGAATGAAAGGTTTCTGTGTAAACGTCCAAAAGTTCAGAATGTCATAATTCGGACGACTGTGGTGTTACCTACATAATTGGACTCTTTTCAATTCGAAGTTACGCTGATTCGATTCTTGGAGGACTGGAAATGGCATAGCTACAGCTCAATCCATCCCACGAAAGTGTCTTGGGAACGCAGGGATCACCCATCCAGTCCTTCTTCACCTGGTAATTGGCCTTGATTGCCATAATGGCAGCAACTGTATATCGTTTTTTTTTTCAGTAACACATTGAAAGATAGACAGAAGCAGCAGTTATCAGGCCATATTCTACAGCTGCTACTCATCAGAGTTCACTAGAAATAGACATCACTACAAGGTATTTCACTTACCATCATGAACATCTGTGGCTACGTTGGCTGTGGAGATGACGCTGTAAACCTCGAAGGCGTTGACAATTGGCGGCAGCGTAGAGTTCGCTGTGGCTTTTATTGAGATGTTGTAGCTGCTGGAACCCCGGTGCAGCGCACCGCTGTACATTGTATCGGTTGTAAGGTACAGGGGCCTGTATGCTTCAGCCCATGGAACGCCATTGATTGTTACGTCGAACTGGCGAGTGGCGTTGCGGTCCAGGCGTTGAAGCTCCGCGAAGTGCAGCATACAAATGTAGCTGTAGAAGAAATTGCAAGAACTCGAGAAATAAATAAATATACGTACATAGTCAGTCCTGAAAGAATACATAGAAGACATTGCTGGTCCATTACCCGGGGTCGGGATACACGTGGTTAGGCTCGGCGTCCCACGAGAAGTCGATGCTCTTGACTGAGGCGTTGAGCAGGGGCACGATGGCAGTCTGCATCACGGCGGACGGCACCTCCAAGAAGCTGCCAACGACGCCCCTCACGGCCTCTGCCGTCGAGATCTCCAACCACTCCAGCGGGTAGCTCGACGGCAACCACACGCGGTCGTACGGATCGTCCGGGTACCTGATCACGGCGAACTCACTTGGCCCGAAGTCGCGCCTGTCGTTCAGGACCAGTGCCTGCGTCGCGTTCGCTTGCGGGTAGAGCGTGCTCTTCATCGGCCTCACGGACAGCCCGGAGATGAACGGCGTCCCGGAGCCAGTGTTGACCAGGCAAACCTGCGCCGAGTCCTCTGGCTCTGGGACGACGGTGATCACCTCCGCGATCTCCGCAATGTCGGCGGCGGTGACGTTCACCGTCTGCCAGAAGTTGACGCCGAGGTGGAGGTCGAACACCACCGGCAGCTTGCGGAGCCCGTCGTAGTTGCCGTACATGAACGTGGCTCGGAAGAGGTACTTGGACCCCGGCGTCAGGGACCCAATGGTGTAGCAGCTGCGCGCGGCGCCCGGGAAGGTGCGGACGGTGAGGTAGCTCTTGCTGTAGGCCGGGTTGATGTACTCGGCGGACATGTTGCGGTTGATGCCGGCGTCGGTGAAACCAACATCAGAGACGTACGTCAGTTTGGTTCTGCTGTCCACGTAGCTGCTGTTTTCCGGGAGGCCGCAGTCTATGCTTATGAATCCAGCTGGGGGACTCGATTATGCATGCAGAAAACATCTACAATGAGTATCAACGGAACATCTAGCTGTTAGAGCGACCGAGATCTGAGCTCATTACCTGTGCTAAGCGGCGAGTTCTCGCCATGAACTCGAAGTAATCCGGCAGTGGCGGCGATAAGGACAAGCAGGAGTAGCCACGGCCGTGACACCATTGCTCTCCGCGTTGAGCTCCCCATTGCACTAGGTCAGCACATGCAACTCTTCCCTATCATCGATGCGAAGCCACTAACATGCGATAAGATATATAATAACTTTAAGCTACCATATATAAATTATTCCACTAAGAGCTTTAGAATTTCCTCCTTATACTTCAAAGCTAAAGGTTTATACAAGTGGTCTAAGGACTTATTTAATTTGGTAGAGCTTCACCGGTGCAAAAAGTGAATTTGGACCTGGGATTCACCCTAGATCCACCGCGGAGCAGCTCCACCGTGATTTAAAATACACCAAAGTCCTTGGTACAACTCTAGCTATCTCTCTGTCTCATTGCCAACTTGTGCCCACATGTCAGGAGACAAAAAAAATGGGCTGCTTCTTCCTCGGTTCACATAGGAATTGCACGGCACTCGACGATCACGACGCTGGCGCAACCATATGGGTGGACCCAAGGCCCGGCAAGCCTGGGCCCTTGCCCGGGCTCCCTCTCTGGTAATCTCTTGAGGTCTAATAGATTGCCCAGTAGCAGGCCATGGATTTTTATGGGCTGAGCAGTGTACAAAGAAGGCCACAGGTGGCTTGCCCGGGCTGCTCCATCGGCCTGGGTCCGCCTATGGGCGCAACTGTTGGCCAGGGGTGGATGCACCGCCTAGCGAGTGCAAAATCACGAGCGATTTCTTGGAGCGGTGGAAAAAAAGAACGAGCCGTTATTTTTGTGTGTAACCAATGGCAATGGTGATAATTTCTCCCAACTCCACCAAACTTGGATTTAGTGTGGAGCACCTCCTAAGCTACTCCACCAATTTGATGGATCTAGGGGGCAGATCCACCGTTTTCGTGGATCAGATTTACGATGGAGTTGCCGGAACTACAGGTGTTTGACAAAAAAAATAGACAAGTTAAATAACCACATCAACCGATCAAAGGCAACTAAGGTTTAGTGCACATCCACTACCCCAGCTATCGTTCCAATCCTTCCTAGGTGTCGTAGAGCCAAAGAATGACACTTCTAATGTAAGAAGATATACAAATAAAACAAAAAAATGTGATTGCAAATAAGCTAGCTGTTCTAACCAAGCTTCTGAGCTCTAATATAAATGTGTTGCAAGGATTAAAAATTGTCATTTAGCTTCTAGTTTTAGTTTATTTTGGTCATAAACAGCTTAAAGGCTACCAATGCGTGGCTGGCCATGAGCTTTGGTTTAATGAAGAACTTGTACAACTAGGCCTCTCCCCCCAACACACACACAACCCATCATCACACACACAGTTGGCATTATCAATTCTTCTCTGCAGGGTTTATATTTCGAATTGATAGTGCATACTCCCTGGGTCCTATAAAAGTGTTATTGTCGCTTTTCGAGAAGTCAAACTTTATTAATTTTGACCAAATATATATATGACAATATCAATATTTGATGTATAATTAGTAACATTAGTTAAATTGTTGAACACATTTTTATAAAAAACGTACTTAGAGATATAAATATTACTAATATTTTCTACAAATCTAACCTAAAAGAGTTTGACCAACACAAATCACATAGCAACTCAATATAGAGTATATATACTTACCCTCTTGTTCCTAAGGTGAGGAAGCTCACTAATACTAATCTGGTTAACGACCATCTTACAACAGCAATTTTGGCAGCAACCAAAAGTTGACTTCCTTAACGCGCGTGGACTTTCTTTTCTATCAGAAGGACCGTGGACTCCCTACATACAAGTGGGACTGTGGGAGGAAAAAAAAAAGTTCAGTAGAGACTGTTTTATAGGGCAATCATATTGTGCACATATCATGAATTCATTCATGACAGAGTGTTGATGTGCATGCAACTAACGTACGGATGATTCCATAAATGAGAGCAAGCAATTGTTAGTGGGTGAATGGGCAAGTTGCATCCGTAACCGAGGACGACCGTGACGCGTATAGATCCAAGTCAAGTCAATGCCCCAGCTCATGTTCTCGGTTTTCTTTTTTTGTCACTTGGCACTTTGTACAGCACGAGAGAGAGAGAGAAACCAAGTAAATGCCCTGCCCATGTTCTCATTGTCAAATCTCGGTTAAATTAGTTGTCACTTGTCATTTTAATACAGGGCGTCGTTTAGATGGCTAGAGTTAGAAAATGTTGCAACTGTAGTACTTTTGTTTGTATTTGATAATTATTATTTAATTATAGATTAATTAAATTTAAAAGATTTATATCGTGATTTATAACTAATTTATGTAATTATTATTTTTTACCTATATTTAGTGTTTCATGCATACGTGTAAAGATTGATATGATATTAATATGATTGAGAGAGAGCGAAAAAATTTGAAATTTTGAGGTGCTTAGGACGTAGGTAGTTTTTGGCACACCGTCCGGCAAAGACGTGGTGGCGTTGGCAAGGAGGCATAGGCATAATCAGAGTCAACCTGTTATGGGTCTGGTACGTACTCTGGTGGCTTGATGATAGTGATAGATGTGCCGATCTGGTACGTAGTACTTCATTGCAGCAGCTAGCGTTCGGAACCACCATCTCCAGTAACAATGGCCGCAAGGTCGTGGTTGCTGCTTCTTTGCCTCGCTGCTGCCGCCCATTGCGGCGTTCGTGCCCAGCCTGACAGCATCGGTAAAACGCTCAACCTCTCTCGCCCGTCGTCCCCTCCCAATTCAGATCGTACTGCGTGCACAGATTGTGTCACAAATCCACAACGACGCAGAGCAATGCAATGCACCTAGCTGGCTTGAACGGTTAAAGGTTCCAATTCGTCTTTGCACTTGCAGGTTTCATTAACATAGACTGTGGCATGCCCGGGACGGCGAGCAGCGTGGACGACACCACCAAGCTGTCATACGCCCCGGACGCCGGCTTCACCGACGCCGGCACCAACAGCAACATCTCGGCCGAGTACGTGACGCCGCAGCTCCCGAAGGGCTTCCACGACCTGCGCAGCTTCCCCGACGGGGAGCGCAGCTGCTACACGCTGCGGTCCCTGACGGCCGGGCTCAAGTACCTCGTCCGCGCCTTTTTCATGTACGGCGACTACGACAGCCTCCGCCGGCCGCCCGTGTTCGACGTCTACGTCGGCGTCAACTTCCTGAGCACGGTGAACGTGTCGGAGCCGGGCGTCCTGGAGCAGCTGGAGGCCATCGTTGTTGTCCCGGACAGCTTCCTTCAGCTCTGCCTGGTGAACACTGGCGCCGGGACGCCGTTCATCTCCGCGCTGGAGCTGAGGCCGCTCAAGACAAACCTGTACCCGCAGGCCAACGCGACGCACGGCCTGGCACTGGTCGGCAGGGTCAATTTCGGACCAACCAATAACTCGTACGCCGCCATTGTCAGGTATCCTGATGATCCCCACGACAGGCTATGGATCCCTTTAGTGGACGCCACCAACTGGACCGTGATATCGACGAAGAGCTGGGTGCAGAACATACAGGACGATCTGTTCGGGGAGCCGTCCAAGGTGATGCAGACGGCGATCACGCCGCGCAACGCCTCCAGGAACATCGAGCTGTGGTGGGAGCCCAGGCCGGGGCCCAAGGACCCGACCCTGGGCTACATGGCCGTCCTGCATTTCTCCGAGCTGCAGGAACTGCCGCACGGCGGCGTGCGCCAGTTCGACATCAATATTAACGGCCGGAAGTTTGACACTTTCACGACCCATATGCTCTACGCCGAGGCCGCGTACAGCGTCAAACCCCTACTACCAGGCTACACACGGTACAACGTGTCTCTGAACGCCACCGCCAACTCGACGCTGCCGCCGATCATCAATGCCATGGAGGTTTTCTCGCTCTTCCCCACCACCAACGTTGGCACTGACTCAATTGACGGTGAGTGCACTCCCAAGCCCCAGCGCACATATAGTTCACGGCATATACTGAACTGAACTTGCGTGCAATGAACAGTGTCTGCCATCACGGCGATCAAGGACAGATATGGAGTGCGAAAGAACTGGATGGGTGACCCGTGCCTTCCCAAGACTCTTGCTTGGGATCGGTTGGCTTGCAGCTATGCCGTTTCCAGCCCTCCAAGAATCACAAGTTTGTAAGTAATGGAAATTTTGCCGATTACTGACTTATCACAGGTTCCTTGTTGTGAAAGTATATATCGTCTTTCAGTGGTCTGAATGGTGATATGTCATCTTCTTATTTAATGAAATTTAGCTTGTTGTTAAACTAATAAGCCACTGGATATTTTGTAGAAACCTGTCATTCAGTGGTCTGAATGGTGATATATCATCTTCTTTCGCAAATCTCAAGGCTCTCCAATATCTGTATGTGTGGAGATGTAAATCTTATATGTATTTAACCTCTGTGCTTTCTTGGGCCAAAAAAACAGCAAAATATATAGATTAATCATTAATCATGTACGTCTTGCAGGGATCTGTCAAACAATAACTTGACGGGCTCAATTCCTGACGCCCTTTCAAAGTTATCTTCATTAGTACTACTGTAAGTCTGGGAACCTTTTCTCAAACTTAATCCATACGATAATTCGCATTATTAATAGCATTTCCCATTTCTAGAGATTTGACAGGAAACCAACTCAGTGGATCAATCCCCTCTGGGCTTCTCAAAAGAATTCAAGATGGCTCCCTGAATTTGAAGTGATTACCCATAATCCTACTTTTTATTAGCAAATTTCTAACTTAGCTTACGTTACACGTGTATATAATTCGAGTAAATATATAAATGTCTTTATATCATTGGTATAGGTACGGAAATAATCCACACCTTTGCACCGATGGCAATTCATGCCAGGCTCTGAAGAGGAAGAGCAACCTAACGGCTGTCTACATTGCTATCCCTGTTGCTCTAGCTGTGGTTGCAGTGCTACTACTGCTCCTTTGCTTCTTCATCATAAGACGAAAAAAGCAAGGTGGGGCTTGGCATGGACGTCGAAAATATATGATCTGTCCTACTTGCCCATCCCCGAATGCATCTAATACTAGCTCTGCCATTGTTTGCTCATCATGAAGGATCGGTGAGCGGCTACGTGAACCCACAAATTGAGCCGACAGACAACGGCCACGATGATCACAGCTCACTGCAACAGAGGAACCGTCAGTTCACCTACAAGCAATTGCAGATTATAACGAAGAACTTCCAGACTGTGCTCGGCAAGGGAGGCTTCGGCGACGTCTTCGAGGGCTTCTTGGAGGATCGCACCCAGGTTGCGGTGAAGCTGCGGTCTCAGACGACATCAGACAAATCAGACCAAGGTGTGAAGCAGTTCCTCGCCGAGGTAAATTTCTTCTCCAGATTGAAGTCGAAACTTGTTTGCAATGAAGCTAGCCGTTTGATTATGTTAGTCATTGACCATCACTTCTGCAGGTTGAGATCTTAACACGGATTCATCACAGGAATCTCGTCTCCATGATTGGTTACTGCATGGACGGGGAGCACCTGGGACTTGTCTACGAGTACATGCCACATGGAACCTTGCAGCAACACATTGCAGGTGTGAAGTTGTTTAGCAATTCGTACCTTTTAAATTAATGAGTAACTTTTTCGAAAGTCAAATATCTCTAGGCTCGACCAAATTTTTACGAAAATATATATACCAACATCTGTAACATACGCATCCAATTAGTTACATCAAAACCATCATAAAATATATCTTGGTAGTGTATTTATTTGGTTTAAATGCTAATAATATATTTTCTCAAAACATGATTGAATAAATATAAAAGAAGAATAACGTACAATCTGAAACAGAGTGAACAACACCTAATCTACTAAAATGCTTATATATTGTTCTGAAATGGTTATTATTGTGTGCTCACTCGTTTGCAGGAAATGACGGAAGATACTTGACCTGGAGACAAAGGCTTCGGATCGCACTAGAATCAGCACAAGGTACCCTTTAATATCTTGTTTGGATGTGCATACATTTATCTAAATCCATATGCTAAGTTGGTTTGGAGTAGAGTTAAACTAAGTTTCATGCCAATCCACTCCAACGCATGTGGACTGAAGTGGATACATATGCATCCAAACAAGGCATATTGAAATTATACATACGGTGTATGTGTATTTGGTTTTGAAGTTGCTCACAGATATCATAATTCTGGTGTCAGTATTCTTTCTGTTTGCGTGGAGTAGATCAGTATGAAGTCACGCATAATGTGTACTGGTGGGCTATTGCATCATTCCATTGCTTAAACCAAATGTTCAAACAGCTCATGAATTTGCATGTCAATCTATCAGAGGTTTAGTTTTTTCCACTGATGATTAAGTTGATGTCCAGGGTTGGAATATCTACACAAGAGTTGCAGCCCGCCTCTCATTCACAGAGATGTGAAATTGGCCAACATCTTACTTAGTGCGAGACTAGAAGCCAAAGTTTCTGATTTTGGCTTGTCCAAGGCCTTCAATCATGATGATACTCATGTAGCAACTGCTACCATCGCTGGCACTCGAGGATATTTGGATCCAGAGTATGTCAATCCAATCCCCTTCAACGAATTCTCTTGTTCTATCATTTTTTTTTTTTACTCTTTTGCTTATAAACAACTCATTCGTGAACCCAACATATTTATTCTATTATTTTGTTTCTCTTTTGCTTTTAGACAACTCATTTATAAACCCAACATATAGGTACCTCCAAACAGGTAAACCGACGTCAAAGAGTGATGTTTATAGCTTTGGGGTGGTGCTGCTAGAGCTAGTCGCCGGGAGGCCAGCCAACACCAGCATCATCCAGTGGGCGCGACAGCGGCTAGCCCAGGGCAACATCGAGGCCCTGGTGGACCCTCGCATGCGTGGCGATCATGACATCAACAGCGTGTGGAAGGTCGCCGACGTCGCGCTCAAGTGCACCGCACAGGCGTCGGCGGAGAGGCCCACCATGACCGACGTGGTGGCCGAGCTTCACGAGTGCCTCGAGCTGGAGAAGGGCCACGCCAGCGGCGGCGACACGAGCGACCGCTTCTATACCGCCAACAGCAGAGGCAACCACGACTCCACCTACTACAATGCTTACGCCGCTGGTGGCGCTGGCGGGCAGTCCATGGACGGAAGCCTGGGCAGCACCTCATTTGAGATGGAGCGAAACTATGGCAGGGTGCCACCGTCAAGAATGGGCTCAGGACCTGCTGCAAGATAGGTTCTGTTCCCTCGAATGCTACACAAATGTGCATTTCAAGATTAGCATTTCAACATTTATGTAACGCCACTATCATTCTTCTGTTCGCACCCATCTCTTATGCTCAAGTTCAACAACCCACTGGTTTTGAATGGGGTGCCGAAGGGAAGTTAAAATTACAAAGAAAAAAAATCAAACCTACACTATAATGGCTTCATTTTAGCAGGGACAGCTATTGATTATCGTGCAAAAGATGTACGCCATGCATCCAAAGTTTGATGATGGCGATATGCCTGCTCTCGAAAAAAAACAAAGTTTGATGATGGCAAAATACATCCAACACAACACAGGCAAAATGATACACGTGTCTTTCTGGTCTAAACTGCAAAATATGTTGGGAAAATATTTTCTGACGAGCTCACCCAGAAAGCTCATTTATCGACATAAAATCTAGAGCCGCTGCGATACTCGAAAATAAATCGCTAAGGGACTTGATGATTCTACCAAAAACATGTTTAGCTTATACACGCAGAGAGCGGGCACTAGAAACCACATGATTTTTTTTATTCTGTGTGAGAAACTATTCCAGCTGAGGGCCGTTGCAGGCTTCACCTTCAGTTGTTGGAACAGGTCATGTAAGTCCAATTGCTGAACCCTCACTTCGAATGAAACTTGCGGCTGACAGACTCGTAGCTAGGAACATGAATAACTGCAACAAGAGCAATTCAGTTAGTTGCCATACCTTGTCAGGCACCATGACTTAACTCGAAACTACCAAACATACCATCGCCCCATGATGCCATTGTGAGCGGTGAAGACATCATCTTCTTTGCAGTTGACAAAATGTCATTCAAAGTGATCTCCTCAACTGTTTTCAGGAAATATTCAATGGGCTTCCTGAAATTTCAGAAACAGAGAATCAGTTGAAGATGACAAAAGATCTACTGACAGAAGTGAATAATGGTCCCGAAGAAACGTTAGCTTACGCGTAAATGGACACAACTGCATGGGTAAGAAATTACTGCTATGTCTTGGTTTTGGACTAAAATAACTATACTAACTTAGGAGTAACCAGGTGGCTTTGCATTAAGAAGAAAAATACGAACCCAAATTAATCTCAAAAGAGGACTTGACCCACACCCTCAACAAACTGAGCGAGGCTCAGCTCCTTGGATGTGCTTAGACTTGTTGGGGACCCAAGCATATTCGAAGTACCATTATTATAGAAAAAAATTGTCTAGCATGACTATATATTTTTTGCAGGACACGGTACATAAATAGCAGAAAATAGACTTATAATATATACTGGCATAACAATACTCCCATACCTTTCCCCATAAGTCAGAACCTGTCTTCCAATATCTTCAGATGCTATAGACTGCAGAGAGGAAAAGTATGTAGTGTAAATAACACTTTAGGGAAACAAGTCATACAGTTAGGATTTGATCAGGAGCAAGAACAGTGTACCCTTGATTCCAAGTTCATCAAAACTACAGATTTGGTTGCCTCTTTAGCACGATCAAGCTGTTCTTGTGTAACTGCAGGAGGTAAAGGAATGTGAATGATAATGGACAATCCAAAATGGAAACAGGGTGATTGACAAGAAGAAAACCTTTTCCAGGAGTCGCAATCTCCAGGAGTTCCCCTGCTGCCAAATCCACAGCCTTCGATGAAAAGTCTGGGCTCTGTTGATAATATTAAAAAAAAAAGTCAGCTGAATTAATTGTTTGAACAAGGGCATGTACAATTTAGACTATGCTCCAGGAGAGAAGCTTACAGTGACTGCATAAATTCCAAAAAGACCCGAATTGTTATAGACACTGTTGAAAGCAGAAAATGATTCAATCTGTTGGTAGTTGGTCAAGACACGGAGATCTGTAGATATAAGATCAAAGGTTATGTTAGGATACATCACATAAGTTTGCTTGCA
Source organism: Bothriochloa decipiens (assembly GCA_023333625.1). Lineage (NCBI taxonomy): Eukaryota > Viridiplantae > Streptophyta > Magnoliopsida > Poales > Poaceae > Bothriochloa > Bothriochloa decipiens. The sequence goes on from CM041641.1 coordinate 7,295,360, forward strand.
TAACTCGATGACAGTAATGATTTGTAAAGAGCCATACACAATCGAGAATGCATTCCCTTTCCAGGACCACCAGCAGAGAAGGACCCTCCTCCTCCCATGAGCATCTACAGAACAACAAAATGATCAACATATCTTTGAAGCATTATTATATTTGAATATGAATCAAGCACATGTGATAACATATAAAAATAAGTTCCAAAAAAACATAAGAAAGCATCAATAATTCTTATATAGAACAAATGGCCTCTAGTATCCATAAATAGTTAGATCATTTCAACAGTTGTAAGGCATACCTGAAGCACCGTCACAACCATAGCAGTTTTCTCTTGATTCCAGCCACCTGGCACCTCAAAAGCAAGTGCAATGTGTGTGCTCTGTTCCCAAGGAATCCAACTTTAAGCACAACTGAAGTAAACCATTTATAGCGCCTCAAGAATAAAAACACAATGCCAATAACTCACTGGAGAATCTGCTTGGCAGCGATAGTCCCCTCCCACGTACACAGATTTCGGCTCTTCAGAACGTTTCACACTCGGGAGGTCAGACAGAAGTGGTTCTACAACTGAAACAAACGCATCATGCTCAACTCCTGATGCTGCAAGAACCATCCTGGGAGCAGTGTAATGTTCCTACATTTATCACAACAAGCAAAAAATCACAGAGATGCCTTCAGGACTGAGCATTAACTTGGGAAATAAATCACCGAATCTTACAGCAACAAATTCCTCCAAGATGTTAACATCCAATCGGTTTATAGCGGATTCTGAAGCCATCAAAGGTTTTGCTAGTGCCCCGGAATATCCAGCCGAATGAAGGGCCTCCAGAAGTAGACCTTGAGGATTAGCAGACACATCAGCTATTTCAGATTTTATGTTCTGGAGCTGTAGAAACGAATAACACCATTAGTACATAAAATGATAAAAAGGAAGAAGAAAAAAAAAACTTAATTTACTTTCAGTGATCAAGTACCTGCTCTTTGACCTCCCAATCGAGGAATGCTGGATTCCTCACACTGTCAATGAGAACTTCAATCATTTCAGGTGTATAGCTCTTCAATGCATCATAGGTATAGCTCATTTGTTCACGGGAAGCTGATGCAGAGACATTTCCTCCAATGGCTTCTACCTCGCGAACTAACCGCAAGTGAGTCCGATTCACTGTACTTTTGAAAGCCATTCTCTCCAACAGATGTGATACTCCAGACGAAGCAGGTGTTTCGTAAATGGAACCACAGTCAATGTACAGACCCACAGATGCTGCAGGGCTCTGAAATTAAGTCCACAAGAAAACATTGATGTCATGGGAAGAAAACAAAACAAAATCAGAACTTCAACATATGTGAGAGCAGAGCAATACCAATGATGTCTCTGAGGCAATCTTGACGCCATTTGGAAGAGTAGTGACTTTTGTCTTAGATGGCTCTACAAAATCTGGTAGAGGTGGGGGAATGCCAATGCCTGGGAGCGGAACGTCAAGGGGAGGGAGTTGGCTTGATTTTCCACCAAGAAGCCAGCTGAACAGACCACCTGAGGACTGCTTCACAACACTTGTGCTGGCCAACCTAGTAGCACCATGATGCTGAAAATCGAAAACATTACAAGAATGGAATACGTCTTCAGGCTTACAGAATGCGTCAATGAAACACGACTCAAAGGGCATGTGAATTCTAACACTGCGAGACAAATATGAGGACAGAGAACAATCAAAGCTGCCTGCTGAATACCATCTCCATGTGATTCGTAGCTAAGAAAAACAAAAGCATAACTCCGAATTCGATTCATTTGTGTCCCTACACGGAAGTTGGACTAAAGAACCCAGCTTCTGATTCATCGCCACATGTGCAAATCGACTCCGGCGACCCGTTCGGATCTAACCTAAGTGCGCTCATACCCGAGTGGATCGAGCCGTGCATGCAACGGGGAAGGCAGGGGAGAATAGGAGGGACGAACCTTGAGGGAGCGGAGGTGGCTCCCAACGGCGCGGTACATGGTCTCCTGCGAGGGAACTCCTGCAGCTCGGCGGCGGAGGAGCAGAGGCCGGCGGCGAGGGGCGGTGCGCGCGTACGGAAGCTTGGGACGGAGAGAAAAAGGCCAGGGAGTTCCGCCTCTCACGCTGGGCCGCTGGATCCGTGGGCTTAACTGAAAGTTGACTCCATCGCTTAAGGCTTCTTCATTTATCGACCGCGGCCCATTTGTTTGTGATCGCCTTCGGCCGAGTTGACTCTAGTGTCCATCGCTTAGGCCATTCGGTACAGCAACATGTTAATACAAGGCCTGCATAACAGTGCAAAGGCTTGCTTGGTGATCATATGAGCAAGAGAATTGATGCTGATGATCATAGTTATCTATAGCCTGGCGTGCCCATTTAGACTTCTTGGAATCTTGTAGATCTTGGCGTCCCTGTCCCTCGTGCAGTTTGAAAATGTTTTCGTGTAAAGTACTTGATTCTCCAGTCGGGGTGGATTGGGTTGGTTGGTTGCGGGTAAGCTTTTACTTGCCAAGTTGTCATTTTGGTTGGTGCTTGCTGGTGGACTTAAGCCATTAGGTATATATATATATACAGCGGGGTCCATTACGTAAGGATCTTATCCACCTTTTAATAAACACCAAAAACGCAAGTGACATGGTAGATCGCTAAAGCAAACACCTTGTTAGTAGCGCGCAGACACAGCCCCGGGCTGGCCGTGCTGCAGGCCGGGTCCTTACCAAACAACTCGATGATAAATCACCTCAACATGAAAAGTTTTGTTAAGGAGGGTGTGATTTAACTTTTGCACGTTATTTTGTGTTTCTTAATTTTGTACACAATTATGTGTTCTTGCTTCATAGCACATACCAAATAAATAAGAGAATTTTTATGGTGCTTGGCAGGAACCAGCGGTTCCTCTCCGTAGGATTTTTCACAGCCACCTGATGAATCAAGAGTTAATTAAAATAACTGAGGGCACATTAGTCATTTTGTTGTAGTCATTAACTTGGCCGACATTCTCGCACACGGAAGCGGTGGCCGGCGGAGCCTGGACCACTTCTCCTGGCCTCATTGCCAACTGCAAGCGCCTCGCTCATTACAAAGGCCTTCCACTCCGCCGGTTGCAAGGGAGTCACTACAACCTGCTTCTCTAGACTACGACTCGATCGAGTCCGCTGCAAATCCTAGGCGGCTGCTGCACCATCTGTGTGTTACCTTTCTTCTTCTCCATACGGCCCACGCTTGTTCTAACTGCGCCGGCGCCCGTGGCATCGGAGAGGGCTGCCTGTCCGGCTCGGCTCAGCTAGCGCCGGCGCCAGGGAAGAGGCATGCGGCGAGCGAGAATCTTACTTGGAGGAGGAACGGGGCCAGGTACTGGGATGGAAAAGAATCGGGGTTTAGGCCGCGACGACGGCGAGGGAGACGCCGGCGTCGATTGGTCTGTGCTACACGGAAGTACCATTTTACTCTGAACAATTTAATTTAATTAGAGTTAGTTTTGGTTCCGGCCCACAACTTAGTTCCTCTAAATAGGTTCCTCCTCCTTTACGTTAACCATCCGATTTAGGCAAACGAACGGCTCTTATTGTTTCCAAGCGCCGTAAAATTTCTCAATAATAAATAATTCCACATGGATACACTATTCTGTGTTCTTGCTTCAGTCACCTTTATCTTTCATTTTGCAAAGACTGCAAAGAAAATTATACATTTAGTGAAGTGGATCACATCTTGTAACCAAATCCATCAGTTAGGGCGAAGGATGAGCATTCTACCGAGTTGAGTGTTCGACAGACACGAGGCCTTTCTGCACTCTCAAAATTGCACTTCAGCAAATCAAAACACTTGCGTGCTTCCGTAGAGAAATGCTCACATTTTACTGTTCATGTAAAAGAAAAGCTAATAGTAGAGTGTACAATACAAAATTTGGAAAACTCGCTTTATCACTCTTGTACCATTTGAAACTAATAGGAATCTTATATGGTTCACTGACATTGAGTTTACTCTTTCTGCAGCTTGGCTGGCCTCTCCTTATGGGATGCTGCATTTCAAGGAAAAGGAAACAAAAAATCATATGAATGTCCATCTTCAACACAACTGAAGTAAAGTGTATTTATCTGATTTTGGATGTCCTTGCAAAAAGCCAGAGTGCATGAGATTGAGAGAAGAAAGGCATCCTCGTTTACTCTCGAGGGTCAAGGTAAAAATTACCTGCATATCTCCTTTTCTTGTTAGCTCTCCTTCTCTTGCGCTCAGCCTGTGTAAGTTCCCCCTCCTCCTTAACATCACCTTTTCCTTCAAAGATCTCTTCAGGGGCAAGCATTGCCGCATCAGAAACGGCTACAGGTGCAATCTGAAAGACAGAGATCATCACTACACAAAGCACTCTGATAGAGCAACATCACAGGGAAAAATGAACATTTTTTTTGTACCTCTTCCATGGCTAAAGCAGGCACATTTGCTTGTACAGACATTTCCTCAATGACCTGAAAAGATAATGTTTCACTTCATACCGCAGAAGTACTAAGAAAAAGAGATCGCAAATATGAATTTTGAAGTTATCCTTACTGGCTTTGGAGCAAAGTGGAAATGTGATAGCGCATCCAATTTCAAACATATCCTCTTAAATAAAGTACTTGCCTAGGTAGAAACAGTTAGTCATTAGTACATATCACTTAGCTAACATAAAATATCATGTTGCAAGTACATATATAAGTCACAAGAGAAAAAAAAAGCATGAGCGAACAAGACTGATGTAGAAATTCTACCCAAATAATGTAAAGCACCAAATTTTATCTATATACAAGTATATAATATAACTATATACACTTATCAAAACACAGCCATTGTAACTGAGGAACACATTGTTTTTTGTGGTGCCTGTCATCAGGACTCAGGACCTTGGGGACATGCATGGACGCCTAGGAGGCGCCTCAAAAACCATGAAGAATCCAGTTCTTCTCGTTAGTCAAACAAGTTTGGAATCTACTGCAACTGGTCCAATAGACCAACTATAATCTGTTAACAACTATGATCGATAGGCAATTTTCATGGCATGCAGCAAAAAAGCCATGA
>CM041641.1:7300409-7335194 GCA_023333625.1 Bothriochloa decipiens
CAGCAAAAAAGCCATGACCAAACACCATTGTCAATAGCTTATTATCTTGATCCCAAACTATAAATACAAGTAGTTACATTGCAGTGATCAAGATAAACAGAAGAGTACAAGAACTTTTCAAGCTATATGGAAATAGTAACACCTGCCATGATTCATGTAAAAGACACTGAAAAAACTATTCTGTAAAAAAACTTGCTTTCAAATAAAAAAAGGTATTAGATTGTTAACAGCAATTGAGGTAAAGAGTAGAGCAACATTATTTTAAGTTTTTAACAAATATATAATGCTATTTCCTCTTGTATTCTTGCAAGGAGTGAATAGTTACTCACCTCTTTCTTTAGTTCATCTGAAATAGAAATAGGGGCAGGTGCAATGCCTGCTTTTTGTGCATAATCATCCTGGAAGAGTGAAATCAACAGTAAATTAATTTATTCGCGTACTAATGTAAAATATCAATCAGTATGGAAAGAAAATAAACAATACTGAGATAGTGCAAACCTCATAGAGTTCAGCAAGACCCTTCTTGCTCTTAGTTTCATCCTGATAAACAACAATCACAATAGTATAAGATACCAATAGCACAGTCATCTTATGGCTGCCATGTATGAATTTAGTTGTCATACCAGTTCCTTGCGCTCCTTTGGAGCTTTAGATGGTAAGAGAGAGGACTTCTCAACATCATCAAACTGACTCTGTAAGGAACCCATCAATTCCAAATATTAATAATAACGGAAACATAGAAAGTGATCGTCTGATATTAATTGCAACAAATGAGCTATGCTACCAAGCTGAAGTTAAACACCATTCACATGAGCAAAAGGAAAGGGGGAAAACCGAACATGTACCTCTGCAATTCTTTTCTTTATCATTTCTTCAAGAGAAGCTGTCACTTCCTCGGTGATTACAGGGGCAGGTCTTACATTGTGCTCAAAATCAAGGTCCACTTCTAGGGCACTATTTTTGGGCCTCTTAGAAGCAGTAACCTAAAAAGAACAATTTAGCTTATTAATATTTACAATGAAATGTATTAAATTATACATCAAATGGTAATAATGCATAATAGAGGTAGAATAAAATGCATTATTTTTAGAACCTCTCCCTGCATGGTCCACGTGCTGGGTTCAAGATTAGCTTTCTCCATTTGCTCTATTTTAGTACGCATCTTCAGACGCTCCTTTTCATGAGTTGAGAGACCTTGTTCTTGTTCATCCTGTACAAAGGGAAACCATTAAGAAACTAGCATATGTGCATGCTCCAACTGAAATTAGTCGATCTAGTGTGGGACCAACATTTCCATCATTCTTCTCACTGTCAACAAGTTCAACTTCATGTGCTTCATCATCCTTGAACTGAACTTTCTTTCTGAAACCGTCTCTCTTCTTAACTTGCTTGTTGTGTCCCTTCTCAAAAAAATCTTCATACCTGGAAAAACCCTTTGCTGTTCAGATCACAGTGCCAAATGGTATTCTATCTGCAGATGCATTCCAAGTACTACACACTACACTTTGTCCGGTTGTGCATTAAGAACAAAGAAATTAGCTCCTTCTGCACTTTCCTAAGATATTATCAACAAAAACCAATTATCTAGTATTCAATCTGAATGACTGCCACTTGCCAGCACCATCAATATATATAAACCTCTTATATATATAAACCTCTTAGTCTCTTACCAGCAATCTTCACAAAAGTGATGCCATGATAGTGCAAAAAAAGGTTAACCTAAAGCTAAAGCTCAGTATACAAATGCTAGATTTTTTTTTTTTTTGAGAAGTGTCAAATGAAAAATGATTTGCACCAATCAATAGCATAGTTGAAAACTAGCATAAAAGACTTACCGAATATCTCCACCTGCTTCACCCTCCTCGTCATCATCATCAAAATCTTCTAACTACATATAACAACACCAGTAATGAAGCTAAACAAAAATAATATCTTGACTAACATATGGTTTCATAAAACTTACAATATTGGAGGCATTGTAACAACCAAAACAAGATCAATAATTCGGGCAGGAAACTTGCTTAAAAACTTGTATCATTACTGAGTTTTCTGAGCTCTAGATGCTGAGTTACTTTCCCTTTCTCGTCTAAGAGGAACTTTGGCTGCAATTCTAAAGGTATTGCTACTTCAAATTGTTAACCATTGTTTTCTATACAATAACTATAGATTAATTTGATATGACTGAGACAGAGTGACAAAAAGAGATTGACCACAAAAGCCTTATCACATCTAAGAACTTGCTAAAATTTTTGAACTTCTGAAGTATCTCTAGATGCTGAGTTGCTTCCCCTTTCACATCTAACAGAAATTCTAGCTTCACTTCCTGACATACTGCCTACTTCTGGTTCTATTTAATTGTTTTCTATAATCTATAAAAAACACTGACGATAATCTTGCTAGAATTGGGAAATAAAAAGAGAGAATGGTCATGAAAGCCTTACATCCAACTGATCCTCGTCTTCATCCTCATCGTCATCCTCATTGTCACTCTCAACCATCCAGTTTTTCACCGCCTTCTCTCTCCGCTTGGCACCACCACCATACTCCTCTTCCTCACCCTGCTCCAGGAACTCCGTCAACTCATCTATCTTCAGGAATTTATCCTCCACCCCATTCCCCCCTCTCCCACCCAGCTCCTCTTCTTCCTCCTCCTCGTCGCCCATTTCCTCGTCATCCCCTGTCCCCTCCAACTCCTCATCCTCTGTTCCCTCCAACTCCTCGTCATCATCCTCATTCTTCAACTCTTCTGATTCGCTACTTTCTCCGTCCTCCTCGGCAACAGCAGGCGTCTCCACAGGAGGCTGTTGCGAAGGGGGTTGCTGCTCGAGATGGCGGAGCTGGCGGCGCAGGTTGGGGAGGAGCGGGCGGGCGAGCAGCTCAATCTGAGACCAAATCTGCTCGGCGTCGAAGGCAGGGTCCGCGAGGAGGGTAGGGAGCGGCGCTGGCTGAGCGAGGGCGAGCGGCGCCAGAGAGGAGTAGATGTGCTGTGAGGCCGCTCGGGCGGCGGCGGCGAGGTCCGCGGAGGGGGAGAGGAAGAGCGCCGGGTCGGCGTCGCTCAGCCGCCGCAGCGCCGCCGCGCCCTTCTCCGTGGCGTCCAAATCCACCATCACACCGCACAGCAGAAGAGAAGGCTTGATAGTGCCTCGGACCTCCGCGCGGAGCTTGCTGGCTGCGGCGTCCTTGCGGTGGCTGGAACCCGTGTGTGCGAGGCCAAGAGTATAGGTTGCTGGCTGCGGCGGCGATGTGTGGTGTGTCCGTCTCCGTTCTCTCGGAGTTTCGGACCTCCGCGGCGCGGGGCTTTGCGGGTTGCGGCGGCCGGCACTTGGAGGTCAAGTCCCCGGGAGGAGAGAGCTGTGTTTGCGGCGGCCGTGTCTCTGCGACCGTAAGGAACGAAAGGTTTATATGGATTGGGTCTTTGGTGGGCTTTTAATAGGCCAAGGCCCTAGTGCATGGTGACAGCCCGCGAAACCCGAAGGGACTGTTTTTACTCATTTCATTTTCCGTGAGAGCAAAAAATTGTCAAATCAGATTTTTTTTTAAAGAAATGTCTTTTATCCCCGTCTGTTTTAGTAGACGAAACCTCTGCGAGGAAACGGGGGACAGGGCCATTTTCCATCTTTATATCCCTGACCTTGATACCTATAATAACGAGGAAAAAGTAGACAAATTGGTGATGATTCAGTGGCATTGGTGATGATTCTAAAATACGTAGTAAAATTTGTTTGGAAAGGCTGGAGCCTGGAGGCACTAATTGGTGTTCGTGGACATCTGAGACAGCAATGGCTTCAGCAGACATGAGCAGTACAGTTTCACGACGAACTTAGTGATGTTTTAATAAGGTCAAAATAGACAAATACGACCATAAAAAATAATAGACAAATACGGATTCCGCAAGAGAAAATACAAGTTGATAAAAAAATAATTTTACTCGAGGGGCTAAGGAAACAAATAATTGAAGAGAAAGTTGTGTTTTATAGAGGAACGAATTTTAATTTTAACCAACACAAAACTGAACGCTACCTTGAATTGACCGTAGAAGTAAGCACACAAAAAAAATCCATGTATTTTTTTTTTGGGAATAAAAATCCATGGATTGGGTTGCATATGTTGAATCAACAATACACAGAATATAAAATGCTGACTAAGGGAGACTCCCAAAAAAAAACTGACTTCATATATCTTCTAACATCAATAGATCTTCTGTCACTAAATTCAAGCTCTCGAACAAATTAAATAATTTACTTTCTCACAACATTTTAAAATATTATTATGTTAAAATAAATACAAAAAATGCTTCAATGAGAGCTATTCCCTTCATTGAATGACGAAAAAATATAGCCGATGCCTTGTTTTGTGACCCATTAAGACAAAACAATGATCAGGTCAAAATTAAATGATCAGAGTAGGAAAAATAACATAATGACTCCAAATTAATATGTGACCTGCCAAACCAAAAGTCGAATATCCACATAAGAAGGTCCTCTCCGGGCTTCTCTCTTCACTCCATTTCCTGTGCTCTCTTTGTGTGATCAGGTCCGAGCATTAGGCATATCTGAAACTGAAAAGGTGAAATGCATTTAACACGCAGAGAATATAGTCGAGCCTATGGGTTCTCTGCCAAATGGGCAAACGTTCCTGCTCTTAGTTCTCTGCTAAACAACTTCAACAAGATTAAGTCATTGGCCCCTCAGACTACGCGCAAACAGGAAAACATGTATAGTGTAAGCATGATAAGAAGACTTTATATTGTTGGTCCTTGAAGCACTTTGACAACTTCCTCTGCTCTAATCTGTATCTCTTTTAAATACTCAACCAGTATGCGTTGTTGGTAAGAACCACCTTCCTGTAGAACAGAATGAGAAAGGAAGAACATGTGTCAGCGTGAGAAGATGCTCAAGACAAGGTCCTGCTCCCTGTAGAATCCAGAATTCCAGATGTTTGTGGATCTCACCGTACGAATCAATACTCTCTCAATTCTCTTGTTAATAACAGCATAGAGATCATCAGGTGAAACATCTCCTTTTCCTACTGTAAGCCCGTCAAGCAACACTTTGTTCCACTCATTCTCAGGAGCTGCGTTGCACAGTCTGTATTGATCAGATATGATGACTAGTAGATGAGAGAGAGAAAGAGAGAGAGAGAGAGAGAGAGAGAGAGAGAGAGAATCTCTGGTGGAAATACAGACCCTGTATTACACATTCGAGAAGCTTTTCAGGAACTATAACTTGCCCTCCTGAAAAAAGGAAGGTGCTCGTGAACAAAAATGGAAGGGTAGTCCTGACTCAGCATCTCAAGTCGAACAGCCTAAAAGTAATGCACGAAGAAAGAATACCTTTGTATGCATAACTACGTTTTTGGAGAGATTTGGAAGCATATAACTGCAACACTTGTTGCAGCATAGCCTGAAGCCCTGGCTTATCTCCATCTTGTTTAGCCTGAAGATAACCAATAACATGAAAGTAAAATTTAATGTATGTTGGAACATAAGTAAACAGCTTGCTAGCACAAAAAGCAGAAACTAACACTCACTTGCCTCAACTGAGCACTAACTTCTGACAGAAATCCCTCATCAAGCTGTCCTTCTTGTTCTCGGCGTGTTACTTCCTGGGAATTTCATGATGGCATATCAAAAAACATTTTAGAACACTGGAAGCAGATTGGCATTTCTAGATACACAACGTGGCACATAAAATTACATACAATCAATCGAATCATAGAGTTTCAAAAGAAATGCCAATTGAAAAGTAGAGAACAGCAGTAATAGGCACACCCAAATCATAATTTGAAAGAAAATGCTGAAGAAGATGTTTGGATATTTACCCTGACCAACACTTTTTTAATTATTGTAGATGACAGTTCAAGAAAGTTCAGTTTTATAGGCACTGCAAATGCAAAGACCATGACAAAATGCAAGTTAAGTCTGTAAAAGGCATCTAGAAAACTTGGTAGAGATGTGACGTTACTTTCTCCATCAATTTGATCATGTCTGGATCTCTTGGTGGCCACTTCACGTCTCCATCATGCATTGCAGGACTAATGATTGCCTTCAGCACATCAGTTGACTGTTCAATCTTTTGCTGCATCACATAAGCGTAAAATAATCAGCATGCAACAATATCTGTAAGAAATACAAAGTTTTATGTACTTATAGGGACATAGGCAGTGATACTATGAGGACCTATGTATGATCGAACATGGTGTTCTTACATCAGTCTTGTGAACAAGCCGATCAACAATGTTCATGACATTTTCTGCCAGCTCCTCATAATCTTTCTGAGAAGGCAAAAGTGAGAAACCAACTGCAAAGTTAGATTAACTGAGATAAAAGATAATAACATCCGCAGGAAGCAAAATAGTTTACATATGTGAAACCACACTTTATCATCATCTGATTTGCAGAGGTCAACTCTAGCTGCCAGTCGAACCCAGAAACCTCCGTCGAATGCCAAAACATTTTCAACCACTATTTGATCAAGCTGTTTACAAGAAAGAAAGGTGTATAAGTAATTTAGTAACTAATGTGAAATTGTGAGAGCCAAATATTTACACGATCAATCATTATATTCTGTGAATCACAGGTATGAGGATTCCCCAATCAAGGCTGACTTTCTCAAAGTCAAACCAATATACTTACAAGGGTCGACTCAAGAGAAGGAATGGAAATAAAACCAGTTTCTGGAAAGACGCCCGTCTCTACAATGAACCTCTGGCTAGTAAATTTCATAAGCTGTTTCAACTCTGTGAACCGCAAGATATAACTGTGGCTCATTGCTGCGAACTGAACAGGCGATTAACCTTTAGAAGATGCCTATGTCTGGAACTTCAGATCCGATGGGAGCAAATTTTTCGTGATGTTACCTATTTCCATTTCTCGGATGGAGATGATCTAATCTGTTGGAAACTGGAAAAGAACAAGAAGTTTGCTGTGAAATTTCTTTATATTGCTTTGACAGTCATTGACTTGGGGCCTTCCGACAAACATATTTGGAACGGGAAAATCCCTCCCAGAATTAAAATTAAAATCGGGCCTTCCTATAAACATATTTGGAACAGGAAAATCGCTCCCAGAATTAAAATTAAAATCTACATATGGTTACTGGAGAATAATGTTGTACTAACAAAGGACAACATGATTAGAAGAAGAGGAAATTGGCAGGGCAGCCCTTATTGTTACTTCAAGAGGAAAATGTCAACCATCTTTTTCTTCACTTGTTCCATAGCTAAAGCGGCATGGTTCATTGGGGCTCATTGCATTGGGGTCAATGACAGACATAGAAATCTGATGCAGTGCTGGAATTAGACCAAAAAATGGATCCCTAATGGCTCAATCTTCATGGGTTTGGAATAGCAGCCATTTGTTGGGCTATTTGGAAGACAAGAAATGACGCTTGTTTCGAGAATAAACTAATCAAGAACCCTGCTGAAATTGTTTGTTATGCTTGTGCTCATATGCGCTACCAGATAGGTCTATACCCAAAGAAAAAGCAAGAGATGTTGGTGGAGAGTGTCAATATCGTGCTTCAGGTGGCCACAAGACTAATTGCTACAGCTACTCTGACAAACCTGGCTCCCCTACAACTGGAAGACATCCAAGAGGGGGAAGATGAAGAGAACTAATGGCTGGAGGTGGCCCTCTGTGGCCTCTGTTTTCATGTTCTAGTTAGCTGGTTTTGCTGCTCTTTGTATTCTGAATGCTATGTAATGAGCAGGATCCTGTAGGAGTAGAAGTAATGTGACCTTTGATGTAATGACATTAGTCCTCTGCATCTGTGACAGTAATCTGAAGCAGATCACTATTCACATGTGGAAGGATTTTGGGCTTTTGTCTCTCTCAATTTTATTATGTCTGCTCAAACATCTGTATTTCCGTTTTTTTAATGGTGAAACAGGGTTCTCCTTGGTTCAGAAGTAGTACAAGGTAGTGGTTTTCAATCTCGAGATTACAGAGTGAAGTCTAAATACCAGCCATACTTAACCAAGAAATCACATATTCACATTTTTTCACTATGGACAAAACAAATTTCATTACTCAGCAGCGACGAAATTACAAAGGTTCTATGTCTTTTAGTCTGTTTGCAAGCAAAGCTCAGCTAATGCCACTCTAACTGAGCACCCAGGGCTCAGACAGAGAGGCAACCCAAAAGGAAAGACAACAAACTTCACCCAGAACTACCAACTGTTCAAAAGGATCTCATATTCACATTTACCTCTCTAGGATTTGCGTCCCTCAGCATATCAATAAGCCTATCCACTTCAATGGTCTTCTTGAGGGATTCTTCAGGAGCTTTATCAGCTGCACATAACAAAGTGCTCCTGTTTAATGAAATCATAAGTCCTTAATTAAGAATATTATCTAGCCACTTTCACGTCAAAATTCAAGATAGAAAGATATATCCTGATGACTGAAGAGCAGTATTAACATTAATCATAATTTTGCGTCAGCAATTTAGCACCACAAAGTTATTCACATCCAAACTTTCTAAGAATAGCCATGCTACTTCTTGATTGGTTACAATTCCCAGGGTCACATTTGTTGATCAACCACAAAACACTAGGGGCGGTTCTACTGCAATGTTCAGTTATTAAAATCCCCCCAATTCATTCAATAAATTTCTTAACCCCGTGCACAGCTATGCCACTAAGGAGATGATCGGATAAGTCACATTGTTCGATTCAGCGAAATAAAGGCCGCTACTCCTTAATCCAAAGTCACCCGCCAAGAGCGAAAAAAAGAAACGGATAGCAAGGATAGAACACGGACTACCTCCGCCGCTCAGCATGGAATGCGCTCCGTCCGGAGGACTGCACCGGGATTCCCCAACACCACCGACGACGGGGCAAAATCTGATTATCATAATGCGGATGATTAGAGGACGCTATGAGTTCGTTGGAGAAACATAATAAACTGGGATGAACATGGGGAAGAGTATAACCGCGATGCAAGGTGCGGACGGAGACAGCGGCCGGAGCGACGTGGATGCGGCGGCGGTGGCCGTCGCCATGGCCGAACGGAGACGAAAGCGGAGTGGAAGGGGGGGTGGGAGTGTGCGTGCGTGCCTTATGCGCTACGGGAGTAAAACTAGTAGCCTCTCGTGTAGCATCCGGCTCGCAGGTCGCCAGAACCGCTGCTCGCCTCGCGTGCACAGGACGCCGGAGAGGCCGCTTGCGCTCTGGCTGTGGGGAGCGGGGACTGGGGGGGAGCTGGGGTTCACGACGACGGACGAGAGTGGCCACTGGCCAGAGCCCAGACGGGGAAGACGACCGGATACGATGCGCACCTGTGTCCCTGGATCCTTTGCTCCCCCTCGCCTGTTGTTCACGAGATTGAAAACAACCCTGGTGGCGGTGATGACGAGGAAGATAAGACGTTGCTGCCGGCACCTGAATGATCGGATGCTTCATCGCACAAGCAAAGGAGCCAACGTCCATAGTATAACAATGCACTATACATACTAATACGTATTAGTATGTATAATGTATTATTACGGACGAACAATTCCCTCAGGATTTTGTTATTATTATAAAAGAAAAGTTTGATGAGCACATTGATTTGCATCAGCAATTCCATCGTATCAGCACACTATCCACTTTCAAAGCTTGCCATCGCCATAGCTTAGGTCGTTGATGCCCTGGCAAAAACATACTCCCGCCGTTTCAAATTGTATTTTACTTTGATTTTTTTTTATATTCCCTTCGTTCTAAATTATAGTTCACTTTAACTTTTTTGGTGCATACATTTTTCTATGTATCTAGACATATTATTTATTTAGTTACATAGCAAAATGCATACACTAAAAAATTTAAAGTGAACTATAATTTAAAACGAAGAGAGTAATACACGATAAACCAGTTCTTAGTAAGTGGACAAAAACAATCTTTGGCCAACTCTTTGATGGGACCTGCATGACGTTAGTGACTTTGTATTACAAGCGATTATAGCAGCTGACTGGATAGCAGTGGGCCCGCCGATAGTTGACTTTGAGTTTCTTGTCTGCTCTGGAAATTGCATGCAAGAAACCGTCTATAGTTTTTATAAGGTGGAGGGGTTTAACCCATTATTCATTTTTATATGTAATTGTAGGTTGACCAAGGTTCCTCTCTACAAGTCATCATAATTTCGACTATTTGAAATTGCACACTCGTTTTTTTAGTGATGCAATGATCATGTCTATGTGGTTGAAAAAAGTCGCTCTCGATACTTTTTTTTCCATTTTCAGTGTGCTCGATTTTGAAGCATGTTTGTAGCATGCAGGACTAGGTAAGTTTGCACCTGGTGGGACTCCTAATGTGAAGTTTGGCACGGATCAGAACAAACAACGCACGACATCAGCCTGCAGCCCAATAGCCCAAGGAAGGCCCAAGCATCCCTCGATCCACTCGCCGCATATTCGTGTCCGTCTCACTTCACTTGCCCGCGGGCCGCATCTCGTGCTGGCTTCCTTTTTAGCTCGTTCGAGCTTGTAAAATGAATCCGGCCCACGGCACGCGTCGAGCGGCTTATAAATAAAAAAAACGAACTCGCGTCGGCGAGACCGAGAGTCCGAGACGGCGACACGGAAGCCGGAGGGGCGGGAGCGGGGTCGTGGGCGGGCGACACGACGGCACGCCGCCGCGGTCGCCCACGCGGGCGCGGTCCCGGAGCCGCGGTTTCTGAAAGCCACACAGCACAGGCCGTCCCGACGCGTGGGTGCGGTCCGTGCGAAGCGGCGGCCAAGCTGCAGCCGTCGTGCGGCTCTGTACGTTGCACGGCACCGAATATGCGGCGGGGGTTGGAAGTTTGGGCGTGATAGGAAAGCGACCCCCGCGTTCGGTGATTAGGCCGGTTGCAATTGAGGTCACGACGTGACGTCCGCTTATACTCAGATGTCGATGCATTGTTGGCCTGGTCGTTGCGCGATTTTGCATTTCCAGCCGCCTCTCCATGAGGATAGTGCTGTTCTCCGAATCTCCGCCGTGCCTCATTTTCCATGCCGCCATATCGCGTAATCCAGCTATAGGACCTTATAAAGAGCCTTTTTATTCAATTAAAATTGTTGGAAGCTGTCGTGATTATACTTCTTATAATACAATATAAGATACAATCTCTTTTTCTTTTGCAACAAACTAACTATAGTTTAGACATGTTTATGTTTATATGTAATTATTATTAAAGACTAAGTTGTTGTATGGGGAGAGGAGACAAGATGTAGATAGGAGCACCTAGGTTCCTCTTCTACTTACCGCCATGTTTTTCTCATGTGGGAATCAGTAAGTTGTTTGGTTGAAATAACTATAAAACATACCTACTCTTTATATTTCTTGGAACAGATGTAAAACATCTCTCTATTTCCGTTCACTTGAAAAGTATAAACTAAAAGTCAAAGTAGGGTTTAAGTTGTTGTGAAAATTATAATATGGAAAAGCAGATATTTCTTAAAAAAAAAGTTATGAATTTCACGCTTTTGATATTTCTTTAAAAAAGCTGAGTCAAACACAGCCTAACGCTTCAACGCAGCCAGAGCTGATCTGTTCTCATGTGCCAAGGAAATTGACACCAGAGATGTGTGAGGCCCTTTCTAGGCCATTCTCTGAGTTGAGTCGGAAGTGGAGGCAACTTTCTTCCAAATGGCACCCGGTAAATCTCCGAGGGTCGATGGCTTCAATGCGGGTTTTTTTTCAAACTCACTGGTCCTTGGTGAGAGGCTGTGTGTTGGCGGCGGTGCTTGGATTTTTAAATGGAGGGGATCTACCTGACGAAGTGAACAAGACCCTGTTGGTGCTCATTCCCAAAGTAACCCACAGGATCTGTCACAGTACCGTCCCATCTCACTTTGCAATGTTCTGTACAAGATTTGCTCAAAAACAATGGCAAACCGTCTGCGCCATATTTTGGATGAGGTGATATCGATGGAACAAAGTGCATTTGTGCCCAATCGGCTGATCACTGATAACGTGTTGATTGTATATGAGTGCATCCACTATTTGAGGAATAAGAAGGGGCAGCAAGAAGGATGTGCGATTAAATTGGATATGATGAAAGCTTATGACAGGGTTGAATGGAGATATTTAGAGAGCATAATGCAGGCTCTGGGTTTTCTTGATACCTGGACCTCGCTGGTAATGAAGTGTGTGACCTCCGTCTCCTTTTCTGTCCGAGTAAATGGGGTTTTTTCAGACGATTTCAAGCCAAAGAGAGGAATCCGGCAGGGAGATCCTCTCTCACCCTACCTTTTCCTCCTTTGCTCGGAGGGTTTGACATGCATGTTGAAAAAAATTGGGCCGCTTTATCTGTCAACAGGTGTCAGAGTTAGTAGGCACGCACCACGGATCTCGCACTTGCTCTTCGCGGATGATTTCCTGATCTTTACACAAGCGTCAAAAAGAGGTGCGGACAGGGTGGCGGCTATACTAGAGGACTACAACTAGGGATCCGGCCAGCTTGTCAACAAGCACAAGTCGGCAATTTTCTTTAGTCCTAACTGTGACCAGAATAGCAAGGAAGATGTCCAAAATAGTCTGCAGATTATGACTGAGGCGTTGGGAGAGAGATATTTGGGCCTTCCTACGGCCGCGGAACAGGGAGTAGCAGATGTGTCCAATTATGTTCCTTCCAGGATTCGCGGCATGATAGGAGGCTAGGCTGAGAAGGGGTTAAGTTGTGCTACTAGAGAGGTGCTTCTGAAGGCAAATGCACAATCTGTGCCTACATATCCAATGTCCTGCTTCAAATTGTCTCCGGTGGTTTGTCAGAAACTTACCTTAGCAGTGTCCAATTACTAGTGGGAAAGTTCGGTGGATAACCATAAAATACACTGGTTGCGTTGGGAAAAAATCACAAGATCGAAGAGAGATGGGGGGATGGGCTGTCAAGACTTCGCCCTCTTCAACAAGGCGATGCTCGCGAAGCAAGGTTGGCGGCTGTTATTAAGGCCGGACTCGCTATGCACCCAGGTGCTCAAGGGGAAGTACTTTCCAAACCGTAATTTCCTTTCGGCTACCAAAAAAACGACGTAGTTCGGCCATATGGAAGGCGATTATGCACGGACGGGACGTGCTTGCCCGGGGAGTGATCAAGCGGGTCGGCCCGGGGGAGACAAATGTGTGGGATGAGAATTGGATTCCTGGACTACATTCTTTGAAGCCGTTGGTGCGCATGGAACAGGCTACAGCAGAACGGGTGCATGACCTGTTCATCCCAGGAACGAGGGTCTGCGATGAGAAAGCTGTTCGTAAGTCCTTCATATCAATCGAGGCTGCGGAGGTTCTGAAGATCAAACCTAGCACTCGGATGGACGATGATGTCCTCGCCTGGGCTATGGAGAAGCACAGTATGTACACAGTTCGCTCTGCTTATCGACTTCTGAAGCAAGAGCAGATGGAGAAAGCAGTGGCGACCACGGGGAAAACTTCCAGCTCGGGGACTGCTGCCCGCTGGGAATTGCTCTGGAAACTTGAGGTGCCGCCTAAAGTGAGAGTGTTTTGGTGGAGAGTCATCCACAATTCACCGCCTTCGAAGTTAGAATTGAAAAGGAGGCATATTGCAAGAGAAAGTTACTGTGATATGTGTGGGGGAGAAGACGAGACGCTATTCCATGTGTTCTTCTCTTGCCCGATTGCAAAGCAATTCTGGAAGGAGATCAGAGAGGTCATGGGAGTTTCGCTCCCGTGTTTGCATCCCTGCACATGGGCGACGGATGTGCTGCAACAGGAGATCTGTCCAAAGACTACAGCTGCGGTGGTCGTTGGCGGGGCCTGGTCGCTCTGGACCGGTCGCAATACATGCCGCCAGGGGCGGAAGGCGTGGGAGCCGGGTGCTGCTGCCCGTTACATATCAACCTTGATGGAGAATATGGCCTTGCTGAAGCAAGCGAAAGCTCCTACCGCCGCACGCCCTAGGGTGGTCTGGAGGAAGCCAACGTCAGGGTATTTCAAGGTTAACACTGATGCCAGTTTTGATCAAAGAGCTTTCACAGGCAGCGCCGGGGTGGTCATTCGCGACCATGACGGCTTGGTCATGGCAGGTTCGGCGAGATGGTTTGATGACATCCCGGACGCGTTAACTGCGGAAGCCGTAGCAGCAAAGGAAGGCCTCGAACTCGCGGTGGAGCTGGGGCTGGAGCGTGTTGTCCTGGAGGTTTATTGCCAGGGGCTCGCCACCTTGCTGCAAAGTGCCAACCCGTCTGCCTCATCGATTGGAGGTTTGTGTTTTGATATAATGGAGCTAGGCAAGAGTTTCGTTTTTTTTGTATTAGTTGGTCCTCAAGAGAGACGAATTCGGTGGCGCACGTTTGTGCATCCACCGTCTCTGCCATCGACCGTTCTTTCTTTTGGATTGATTGTATTCTGGATTGGCTAGTTAACCTAGCAGCCACAGATTGTACTCTTGCTATGAATGAATGAAAGCTCCGTTTACTAAAAAAAAAACGCTTCAACGTTTGTGAGCATTTAGAGTTCATAATACATACAACTACAATATAGCATGGCCATAATCCGATTCTACACATGTGGATGTGGCGCTCTTGATCTCAATATACGCCACAACAAGCATCATTCCATTTCCATGATAAGAATTCAAAAAGAAAAGGAAGAGTGTTTTGATGTTTTGTTTGCAACGTGCACATGCACATACAAAGTGTGAACCTATAGATAGTTACAAAATTCTTTAGCCTAGATAATTATGCAACCAATCAAGGACCAATTCGAAAAAGCACACTCAGCCTGAGTCAGCCATTACTCATCCGCTAAAACAGACGGGAAAGCAGATTTGTCGCAAAACTCGCAACCTAATACGCCACCTATGACCTATTCCCGTCGCCGTCGTCCACCTGGGTTGTTCGCCGAGCCGCAGCCGGCCCCGCCCCCCTCGCTTCCCATTTTGGCGTCTCGAAGCCAGTAGATTAATCCTCGCTCGATCCAGAAATCCCTCCCCGGCCTCTCTCCATCCGGCTCCCTGAAATCGAGGAGCGCGGGAGAACGACGCCGCGGAGCGCGTTGGCCCCTAGGGTTTGCCGGTCGGATTGGGGCTCCGATCCGGGCGGGCGGCCATGAGGATTCGGGAGCTCCGGGATGGACTGGAGGTGGAGGACGACGAGCGGGTGGTGGAGGGATCGGGGATCGGCGGTGGCGATGGGGAGGTGGTCGCTGTTGTGCGGCTGCGGGCGAAGCGCGCGCTCGTCGGCGCCGGCGCGAGGGTACTTTTCTACCCGACGCTTCTCTACAACGTGCTCCGCAACCGGTTCGATGGCGATTTCCGCTGGTGGGATCGCGTCGACAAGGTGATGATCTTTTGCCTGTCTCCATGTTCATGTTCTGGTTTCGTTATTATTTGTGTTTCGGGGGTGCGATTTTGAGATGTGTTTTTGGGGACAGCTAGTGCTGTGTGGGTGTGGATCGGGAGTTCAGTTGGTGCCCGGTTAAATTTCATCAAGTATACTTGCAATCTTATTATCATGGAGGTGTAGTAAATGTATCATTTAGTATGGTCACCAAAGCTCAAATCACTATGGGGCGTGTGCATGTGCGGCTAACTGAAGCGGCACACACGTGATTCCGTGTCCGGAACTGAGGAAGAAGGGTGTGTGGAACGGCCAGCGGCAAGGTCGCTGCGGCCGGGTTGGCGGACGAGGTGGCGCCGATGGTAGTTAGGGTTTCAGATTTTGCGACCATCCATGGCTAGCGGGCTTAGAAGGAAGGGCCTGGGCGTGGCGGCCGGCCTGGCAGTGGTGGCGGGTTGAGGGGTGGTGAGCGAGGCGGCACCGGCACCGTTGAGCGGGCAGAGGGAGATAACCAGAACGGTGGTGGTGTGCTGGTGGTGGGGGTGAGGAATCGCTGGCGAACTCCTTGATTGTGATTAGGGAAGGGCATTATGGTCCAGTGGGGGTGGTAGGTGGGCGGTGAGGTCGCCGGCAGCCTGGGCGGCGGAACAGCCGGGCATCTGAGAAAGAAGAACAATGGAATATGGAATGAGGGAGGAAGGAGAAAAAACCGTGCATTGAATCGGTACGAGCGAGCGCATGTGCATGGATTAACAGGCTTGAACTAGAGCTGATCAGTTAAACTGGTGAAGGAATAACAATAGTCATCCCTTCTTAATTTGCAATAGATATTGTAGCCTGATATTCTTACCCGCCTCTATCTTCAGTATGTTTTGCTAGGTGCTGTTCCGTTCTCCAGCGATGTTCCGCGCTTGAAGCAACTTGGTGTAAGAGGAGTTGTTACACTCAATGAACCCTATGAAACTCTGGTTCCAACATCCCTATACCAGGTAGATGTTTCTTTACCTCTTGTAGCTGTAGGAATTACTTTTATTTCTCTCTGTACTTATAATACTTGACCAAGAGAACTATATGATGCATTCTAACCTAACAAGTTCTCCCTCCGTCCTTTTATAGTAGGTGCAAATACATTTTTTTATTGTCCGTGTATACAGGGCGCTCGTCTGTTCACTCCGCATTAAGCATTTAACCCTGGCGGCTTAATTTCTCGGACTACTTGTTTGCCGTTAGTCCTAGATGTTACTCTCTCAGTGAGCCTCAGGAGCTTAGTATATTTAGGAGTAGTACTAGTATGGCCAACAGCTCGTCTACTCCTTGCTTGCATCTTTTTGTTGCATATGTGTTTCTAGTGGAGTTGTATGAGTACCTCACAGGTGATGGTGATGGCAGAGGACAAGAGAAGATTCGAGTGCAAGCGAGGCGGCAGGTTGTGAGTGCTCGCCGCATGCAAGTCCGATGCATGCAACGACACGTCAAGTACAGCTAGGCTAGAGCTCTGCCCTGCTCGAGCATTTCATATTCGTGCCATCTGTGGGCAGCAGTTAGGCGCCAAGAGAGGAAATTTTGGCTGAGAAAAATTAGTGTGTAAATTTGTCTGGGGCTCCGGGCGTTGATGGCTGCATGGCGTTGTGGGTGGAGAAATTAGCGCGCTGCATGTGCATGGGGAAGCTGGAACGAAAACTGCATGCATGCGTGGAAACCGAAGGAGTGGTCTGCTTGATAGCTCCTTAACGTGTCGTGACAGAGGAGCGTGAGCTGTAATTGTTTGGAGGCGTAACCGAACAGACTATCCTGGAAACGCGTGCTAATGAAACTTGGTCTTTGCGATTTTGGAGTTGCACCCACACTTAAGGCCTTGTTTGGATGTTGTCGGTTGTTTGGAGGCGTAACCGAACAGACTATCCTGGAAACGCGCGCTAATGAAACTTGGTCTTTACGATTTTGGAGTTGCAACTACACTTAAGACCTTGTTTGGATGTTGTCGGATTCACCTTATATTAACATCCAAACAAGGCTTAAGTTGGGATGTTGTAGATCCAGCTTCAGGAGGCACTTATTTTGAAGTTGTTGTAGAAGTAGGCAGAATCGTTTTATCCCTGTCTATGCATTCTGATCATGTACATCATTTCATTGCCTTGTTATGAATTGCGCAATCAGCAAATCACTTGGTTAGGATGGCAACTAGTGCACATGAGATAGGGAGGTAGCAAGCAAGATTTTGTTATCGCACCATACCATATCTAGCAGGTTTTACAGCTTATGTCTGAATAATCATATAATTCCATTTTTTTCAGGCTCATGGAATCCATCATCTCGAAATTCCCACAAGGGACTACCTGTTTGCCCCCTCCCTGGAGCATATTTGTCGGGCAGTGGATTTTATCCATTGTAAGTATCTTCTGAACCATGTTTTCATTTTCTTTTTGCTTAGGGTTTTTAGATTTTTATGTGTGCTCTATCAATCCATCATCAGGGAACTTGTCTTGACGATGTCATCTCAGTTTTAGGATGCTAATTTAGTGGTGCCAGTTCAGATCAGTCAAGTAGTTTAGTGGTCAGCTGCGGTTTATGCATTGCGTCATCTGTGTTATTTTGATATTATCTATTGCTGTTGTTGGACATTTTGTCAGCTTGAATGTAAAGGCTTATTCTTGAATTGAATTATGGCTGCTACTATAAAATTGTACTCCCTCCCTTCCAAATGATAGGTCACTTCGGCGTTGTAGCCTTGTAATAAAATGCACCAACAACATTTCATTAAATCCACCATGAAATATTTCTTGGTAGTTTACCTATTTGGTGCGGCATACATTAATGTATTTTTCTATAAACCTGGTTGAAGTTAGAGAAATTTGAATTAGGACAAAAGCTAAAGTGATCTATAATTTGGAACAGCGGGAGTCTTTTTTCAGTTATCATGACGCATATAAGATGTGACAATGCTGTGAATTAATCCATATGGTGTGGTTAAAAGTGGTAGTTCTTCAATTAGTCAAGTTGTGCTAACCATTGTTGTCATTGGTATTAGTTTATAATGTTTGTACTATGCGTTTCTATTTGACATTAATGCTATCCCTGATGTTATCTGGTGATAATCCTCATAAGCAAATGCACTGAGTTGGATAAAATAGCAAGATGTTAAAAGACAGTGCTTATTCACAGTAGGAAATAGTAACAGGCCTGTCGGTTTCTTTTTTTTTTTGTTGTTGCTTTATTTGGTATGGTAGGGTCCATAATGAATAGACAGACCAGAAGATCAATGCTTCACGGCTTTAGTAACAAAAATATAGTAGTAGTATGTACATAATAAAACATTGTCATTATGTACGTATGGTGTGACTAGAAGCAGTAGTTCTTTAATCAGTTAAGGGGCAGGAAAAATAGTTTATAAATTGTGCCAACCACTATTGTCATTGGCATTAGTTTATAATATCTGTACTATGCATTTCTATTTGAATTATTGCTATCCCAGTGATGTTTTTGGTGATAATCATTAGAAGCAAATTCAATTGGTTGGATAAAATAACAAGATGTTAAAAGACTGCTTGTTCACATTATGAAATAGTAATTAGTAACGGACCTTCAGTTTCTTTTTTGGCTGTTGACTTGTTTGGTACCGTAGGCTCCATATTCAGTAGATAGTTATAAACATTGTACCAGAAAACTAATGGCCCATAGCTTTAGTAACAATGCAGTAGTAGTATATGTAGTAAAACAGTGTCATATGTCCTGCTTCTATGTGGTTTCTGTGGAAGTCAGGCAGCAAGGCTAATTAACATATGCTCCTTTTCCAGATAATGAAATGCAAGGTGGTAGCACCTATGTCCACTGTAAGGCCGGAAGGGGACGAAGCACAACTATAGTTTTGTGTTTTTTGGTAAGAAAAATGATTTGCTTCTGCTTTAGCTGTCTCATAACTGTGCATTTTAATATGAACTTAACATACTTATTTAATGCAGATCAAGTACAGAAATATGACTCCTCAAGCAGCTTTGGATCATGCAAGGTCTGTGAGGCCCAGAGTGCTTTTAGCTCCAGCGCAGTGGCAGGCACGCTCCCTGACTTCCTTTGCATTTTTTCTATTAGATGATCACATCTATTCTATCCTAGTTATTACTCACACTTTGTCTCCGATTTTTTGATCCAGTTGCTGAAATATGGTACTTCTTGCTGCAGGCTGTTAAAATGTTCAGCGAGCTCAACGGGAGATACCTTTCCATACAGAGGTCAAACACAACTGTAGTATCTTGTGAGGAATCCAGTGAACTTTTGAGCACGCGGAACAGCAGATGTCTTTCAATTCAGAGCTCAAATGAAGACTCAATAACATCTGACGAAGAATCCTGTGAATCATCCTCTGGAGACTCTGAAGTTGATGGCTACATCACCACTGAGTTTGACAGCGAGCATTTTGTTTTACCTCGCTGTCGAAGTAAGCTGTCCAGACCAACAAGCCCCACTGGGTGTAGTGATGCAGTTTTCATAACCGAAGAAGATCTAGAGGGCTATGAGACCTATGCCGATGATGGGAAGGACATTGTCGAAGTGCAAGTAGTGGTTCGCCACAAGCCCATCATGAGGAAACTGTCCTGCTTCCTTGGGTCCTTGAAGCTTACCGGCAACGGCGAGCCACCATCTGGCCGTTTGACTGAGGTTCGAGCCTGCTAGGTAAATCTGCAATGTTGGGTCCTTGAAGCTTACCGGCAACTGCGAGCTACTATCTGGCCATTTGTCTGAGGTTCGAGCCTGCTAGGTGGATCTGCTATGGTGGGTCCGGTTTGAGCCTGCTAGGTGGATCTGCTATGGTGGATCCTTGAAGCTTACCGGCAACTGCAAGCCACCATCTGGCCGTTTGACTGAGGTTCGAGCCTGCTAGGTGGATCCGCTATGGTTTCCGCATCTGTTTTTCGCCCTTTGTACATCGGCAGAGTGTAATTACCGGCATGAGTTTGCACAGCCTGCGGAATTCCCTGGCGACAGAACCGTATGTTGTGGCCAGAGATTTGGCTATCGGGAGACCTGTGTATTGTTGTAGAGAGTGCAAGAGATCTCTGTGCATATCTGATACCTGTGTTTTCCTTGTAATAAAAAGATGTATTCTCCATTAAAAGCATTTTAGTTTTTTTCAGTCTTTTTAATTTTTTTAAAAATGCACTTTTTCCAAAAAAGCTGAACAACTTTCAATTTAAACAATAAAACCATTTATAATACCGCATGATTGTTATTAAATAATCCATTAACCATAATTTACTATCTTTATTCTAAATTGTAGATATATGGTTCTTTTATATCTATGTAGTATCTTAATATAATGTATATGTAATCTAAATATAATGTATTATCTATGTACCTAGAAAAGTTAGAATAATGGTGGACATCTGTGTTATACTGTGTAATTCTAAGAAAAAAGTTAGAATAACTTAATTGATTAAGAAATATGATGTTGAGCACTAGTCAATTAAGAAAATCTGACTTAGTAGCAAACTAAACGGGCCATTTTTATGCTTTTTTTTTTTTTGAGTTAGGGCGGAGGGTACTCCATTCTGTGTAATATAAATCCAATTTCGAATCCGAAGGCATAGTGAATGTGTTTGCGATGACGGAGTACATCGTACTGTATGTGTGAAACTGTGAATGTTTTGCCTCCTCTTCGCCTGTAGCCTGTCAACCGAATTTGTTTAGACTTGTTCGAGCGCAGGAGAGCCCAAAAGCCTATGAATGCTATCCTCATCCTGGTGAGTGGCCACCTCCAAAAGGAGATTCAAAGATCGACATCATGACATGCACAAAAGAAGGAAACGGTCGATGATTTTCTGTCTGGAGCCCTGGACTGCCGCGCTTCGTATTTACAGTACCCAAAGAACAGTTTCTTTTGCCAAGCAGCAACAGTGCAGAACGGTCAACGGTAAGTTCCTCTAGTACTCTCCCGACAGCAGAACAAGTAACAGTTGACATCACCTCGTAAAATTCTCAGAGACTAATGCGCCCGTGAAGAAAATCACCCGCAGAAACAAGTAGAAACAGAGAACGAAAAAAAAAAAAACAGTTCAGTGACCCTCGAGGAACAAAAACGTGTTCCTGCAGGCTGCAATTGCAGCACTCTCTCGCCCAGCGGCCATCCTGCTGTCCTCCTACTGGTGGTACCCGTTCCGAATGGGCGGCGTCCTGAAGCCGTTGGCGGCGACGAGGTCGAGGTTGGCGCAGGAGCAGGAGCCGGAGCCGCCGGGCTGCTTCTTGGCCATCATCCCTCCCAGCGCGACGTAGCTCTTGCACGACTTGATCTTCTTCTGCTTGTTGTAGGGGTTGTCCTTCTTGCGCAGGTCCTCCAGGCAGCGCACCTCCGACATGCACGCGAACGACTGCGACTTGCCCTCGTAGTACCGCGACAGCCCTTTCCTGCAAAACCAGTCCAAGATTCGAGAGCAAAATACAACTACTCATGGGCTGGGTCTGGGTTGATGAAAAGCTTCATCAGAGCCTGGTGTGATTTCACCGGCCGGGAGGAGCGCACTTACTTGGCAGGGAGCTGCGACATCATGGACGTCATGTCGTAGATGCTGTCCGAGTTCATCCTCCGCAGCGGCTCCGGCACGAACGCGCGGCGCTCCTGGTGGTCGTCGCACAACCCCTCGCCCCCGACCCTTACCGCGCCGCCGCCGCCGCCGGGGAATTGGTCCCCCTCCTCGTCGGACTCGCCGCCGGAGACGGACGACGCCGTCTCGAACAGCTCCTCGTCCCCCTCCTCGCGGCCCGCCGCGTCCCCGAGCCTGTAGCTCATGTCGCTCTGCAACGGCAAGCCCCACCCCACCCCGCCGCGCTCTCGCAGTCTCGCTCGCTCGCTCGCTAGCAGCTCAGCCGACCCCAAGCAAGAGAAACGCTCGCTGCGCTCCCTTCCGGGTCGCTTCTTGACTTGCGTTTTGTTTCGCTTCCTTGCGGAGAGTCTGCGCGTCGGCCTCCGCAGCGCTGGTGCGGTTCGCGGTTATATACAGAGTCCCCCGGCGCGGACGGCAACGCCAACCCCGAGCCGCGCCCCGCCCCGGCGGCATAACGCGCCGCGCCTCCCGATCGCTTTCTGCATCCGGACGCGGTACGTCGTCCGTCGGTCGTTTGACCAACGCCAACCGATCTTGCGAGTAACGTGCGCAAATTCGGTGCGGAAACCAAAAGAACCGCACGGTGACGCGCGCGTTTTGCAGCCGTTCGTGGTCGTGCCCTCGCATCTCCGCCGGTGGCGGTCGCGTCGCGGCTACATGGCACGAATCGGGGTCGTCGTCCGGCCTTTCGACCCACGCTGACACGAGAGTGGGTGTGGCCCGCCGGAGCGCCGGACCATGTTTATCTGCGTTAATAAAGGAGGGTTGGGGTCGAGGTCGCCACTGCGGCGCCGGCAGACATGGGTTTCCGCCCGGGAATCTGTTCGGCTCCACGGCTCTGATCTGATCTTATCCTCGCTATCTGAGTTCGCGTCACGCGCATGGGGCCCGGTTTGGTTCGCTGTGCACCACCCTGGCCGGGCTGCCGGTGGCTGGACCGCGGCGGTGCGCATTGCAGGTGAAGACCGACGTGGAGTGTGAAGGGCAGGGACACAGGGTGGGTTGGGTTCAGAGCCCTCTCACACGCGTGGGTCCGGCGGCGTGACGGCGTGGTGACCACGTCCCCTCCCAGCTCGCAGTCGCAGGGAATGTGTGCGTTACGGGTACCACGTGGTGTCTGATCCTAGCCCTAGGGTTGTTGCGATTAGATTGCTGGATCCGGTAAGATACGTTTCCGTTTCAGGGGAGGAAAAAAAATCAGGCGTCCAGAGAATGGCAATAGTAGGAAAGAGAATGGTCGTGAATTTGTCATCAGGGTTGGGCCGACAGGGGATTCATGAGAGTTGTTCGATCGGTGTTTAGGCACGACGTCATTTTCCCATGATCTATCGACCAGAGTTCACGAGCGCTTTAGGCACGGTGTCATTTTCGCATGATCTTTCTACAAGACCTTTTAAGTGGAGGAAATAGCAGCGCACAGTTCACGGACCAATTCAGGTTTACAGAAACGTGCACACAGAAGTAATACTTAAGTCCAAGGCCAACAACAAACATGTTTCTTTCTCCTGACCACATCTAAAACACGCCTCGAAACGCATCATTTGCTTTGGTCTCACAACAAGGACCGCACCCTTTACGTGAGAAACAGTACCAGTCTTACTCGAACAACAGTGCCCTCTTCCCCAGTTGACAAAAGGCGGAGAACACCAGGCATATGGCGCCGCGGCGACGTGCCGAGTTTTGGACGAGCGGACACGCGTCGTGCCAGCGCAGCTACGCGCCAAGGGCGTGTCCCGCGCGGAGCCCGGCGACCCTGACACGCCGCGGGCCGAGGCGACACGTAGGCCAGCCAGCAGCAGCTAGGGCCCGGGCCGCGCGCGGGTGACCGACGGGGCTACGAATATTCTTTTTGACTGACACGGCCACGGGGTCCGGCCGGCCGGCCGGCTGGCCGGCAAGCGAGACCACAGGCTTTCTCGTGCCCCCTGCACAAGGTCGTCGCCGAGCACGATGCATGTCGTCCGCGCCGTGCCCAAATGCTCATGTCGACTGGCTGATGTGATGATCGCTTGCTGACCGAACGGCCCTTTTCTTGCTTTCTTTTGGGCACTCGAGCTGATCCAGTGTCCGTCCGTCCTGAATCCTGATCCTCGTCTCAGCATTAGCCCCTGCGCCTGGCGTGCCTAATCGATGTCATGCCAGGCGTTACAGCCCTCGGTGTGCGAGCCGATCCACGTCGCGGGTGTTCCGAGGCGATAGGTAAGCGTTGTGGATCAGCACGAAAGCCATGTAGTACTGGTACGAGTAGTCTACTACTGTACGGAGTAGTACCTGGCGTCGTTTCATTCCCTCTTGTGCGGCCAGCGTGACGTGCAGTGAACCGCGGGGTTCGGAGCAAAAACTCCCGGCTCCTACGAGTGCTTAGTTCCCAAAATCACTTCAAAATTCACTATGCAGAATTTCTATCATCCGTCACATCAAAATACCGGCACATGTATGGAGTACTAAATGTAGATAAAATCAAAAACTAATTATACAGTTTTGTTGTACTTTACGAGACGAACATTTTGAATCTAGTTACGCAAAGTTTGAACAATTTTTACCAAATACAAACGAAATGCTACAGTACGCTGAGGTGACATGATGTGATATTTTCATGGAACTAAACACACCGAAGGTTTCAAATTCAAAGCGGTGACGTGTATGATTTGGACCTGCGCCCGTCCGGCCGGGCCGGTTGTTCTTAACGATATCCCGTTGTTTTCAGTCGGTGCGGCAGGCGCGCCGGCGCAAGCCGGGGAAGAGGACGCGACCGGTCCGTGGGACGACGCACGCACGGGTCCGGCCGGACTATCTGCGACCGGTTTGCTACCACTGGCGAGCGTGCCATAGTTAAAGACCGACGACGAATATCGGCCAGGTTCGCCATGAAACCTTGGCTGGAAAACGACCAAACTAATCGCGCGCTGCCTCGGCTCAGGCTTCCGATCGAGCTCGCTCCGGCGCCAAGACTACTTACTCGCCAGCGGGCAGCGGCCTAGCGCGCGGTGCGACGCGGCGGCATGGGCTTGGCTGGTCGACGCGACGGCATCACCATGCATGTGGTGGCCTTGTCCTGGCGTGTCGCACTGTCGCGCGTGGCCTGGATCGATTGGCCCTCGTGGGCCGTGGCGATCTCTTACGTGCCCGCAGATCCGGACGACGTCTCCTTATCCGGTGATCCGACTACTGCAACATTCCGTCAATCTCCATCCTCCATTCTGCATCCGCTGGCTCCACTACTTTTGGAAGCCTGGCTCTGTTTCTTCAATCCTTCTTCCGGACTTAGCGCACGAAAGCGGCCGCACGCCAGAACCCGCAGAAGCGCCGTCGCCATTGCGGCCTCGCGGGCATAGACGGCCGCGGGTGCCAGAAGCCGCACGCATCGCTCCATCAGCACCGCTATCGTGGGCATGCGTGCATCATTGCGGGTGCCGCGCTACTCGCCGTCGCGGATCGGCCAAGTCTCTGGCGCGCGCGATGCGCGGCGGGAGCAGCCGAGGATCGACACGGCTAAGGCTAAGATGCTGGCGGTCAAGCACCCTGCCGCGCGCGTCAGGGCTGACACGGAGCGGACGCTCCACAAGGCTGCGAGCCAATGGGAACAAACAACAGCGTCCTGGCCATCCTCTGCACCTCCGCGCACACGCCGCCATGATACTGCTGCTGCTGGAGGTGGTCTGGAGCGGCGCAGCCACCAGCGTCATTTGCGGCGGCGCGCGTCACGGGCGGCGGCGGCGGCGCGGCCATGTGTGCACGCGTGAGGAAGTCAGCCCGGCTAGGATCCGGACGCAGTCGAACGCGCGGATTGGGAACGGGAACGTCGCGAGGGCACCAACGATGGCCTCCTGGGGCCATGTTCCTCCGCGTCGAAATCGTCACCACCGCGCTCTGCCGCCGCCGGCAAGCGTACGCGTGAGCGCCGAGCACGCCAGCGTGCAGCTGTCCAGGCTGAAATTGCCAACTCTGAAATTATTTATGTTTAGGCTCACTGGATGCGTCGGATCGTGAATGGAGGCAGCAGATCAACCGAAAGTCACATCGTAACATTACGAAGCAAAGTTACTCAATCCGGCTCCATCCCATCCCGAAATGGGATGGCGACGCGGACGAGCTCGTAGCCCAGTGGTAGCGCTTGGCAGTGGCCAGCCGCCCGCCCACGGTTCGATTCCCAGTTTGGGCAACCGTGGTGCCGCACCAGGAGTTTTTTTCAGAATAATCTCATTGTCTCTTACGCGTGGAGCCACAAAGGAATGCGACACGACTGTCGCCTACGGAGTCATAGATGGACCCGAAGATTTTAAAAAGACGTGATCTAGTAATCTGAGTGTAGTTATAGATTTGTTTGTGTATATACGGTGTGAGTGAATGTGGTGTGTTTATGTTAGGTTAGTGTAAGTATGTATATGAACAGATGTTACAACTGTACTCGGACGAAAGAGGTAAAAAAAAAAAATAGGATGGCGACTGGCGTGTGTTAGGAATATATTTATTATTACTCCATTCAGAGCCGTGACAGATTCGTAAACGTTCGTTATACTCTAGAGTACGTACCTACCTCCGTGACGCACTCTAGGCCTCTCGATTCTGCAACGACTCGTCGTCACACACACACATATATATAGCACGTAGCGAAGATACGGAGAAGAGATAGTGAGCGGCACGTGGCGTTGGACCATCTGATTCCGATCCAATGAGCGAGCGAAGGATGGGAAATAAAAGGGAGCCGGTATATTCCGCTTTTGGCTTTAACTTGATTCATAAAAAATATGTGTATTATTTATATTTTTAAATAAATTTATTAAAAAAATTAAATTTAAAGATCTTTATAATAATACTAATTATGTAGTATAAATATTAATATTTTTTAATATATAATTACCGATAATTATTTTTTGGAAAGTGCAAGCGACAATTCTCTCCGTACTAAAATAGACGTCATTCTCACTTCCCGAGAAATCAACGTTTTTAAACTGTCGGTAATTATATATTAAAATATATAAATATTTATGTTAAATAATTAGTATTATCGGAAAGATCTTTAAGTCTAATTTTTTAATAAATTTATTTAAAGATATAAATATTGCACGTATTTTATATAAATCTACTCAAAGTTGAGAAAGATTAACTGACACGTTTCTCATAATATCGTCCTTTTTGAGACGGAGGGAGCAGAGTACAGCTGGTGCAGCGTGACAGGTGCTGCTGCTGCTACTCGTGCTGCTGTAGCCATCGAACAAATGGTTCATTCGAAAAGCCGCGGTGCGCCCTATCCCGGCGCTTCTGCGGCGCACGTCCCCGTCGCGGTATGGGGATGAGAATCCCAGCGATAATGCCTGCTTGTGTCTCCATGACTTTTGGCCTTCTCTCCGATAGATATCCGTCGTCTCCGGGAATAAAGCGCGGAGGATAAGAACGAACGAGGAAGGAAGGGAACGTCAGGAGCGAAAGAGGTTTCAGAGTCCAGGTCAGATGCGTGCTTGGGTCATTACGCCATCTTTTTCGTCGGACACGACATGGAGATTATTGGAGAAGGACCGGCGGCCGATCGAGCTACGCCAGCGGTTGGAAAATGCAGGCAGGTTCGGTGTTTTCTGCCACGACGATGGAGCATGCTTGCTCCTCGTAGTATACCTCGTCCCTATGTGTGGTTACTTATACATGGTATATACAAATCCTAAAAAAGCAAGCCTAGCTTGCACCCCACATTTGCTGAATCAGTGAATCCTACAAATCCCACTATGTATCCTTCATCATGTACCGGCTCTGCATGCCAAAAAAATTATCTGGCCACTTAGGTAGGAAACCAAGTGCGCACATAACTATATTCAAATTCAAATCAAACAACAACTTACATTGTCTAGTCTGATTGAATGCTAAGGTACATAACCTCTAATGCAATGCAATACTAATGCGAGTAACCAATGAGACCCTTTGCCTTTTGCTCTGGTTCGCGCAAAAAAAAAAAAAAGTGTGTAAAAGAGTTCAGGTACAGGTCAGCGTTAGTTTTGGAGCGGCATGCCGGACTCCGACACTCCGGCCCATCGTGGGGCGCTCTGTTATCTGGCCATCGCCAGAGCAGTCAGCAGGCAGCCCCCGAAACATGGCGAAGTTCAAGGCGGAGCGAGGAGACGAACGTGTGGCCGGCCGTCGCTAGAAGCTCTTCGTCCTCCTCCGTCCCCTTCTCTATTTAGCCACCCGTTCCGTGAATGCTGCTAGAAGTAGAAGCTCTTCGATCATCGTCTGTCACCTCACAAACAGTTGGGAGGAGGAGCACGATCGAGAGGCGCCCTTTAGCGACCGATCGACCAGTGCGCGCGAGACCACCGGGCGGGCGAAGAAGATGTCTTGGCAGACGTACGTGGACGAGCACCTGATGTGCGAGATCGAGGGCCACCACCTCACGTCGGCGGCCATCGCCGGCCACGACGGCGCCATCTGGGCTCAGAGCTCCGCGTTCCCCGAGGTTAACGCCGTCACGTACATTCCCCTATCAGCATTATGTTATATGTTATTGTTTGCGTGATACTGGGATGGATAGATCCCGCTGACATGTCAGGGGAATTTTGTTGTTGTGGCGTCCAGTTCAAGCCGGAGGACATGGCCAACATCATGAAGGATTTCGATGAGCCGGGGCACCTCGCGCCGACCGGCCTGTTTCTTGGACCCACCAAGTACATGGTCATCCAAGGCGAACCTGGTGCTGTCATTCGTGGCAAGAAGGTGATTGAACTGATTGCCCATAGCTGCTGCTCCTCCCCGTTTCTGTGTGGTGTTATACAAATCTTTACAATTGTTTCTTGTTTTTTTCCATTAGGGATCAGGAGGAATCACTGTGAAGAAGACAGGGCAGGCACTCATCATTGGCATCTACGACGAGCCGATGACTCCCGGGCAGTGCAACATGGTGGTGGAAAGGCTGGGCGACTACCTGGTTGAGCAGGGCATGTAGTAGCCTTCCTGGATGTTGATGTTGATGGCTTCAGTTCAGATTTCTTTCAGCAATAACAAAGCCAACAAGACCCTGCACGCATGTTCCCCTGTTTGCTGCTTGGCTCTTATTGTCCACCGCCACAACCACAAGATAGTTGCTGCTCCGGCGGGAATTTTCAGTTCTGGCTCCTTGATGTAGTTTACATTCTTGGGTTGCTTCGATCAATTGGCTGTAGCGTGAATCACTAAGCAAGTACTCCTATATTTTCTGCAGATATTTGAATCTCGTCGTTCGTGCATGATATATGCGCCCCCCACCCCACCCCAAATACACACACCATTTTTTTTTGAACCAACGGGGGAGCGTCCTATTTTATTTTATTAATAGAGAAGAGTATATATAACAACAACAACAATGAAAACTTAAAAACTCAATTTTCAATAAATACTTGAGTGACAGAAAGAAATAAACTCTTAATAATTCAATTTCAATTTATACTCGAGGGACACACCAAACTCACTATGTCGAACAAAAGAATACTAGTGGAACAAACTATAACCTTTATTAGTCTATTTCATAAGAACTAGTCTTACATGCCAAGATCTTTGTTTTAATATTAGGGAACAAAATGTTTCCGGCCTATCCCATTCACGAATGAGAAAGAGTACAACCACAGAATATATAAGATACTTAAACTCAAAGCCGTTAAACGGGGATCAAAACAACCCACGTCAAACAAAGAATGAAAACACAATGCTCTCAATAACCCTCACCAGAACTAACCTGTAAGAAAGAGTTTGTGTCTATTTTGTTAAAAACCGCATCATTTCTACATACCAGCACATCACCACCACTATTATTACTTAGTCTCTAGTCGATGCATCAAAGCAAAATAGCCAACGACCAGGTCGGAGACACACAGGTGGGCAGGGGCCCAAGCCCCCCTATTGATATGAATTTTCTACTTAAAAATTTAAAATTCTAAAAATTTATTTGAGAGGACAGAAATGGTCAATAGACCTACGACATAAGTGATAGTTGACAATGACGAGCAACTATCGTTAAGGCACACAACAAACGCATAAAGAAAAAAAAACAAACAACAAGAATACAAAGGGGGAACCCCGCCTCAACACATCGAACAACTATGCCTGACAAAGAATAGAAGAAGCATCCGCGCGAAGATCGCCAAGGTGGTGGCCAAACATCTCCAGTGACCAGGTAGCCACTGCGAGGTAGAAACGACAACGACACGTACACCAGCGACCAGGTAGCCGCTGCAAGGTAACGACGGCAGCGACACCAAGCACCGGGCAATGCAAAGCGAAGATAAGCATGAGGCGCACACAGGCACAGTCAGGAAGCAACTCCGACAGTGATAAGACATAGCTACAATGGCACCTTCAAGAAGCGCATGATGCTGTCCGTGCCACTGCCGTTGGCCTGGGCGAGCGGGGCAGGGTTTTCACCCCGCTAAAATACGTCCATTCGGCACAACGACCACAATATCACCGGACCTGCAGACAACGAGACGAGGGCTGAGAGCAGCAATCACCACCTTGCATCGGCTCCCACAAGAATATGTGAAGTCTTCAGTGGCGCCCCCAAGAGGGTTGTAACGTGCAGTTATGCCACCATCGCTGGCTCATTCGCTGTGCAACAGCCAGGGTAGGGTTTTCACCCGACTTCACTTGGCGGGGAGGTGGGGGAGCGGAGGCTTTGGCCACCTTCGCCAAGCCAACGCATGGAGCAG
The DNA here is from genome assembly GCA_023333625.1 of Bothriochloa decipiens. Taxonomy (NCBI): domain Eukaryota; kingdom Viridiplantae; phylum Streptophyta; class Magnoliopsida; order Poales; family Poaceae; genus Bothriochloa; species Bothriochloa decipiens. The sequence goes on from CM041641.1 coordinate 7,330,923, forward strand.
GCTCGCCAGCTGCCGCCTGTTGGGCGCACGGGCCCGGGGTCCGACACCCAAGCCAGACGGGTAGGTGGGGGGAGCCCCGGCCGCCATGGAGCCCGCGTGGGGGGCGGGAACGCTAGCCGCCGCCCAACCCACATGGGGAGCGGCCATCGATGCCATGGTAGCCCCTAGCAGGGCGCACAGGACCGGGGCCGCCACCTAAGCCAGACGGGGAGGTGGGAGAGCGGGAGCCCCTACCGCCGCCGCCATGGAGCCCACTTGGGGGGCAGGCACACCGGCCGTCGCCGTAAGCAGATGGGGACGTCGGGAAGCAGGAGCTCCGGCCGCCGCCACCGTCATAGAAGGGCTCACCGGCTGCCGACGCCATGGTAGCCCTGCCGGGTGCGCAGATCTGGATCCACCGCTAGCCACCACCTAGACGCCTGCCGGCCACCCTGCTCGCCAGATCCAGGACCGAGGCCGCCAAATCCGGGCTCAGGGAGCTCAGATAACCTTTCCCCAACCCGACCGGTCGACCTTGCTCGAGAGCGGAGAGGAGGGGGAAGGAGAGCGAGGGAGAATCTAGGGTTGCTGTTAGGGGCCTTTTTTCGGCATGGCAGCGGGCCGCCAGCATCACCGGCCGAAGATGGCCGGAGGTCGGGGGCTTCTGGGCGGCGGTGGCGAGTCGCCCCGGGGGGGGGGGGGGGGGGCCCCACGACGACGCGGGTGAGAGAGTCCTTACGTGCTGCTTCTCGATCGGTCCAAGTTTCCAGGGGCATGATTAATTATTCATGTTTTTTTTCTGATGGTGCTAAAGCCTTTTAAGATATATTTGCACATTGTAATTTTTTTTGAAATACATATGTCATGTTGGCCGTTATTAAACTTGTATATATTGGTCCTTCTTATACTTGTATATACAAGGTTATTTTTGCCAAAAATGATCATAGTATTTTGTGAATGTTTCTATGACCATAGTGAATAGGATATGTATAAATTTCAAATTGATAACCAGCTCAAATAAGAAATATCATATGTAAATAACAAAATCCTACAATCTATTTTATAAGGCATAGTCTAATATGGCGTGATCTCAAAATTGCACTTTGGCCATTCTTTATTCTATATTATATTTTAATGATTTTTAAACTTATATCCGTCTATGTAAATTAATTAATAAGGTATTGTTAATAACTTTTAAAGAATCAAAATGATTTTTTTGAACTGATTAGAATCAAAATGATTGAAAAAAGCAAAATATTTTCTAGGCCATCAAACAAGTCACGCCACCACATGATTTTTTTGCACAAAATATGCACACGTGCACACTCACTTATGAGTAGCGATAGTATATTAAATTTTGTATATATGTGAACTCAATGGGATCTTGTATTATTGAATATAAGATATAGAAAACCGTTAGAGTTGCTCTAATGAATTCTACTAACCGTTTATCTCTTCAGAAAGTAATACCCCAGAGCGGTGATCTGTAGGTCCATGAGCGTGTACGTTAGTTCTGGTTATTAGATAGACACGAAGCTGTTCATTTCTCAATGTATAATACCTCCCATCCTGGTTCGGCTGCGGGATTTGGTTCTTTGCCTCTCGAGTCATCGTCGTATCTCCTCCCCACGGCTGCTGTGTCCTGCCGGCGCCGCACCTTTTGCTGCTACTGCCGCGGCTCCTCCGGTCCTCGGATCCATATATGCACCTCCCGCATGCGTCGCCACCAGCGCGAGGCAGCGACCTCGGCCTTCTCAATCGCCCACCGAATGGCTTAGCCTGTACGCATCTGCATTTTGCCGTGCCTTCGCACCTGCAGCCCAGCTGGCTTCATGGACGGAGTAACCGCTACCCGCATGTGGAACAGGGTCAGCATTCCTAGAAATAGCTGCTACTCTTAAGAAGTTTTATTTGTTGCGTCTTGTTTGTTAAATATACACTTAGCTAGTTCAAAATAGTGACGCCTTAGCTAGTACAGCTCTCGAGTCCCGAGTGCAGAGTATACTGAACCATAAGCATCCTATGCAAATTAAATAACAGTGCATACATATTACCATTTTTAAAAGCCTAAAACTGATAGCTTGTACTAACTATAGCCTTACTACGCACCATGGGTAAAGGTAGAGATTCAAGTGAGAACGTGTGCTCATGTTTTAAAATAGTATCAAGGACAGTGAATCCTTACCTTTACCCATGGTGCACAGTGAGGCTTCGGACAGTACAGGCCATCAGTATAGGGTTTTAAAAATAATAATGCATATGCACTGTCATTTCATTTGCATAGGACACTCAGGGTCCAGTATACTCAGGACTCGAGAGATATACCGGCCACAACGTCACTATGCATAATAGCGACGACTTCCCACCATTCGCGGGAGGCCATAATCATTGATTGCTGAGGGAGGATTTACGCCCAGCCCAGCCGTTTAGATTTCCAGGCTATATAATACAAAAAGACTCTTGATGGCCGAGTGGTGGAGTGAGTTTTTTATTAACGTACTTGTTTATTAATATGAGAACGGCTTCGGTAATTCCCTTTTTAAAAACCGCACGCATCTCAAAGCTGCTAATTTAGTGAATTATTATTTTTTTATTATTTTCGCAACTAAGTCCTGCATGGGCCCAGCCCGTCCAGTCCAGCCCTAGCAGCCCTGATAGAGAGGGAAAGCCGCGTGTGGCCATTTGCCTAGCGCCGGCGTCGTCGGCGGAGGAAAAGAAGCCGCCGGGAGCTCCTTGCCACCACGCACTGGTCCTGATCGGATGATCCATCGATCACCATGGCCATGGCTCCATGCATGCTGCGCTGTTTCTTCCTTCAAATTTACACTCCGTACTAATCCATCGAATCCACCCCAGTATGATTGATTAGGTGTATGTGCCGATCCAAATCTCTATTTCCGTTGTTCCTGAACGTACGAGTCCAAGATTATATTTTATTTAAAAATGACGATGAACATTAAATATATGGCTTTATGGATGCGATAACATTCCACTAAATTACCTGATTTGGAATGGAATTTTAAGTATTATCATAATTCTTAGAAAGATATTTATTATTTTAAACTACTGTTAGTGGATAACGTCTGAAGTTGATGTGGACAACTAAATATATATTAGTGGATGATGTGTCGCGCTAACATGAATATCATAATTGCTTATGCTATTGAACTTTAATTATAAATCATAGTGGGATGATGAGGTGAATACCTTGCATGTCAAGAGAATTGCTTAGTGGGGTTTTGCTTTATAACGGTTATAGATTTCACACCCCTTCCTTCCTAAGCTATCTTTAATTTTTAAAAATTTTAACCATAAAGTTTTTCAACAACTATAATTTAGAGCATGTCCCCCATAATTAAGATGATTTTTGAAATCTTAAAAAATTATGAATCTAAAAATCTGATAATATAAAAAAATATTAAAAACTTAAAATGATTTCAAATAAAAATATTTTTATAAATAAATTTTTTTAGATCGTGTCCATCCTAACAATCGTGCGCGAAGAGCAAGGGCCAAGGGGGAGGAAGGAGACAAACGTGTGGCCGGAGTGAGGGGGCGATCCGGTCTTTCGTTCATCCCTCTTTATGCCATCCGTTTCCTGCATGCTACCAGAAACTCTTCATCACTTTCAGTAAGATCTGTTTTGGGGAGCACGGACGAACCCTATCGCGGTCTCCGTCCTTGGCGAGCGGTGCGAGATCAGAGCTAGGACGGGAGCCGGCCAGGAGGACGACAAGGACGATGTCCAGGGATTGGCAGCCGTTCGTCGATGAGCTCCTGATGTGCGAGATAGAGGGCCACCATCTCACCTCCGCGGCCATCGTCGGCCACGACGGCACCATCTGGGCTCAGAGCGATGCGTTCCCCCAGGTCACCATCATCATTCAGCACCCTGCTACTGATACTATATATGAGATGTTGTTGGCGTGATCCCGCTCTCATCTGATCTTTCAAGAGTATTTGTGTGTGTGTGTGTGTGTGTGTGTGTGTGGTGTGTCTAGTGGAGATTGCCAACATCATGAAAGATTTCTATGAACCGGGGCACCTCTCCCCGACAGGCCTGTTCCTTGGACCCATGAAATACATTGTCATCCCAGGAGAACCTGGCGCTATCATTCGCGGCACGAAGGTGACTGCCCATTTTCTTCTGCTCTTTCTTTCTAAAATTAAATTAAACCTAATAATTCTTAATGATGCCGTAGAATATACTACATGAAACAATTTTAGCGGACTGTCAATTGATTTTCACGACCTCACACTTCACAATCGCCTCTGTAGAAAGGTATGTATAAA
>CM041641.1:7335204-7365944 GCA_023333625.1 Bothriochloa decipiens
GAGGAAATTTTTTTGACGCGGATCCCATAGTTACATTCTTTTGTGAACGGGTAGTGGCACTCAATGTATAGGAAAAATTTACTGGTTAAATCTAGTTTTATTTTTATCTTGTCTTACTAGGAATTAAAAGTTGCATTCCACAAATAAAGTATTATTGGTCTATTAAATATATATGAGCCTTTCTTTGCCTCTTCAATTAATATTCTTGAACAACTAGATGGAAAAGAACTATATCGACGGAGACAAGGGGGCGATTGCCTCCATGTGGCTCCACCGTTTTGGGGGAGGGGGGGAGGGGGGGAGGAAGGTCTATGTACGTAAATAAGAGAGAGAGAGAGATAGAGGAGATTCAATAATTTGGACACATAATACATTGCCCCACAAGCCTTTGCATGTGAAAATTTTGAATCACTCGCAAAGAGTAGTTCAACACCCTTACTTTTTCAATGGCTAGAAGCTCAAGTGTAATTTTACAGATTATTTTGTCTTCTTTGTTTCATAAGATATTTTGTAAGACTTTTTAAGTTTTCAATAAAAGCACAATAGGGGAAGTACCCCCCTCCCCCCTCTTTTTTCCCTCAAAAAGGAATTTGAATCGCTTACTACTTATATTTTTAAGTGGAAAATTGGATTTGCTAGCATTGAATATAGCCAAAAAAAAGTAGATAAGCATAGTAATGAGATTTTTCCCCTTCCTCATGTCCCTTTAGTTGGATTGATTTCCATAATCCCTATACTTTTATTCTTTATTTCATCAATTATATTTCTCTTGACTAAGAAAATGCATTTGTTATAGGCAAATCGTACTAGTCTTTTTACATGGATCAATAAACCATAGCGTTTAGCCGTTTACAACATATTTCATACCAACTCATTCAGTCCAAATTTCCAGGTCCCGGACTTTCTTCATCGGTTGTGGTTTGTCATAAATTGCTTTCTTTCGTTCAACCTATATGACCGTCACATGCCGTTGTGGCATGGATTTTGTTTCTGGAGCAAGACTCTCGTTAAAGAAACATTGTCGATTCCCGAGGTAATGCTCTTTTAAAATCTACTCTTTCCTCCAATATCCTGATGATTCAAAGTTACTCAATTGTTAAACACGTCTTTGTTATTTTCCAAACGAAATATGGTCAAATATTTTTGTGTCCACTTCTCTTGTACTCCCTTTATTGAGACTTTGGCTCTTTTGGTTCAGTCCTTCTTGCTATAGCAAAATTGATGTATAAAAATATCAAAGTGACTTATAATTTGAAACATAGTGAGTATTTTAGAAGGCCATGTACATGCTTTACGATCTAATTATAATTCATTAACATATAAAGGCACTCGGCTATCTGTGTTTCGTTCCCTAAACAAAATACTTGTTTTTGGTTTTCCAGGGATCAGGAGGCATCACCGTGATGAAGACAGGGCTGGGACTCATCATTGGCATCTACGACCAACCGATGACTGCCAGGCAGTGCAACATGCTGGTGGACAGGCTGGGCATCTACCTGATGGAATTCGGCCTGTAGCCTTCCTTGATATGATGGTTTCATCAGTAATATAATAACACCTTGCATGTTCTTGTCCGTCGCTCCCAGAAGATATAGGCCTCTCTCGATCCAAACGGCTATGAATTCCATTGGTTTATAGAGAGCCCTCGAAGCTAAAAATACTATATTCATTTGGCTCTTATTAGTTTTTTTTAACATGAGAGAAACAGATTGAGACTCTGGAATGGGATTATAGCAAGTATCCGAACTATGATAAGCATTGCTACTTTAGATATTATAATCTTCAATTATGACTCACTTTAGTTTACATTACATTTTTGGGTCGGTTTCATTCGCCTAAGCATGGTGTGTTTTATTTTGATTTCGTCGCAAACAGTCCTTAACTTTAACTAGATCCTTCTCAATTGATACTCGGGGGATGCAGAGTCCTAGGATCCAATGTTGAGAATACATACACAACAGATTACAGAATACCCCCTGCCGGCATATTAACGCAAAGTGTGCATGATCCGACAATGATATGGCTTGACTACCAAGATCCAAGCTGGTGTTCTTGGTATTTTATTACAGAGGTAGGGCTTGTAATAAGAAGTGATAATAGGTTATGGGGCGGGTGGCAAACACCTTGCATACGCTTCCAGACTTCCCAAGATGAACAGGGAGTCAAACCCGGCGGGAACAGGCCTCGTAAACGTCTCCACCAGTGTAAGAGTATGCATGTATAGCAGTGTGCATAGCAAACGTTATATATCTAGAAAAAACACAGACGTGAGTACAAATCTTCATCCTAAATAGTTAATTTTCCTTTATTATATGGGTCTATAGTCTGACCAACATATATATACCAGACAATGCAACACCCCGACAACCGGATCGATCCAACAAACCCAGCCTAGCCCTACGTAACTCTACCTCGAAATAACTGAAACTGACTAACGAAGATAGCTGATAGATATCTGGCAGACAGATGCCACAGATAACAGGTCTCATAACATTGATTTGTCGGCTGCCACAGCGGCTTGCCCTCTACGCCTTCCAGTCCTCCGTGCCGCGACCTGGCCCGTCTTTGCTCCAGGAGGAGCATCCCGACGGACGGTGGATGCGTGGCCTATGTGCTGGTGGTTGCCTCCTCCGTGCGGATGGTCGACGGGGTTCATGGCCACGCCGCGCACCCTGGGCCAGCAGTTCCTCTTCACGCGGTACTTGTGGTAGGCGTTGCCGGCCTTGAGCAACGGCTTCTCCGTCCTGCCGCCGCCGGCGACCTGCCCGACCATCGCCCGGCAGTTGCTCTGCAGCAACTTCTTGGCGCCGGACGGGAGCTTCACCCTGCATGGCATGCGTATCGTTTTCTGAGCATGCATATGCATGAACGGCAACTAACAGATCGAGAACAATGATCTAGCACTATTCACCCATATATCAATCTGAATACGCACCTGGTCGTCCCGTTGTCCGTGTTGTGGCTGATGACGATGGCGTAGTCACCGGAGCAACGCGCGAGGGCGCCGCGGTCGCCGACGCGGCTCTCGACGTTGCAGATGACGGTTCCCTCGGGGAGAGTGCCGACGGGGAGGACGTTGCCGATGGAGAGGTTGGCGCGGCGGCCGCAGTAGATCTGCTGGCCGGTGTACATGCCCTCGGCGGCGAGGAACAGCTCCTTCTGCTGCCGGTAGCGGAAGGGGTGGCGGAAGGTGACGCGGGCTAGCGGGGCGCCGCGCCCTGGGTCGTGCACGATGTCGGTCACCACGCCCTTGAGGTACCCGCTGCGCTCGCCGACGTCGAGCGCGCGGAAGCGGGCAGGGCCCTTGCGGTGGTGCGTGTGCGACTTGAACACCGACCCCGCCGCGCCCTTGCGCTGCACCCTGATGACACGTCCCATGGCGGTGGTCGGCTGGCGGCGGCGGCGGCGGCGGCTTTTCCTCGTAGATTTTCGGTAGACGAGACCGCAGGAGTTTGCGCGAGTATTTATTGGGGTGTGGTTGCGTAGGGGCTCCGGAAGGCCTGATGCCCTGCAGGTTGCGTAGGGTGGCAGCGTCGAGCGCGTGGCTTGGGTTCCGCTGTGGGCCGTCCGATCCAACCTGCTGGGAGCACCCCGAGGAATTACCAAAAATTAGTTTCGGAAATCATTGAGTTTTTCAAGTCGTCAAAGATAAGTATAATAAGTAATTAGAAACTACAAAGAAGGATCTTTCCAACCTGCTGAAAGACGCTATTACGTCGTCGCGTCCAGACTCCAGATCGCTGGTCGTGGAGTGGTGGGTTTTTAGCGCTATATCCGTAGCCTTACTAATTCATGAGAGTTCCAATTGTTTTAGCATTTGTAATATTCTGAGATTTTTTAACTAGTTTGCGCACGAATTCCCTACTTTGGGTACGAGTTGTGACCTAGGTTAGTTTTATCTATGGAATGATCCCCTCACTGAACTTGTAACTAGTTTTGACTGAGCACGAGTCTCTTAGTGCAAGACCATAGAGCCACGGAGTGATGACGAAGCTCCGGCAAAGAGACCCCACACAAGACCCATGGTCCTCCTAAACTCGGCAGGTGCCAAACGCGCGAGCTGGCATCGAGGTAGAAGCGGTGGATGGTGTCTAGCAGCCTCCGCCTCATGGCGCTCTTGTCCAATTGAGTCCAAGCCTCATCATTGTCGTTCTAGTGCAGTTGAAGTCTAGAGAGAGGATTTGTGAGGTGGCGCAGCAGTGTGGATCTACTAGAGGGGGAGGATCATACGCATGACTGCGACTGCGTGAAGTTTTCGCACGTGAGGTCAACTTTTTCCATGTTCTAAAAGATTACGAGGTGGGGTCGGAGTTACTGAAGATGTGTTTTCTCATTCGTGCTAAAAATTCTGAATTAGGAGTGTTTTGGTAACTCTTGTGGATGCTCTTAACAAATAAGATTGAGAAAATTCTAAAAAGTACAAAACATTATAAAAGTAGGTAAAATAATAAAAAAATATTAGTTCAATGTACTATTCAACATTTTACAGGTGTTCCACATTTCACCTACTTTGTTTCGTTGATGGTTAAATCATAATTCAATAAGCATAAATTAATTAGTTGTGATTATATTTTTAAAATGTTGAATATTAAAAAAATATGGATGTCATTTAAATGTACTAATTGATAAAGGGATGGTATAAATAAACCCATGGTTTCAGAGAAAGATTAGTTAAAGACTGAAAATTATACTAGAATCTCATCCAATTGCACAGGCTAGGTCCCCAATCCCACCACACATGTTCTGAAGAGGCAGATCCGCTCTGAGTGCAACACACCTATGTATGATAACAGATGCACGCATCTAGACCCTACTTTGCGGTTTTGGTGTCTGATGAGCACAAATTTTGTGAACAATATGTGTTTTGTAGCGGTATTTACATGGAGTTTGTTAATGACTGCTCAAACGTATGACTTAGTCCCAGGACAGTAATAACTTGGTTCCAGTGGCAGAGTTGTTGGATATTGAAGTCTGATGGTGCTTTCTAAATTCAATCAACGGAAAGTTTAGAGAGACCAATTGGAGTTATGTCTATGTGACACAATAAAATCATCGTCCATGTTGGATACATAGATTAACGGTGCCACGGAGAAATATGGACGAGGATAAGCAAACGTGCCTGTTCGATCTCCTCTCCACTCTTGACCGAGGAAAGTTTACTCGACCATGTTGGCACCCCCGCGTGAGGAGAAAATTGCCTCTAGCCAAGTAGCCAGCCCTGTCTTTGGGAAGTCCCATGGGATTTTTTTTAAAGATCCATTACCGGTTTTCATTGATAAGAGCGAAAAATAGTTACAATTACATGACGGCATAAGATGCGTCAAACTCAATTTGCACAGTCACCTAAGTGAGGTCCAAAACCACCCCTTACTAATTTATATGAATTTGGGAATCAACCGTAGCCATTAGCCTGCCCAGCTGAGGAGCAGGCTATAGTCATCGACGGACCTAGGCCGATGGCAACCCGGGCAATCCAATTACTATCTCCCACTACATTGCTTTCAGCCCACGAAATCTATTCTCAGCTAATGGCCAGTCTATTGGCTCTCAAGAGATTTCCAAGAGACGAGCCTTGCCTAGGCTAGTCGGGCCTTGGATCCGCCTATGGCTGTAGTCCCTTGTTACTCTACCTACGTATGCCCTGGACGTAGATGGAGTCCATGATTCCTTGTATATGCCTGCATTTCTTTACTTAAAAAACATGCTGTTTCACTCGCGCCACACCTCCCAAATAGTGATCATGATCATCGATCTGAGCCCTGCCTTGCAAGGCGTCGGCAGCCTATTCATCATTCGCAAAACTAATCTATACAATACACATAAAATCGGTGGCAACCCCCTCCTCACAGATCACTGTTCATACTACTGTAGTTAGTACAGCAACGGGTTCTTACCCGTTTCAAACGGTAAATATCCAATACAAACATTAAATACCCATTAAATAACAGTAGATACCCTGATACGGAACAATAACAATCCAATACGGAACAGTGCAGAACCGCAATAAAACAGTAAAATACCCGATATGAAATAGTAAAAAAAACCCGCCAGAAACCAATAAAACAGTAAAATACCCGATATAGAACATTAAAAAAACCCGCCAGAAACAGTAACTATCCAATATGAAACAGAATAAAACCCATTACAAAATAATAAATACCCACTATGAAATAGTAACACCCGTTACAGTACGCAATCGCTGCCCCGTGCGTTCGCACGGGGTACCTGCTAGTCCTTAACATTATCCGTGTCCACCCTGCCCAAACAGATCTTACCACCGGACACAACGAACAGGTGGGTTTGATGTCCTCCAAGTTTCGCATACATATTAATTTGGCAGAAATACTCAAATACGGAGTACTCATTAATTTGGCCATTGCCTCACCTATAACCTCGCTGCAGTCCATTTTGGAGGGGCTTTGGTCGACCATCCCGTGGGAATTACTCGGCCAGAAATTCCTACGCTACCCAGTAATTCCAGCACGAAAGCAGCTGCAGCACCCAGTGACGTGACCAGCAAAACCGGTCGGCGTGCCGGCCGCTCCGTCGTCCCAAGCAACCCACAGCCGCGCGCGGCGGCCGGCGCCGGCGTGTGCAAGCCCAACAAATCAAAAAAAAAAAAAAAAAAAAACCGAGACCGGATCCGCAGATCGCACCGGGGCATTTCCCGCATGCTATCCTCCCACCCATCCATGATCCATCATCCCCACAACGACTCCACGAGATGCACACGGCACGGGCTCTCTCTACGCCGCGGCCCGTGGCCCGCGCGCTCCGGGCGGGCCGGTGCCGGCCGCAGCGGCAGGATCGCACAGCCGCACGTAACGTAACCGACCACGTGCCGCACAGCTGCATGCCACCTCTCGCCCGGCCGGCGTCGCGGGCGCGTGCGCGCCGGGCGGCTCCGGACACGCACGCCGCCTGCGCGGGGACGGCACATGGCACGGGGGACGGGCTTTGTGTGTACTCCTGCGTCGCGCGAGGTGTGTAGTGCAGCTAGGCTCTGGACCACACCACTAGGCGCCGTAGTAGACGCAGCACCAGCATCCATACCGTACCGTCCATCTACACTGCACTGCGCCTGCACGCCTCCGGCCGCCGGTGAGGTACGGTGACCACGCACAGCCACATGTGTGATGTGTGTGTGCGGCGGCGCAGAATTGCCGAGAAAAAGTCCACTCTCTTCTTCCACGCGGCGGCGGCACAGAATTGCTGCTGCCGGCCGGCCGATCGAGAGGTCCACCCCACAACTCACAGCGGAGCTAGCTGCGCGTGCCCGTCGTATCGTATTCATACCGAGCCTAATTCGTGTGTGTGTGTGGCTCTGGCCCCCCCCTGCGGCGCAGGCGTTCCTCCAGAGTTCTTTCATGCACGTTTTGCTCCAGTTTTCAGCAGGCTTCGTTTGGTTTCGTCAAGTACCAATTCGAGGCGAGAGGTGGTTGCTCTTTCTGGTCCCTTTTTGAGTTTGGTCCTGCATGGGCACGGAAAGTGCGTTCCCCAGCTGCGGCTAGCTACATGTAGACCGGCACTACCTTACATGCACACACCAGGTCTGCGCTGCAGCATGCTCGCATATTCTGAGAAGGATGCTTTGGGAGCCCATGAGCAGCAAGCAAGAAGTCAAGAGCTGCCATGCTTTCTTGTGTTGTGTCCAACGATGAGTAATCATTTTTTCTCAACAAAAAAAAAAGAACATTTTGCGTTGAAAAATGACCTGAGCTGAGCTACGCGCATGGACCTTTCTTGATAATTGAAGGAGCCCAGCACGAACATATTCTTCAACAGCATTGCATGGGTCAGGTACAGATTGCACAAGCCAACAACAACGCCGACAGTGGTCCCGGCCGGTGGGGCCCCCCAATCATCCATCCCACGCGCGCACGGCGCCCACACGCAACGCAACGCGACGCCGCCGTCGCTGTTGCCGTTGCCTCTGAACTTGTGATGCGCCAGCGGCCCTGAAAGGAGATCAGCAGTGCTTGCCGTTGCCGAGAAACACAGATAGGCGGAAAAGTGCAGGATTGAAAGGAGAGGATACACCCTACGCCTACGCTACAGGGATATAGATATAGCTCGGGCCAGGGGCGAAAAGAACGGCGCCAACTCGCACTCGGGGCAGGCACCATGCTGGACTGGGTACAAAAGAAAGGCCAGGCGGCACTTCTTCTGCCACAGATAGCTGCAGCTCTCTCAGCTGGCTAGCCGTTCTTCTCACGGCCTCATCAGGGTTCTAGAGTTCTTCAGCTACCTCAGGTCACTCACCGAACCTCCAGGTGAGTTCCTTGATCCTCTTCCTCTGCTGAATTATCTTGCTGTACGATTCAGTTTCAGGGCCTATGAACTAGAGAGGCGACCCTTGTTGGAATGACTGAACCGATCCTCTGAAAGATCTTTGTTCTCATCTTTTCTACAACTACCAGTACACTAGCTTGAGCAGCAACAAAACGTCGTTTCTCTCTCGCTCTCTCCAAGGATCGGATATGGTTGCGTTGTGGATCAGAACACAGCAGCTGGACAAGGTTTAGTCATCTCGTCGCCGAATATGATGAGTTGCCGGCTCCATTTCCCTTTGCCCAAAATGCCTTTGACGTGAGCTGATTTGGTGACCCGACCGGAGTCATGTCTTTTCAGGCACTTTGTTTTTCCTTTCATCCCGGCTTTCGTTCGCTTTGACCTTTGCATATACCCCACGTTTAAGTTTCACAGCTTTCTCCGTCCTAAGTTGAGTGTGAAACTAACTTTTTTTCTCAGTCAGTAGTTGCTTGCTTGTATTCCACATTTCCTCCCAACTACTACCCATCGAATGTTATCATATAGGCCGTAGGGTTTTCAGTCCTGTTGAAGCCTTGAAAACCACTGGCTTCTGATCCTTGCTGAACTAGCATCATCCACCTATTTATATTCTTAGATTACGATTCACCTATTTATATAGAAAGAGTAAACTTTTTTCTCTTGTCTCTCCTAGATCAAGTCCCCATGGAGGAAAGCTCCGGAGAGAGAGCTCCATCCACTCCGCAGCTGCTAAACCTCATCCGAGACGAGAGAGAATGGAAAGTGGTGATCAGAGAGGCTGAAGATGGAGGGAGATCATCAACAACCACAAGCCCTGATGCCGTGGACGACGACTCGAAGCTTGAGCTGAAGCTCGGCCTCCCTGGCGCCCAAGATGATGAGAGAACGGCCGGGCCAGGAGAGAAGATGGAGCAGCAACAGGAGAGCTGCACGGCACTCTCCCTTGGTTGTTCTGGTTGCTTCACATCGCATTCCAAGCTCGCCACCAGCACTGCTGCTACCACCACTGGGGCAAAGAGAGGGTTCTTGGCAACCGTTAGTGCCAAAGCAGAAGGTAGTGCAAAGGAAATTAAAATATGCAGCCATTAGTAAGTTCACTGAGCTGCTGGAATAATGTTTACTAATTTCTGACATCTTTTTGTCTGTGTGATTTTGTAAGGTTGTAACCAGAGGCAGGAGGACTGGGAAGGGTGTGGGAACGAGTTATTAACATTGGGAGGTGAAAACATGGCAGGTGAGAGGAAGAAAGGGTGTTATCCACCATCGTCGTCGCATGACTTGGCTGCTGGGCGGCCTGTGCACAGCAGCACCAGCAGCAACCCCCACCTGACGAGGTGAGGAGTCAGGCTTGTTTTACTTGCTTTCCCGTCTTTTTGTGCTGGGTGTTATGCTAGTTTGTTTTTGTCATCGCATATGCGTGATTTTGGGAAAGGATTGCATACTCTAATGTTCTAGTTCACTTCATTTTGACCTTTTGATCCTGGCTCTAAGAATCAAATCTGATATATAAGCAAGCGAGTTTAGACAAGAAAACCTATGGTTATTTTCACCTATATCAATCAAACCTATGGTTATTTTCTATGACACAGATTAGTTTTTGCGCTAAACTTTTTCTTTGTTAGTTCTGACTATCCTTTTCGGCCAGTGAACTGATTTACAGTCAAATCAGCTATAAGTTTCAAAAAAAAAAACATTCAAATCAGTTATAGCATGCATCCTACTGCCAAAACAAAAAACTGCAGGATACTTAACAGATTCTCAAATTTAACGTCACATCACTTGAGATGCGTATACATATTTCGGATATTTTATTTTGCTAAGACAACAGTGATTTGGTTTCCTTTTCTTTCCATACAAACTTATAAAAAGGACTGGGAACTTACTTAACTCAACTTGCTCAAATTCAATGTAGAGGCGCTGTTCTTCCAGTGGTTGGTTGGCCTCCAGTACGGTCCTTCAGGAGAAACCTCACAAATGCCAGCTCATCTAAGCAATCCCCTGAGCAACAAAACGATGAAGCTTGTGACAAGGCGAAGCAAACTTGCAAGAGAAGCACACTTATCAAAATAAACATGGACGGCATCCCCATTGGAAGGAAAATAAACCTCTCAGCATACGACAACTATCAGAAGCTTTCATCTGCCGTCGAAGATTTGTTTTGTAGCTTTCTTGAAGGTACAAGTCGTAAATAGAAAAGAAGTAATTGGTCATTTTTATATAATCAAATAGTTTGTGCATATGTATAGCGCTAATGGGACAGTTTTTTCTAAAGAATATGAATTTGGTTGTTCAGCTGCCCAAAAGGATTTAGCCTGTTCTGAAATTGGAGAGCAAGGAGCAGAAGAAGAGAAAATATTTTCAGGGTTGTTGGATGGAACTGGTGAATACACTTTAATTTGTGAAGACAGTGAAGGAGGCAGGACACTAGTTGGGGACCTACCATGGAAGTAAGCCTTCCCTGCTCCTTTCTCTGTATGTATATATGAGAATTCACACACCTTAGTAGATTTCATAAGTTGCTTAAGCTATATCCTTTAGTTACAATCATTCTTGCTTATGGCATGTTCTTAATAATTGTAATTATTTTTCTCATTTATCAGAATTCAGAATACCAACTAAAAAGCGGTTGTCCTATTTAAATTAAAATTCTTTAATTCTGCAGTGTATTTGTTTCTACTGCTAAGAGGCTGAGGGTTATGAAAAGTTCTGAACTTCCTCATGTCCTGGTAAGTACAGTGCAGATTCAAGCTCTTTACTCTCATGTTATGGAATTTTAAAACTTTATCACTTCTAAGTTTATATAAAATTAGTTATTTTATAGACATATATCCCTGATTTTGTTTCAGTTCCTCAATTCTGAGTTTCCACTCATTTCTGTTTTTAACCTGTTATTTTACAGATTCAAACTGCCTCTGAGAGGGCTGATAACTGATATGAGGCCAGTCGCACAGCCTTTGAATGATGCAGGCTGTGTCAATCATTGGCTTCTTTGGATGACCCTTTTTGGCTTGTAGAGATAACTCTAATAAGATATGTTAGCATATTGCAGATGCCCTGAATGCACTGCATATTTTGTAATTTTCCTTGCTCTATTTCAGATATAGTGCTGTTCAGTTCTATTCGACATGATCTAGTAGGTTTACTATAAAGCTAAAGAATGTGATTTTCGTGTGATGTGCCAATTTCCAGCTAACTACACTGTGACACAAAAGGCACACGTAAATACATAATGTTTACATCACAAGTAAAGTGTTTCCTTCTGCCAACCCAAGAAACAAGCGAATACCTCCGCGCCCAGCTTGACAATCTGTCAAACCTGGGAAGTTGTTTTGCGCTGCTTGCGCTTGTAATTCTCTATTCTTCTTATTAATATATGTCAACTTTCCGGCGCTTTAAAAAAAAAAAGAAAGAAGCGAACAAGCATGGGATGCAGATAGCTCATCAACAATGGAGAATTTGTCTTAACTCACAAGCACAGTGATAAATACGTTGACCTGATTCAACTTTATATACACAAGATAACGAGAAGTCTCAGGAATACCTGTAATTTGTTCCATGAGAAAAGGGAAAAAGCCCTTTTATGCTTGCTGCTCAGGCACCCAATTTCACTAGCACTGCAACAAGTATTCATGAACAGCCAAACGGCTGGTTTGTAACCATAGCTTTATCTGCAGGTAATGAAAACCTGTAAGTTAAACATAAGGATTAGGATAACAGACAAAAAACTATCATCTCTTCTTCAGCAAACAGATGGAAACATTCACTGCCACACTTCCAGCCTTGGAATTGGGAACAGAGGAAAGGTCATTGTCACTGGACCACCCCTGAATACCAAACGGCGGAAAAGAGGAAGAGACGGGGTGGATTACGAAAGAATCTTTAGCTACTTTTGTTGTGTCCTTCCCAAACATCTGTATCCCCCGTGTTGTGTGCTCATATGTCGCTAGAGCGTATTTTATTTGCTAGGCTGAAAGCTATATTGCCTTTGCACGAACATTGCATTGGAGCAGGTGAAAGCAACATGAGTACTTACAAAATTAAGCATGCCAAATTACCAATTGCCCAACCCATGGCTTCTTCATAAAACTAAGTATCAGTATCACTTTTATCTTGCCTGTATGTTCCAGTATTGTACTCATGAAAACAGCTTGTTAGACAAATACATATGTACTGTGGTGGATTGAGATGTTTGGTGCCATAAATGTCACAACCAAAAGAAAAGGTGTTTTAAATGATGTGGTAAATGGTAGATATGAGCACTTAATTGAGATCTAATTCGACCGTTTTTTTAGAGAAAGAAAAAAGTGTTCTGGCCTCTACACTTACGAATAAATGCATGCAGTTACAGATCACAACAACACTTAGGTTAAACAGTTATTTGTTTTCTCTAAAAACAGCTGAGCAGCCCTTAGTCTAATCATAGGAGCCATACCGGCATGCATAGTTATTCATCATCACTTTCCAATCACAGGATTCAGATCCATACCAGCATACATTGTGTCCTAGTAATATTAAGTAGCTAGTACCTCAAAAGACATAGCTGGTTCTGCTTTTTTGCAGCCCTTTAAAGACTCTGGATGAAGATATCATGCCTAACAATCACAATTTTGACATATAGGTTGTACACGAACATGACGAAAAATTAAAAGCCATCTGCATTTCTGGCATCTGATAATATACATGGTCACAAGCAAGTTGCAGACTATGCACAACACTTCGTGATCTCAACTACTGCATAAATGATCATGTGATATTTATTTTGCAATATTTAGTCCATGAGTTGAAATTATAATCAGAGCTTGGTTTATAATCCTCTTTAAAAAAAATCCAAACGGGAATCTTTAACAAGCTAGATAGATAACTATGTGGCAAAGATAGAGGGCATCACTTTTTTCAGAAAGATACTGTACTAGATAGCATCTTAACTCACTGAAAGTAACTGTTCAATGAAAGTCATCAAGTTGGCACATATTGAAGAGATAAAACCAAAGTAGACAGTTGAAGTAATTGCAACCAAAGAAAAAAAATTTAAGACACAACACACAAACTGACAAACCTGTGGTGCTAAGAAGCTTAATTATCTGAGAGGCACAAATGCTAGAAACATGCAAACCTAGACAACCTGATAAGTTAGACATTGCATCAAAGAACAGTTTTGGTAGGTCCAGATTCTGCCCCCATTTCAAAGTTGGCCCAGTTAAAATAAGACACAGAGCACACTACACGACAGTTAAGGAATTATCAATCCTTATCGGTGTCCAACTCCGACAGCAGGAATAAAGAGCTGAAGAGATTCACACATGCACTACCCAAAATGTAGAATATCCTCATTTAATACTTTTAACGTTTTTGGAAGGAAAATATAAATGTTTGCTACTTGCACTGGTGCCTTATCTTTTTTTCTGGACCCTCTAGTCAAGTGCAATATGCCTTTCAATAGTATAACCATCTATCAGATCCTACAGGTAATGAGATTGTGAGAATTTACAAGCCAACTGAATTCTTTGTTCTAACATGATTACCTTATCGTTTCAAATTATCCACTAGTACAATTTTCTGATAGATCTTTCTAGGATCGACTAGGGTATGGATCCAGTGGGATTCTTCGTTCTAATTGACAAAACAGGGATAGATGCAGATGGATCTTCACTGTACACCGGAAGGTGCACGTTCAGTGAGAGAGGGAGAGAGAGATCGGGTAGAGATCCATACCTCCGGTCTTGGCAGTGGAGGCCGGTGATGAACTACACTAGGGCAGCAACGGGCGGTGGAGCCGGTGGTGCAGTGGCGACGCCGGTGGAGTTTCCCGTTGCTGGCAGCACCTCCCTGATCGGTAGGGTTCCATGGTGGGGTGTCTGGCAGCTTTGTGAACCTCGTGTCGAGCCAGTAGCCCCCACCTCTTCTTATAGGCACTGTGCGACGGGGGCCCACCAGCCAAGTCATTGGGCTGGGCGTCCCCGATCAGGACGCGAGGTCAAGGCCCAGTCTGTCCGTTGGGTCAGGCTGGTGGGAGATCAACCTAACATTCTCCCCCTTGATCTCTCATCATTCTCTTCATTCTTCAATTTCATACTTCAAACTTCAATTCTAATCTTTCTTACTTCTGTCTTATTTCATTACAGATTAGTGCATAGAGCATGCTCCATCGTCACGGTCAATTGCCAATAGATTTAACAACTACAATACACTTTTCTGTTTTAAAATAGATTCTTTATTCATTCTGGGCCTTTATTGTCAGGAAATCATAGATTGTACCATAAACCCATGTCGACTGTGTGTTCTCTGTACACACCGGGTGGTAAGCCTTTAGTAAGCGGATCCGCAAGTTCTTTCTTATTACTTATATGTTCAATATCTTTAAAATGATTCCGGACTTTCTCCTTTACAACGAATACATTCATCTCAATGTGTTTGGCAGCACACTTGACCTGTTGTCATAGAAGTAAGATACTTATTTAAATGGTTATTGCTGTTGTCAACTATTATCTATTCCGGTATAGGTTCTCTTAACTATTTCGTCTGTCCTCTAAGCCTCATAACATACCATTGCATAACTTTGTTTCATTCATCATATCATAATTGTTTCTCTAAAGCTTTTTCATAGTAAAGCTTCAACAACGAGTGTCAGTGATTGTGGATTTCACTACACATCTCGCTGAACTTTCATTCTTTGTACCCATAACTATTTGAGAGTACTTGATATTCATTATTCAACATGAGGCTATAAATCTTTTCAATACATTCTTTATTCCATTCCAGTGATCTATATCTAGATTGTACTTCTGCCAAAATATCCCGGATACATAGACTATGCTTTTATGATAGTTCTAATACCCCTCTTCTTCTCTTTCAATGAGTTTTACTCAAATGATTCTTCACTGAGATTCTTCTTATTCAAACTTGAGGACAAAACTTCTTTTCTCTCCAATAGTAGATTGGCATCACTACTAGCAAGTATGATGTCATCCACATATAGGATTAGGAAATGAATTTCCCATTCATAAAATTTGTATAAATGCAATTGTCCTCTACATTCTCTTCAAAACCCAAATTTTCTTTGATTCATCAACTTTAAATTCTATTTTCTATAGATTTGCTCTAATTCTCAAAAGGTTTCTTGAGGCAACATTCGTTATATTCTTTTCCTTCCACGACAAAAACCCTAAGGTTATGCCATGTAAACTATTCACATAAATCCCCATTACAGAATGTCATCTTTACATCTATCCGATGTGACTTTAAATCGTAATGTGCCACTAACATTCATTATAATAGATTCATTCTCTTCGTGTGAATCTTTCATCACAAGTTGCATTATATATCTTTCATCGTTCCCTCCAGAGCCACGTTACGTCTTGTAGACCCATTACAGTCTACTATTTTGGCTCCATTAGGAATTTCTTTTAAATCTTGAACATCATTGGTATTTATCGATTTTATTTCATCTACCTTTGTTTCTTGCCATTTGAACGAGTGAACGTCTCTCATGGCTTCTACAAAAGAGATGGGATCATCTTTCATTTGAATTTCTTTATCAACAATAATTTTATAGTCACCAAAACAATTATTTTTCTCATTCTTTGAGACCTACTAGAGCCTCGTGGCACTCCTTTCAAATGGGGCTGTTGTTGCTCTTCATTGCCAAGAGGCAATTATTCTATAGGTTTCTGTATCACATGATCCTTATTTACTTATTCATCTTCATAAAGAGCAAACAACAGGTGTTGTATATGTCATACAACATCAACAGGTAAGTGGGCATTCAGCCCTGTTTCTATTCAATTCTTTAGGTATTTACATACCATGCTCCCCCAGATTACTCCATCCTTTGTAAGGATGATGTATCTTTAAATTTCTTATTTGGGTTTAATCTGTCATAACTTCTTACGACGCTTTGAGCACTGTTTTAGTATCTCTCATTATGCTATCTTCCTATTAAAACCATAAAAGGTTTAGGAATCTAGCTATTTCTTTGCTTAGGTGTATTATTATTGTGACTGTTATACTTCCTCAACAATCACATTCATCTTTTATAGATCACTCTTCTTCATATCATATTCATCTTTTGTTCATAGTGTACATCATGCATCACATTATCAAAAATTATAGGGGAGTATCTTTCTAGATTTTCTGTTTCTTTATTGATCTCACAAATCTCCTCCTCGAAATATGGCAAGAACTTTTCTGCCATAATTTTAAAACTATTCAAAATTCTTATAAATGAGGAAACTTTTATTACTTACTTCATCCACATGACTATGTCATGCAAATAAAGTTACTTCATAAATCTTTTGGGAGTACACTTTCCTTGCATGTTATTCTTGTCATTTGGTTCATATGCAACTTTCTTCTCCCGCATGCAGGATAAGTTCTGTTGATAAGTTCTGTCAAAATCTCCCTTGCCATGCGGGAGAATTCCCCATAAAAGGGATATCAAAGCCAGAATTGGCTCTCAGGGCATATTTAATTATTAAATTCAGAAATAAATTCAAATACTCTTTAACCATGCTTAATTCGACGTTGGTCAAATTAAACATGTATATAACTTATTACATTTCATATCATAACGATTAAAATTAAAAATTATATGACATATTACAACTCTTATCATGGTTCATAGAAGGAGTACTTAAAACGCATTTTCTAAACTACACTCTTATTGTTCATAAAAGTCATTTCTTAAACTAAACTCTCATTTGTTCTATCTTCTTTTCTTAGATCAATGCATAAAAGTCATTTCTTAAACTAAACTCTCATTTGTTCTATCTTCTTTTCTTAGATCAATGCACCTGAATCATCCTTTTCTTTTAATCCATCCTTTAAAGAAAACACTGCCCCTTATATGATGGTTTTCTTTAATGCAAAACTTGCACTTTTCATCTTCTGAGTCATAAGTACCCAGCTCATTCTCTTTTCTGCCTTCAAAAGCAGTAAGTTCTTTATCTGAAAACATTCAACAATAATCATCGATAATGCTCATTAAACTTTAGAATCTTTATGTTCTATTCTATAACACCGTTAGACAGAAATAGAATAAAATAATATTCTTCTATATTAATTCCACATCACCGTTGGGAAGAAATAGAATCAACAAATGAAATTCAATTATCTTAGTAAAATATATTTCCTCAAAATTAAATTCTCCGGTTGGTTCAAATTTAATTAGAGGATAATCATCATTGTTGTAGCGGAAACACAAAATATATTCTTTTATTTCTTGAGCATTTCTTTATCTTTAAATTCTCTCTGAAAAATTGGTCATTGTGATGCAAAATTGATCAGAGATTCAAACTTCAAATTCAAACTTATAATATTTTCTCTTTCATATTCTAAATAACCGTTGGGTAGAAATAGAATAAAACATCATTCTTCTACATCAATTCTAAATCACCGTTGGACAGAAATAGAATCAATGCATATAAATCATAAATCATATCATGATATTGCTATTAAACAACTCTGCTCAGAAAATAACAATATCATAATTCTATTAACTTCTCTTCAAATCAAATTTTTTTATTGGTTCGAATTCAGTTAGATTCAAACTTCAATCTTGAATTCATAAATAAACTAATAATATTATTATCATTAACGTTGGTCAGAAAATAACAATATCATAATTTCTCAATAATGAGCAACAATTATTTCAGAATTCGCAGCGAAAACATGAGAAAAAAGTCATAATTCAATTTTGCAGAAAGGTTTCAATTCATTATTCTTCTCTGGACAAAATTATCGTTGGATAAAATTTGCACAGAAAAAATTCGCATCAAAATTCGATTTAAATTCATTCAAATTTCATATTAACTAAATTTCTAGAAATTCATAAGCTTCATCGTTCTCTAGTGGGCCGAGGCAGACCATTTTGGCCTGGTGGCCATTTCGGCCCATGGTCAGCCGCGGCAGGCGCGCCCGCAGCGCACGCAACGGCGGCCCATGGCGCGGCCCGGTTACGCGGCCCACGACGCGACGGAGCCTGCTTCATTTTTTTATTGATTCTGAAATTCATATATTAATTCGAAAAAGGTTACTATTCACTGACGGGCCGAGGCGAACCATTTGGCCCGTTGGCCAATGCGGCCTGTGACGCGATCGCGCGCCTGCCCGCATGGGCCAAAAAATGGCCTGTTTCGTCAGGTCGTTCAGGACCGTAGGTTTCAATCGGACGGTCAGGCATCATTTTCGCGAAGTATAAAACGGTTCACTTCACCGGCCGCCGAAAACCTAGTGTTCATTCTCATCTCCTTCTCTCTCCATGCGCCGCCAGAGAGTGAGCAGCCACCGCCGTCTTCCCGACGATGGCCGAGAGAGGGTGGGACGACTGCTCTGTCGCAAGGCCGAGCGGAGGGGAAGACTGGTGGCGCTGCTGTGGGTCCTTTCGCCGGTGCGCGCGTCCACCCAAGGGTGAGCGTGCCGCCGTCGAAAGAACGTGCTGCAGCGCTGAGGTCGTCGGATCCCAAGAGGACCGGACCAGTCACCGAAGCCCGAGAGGATGCCGACGTTCATGGATGCCGGAGTAAAACTCGAGATCTAGGTAAGTTCCCTTTCCGACCGGGTCGACTCATATCTAGGGTTAGGGTTTCGTTTGTACTTTCCCCTCTCCAATCCGGCCGTGCCCATAGCCAGAGCTTCGATCCGCCCATGGCGCAGCGTAGCCCCAGCGAGCGTGTGGCTCGGAGGTTTCTTTTCGCCTTCCCTATCAATCCTTTCTTTTCTGTCCATGCGCCGCACACCGCGGTAGCGGTCGCTGGTGGCAGGAGGTTGGCGGCCATGTCTGCTCTGTCGGAGCATGTGCCTTCCTGTTCTTTGTTCGATCTAGCGTTAGGGTTCTTTGCCGAATCAAATTCGTTTCTTGTCTGTTTCTTTCTTTCAATCTCGATCTGGATCTACACACTAGACCTAAGAACTCCGATACCATTGATAGATCTTTCTAGGATCGACTAGGGTACGGATCCAGTGGGATTATTCGTTCTAATTGACAAAACGGGGATAGATGCAGATGGATCTTCACTGTGCACCGGAAGGTGCACGTTCAGTGAGAGAGGGAGAGAGAGATCGGATAGAGATCCATACCTCCGGTCTTGGCAGTGGAGGCCGGTGATAAACTGCGCTAGGGAAGCGACGGGCGGTGGAGCCGGTGGTGCAGTGGCGACGCCGGTGGAGCTTTCCGTCGCTAGCAGCACCTCCCTGATCGGTAGGGTTCCATGGTGGGGTGTCTGGCAGCTGTGGTGAACCTCGTGTCGAGCCAGTGGCCCCCACCTCTTCTTATAGGCACTGTGCGACGGGGGTCCACCAGCCAAGTCATTGGGCTGGGCGTCCCCGATCAGGACGCGAGGTCAAGGCCCAGTTTATCCGTTGGGTCAGGCTGGTGAAAGATCAACCTAACATTTTCCACACATGAAGGCATCGGTAGCTGTAGGGAACGGCCTGTAAAATTCTAGGTGAGCATCTGAATGAAGAATAGCACTAAGCAGAAAAGACAAATGTTAATCTGACATGGGATAGAGATTTGGACCTGACATGCAATTGTTGCCATCAAGGAGGAAATGGCACTGGGAGAGAAGCTTGTGGAGAGCCTTGGGTTGACCGCTACTATGTCAAAAGTTGTACTGAGAGAATTTGAGTTGAATTGCTCATGCTGTTTTAGTGTTTTTACTCTATCATATACTTAGTCAAATCTTCCTATACAGCAAGGAGGAGTCAGGGGTATTTGTGTACGAAACCCAACGTTGTGCCGCTCAATCGAGTCGGTCGGCCACCCTCACGTGCAGGTGTGCTGCAGTAGTCTCCACCATGCCCAGAATGCTGGCCGCCATGGTGGTTCTGGTTCCCTTCACTGTTCACACCGACCGCCGACAGAACGGACCGCCAAACCCGCCCGCCTATCTGAGCAGGAAAACCAACCTGGAGTAAATAGCCGACGGGCGGCGGCGGTTGATCGAGGATCGGACGGAGTCGGGTTGTCGGAGAAGGCGGAGGGGGGCTCTCGGCGGCGCGCCGGCGCACGGTTCCGCCTTGGCTTCCGGCCTTCCGGAGAAGATGATGACCGGATTCGTGAGACCAGCCGCTAACGGGAATCTAGCTGGCCCAAACGTTTTTTTTTTCCTTTTTTGAATCATACATAGCTGGCCCAAACCTTGTCAGATTGAAGAAAAAAACGTTTGGGCCCAGGCCGCCTCGGTGGAGTTTATCGCAGTTGTGGGCCGCATCTAGTGGAATGGGCTGAATGCATTTTTCTATTCAGAAAAGCAAAACAACTTATTTTTGTAATTTAAAAAGGGGAGTGGTACTGATTACAATATTACACCGGAATTAATATGATTTTTTTTAAAAAAAAAGTAATAGTCGAGTTCTACATAGCCAACCGGTAACCGGGCTGTTATAATTTTTCTCTCTTAAGTTATGACTTTTCTCTTTAAGTCATAACAGGTCACGAATAGTCGCCTTTTCTCTCTGAGTTATGACTTTTCGTGACCTGTTATGCATAGCCGACCGGTAACCGACGATCTATTTGTCTCGCCAAACGAGGACAAGGCGATGGTTTAAACTAATTTGATCTGAATCGCCTGATTAATTGTTGCTAATATATGCTCTCTACGATGTGCGGGATGTGCGGCCCATACATCGGACTCTTCGGACCGGAGGCCTTGTGGCTTTGTACTTCCCAGTTCCCATTGGCTGCAGCTGCAGTCTGCAGCAGGAGTGCAGTCTGCAACAGGTACACCTCTTTTAAATGTTGAATTCGCACCATTTTAAAGTGCCACGCTAACGACAGTGACATGTTTGAACGACCGAATCGTTTTCTCCCGATCAGAACATATGATAGTATATCAGAGACGACTAAAACCATTTTAAGTTCAGTAGTGTGGTGGATTGGCACAGAGACATTAGTTGGTCACTTGGTGGCCTGGTGGGTGTGCTAAGAGCAGTGGACGGTAGAGCGGCTTTCTGCTCCCTTGGGCAGCAGATAGTGCAGCTTTCAGAAGCCGGTCCACGCACGGCGACTCCGTCATGGTCAGCAAAGGCGAGCTAGCCGCAGAAATTTTCTTCGGTACCTGACGTTGCAAGCCTGCACGGCGATGCTTCGCACGCATTTTTCCTGCTCCCCACCAGCAGCTCAGGCTCTGCTATCACAGGACGGGAGGGCGGTGGGATCGGCACTTGGCAGTCTCTGGACCAGCCTTCACAGTAGGATTCTGTCACCGGGAGACCAGTCAATGGGCTAATCCAATGATTTTTGCTAGCTTTCTAGAAGCAGCAGTTAATTGGCGTGGAAAACTGTTTTGTCGCCGCGTTTTCGTTTCTCACACTGTAAGAGAAATTTTACAGGCTGCTCTTCTATTCCAGAAGACATGACAATGTGTTGCTTCGCGGCGTGCTCATCCGCACGTCAGCCACCACACGCTGAAAATTGACAGCTCGGAGAACTATCTGGTCGAGACAAATTTGCCAGTACTGAAGTAAACATGGCAGTCAAGTAGGAGGTGAGTAGAAGAAGGGTGAATTTTTTTTTTCTTCTTCTAGAATCCTGGGAAAAAAAACTTCGTTCTTTCTTCTAGAAGCGTAAATACATGAATAGCACCACCAGGCGCCAGCATCAGTACAAGCTTCAGAGAGAATAAGCACTGCAACTCTAGAAGCGTACTGTACACTGACTGAGGTTTAACTGATTAGTATAAGTATACGGGGAATCAGCAACTGTAGATTTGTCTCAGTATTAAAAAAAAAGTAATTTCAATTTTTTTTGTGAACAAAAAAAAGTAATTTCAGTGTGCCCTTGATTTCTTTTTTTAAAATTCTCGATCAGAATGTTTTGATCCGCCAGGACCCTACGAAGAACAACGAGCTGGACAAGAACACACTCGTACCTGGCTCTGGCTGGAGTAGGTGATCGATAGCGATGCGCATGGAGCACGTGTGGGATCGGATGCAGTATCCTTCCGATTTTCGTCGGGGGCCACTACAACTTGTCTTGGACTTTTCGGTTTGACTCGATTTTGGATGACATGGCTGGCCTGTTTACCTGGGGCGGGAGTTTGTGTCGTGTCTAGCTGCCTCCCTTTGTCCGTGACCTCCAGCTGACGACGGACTGTGCCAAAGCTCTAGTTCTAGCGGGTCCACCAGTCAGGTGATGCAGTTAAAGACACTCACTTTGTTACTTAACACACCTTCGTGTCTAAACTTGTTATTAGGCGGCTGCCGTCTATTCCTCCTTATGGCTCGCGAGAAATGTTTGAAATATTTTGAAGTCTTATTTAAGGGAACATATTATATTAGTTTTAGTTTAAGATCAACTACAAGGAGATTAAGAAAAAGAAATACAAGGCATGTCAGATGCCTGGGACATCGACTTTTGGCCTTTTTCCTTCTTATGCATAACCCGTTATGTCAAGGATTGAGATATTAATTGTATCATTTCTAAGCACGAGTGTGAGAACTTTATTGTAATAAAATGGTACGATTTCTCACATATTATGAGCAAGGATGAAGCCAAATGTATGTTTCGTTAGTAACCTGGTGACAAAGGGCCATACCACGCCCTCCCCATCCTTAATCTCAAAAAATCGTATTTTAAATTTTTTTCTTGTTGAGTTCTATAATTAATCATGCTTAAATATTATTAATCTATTGAGTTTACATGTTACCATTATACCCCCTGAACATGTGAAGCTTCTCTGCCACTCTCTATCTTGTTTTTACATGCCACGCTTGTTCACTATCAGTAAAAAAGATACCCACTCTTAATATGCGATTTTCTGGCTTTTAGTTCGTCTCAATCTTATGTTTTTAGCAATAGTGCCTTCTTCCTCGAGTGATTGAGTTTCCTTGTATCCACCGTGACAACTCGGTCTCCTTTAGCAAGATCTTATCGTGGGCTATCACTGGCGTGATTGTTATTTTCGTCATCGCCCTGACATTGCCAAGCCGACCTCCACCTCCCAATGAACAATGTTTTTTTTGAAAGATCCGTTACTGGCTTTCATCGATAAGAGCGAAGAGTCTATAAAAATAGCCCTAACTTCTAAACGCACTAGATTTTAGGGGTTGTTGGGGTTGCTAAAATGTAATGTAACACATTACGTATACATGAACTTTATGCCTATTTGATTGTTATTATGGTCTGTAGCCATTCCAAATAAAGATGGCGACCAAGCATCCCTAGCTTCGCCGGTTACACTGTTATCCGATTCCATTTTCCATCACATTACCACTCACCGTACTAAACGACAAGTTAGTAACTTCTAACCTTAGCCCTCAACCTTAATCTCTCATTAGAGATGGGAAAGAGAAAAGGCCAAAATGGCAGCCACCAGCCATTTCTATCAATGGCTCAGCAAATTGAGTAAATATAAAAGATCAATCAGGTGCCCATACCCAAGAAACACACGGTTGTCAAATAGGATTTCTATGAAACATGAACGTTCACGTGCTTGCCCGTTAAATAATAATAGCAAAATGGTGAATCTTTCTAGACTGATAGTGACAGCTACCTGATTATTTGATTTTGAGACCATTCTTTTTTATCGCAAGCGGTCGTTTTCGTCCCGGCACCCTGCTGATCGCTGCAGGTGAATAGTCTGGCCATTTTTTGTCCAGCCTAGAAAAGAAAAGAGCCGCCGCGGCACTCTTCTAGTCCAAAGAACCACTGAACCAGAGGCATGCAAATTGTGCTATTTTCTTCGAGATGGCCACAAAATCAACGAAAGTTTATCCAACAATACACAAATATTCAACCCCTGCCGCTAAGCCACGTACCTACAAGTTTGGCCCGTAGTTTAGCGGCCACATCAAACAACTCCAACTCGAACAACTCCTCTCTTTTTTCTATAAATAAGCAATCAAACATATTCCTTTCAACTAAGCTAAAATTTGACCCGTCTAAACCCCAAGAAAACAACGTGCAACCGCCACTATCCAATGACACCAGCGACTCTGTCTCTGAAGCTTCCACCCAACAGACCACCCAAAAAAGCCCAATAATTAACGGGACAAAATGCAAAAGGCCGCGCGTCACCATCCCGTCCCGTTCCCACTGACCAGTACATAATGGGTGCCCGCGCACGCTCCAGCCATCACAGTTCACACCGCGTCGCGCCGCACGGGTCCGCCATGGCAGTCCACCACCTCGCCCGCCGAGCAAACTGAAACAATTCACGCGGAGCCACCCCAAGCAAAAGCCACGCACGCCGAAACCATGGCGCCTACGCCACGCGTGCTGCCCCTGCTGTGCGCCTGCGCCTGCCTCGCCTTGGCGTTGCCGTGCCTCCCGCGCCACGCCGCGGCGCAGCAGGACGCCGACGACGAGGCGCGGCTGCTGCTCCAGATCAAGAGCGCATGGGGCGACCCGCCCGCGCTCGCGTCGTGGAGCAACGCGACGGCCGCGGCGCCGCTCTGCAAGTGGGCCTACGTGACCTGCAACGGCGCCTGGCGGGTCACGTCGCTCAACCTCACCAACGTCACGTTAGCCGGCGCTACCATCCCCGACGCCATCGGCGGGCTCACCGCGCTCACGGTGCTCGACCTCTCCAACACCAGCATGGGCGGCGCGTTCCCCGCGTCGCTCTACAACTGCGCGGGCCTCGTGCACCTCGACCTCTCCTACAACCAGCTCGTCGGGGAGCTCCCGGCCGACATCAGTCGGCTTGGCGGTGGCGGCAACCTGACGTACCTCGCCTTGAACCACAACAACTTCACCGGCGCGATACCTGTGGCGGTGTCCAAGCTCACGAACCTGACGTACCTTGCTCTCGGCGGGAACCAGTTCACCGGCACCATCCCGCAGGAGCTCGGTGAGCTGGTTAGGCTTCGGACGCTCAAGATCGAGAGGACTCCCTTCAGTGCCGGCGCGCTGCCGGAGTCGTTCAAGAACTTGACGAAGTTGACGACCGTCTGGCTGAACACCTGCAACCTCACCGGTGAGATCCCGAGCTATTTCACAGAAATGGCGGACATGGAGTGGCTCGACCTGTCGACGAATGGATTCACCGGAAGCATACCGCCCGGGATATGGAACCTCCGGAATTTGACGAATTTGTATCTGTTCGTCAACAATCTCTCCGGCGATCTTGGCATCAATGGCCCGATCGGAGCAACAGGTTTGGTAGAGGTCGATCTGTCCGAGAACCATCTGAGTGGAACCATCTCAGAGAGCTTTGGAGGCTTGATGAACCTAAGTTTCCTGAATTTATACCAGAACAATCTCACCGGCGAGATACCAGCAAGCATAGCCCAGCTACCATCCTTGGTATACTTGTATCTGTGGAGCAACAGCCTCAGCGGAGAGCTCCCGGCGGGGCTCGGAAAACAGACGCCGATGCTGAGAGACATCCAGATCGACGACAACAACTTTTCCGGCCCAATACCGGCGGGCATCTGCGACAACAACCAGCTGTGGGTGCTCACCGCTCCCGGTAACCGCTTGAACGGCTCAATCCCGACCAGTCTTGCCAACTGCAAGAGTCTCATATGGTTGTTCCTCGGAGATAACCAGCTGTCCGGCGTGGTGCCGGCCGCTCTATGGACGGTGCCGAAGCTTTGGACCGTGTCGTTGGAGAACAATGAACGGCTGGGCGGAAGCCTGCCGGAGAATCTGTATTGGAACCTGTCGAGGCTTTACATCAACAACAACCAGTTCACCGGACCGATTCCTACATCGGCTACGAAGCTCAAGAGGTTCCACGCCAGTAACAACTTGTTCTCCGGCGATATACCGGCGGGGTTCACCGCCGGGATGCCCCTTCTGCAAGAGCTGGACCTGTCGGCGAACCAGTTGTCTGGGGCAATCCCAGAGCGCATTGCGTCGCTCAGTGGCGTGTCGCAGATGAACCTCAGCCACAACCAGCTCACCGGCGGGATACCGGCGGGGTTAGGCTCGATGCCGGAGCTCACCCTACTGGACCTTTCGTCGAACCAGCTTTCCGGCGCCATACCGCCGGCGCTGGGATTGCTGAGGGTGAACCAGCTTAACCTGTCGTCCAACCAGCTCACCGGCGAGGTCCCGGACGTGCTGGCCCGCACCTACGACCAAAGCTTCATGGGCAACCCAGGCCTGTGCACCGCCGCGCCGCTGTCGGGCATGCGCTCGTGCGCGGCCCAGCAAGGCGACCATGTCTCGCCGCGTCTCCGCGCGGGCCTCGTCGGCGCGGGCGCCGCGCTTGTCGTCCTCATCGCGGCGCTCGCCGTCTTCGTCGTCCGCGACATCAGGACGCGGAAGCGGCGGCTGGCGCGCGCCGAGGAGCCCTGGAAGCTCACCGCGTTCCAGCCCCTGGACTTCGGCGAGGCCTCCGTCCTGCGCGGGCTCGCCGACGAGAACCTCATCGGCAAGGGCGGCTCGGGGCGCGTGTACCGCGTCACGTACACCAGCCGGAGCAGAGGCGAAGCGGCGGGCACCGTGGCCGTGAAGCGCATCTGGACTGGCGGGAGCCTGGACAAGAAGCTGGAGCGCGAGTTCGCGTCGGAGGTGGACATCCTCGGCCACATCCGGCACAGTAACATCGTGAAGCTCCTGTGCTGCCTCTCCCGCGCGGAGACCAAGCTCCTTGTCTACGAGTTCATGGGCAACGGCAGCCTGGACCAGTGGTTGCACGGCCACAAAAGGGTGGCCGGGACCGCCGGGAACGCTATGGCGAGGGCCCCGTCGGTCCGGCGGGAGCCGCTGGACTGGCCGACGAGGGTCAAGGTGGCAGTCGGCGCTGCGCGCGGGCTGTACTACATGCACCACGAGTGCTCGCCGGCCATCGTGCACCGCGACGTCAAGTCCAGCAACATCTTGCTCGACTCGGAGCTCAACGCCAAGGTCGCCGACTTCGGGCTCGCGCGGATGTTGGTCCAGGCCGGCACGCCCGACACGGTGTCCGCCGTCGCCGGATCATTCGGCTACATGGCTCCCGGTACGTGTCTGTCTCGTCTTGCTGATCAGTGATCCTGATGAACGAACGCCAGTTCCAGTGACACGTCAACTTATCTGTCATGTTCCTTTTGTGCAGAGTGCGGGTACACGAGGAAGGTGACCGAGAAGGTCGACGTGTACAGCTTCGGGGTCGTGCTCTTGGAGCTGACGACCGGCAGGGAGGCCAACGACGGCGGGGAGCACGGCTCCCTGGCCGACTGGGCGTGGCGGCACCTGCAGTCCGGTAAAAGCATCGCCGATGCCGCAGACAAGTGCATCGCGGACGCCGGCTACGGTGACGAAATCGAGGCCGTCTTCAAGCTCGGCATTATCTGCACCGGTCGCCAGCCGTCGTCGCGGCCGACAATGAAGGGTGTGCTTCAGATACTGCAGCGCTGTGAGCAGGCGCACCAGAAGACCTTAGACGAGAAGATCGCCGACTACGACGCCGCTCCGCTCCTGCAGGTGCGTGGAGGCAGCCGCCGGAAACAACTCTCTGATGCCAAAGTGACTGACGACGATGGGAAGGGTGGTTTCGACGACTGCAACGTCTGAAGAAAATCAGAATGAGCAATGGCTAGGAATCCAGACCACCTGAGGCCTGAACATAGGAATCTTAGGATGTAAGACCGTTACACCAGCAACCTTGGGCTTGTGTACGGTCTTAGCCTGACAGCAGAGAAAAGGATAGTCATCACAGCTCATTTCAACAGCACTGATGGACAGTGCCAGCCCATACTATAGGTGTGTATGTACTGTAACGGCAAAACTATATAATTTTGAAACCATAAACCTAAATCAAGTCATATATTTGATAAAGCAGTGAAGAGACCACATGGTCAAATTTGATTGTGTCCTCTTTATTACCAACACAAAAAAGGTTAAAATTTTCGATTGGTTTACAACACCATACAAGGGGAAAAATGGGCAGAACATGAATGGCATTGTTCAGCTTCCATTTCCATGCTCCTGCCGTCCAAACCTTATGCCATTAGATAACCTCCAAACTCATTGGTTCTATACTAGCTATATCCCGCTGCAGACACTTATGTGCATCCACAGAATAGCCAAGAAAGGAAGCCAAAAAAATTCCCCGAGGAGAGCTGGAATATTAGGAATGTTTTAAGGGTGAAAAAAGAAAATGAGAGCTACACTCAAAGTTCAATCCACACCCGTTGACTCTCCCCATATTGGGAGTGTGAGGCTGCAAGAAGAGCAGCTCCAATGCCAGAGCCATCGTTGGCCAGCTTGGCAACCACGGAGGAAGAGGCCTCTTCGCCAAGCAAGTCTGTAAGAGTTGCTTCTACGCAACTGCTGAACTTCTTGTAATGTTCATAGAGCCCACCATCCAAGGCAACTACAGTCCTTGGCATTTTACCGCCACTGCTTGGTACTTTGTCCCGGCCTATCTTCTTCAGGATGCCATATATACCTGCAGCGGCCAACCGTGCTCCACGCTCTGCAACAAGGTCGCAGATGTGACGAGTGATGTATCTTACTTCCAGGGAAGTATCTGCGACCTGAAAATAAGAGCAAATATTTCATAAGTGACCAATAGGCACTGACTATTTATGATAACCATTTTGGCACAAACAAGTCATACCCCAACTATATCCTTCAGTTTAGCTCCAAGAGTTTTGAGGTCATGTGAGGAGTCATGATGCATGGCTGACATATCCGGCGTCCTGTGATACCACAATGAATGCATTCATAAAACATGTCCTATAGATACATAAGAAGTTTCAACTTACTAAGCATAAAACTATAAAAGAGCACAGAAGAGCTGGTGTCAAAGAAAATGTTAAGCATCACACAAAGATGATGTTACTAATGCCATGGGGATTCAAAATGCCTTAAATATGATATAGAACCCAAGGTAAATACTTTATTAGCCTGAAATATAATATAAAGCTCCCTGAAGCAAGCTGTTTCTAGGCACAAAATTTCTCATGGCATCAAGATAGTTATCCAAAATTTGCAGCATATAAGAGACCATGTTTAAACAGAGTTGACCAAAAAAAATTATCATGTCGCCTTCTTTGGATTACTTACTGATGTGACATGTAATCTCATTAGACACGCAACCCCTTGTCTGTTCAGGTACGACTTTATTGCCACAGACTAAATATTATCAAGGGAAAAATCCAAACTCTTAGATACAATTCAATGCCCACGATCATGGAAGCTAAGAAAACTCTTAACCATCTCAAGCTGGTTAGCTAAGAAAGAGAAACAACTTTTCCACACCAGTAAGGGTAGCAAACAGGCACAGGACAAGAAAGCATACCTCAATATAAATGGCTGCTCCAGCTTAGGTGGAACAACATCCCCAAATAGAGAAGCGTCATGTGCCAACTTCAGTAAAATTCTTCGCACAATCTCTCCCAGATACATGCCAGAAATCATTTTTTCGTATATCTGTCGGAGCCATACATAAGTTATCCACATATATCCATGCAGTAATCTAATAAAAGACAAAAATGGGAAAGTCAATGGCCTGGGCAACAATACCTGCTCTCCAGGGTTCAAACTTTCAAAGTCCATGGCTTTGTCGTATTCTGAAAGAGGAAGCTTGTCGGATTTGAAGCTCCCCCACTCTGTATTAATTACCTAGAGCACCAAGAATAATTTCAACGTTACATGCTTCTCATGTGGGTGTATTTCATAACAGCGAATATACAGTGCATTTCTAATGGTGTAAGACCATATGGTGGTTTCATAAAACTATGTTATTCCTAGTATAAAGAATTCAAGCACTAACCATATTTCCAGATTTAGGCAGTAACCCAGTCCATTTAGGAATTGCATTCGCATGCTCCACATATGCTGCATTTGTACCAGTACCCAATATTACAGCTGCAACCACATCATTATCCACATATCTCCCACCAGCCAATGTGCCAACTGTATCATTGATCTACAAAATATCAATACTCAGTCTAAACATTGGAGGTTTACAAAAAGCCTCCGAAAGAAATGTTTTGCATCATTTAACAGTTTTAGCATTCTATCAGCAGAGAAAAAGTTTGAAAAACGTAGCATCAGGAATTTTAGAAAGATATTATGCAAAAAGTTCAATAGTTTAACTGGTAGCTGCTTACCAATGCCGTAACTTTCATATCTAGCCCCTGCCTCTCCATGGCCCTGCTCAGCTCAGCAACAACATCTTCACCAACCTGATTCAGGGACAATCCAATACCCAAATTAAATAATTATTACTATTATCAAGTGACAACACAGAGTCACTACTCTATACTAAACCAAACTCTATAGTAGAAAAAATGTAGGAAAACTACATATCCTTTCTTTGCATAAGGCAAATGTGATCAGGATATAAAGTGGTACAACCTGGTGCTATACATAATGCTACGTAGGTACCCCTAATCAGGTTTATGAAGGAAATATGGAAGAAATACATGTACTATTAAGAAAATCCACTTTTTTAGGCAATAACAAATTCCACTTTGATCCAACTTTACTGAACTACAGGAAGGCATTCAATCTACAAGAACAAGAGTGGAGAAGAAGCATATTGGTACCAATCTACAAGAACAAGGGA
>CM041641.1:7366344-7418862 GCA_023333625.1 Bothriochloa decipiens
ACCCCAACTTGCTTGGGACTGACAGGCTTGGTTGTTGTTGTTGTTGAGGAAGGCATTCAATAGATGGGGTTATGCAAAAATATTTTGAATTTTTTACCGTGTCATTGATGGAAAAACCCTTTGTCCACTTGATGAGTGTTCCTGATGATATTGATGTTTGGTTCACCGGGAAGGAAAAGGTGAAACCAAGTTCTCTCTGCCTACCCTCTGGAAGGTGGAAATCTTCACCTTCAGTATCAACAAATTTAGCCAATGCAGCAGCAATGAAATCAAATAGTTCCTGTATCAACAATTCAAGATACATAAGACAAACAATGTTGAAAATGCACAACTTCAAGAAACTAAAAAAAATACAACAGCGAGTACTCACCATGGAAGTCCCGACCATCAAATGCGGTGGAATGGAAACCTCCTCATACTGTTGTTTGACAACACGTTTCTCCCTTCCTCCTAGTTGGACTCGCAGCACACGGAAGTTGGTACCTCCAAGATCCAGTGCATAAAACAGCCCATGTTCATCTCTGCAGAAACAAAACCAATATGATTGATGAATGAAGTGTAGCAAAAGTGCTAGAGTTAACATCCCACACTCAGGAGTGGATTGCCTCAACAAACTGGTGGCGATAGAATCATTGGAGCTAAGAGCAACTCCAAGAGCCTCTTTATATCCTTCCGTTTTGATAGGAATATAGACTTTGGTGAAAGGGGAAACAAACTCCAACAGCTCTTCAATTAGATCTCCAAATATTGTCATCATCTATTCCTGATTTCTCACTAGCCAGAGACGGAGAGCAAGTTGTCAAAAAAAAAAGATGGAAAGCAAGTATGGCTCTCCAAGGTGCGTACAAAATATAGAGAAACACCTGGAAGGTGCAAGGATTTAGAGAGCAGTTTTTATTCAAATGGCTCCCCAAATGAGGATTTAGAAAATGAAATTAAGAAAGCCTCTTTGAGATGTTCTTATTTAATAACACTTATTATTGTGGAGTTGACTGACACTTTTTAACTACAATGCCTATTGGGATCACAATGATTTTACCAATTTATTGCACCAGATAAGCTCAATTAGTAGATATCATAAATGCACAAACTGCTAAAATAAACCACAAGTCCTGGAACAACACACTCACATTTCGACAGAAGCAATATAGACAGAGTGATATACTAAATCTGATATCTGTAGAGCCTGCTTGGATTGGAGGGTGCCCAGACTCCCGAGCTGCCTATGCGAGGCTCCAAGCAAACACACCATCCATAAGCATATCTGTGCCATACACTGGCAGTTACGCATGAAGGCCCCAGAATTGCAATGCAAACACAGTACCCATCTTGTCAGAATGCTTAATGTACCAAGGCGGGTACCATCTTCATTAATTCCTATATAGTCCTACAAATATCGGAACGTAGCAATCCACAGTTTGGTCCATGGTCATGGGAGAAGCGAGGAACATCAGATTCGAGGTGGTATTCCCAAATCGCTTAATCATGATCCATGACAGGCTTAGCCTTCCCGTAAAGGAATCAGCAGATCTCTATCCAATTCGGCAAAAGCCATTCCATTGACGACTAAAAAAGTTTCGCTAGGCTTACGCGATCAAGGACGCGCTTTTGAGTCCAGAATCACCACGTCCGTATGCACCCTTTTTCCCATCAGAAGCCGGCATGTCTCGGATCACAAAGCTCACGTCCCAGATCACAACCACCCGAAGGAAAAGAAAGGCAGGGAAAAGGAGATGCGAGATCAGACAGGGGTGGAGCGGGGGAGGGGAGCCCTTTACCCGGTGGGGAGGTTGTCGACGTAGCTAATGAGCATCTTGAGCTGCGCGTGGATGTCCCCGCGCAGGCCGCGCTCCATCTCGGTGACCATGGCGTCCGCGATGCTCCGCAGCAGCGCCGTGGGCGTGGCGAGGCTGCTCTCCACGTCCTCGATCACGGCGGCCGCGCGCCTCTTCCTCGCCGCCTCGGCGGATCCCAGGAGCTCGGCATCCCGCTTCCGCCGGCGGCGCGCCAGCACCACGGCCACCCCGACCGCCGCGCACACCACCACCGCCGTGCCCACCACCACGGCCTTCCCCATCGCCGCCTGCCGGTTTGTCCTCCTGATCCCTCAACCTACCTCGCGCGCTCCCGCGGCCTCCGAGCGGGTCGTCGATCCGAACGCCGCACGAGCTCCGCGCTATGGATCCGAGGCCAAGAACCACTCCCTCCTCCTCCTTCCCCGTCTCTCCGTCTGCGTAGGAGAAGAGGAAGACGGGAGCAACTGGCACGGGCGTTTTTAACCGGTAGCCAACCACCCCTCGTCTTTCCGGAATTCACGGGTCCACCCTCGGATTCCGACGGCCACGATCCTCTTCTCCTCAAACTGGACGGGCTAGATCGGAGCGTGGGGTGGACGGATCTGGGGGGCTGCCTCGTAAATATGGGAGAGGATATTTGGATATATGCGTTAATTACCGGATTGGTATGAGATTAGTTGGAAGGATGGAAATAGATAAGCGTTTGCTCTCGCGCAAGAAATGTCCCACCAAACAAATCGGTGGCGCGTCGGGCGTGGCAGATAGTAGACGCTGGCAGGTGGCTCCCACAGTCTCAGGGCCCACGTATCAGTGAGGTAACCGAGATTGCGGTTGTGGCTAGGAGTCCAAATCAGAAGGCAATTAGATGAGGAATACCGCATTGAAAGCGGATGGTCTCGTCCCACGTGGACGGCCGGGCCCAGCGGAGATTCCGGACGTGAGGACGGGATGTCTCGCGGGCTTGTTGGAGATTCGTGTCCGATGCGGTTGCAAGGTCAACTGCCAGCGACTGTCCCCGGTGGACGAACAGCTCTTCTTCAACCATCGCTCGCTACGGCAAACACCACCGACACCCTGGGCCGTGCTTGCAAACCCGAGATACGGTGGGTACATATTGGTGATCTCTTCAAACAAAAAAGTTTGTTTGCAGTGGCACGACATGTTGTGCCTGTTCCTTCATGTGTCAAAAAAGGATAAAGAGATGTGAACATTGATACATATATTGTACGGAGGGCATGTTTTGTTCCATATAACTAAACTAAAATAGACTAAATTTTAATCTCTTTGAAACTAAAAATATAAACAGAAGAACTAAAATGAGACTAAAATGCATTAGTCCTACTAGTCCACCAGAAGCTCCTAAAATAGACTAAAATTCAATCTTTACATGCAATAGGGGTAATTTTTATATGCAATAGGAGCAAATCAGTCTTTATTCAAGTACTTTAATTATATTTAGTCACTTTTAGTCCTGAGAACCAAACAGAGATGACTAAAATTTAGTCATTAGTTTGGGCCTGTTTGGTTCCACAGGACTAAACTAAAGTGTCTAAAACTAATGACTAAATTTTAGTCATTCATGTTTGGTTTCCAGGACTAATAGTGACTAAACATCATTAAAGTACATGAACAAAGACTGATTTGCCCCTATTACATACAAAAATTGTCCCTATTGTATGTAAAGATTGAGTATTAGTCCACTTTATGAGCTCTTGGTGGATTAGTAGGACTAATGCATTTTAGTCTTATTTTAATCCTTCTGTTTGGGTTTTTAGTCCCAAAGAGACTAAAGTTTAGTCCATTTTAGTTCAGTCCTATGGAACCAAACAGGCCCTTAGACACTTTAGTTTAGTCCTGTGGAACCAAACAAACCTTAAGTTCTTGCTCACGGCAAAAATGACAAGCTTCTTAATCAAATAAAGAAAGGCCTCTTTTTGTTGGAATGATCTTTTTACAATTGTTGCACAAATAGTCAAGTAAGTACGGTGAACTTTTAAGATGGCAAAACGTGCCTCTTTTGGTATGAGTAGGTCGATTGTGTGGAGTCAAATGTTTCCATAGTTGCTTTCATTTGCCAATTGCCAATAATAGATCAATCTTTTTCCACACCGCGAACAAAAGGGGTGTGCACTCGATCGATCTGTTTTCCCGCATGCCCTTGTTGGTTGGAAATGTTTCAACAAATGAAATCCTTGGAGCAGCTATGTTAGATTTAAATGGCAAAGTATATGACCTTATATTTGGTGAAATCCATCTCTTTTCTTCAACCAAATTATATAGACATTTTCTGGGCAACAATCTATGCATCCGACTTATAATTGGCTCTAAAAGTCATGCTATCCAAAAGCAAAAGTTTTTATTAAATAAAGTCACCTTAGGGCTTCTCCAGCGTGCCATGTTATTTGGGAGTACTATCTACCATATTAGGGAAATTTGGCTACAAAACATCTAAAGTGGACATCATTTACTGATGGACACTCCGTAAATGTTTTTATATTAAAGATTTTATACTACGAATGTGTGGCAGAACCTCCTAAATCCTATGGCCCACACGTATGATTATTGTCTAAACAGACTCAAATAACCATGAATGTGTTCTATAAAATTTAAAAGGTATGTCGGGTAAATCCCAAATCATCCACGATTCTCCGAACAGGATCAATCATTACAAAGAGATATTACAGTATTACAACAGTTTTATATAAATAATATACATCAAAGTAAAAGAGCGGAAGGATTACAATAACATAAAATTTACAGACCGTTTAGTTTCAACTTACAGCTCATAAGTTGAATTATTACAAACCATAGTAGCAGCGGAATATAATATAACTTATTACATCAACCTTGGTTATATGCTCTGCCCAAGAGCGAGATATTCTATTCGTCGTCACTTTCCTCGACGACTGTCATGCAGCAGGATACGAAGCATTCCTGCCCATGAGGCTCACCTGCAACAAGGGTTCAACAAACCCTGAGTACAAGAGTACTCAACAAGACTGACCTGACGAAAAAGAGGGGTGAAGACTCAGAAAATGCAGGCTAGAGGGATAAGGTAAGGCTTGCAGGAGATAAGAAATTTTGCAGAAAAGCTTGAAAGAAAGAAAAGCTGTCTTGCCTAAAATCAAAATTACCAACCAATTCCTTCTTAAACCTTACTCATTATTCAAGTTGTTACTACGATGATGAACACCGATCGAGTCTTCTTCTCCGAGAAGCAACGGCGATTCGAATCCATTTTCATACCCAGCTGGGACCTAGGTTACTGATATGCAGGAGACTCTAATTCCTAAGCATAGCAGGTGAACCGATATACCGGGATAACAACCGCAACCATATATCACCACATGATACACATGAGCACTTCGACCCAGTGTACCGAGATACGTGGGAACATAAACCCACAGTATAACACACTATGACATATGTGGGGTCTCTGGCCCACTATAAGTCACTCCATGATATACCAGGCTCCAACCATCAGTATATCACTTCATGCATGTAGATTTTTTAATTTCTCGATGTCACCAGTTCACCATCGACACGGGACCTAGGGCATCAATAGACGAACACACTACAGAGGGACTCCATTCCCAATGCAAGTTAGCCGTCCGGACTCGATTTATTAACTATCATCATGATTTCAACGGATAAAGCCAAACTCATATTTTTCATTCTTTTACCACTGAACACTTAATTAATTAAACAGGGCTAAGCATTACTACGAATCCTTTAGAACAGGTAGCAAGGAATATAGAAGTAAGACAGGTAATGCAGTTGGTGGGTTTTCACTCAACTCCTATTACTTAATGCAACATATCAAAATTGAAGCGGTAAAACGTTTATAAAATAGAATAGGGTTTGAATGCATCCGGGGCTTGCCTTGATGGTCGGGGTAGACGGTCTCGAACTTTGAATCAATTTCAACCTCCGGAGTCTGCTCTTCCTTCGGATCTGGGGCGACAACGTTAAACGCTCCGTTATCGGAAACTATTCGATACAATGATATGCTTTAACATGATTGAATAGTAAACATGATGCTCGATGGATGTATGATCAGATTAATGGCTTGAGTACAACTTTCCTCACGATAAAGTTGCAAGCCAACCAAAGCATACTTATTAAGTTCATTAGGGTTAACTACATTATTTACGAAAGTTATTAAACACATAAAATAACGTTAATTAAGCCCTAATGACATGATCCAGGTAAGCGCAAATAATTAATTAAAGTACCAAAGGTTATTAGGGTTAATGACCCAAGGTCATCAATCAATCCCAAAGTCAAACAAATCTTATAATGATTAACCTTAACTAAAGGGGTTAATTAATTATTTAAAAGCATAAAATAAAGGCATAAAAATTAAAGTTATCTAATTAAGCTCAAAATTTTATTTTGAAAAGCTCTTAGTCTAATTAGATGGCAAAACAAATTTTAGAATTAAAAGCCAATTATTTTATTTATTAAAAATCATTGAAGGTCCATTTTTTAATTAAAAGAGCTAATTTTAACATATGCAAAAAGTACTCAAATTTGGCATTTCATATTTTTTCTAGGTAGATGACATCATAAAGAACACACAAAAAATTTTTTGGGAGATGTATATGAATTACTATAATTTTCTAAAGAAAATAGCATTTAAATCATTTTTTGGAAAAAGAAAAAGGAAAAATAGCACAGTATACCCGCCCTGACCGATGGCGGCGCGACGGTTGACCGGCGATTTCTCACCGACGGCGAGGTCTCCGGCGACGAGGTTTGGTCCTACAGGCTCATCTCGGCACGACGAACAACCTGGGCTAGTTAACGTGGCGGCGGAGCGACGGCGACACCCACGCCGGCGGCCATGGCGGCGCGGCGGAGCTCGGGTGCGGCGGTGGGGCTCACCGAAGTGATTTCTAGCAACGGCAAGGACACAGGAAGATGCAGGACCTCGACTCGAACGCGTTGGACAACAAGATGAGGCTCAATTTGGTCCCCAGCCGCAACGGCTACGCGCGTGGCGGAGCGGCAAGGTCACGTCGGCGGCGATGCACGGCGGCCGGACCCTATGACGCAAGAGAGACGGAATTGAGGGTATGGATAGGTGCAGGAGCTCATCACGGGTCTAGTGCGCGCGCTAATGAAGGCTCGGAGTGGTTGAGCCGAGCTGTGGACGGCGGCGCTGATGGCGGCGACGGCGCTCCGGTGGTAAGGACGGCGTTCCGACGCTTCCTGTGCACCATCAGTCCGACCAAGAGGCGCATAAGGGGCAGCGAAGCACGGAGAACATGATGAGAGGGTTAAAGGTAAAATATTTTCCACCTTGGCGGCGGTGGACGGCGGGGAAGCTCGTGGCGGCTCGGCGACCGGTCGCGAGGAAGACGACGTCGTGCGGGCGGCTCGGGCGACGAGAGCGAGCACGAGCTAGCTCAAAAGAATCGTAAGAATGTGGCGGAGCTTTTGGCAAGACGAAGTGGGCAAAGATGAAGCAACGGTAGCGAATTTTACCGGCGGAGCAAGGTCATCGGCGACGGCGGCGGGAGAAAGAAGAAGAAGAAGTCAGCCACGGCCGACCTATTTATAGGGCAGGGGCGAGGTATGGACGGGCGACACGACGACGATGAAGTTTCGCGCGTCCTGGAGCACGCTGGCGGCTGTGCATGTGCGGCGGTGGACGGCGGCGCGGCTTGAGAAGCCGGCGATGGCGGCCGACGATAGGTCTCGGTGCTGTTCAAGAAAATTACAGAATTGTCACTCGTTTGAAATTACAAATTACTCTAAAATTTATATAAGAACTTGAAAATCTCCAAAAATAGAATTTGTATAACTTTTCAAAAGCTACTCTTTTCATTTAACTGGCATCCTCAAATTCTGTCTGGATTTTGAAATATGAATTCAAATTCAAAAAAGGGAATAAAACCCTAGAAACAAACATTTGAAATTACTTTTGATTTTTCAATAAAACTTGAAAATCTTCAAAACTATGAAATATTCAACTTGTTAAACTAAACCTTTTTCATATACAAAGTTTTCTCAAATTATGCATAATTTTTGAATTATGGTTTTAAAATCAAAAGGGGACAAATGCTAGAAAACTGTATTTTTAAATTCATTTGAAATTCTCTTTAGAAACTTGAAAAACTTTGAATACCAACTTTGTAGCTCTTATCAAGATCTACAAACTTCCTTATAGATTTTGAATTACAGAAAAGGAGATAAAACTAAGTTTTGAAATAAAGGGTTTTTGAAACTGAATTCAAACTCGATTG
The DNA here is from genome assembly GCA_023333625.1 of Bothriochloa decipiens. Classification (NCBI taxonomy): domain Eukaryota; kingdom Viridiplantae; phylum Streptophyta; class Magnoliopsida; order Poales; family Poaceae; genus Bothriochloa; species Bothriochloa decipiens. The sequence goes on from CM041641.1 coordinate 7,374,392, forward strand.
GGTTTCTACTTTAATTGGTTTGTTATTAGTGATCACATACATCATCCAAGGATATTTTTAGGTCAATGACCCAATGACACCCTTGGTTGACCAAGTTGACTTTCGAAAATCATTTTTAGAGCATTCCAATTTGAATTTAAATTTGAATTGCAAGACTTGGGAATGAGCTTTGAAATCCAAATTCAACTTCAAATGTGGAAATCATTTTTAGGGTTAGACTTAGATTTATACACTATGCTTGACACTAGTGTAAACACTGTTTACACCTCAAGTACATAGAATATAAACTAAGTATTTGAGATGACATTCGAAAGTAGGGTTTTATTATTTCATATGACAACACATTCCAGAAACATAATCAACCTATGAAATGTAAACTTGTTTTAGTTAATACACATCAAGATTGATCTAATCATGAATGCTTTGCAGTGCATATGATGACATGACAGGTTTTAGTTAATATAACACCAGAGATGTTACAGAATGTCACCGACAAATGAAAAATAACTCTAGGTGTCCAGGCGCCAATTGCCCCTATTAGGATATAGGGAGAATTGGTCGAAAATCTTTTGTGCCGACGGGGGTGGCACCCAGCCGCCCGCCGACCACCCCCGTCACCGCACACAATCTTTCTTTTCCGGCCCAATTTTTGTTTTCGCGGTCCACTCCCGCACCCCATGTTTATTCTTCCTATTGCATCCGACTCGAGGGCATGACCGCTGCCGCGGCACCCTGGGCGTTCGGTAATACCGAACCGATCAGTTCCCCGGTACCCATACGAATTCGGTTCCTCAGATCTCAATACTGATCGGTTCCTAAAAATACTCGGTACCGAAGAAATTTGGTATCGGTGCTTTTGTTCGGTTCGACGTAAATACCGAAATTACCGAACAAAGTACAACGGCATGTAAAATCGAGTTCAGTAGCAAGGGAAAGGAAGAGAGAGCAGGCGTAGGCACACGGCAGCACTGCTAGCAAGAAGCCAACAAGGGAATAGGAAGAGGAATCGATAATAAAGAACGACGGCACGAGGTCAGATAGTACAGCGGTCCAGCAAGCATCACTCGGTCACCCTTAATTCTTTCACAAACCTGATACAGCAACACGACGACGGCGAAGGCCACGAGGCCATGCGGCCCCATGGCCCCGTCACTCTGGGCGGCGATGGGCAGGGAGTGTCGGAGCACCGGAGCGGCCGCAGCGCGGCGCGGTAAGTGACGGGCGGGGCCACCTTCGTGGACCAACAACCGAATCCGTCGGAGACGGGGGCGACCACCAGCCTCGCCGGCGCCCTCGCGCGCGAGCGGATCAGGCGCCGCAGCGCTGGCCAGGACCCGGAGGAGCAGGAGGCCTTCTTCTTCGACTGGCGGCGCCGCTCATGCTTGCCGACCTCGCCATCGTCGGATCCTACCGGCGGCCCGGACTCTCCGCCTCGGAGCCCCGACCTCTCGGAGGTCCCGGTGTTCGCCCCTGTGCCTGTCAACCGGCTATGGATAGCCACGCCCCACGGCTGTCTACGAGCGGACCAGGACCGGCGGCTGTCGCGCACCGGCGGCGGTCAAGCGGCGGCGGCGGCGGTTCAGCGGGTCTTGCTTGCGAGCGCAGCAGCACGTACATGAACACCTTGATTTCGTCTCCGGTGCTGCTCAGACTTGCGTCGGTGCCGTTCTATTCTCTCCTATTGTTGTTGCTGGTGCTTTCTCCATCGAGCTCTACGACTCCAGGAACATTTGAATCCACTCTGGTAAGCCTCTCATTCCTCCACAACTCCTCTACGTTGTAGGTTGATGGTTCCGTTATTTTTTTTTTTTTTTTGTTTAGGGTTTTCATTTCACCATTCTTTTTTACTCAGATCCGGTTTAGTTAATATCAATCTGTTATGAATAAATGGAATTCTTCAGAGCTTTCTCTGTGGCATTGCAAGTCACCTAATAATTATCTTTGGTAGGTTGGCTTGGCTGGTTCTACAGGAGCATTCTCTGATAGATAGCAGAAGTCAGTTAGAGTCATTAGATGCTGGATTTCCTTTGGGGCTCTTGTCTGCTAGATGAGTGCACCTGAAGCCAAAAAACTAACTTAGTAAATGGAATTATCTACTATTTGTTCATACCAACAAATTTGGGTATTTCTTAATTGCAAAGTTATCTCTTAGTTCAGATGTGCCACACAATTACAAGAAATTTCATGCTCGGAGCAACACTACTTACCACTTGATTATCACTGCCAGTCTCTGAATATCTCTGGCATTTAGTATTTGGGCCTTATGGCATTGGCCATATTACTCTATTTCATGCTGATAGATTGCTATGATTTTCTTGTCTGCTTCAATTGTTACTGTATTTTAAAAAGATACTTATAGGAGATGCCGTATATTTGAAAATCAATAAGAATTAATCCCTTGGTGTCGACACACCACACTATATCAAGAATTTTTGCCACCTTTCAAGAATTAATTCCTTGGTGTGCACTGTTTGTTTTTCCCTTGTTCTATCATGTGTGTTTCTATGTTCTATTACAAATAAACTGATGTTCTCAGTGAATGCCTCGATGTTGTCAGCCATCTTAAATTCATCTTTTTTCTTATAGCTAAATATATATGCTTCTAAACCTGTGTTGTTTTTGACATGTTATCTAAGCTTTGAAATAGGCAAACACTGCTATCTTCTTGGACCATCCATTTTCAGTAGATCCTTATAGTTTCATAAAAAGGTATTGTAGATTAGATAAGATAAAAGTATTTCTTGTATTGAAAGAATCTAAAAATTTTAAATCTTGAAATCGATGATGGAAGCTTGGATCGGAGTTCATTTTGTGTGGCATTTATAAGCTACTAGTATGCGGCAATGCGAAATGAAAATTAAGATGATAATAGCAACAAATGTTGCATCACAAACATTTGTCGTCTTCAAGAATTTATCCCTTGGTGTGCACACTTTTTCTTTTCCTTTGTTCTATCATGTGTGCTTCAATGTTCTATTACAAATAAATTGATGTTCTAAGTGAATACCTCTATGTTTTCAGCCATCTTATATTCATTTTTTTCTTCTATCTAGATATATCACCTGTGGGAGTTGCTCATCCTGTGTAAAGATGTGTGTGTAAAGAGAAAACTATTTGTTTTTTTTTTTTTTTTTGCTTGCTTACCCTTTTGGTTGCTTTCTTAAACTTTTGGCATTGTTCAAGATGACAAACAGTCAATCACTTCATACCTCTTCTTTCAATGAGAAGCTATAAATAATTTTATGTACATGTCTATTTTCAAATTTGATCGTAGCACAACTAATTCATCTGCTAGGACGCTTAGTTGCAACATCGCTTTTCTATCTTCTTTGCGCTGTGCAAATGCAACATACAATGGTTTTCCAGATATCATTTTGCCATTCATTTCAGTTAACATTTCAACCACATGCGACATAAATAAAATAGATAATTCAAAATTGAAAGTGAACTTACAACCTGAGATGCTTCCTCACGAGTTGAGAAAGCAACAAATCCAGAGCCTTTGCTGAGACTGGTTTGCTCACGCATCACCTGTTTCACAAATATAGTCAGTCAGCACATACCATCAAAAGATAGGTAAAAGAGAAAAGGGTAATAATGATGATTGCGGAGCATAAAAGTTGATCAAATCACCTTGTAGGAAATAATTTTGCCAAAGTTAGAGAATAATTCACGAAGTTGATCATCTCCAATGCTATCATCGAAGTTGTTGAGGTATAAGTTCAGTCCTTGGTATTTGTCAGCAGCATCTTTCAAGCTTTGATTAGATCTCGTTTTTAGTTCCATCTCTCTTTATGACTTCTTCTGAGCTCTTCCAACATACCACTCTTTGTCATTTATCTTCTTAACACATAAGTGATGTTCTGATTCTTGTAGGTATGATTCTGGAATTTTTGTATTGCAATTCATGCAAACTTTTGATGGTATTACGATGGATAACTTCTCCAATGTAAGCAAACAAACATCTAAAACTTTGTTATATAGTGTCATTCTTCTATATTTAATTAGTGTTGACTTTTTTTATATTTTTAGGTTGATCTTCTAGCTCTTTGAGCGGAATTCATTTCCCAGACAACAAAGCTAATTCAAAGTTTATGAGAAATTATATTCTAATAATGTAAGACTTCCTTAATCAAAGATTGCACGTACGTATTGTTTATTTATAGCAGTGATGATAATGTTTCAAATGTTCATGATGATGATGATATGCACGGAGCACATTCTCATGACAATAATGATGGTTTTCCAAATGAGGATAAATCTGTGAGTTCTCATCACTTCTTTTTAACAATTTACATATGATGTTCAACGATTAGATAAGTGTTTTTATTTGTAATACTCACTGATGTTCTATGTACTATTCATTGTTGTTCTTTGTGGTTGTGTTTGTTTTGTAATTATGGCGTTTTAGGGTGAAAAATTGTCTATTGTCCTTTCATAGAAAAAAAATTATCAATTGTCCTTGTGGTTGTGTTTGTTTTGTAATTATGTCGTTATAGGGAGAAAATTTTGTCTATTGTTGTTTCATATAAAAAAATTATCAATTGTCCTTGTGGTTGTGTTTGTTTCGTAACTGTGACGTTCTAGAGAGAAAATATTGTCTATTGTCTTTCCATAGAAAAAAATTGTCAATTGTCCTTGTGGTTGTGTTTGTTTTGTAATTGTGCCGTTCTAGAGAGAGAAATTTGTCTATCATCCTTCCATAAAAAAATATCAATTGTCCTTTTCTATTGCTATTTGTGCAAACACATACTTTTTTTTGTCCTTATCCTTTCATAGAAAAAAATCATCTTTTATAATTTGTGCTAACACATGTTAAATTTTGTTATTGTGATTTTGTTATCTTTGCAAGGTTTTCTCTTATATGGAGACATGCCTTTCTCTATCTCTAAGCTCAAGCTGTTTGTGGACTTGTAATGATTCTGCAGTTACCTTGCAAGAAGACGAGTTACACTATACTGTAAGGTAATTTCTGGTTGAAAAAATATGCGTTTAGGTTGTAACAACTACTTGATGTCCTGGAATTCTTTGGATGTTGTAGATATTTCATATATTGTTTTATATAAGCTCGTAACTCATTTTTAGAAACTTGTAATGACACTTTCTATATAATTTTCATGTCTATCATGTCTACTTCGATGTTCTATTATAATTAAATTGATGTTCTCAGTGAATGTTAGTGGTGAATGTTTTCAATTTATTTCTCTATGTTCTCGGTCATTATTTTCATATTCTATCATGTGTGCTTTCATGCAGCAGCAACAACAACAACATAGCCTTTTGTCCCAAATAAGTTGAGATAGGCTAGAGATGAAACCTAAAAGAGGCATGAAAACAAAGAACACATAAATGGTACAAGAAAAAGATTACGGTTCAGGCACGTTAATTGCTAGTCTCCAAGCGCTCTTATCCATAGCTAAATCCTTAGGGATATTTCACTCCTTAAGGTCTCTCTTAACCGATTCGTCCCAAGTCAGTTTAGGTCGATCTTTACTTCTCTTTACATTATCGACCCGTTTTAGAACCCCACTACGCAGGAGGCCTTCGTTGGACATGGCCAAACCATCTCAGAATCAATTTTTGCTCAATTGGTGCCACCCCAACCCTATCCCGAATATCGTCGTTCCGGACTCTATCCCTCCTTTGTGCGCCCACAACACCATCGTAACATACGCATCTCTGCTACACTCAATTGCTGGATATGTCGCCTTTTTGCAGGCCAACATTCAGCATCGTATAACATCGCCGGACGAATCGCTGTCCTATAAAACTTACCTTTTAACTTCTGAGGCACCCTTCTGTCACAGAGGACGCCTGAAGCTTGACGCCATTTCAACCAACCGGCTGAAATTCTATGCCTAACATCTTCATCAATGTCACCATCCTTTTGTAGCATCGATCCTAAATACTGAAAAGTATCCTTCTTGGCCACCACTTGCCCATCGAGGCTAACATCTTCCTCCTCATTCCTAGTCGCGTTGAAATCGCACATCATGTACTCGGTCTTGGTCCTAATAAGTCTAAACCCTTTCGACTCTAACGTGTGCCTCCATAGTTCTAACTTCCTATTAACCCCTGCCCTAGTCTCATCCAGTAGCACCACATCATCAGCAAAGAGCATACACCAAGGGATATCACCTTGTATGTCTCTTGTGACCTCATCCATCACCAAAGCAAATAAATAAGGGCTCAATGCCGACCCTTAATGTAGTCCTATTATAATTGAAAAGTCACTGGTGTCGCAATCACATGTTTGGACACACGTCACCACATCCCTGTACATATCCTTGATGAGGGTGATGTACTTAGTTGGGACTTTGTGCTTTTCCAAGGCCCACCACATGACATTTCTCGGTACTTTGTCATATGCCTTCTCGAGGTCAATAAAGACCATGTGCAAGTCCTTCTTCTGCTCCTTATACCTCTCCATCAACTGTCGTAATAAGAAAATTGCCTCCATGATCGACCTACCAGGCATAAACCTAAATTGATTTTGGGTCACACTTGTCACTCTTCTTAGGCGATGCTCGATAACCCTCTCCCAGAGCTTTATCGTATGGCTCATCAACTTAATCCCACGGTAATTAGTACAACTTTGAACATCTCCCTTGTTCTTGAAGATCGGTACTAATATACTTCTCCTCCATTCTTCAGGCATCTTGTTTGACCAGAAAATGAGGTTAAAAGCTTAGTTAACCATACTATCGCTCTGGCACCTAGGCATCTCTACATCTCAATGGGGATACTGTCAGGGCCCATCGCTTTACCTCCCTTCATCCTCTTCAAAGCCTCCCCGTCTCTGCCTCCTGAAATCTCCTCACGAAACGTCTGTTGGTATCGTCAAATGAGTCATCCAACTCCAAGGTAGGACCCTCATTCTCCTCATTAAACAAATTGTCAAAGTACTCTCTCCATATGTCCTTGATCTCCTCATCCCTCACCAAAAGTTGATCCGTCCCATCCTTGATGCATTTGATTTGGTTGATGTCCCTCGTCTTCCTCTCGCGGATCCTAGCCATCCTATAAATGTCCTTCTCCCCTTCCTTCGTGCCTAGTCGCTGATAAAGGTCATCATACGTCTGACCTTTTGCTACACTCACAGCTCGTTTTGCAGCCCTCTTCGCTATTTTATAGCCCTCAATATTGGCTGCACTCTTATCATGATGGAGGCGCTTGAACTACTCCTCCCTAATAGCCCTTTGCACCTCGTTATTCCACCACCAGGTGTCTTTCGCGTCCCGTTTGCCTCCCCCACTCACTCCAAACACATCCGAAGTACCTTCCGAACACATGTTGCCATCTTTAGCCACATGTCATCTGCATCTTCTCCTTCTTCCCACGGCCCCTCATCTAGCATCCTCTCCTTAAATGTTTGCGCTGCTTCCCCCTAAGCTTCCACCATTTTGTTCTCGCAATCTTGGCCCGACTGTCCCGATGGACACGTATCCGAAAGCGAAAATCCGCCACCACAAGCTTGTGTTGAGGGACAACACACTCCCCAGGTAACACCTTACAATCTAAACAAGCACGTCTATCCCCCCTCCTTGCAAGGATAAAGTCGATCTGACTCAGGCGTTGTCCGCTACGAAAGGTCACTAGATGGGATTCCCTCTTCTTAAAGACGGTGTTCGCTATCAACAAATCATAGGCCAACGCGAAGTTCAAAACATACTCCCCCTCTTGATTTCTACTACCATACCCGAAACCCCCATGCACCTGCTCGAAACCTACATTAGTCGCACCCACATGGCCGTTGAGGTCTCCTCCTATGAAGAGTTTCTCGCTGATAGGCACAGTACTAACCATGCTATCGAGATCTTCCCAAAACTGCCTCTTGGTGCTCTCGCAAAGACCTACCTGTGGGGCATAGGCACTGATCATATTCAGAGCCAAATCTCCAACTACCAACCGGACCTAGATAATCCGGTCGCCTTGCCTCCGCACCTCAACTACTCCATCCTTAAGGCTCCTATCGATCAAGATGCCTACACCATTTCTACCCGATGTTGTCCCCGTGTACCAAAGTTTGTAGCCAGTATCCTCCACCTCCTTCGCCTTCTGGCCCTTCCATTTAGTCTTCTGAACACATAGAATATTTACACGCCTCCTAATTGCTGTATCGACTAGCTCTCTTAACTTATCCGTTAGGGACCCTATATTCCAGCTACCTAGATGAATCCTAGTTGGCTCGGCTAACTTCCTTACCCTTCGCACCCGTCGAGGGAAGTGCGAAGACCCTTGCTCATTTTTCACTACACCCGGGCGCAGATGTAGCGCGTCACAAAGGTTGCGACGACCCAACCCTTGCTCATTTATCATCGTACCCGGATCATGATACGACACGCCACTAAGGGGATGACGATCCGGCCCTTGCACATTTGACACTACACCCGGGTTCCGATGTAGCGCGTCGCTAAGAGGGTTACGCCTCAACAAATCTCTTGTGGGTTTCATATCCATGAGAGTGGCTGATTTTGAAATGTTGGCTAGCCGCACCTAACACACCCTCCTTCTTTATCCGGGCTTGGGACCGGCTATGTTGAAATGACTCAAGAAAGTCTTCCAATCAATCATGTGTGCTTTCATGATCTATTATAAATAAATTGATGTTTTCACTGAATGTTTCTAGTGAATGTTTTCAATTTATGCCTCTATATTCTCAATCATTATTCTAATGTGTGCTTCCATGTTCTAGTATAAATAATTTGATGTCATTAGTGAATGCTGTCAGTTTATGTCTTTGTGTTCTCAGTCATTATTCCCATGTTCTACCCTATGTACTTTAATGTTCTATTATGAATAAATTGATGTTCTTAGTGAAAGTTTCTGGTGAAAGTTCCCAGTTTAGTGAAAGTTTCTACCCTATGTATATTATATAGGACACTTCAGAAAAAATAAGCCATTTGTTGGCTCAAAACTTTCTCTATGTGATATCAAAGACACTTCTAACCAGGAGGCAAAAAATAGCAAATCTGGCCAACAATATTTATGAGTTCAAAGTTGAAAACTTGAATATTTTGTAGTGCAACTTCAGGTGATTTTGATGATCTCATTTTCATTTTGAACTGAATTTCACTATGTTTTGTACTTTCATTTTATAAATTGCTATCTTATTAGAAATAGATAATTTGATGTTCTCTTAGTTACTAATTGATGTTTTGATGTCAATAGTCTGATTAGATGCTAGTGCTTTGTGTATCTTATTAACAACATATCATTCTGTTATGTTGAATCAATTGTTCAAGTATATCTTTTGATACTTAGCTTTTATGTGAAGTGTACTTGCTATCTTTTGATTTGTGATTTGAGAAAATGACAGATTATGTCGATGGTAATCCGAGTGCAAGTGATATAAGTTGCAAACATTAACCTTAGATATTATAATTCAAATATCCTTCAAATGGTCAATCATGTTGATCTAAATAGTATGGCACGTATCTGAATATGTGTCTTATATTCACATTGTATTTTTTTTTAAAAAAAATCTAAGTGTATGAAAGATAATATGCCTTTATTTGAATATATTATGGTTTTAAATTTAAGAGAAAATTGGTTTACCTTTACAAAATATTTTTCTTAATGTAGATATGATTCAGGAATTTTTGTCTTAGCTAAATTGTAACTATATTTTTTTACTTAATATATAAGTTTACTTTGTAACAACCTTAAAAACTCAATTATAGCTTGTTGTGTTAGCACTATGTGCTAAAGTCCTATTCCAACCAGCAACAAGTCATCACAATACAACAAATTTTAAATTTTTGGCAAATTTCTACTGTGGTAATGTAAGTTTTGTCATTATGGGTTGGTTCTTTACCACATGTTTTTATATTTTTCATTGCAGTTGTCCTAAATAATTGTGCCAATTAAGAATGTATTTTCTTAATTCACAGGCAAAGCTCTTCACACATGCTTCTGAGTAGAATTATCTAGATAGTCTACTATGATAATGTAAGAGTTCATATATAAGAATAATTGTTCACTATTATATTTTCATGTAAAAATATTGTTTCTGAAATGTCATGAGGCTCATATAATGTTTTTTTATCTTTCACATTCTATTATGGATATATGCTTAGCGTGAGAAGACTCAATCAAGAAACAGTTCAACTACATTTGAAGAACAAATTTCTGATGAACGTGCCTCGAGCAACATTCAAAAATTAATGCTGCTTATGTGTTGTGAGGCATTTTTCAAAAAGAATTGCCCTGAGCAACATTCAAAAAAATTAAAAATTATGTTTTTGAATGTTCCAAAAAAATAGTCATAAGCAAGTTGGTAACATTTTTAAAAAACTAATGTTTTCAAATGCCCTGCCAAAACAATAAATTCACAAAAACTTTTTTTTAATTCGCACCATAACATTTAACATATTTAACGAATCAATTCATGTGTGATGTGCGCAAATAGTCCCTCATGGGCCCAACAAATAGTGAAGAACAAATAAACAGTCTAGAAACAAAGAAACAGTCCTGGCATGCAAACAGTCTAAACAGGGACAAAAAAACAGTCCAGCACAGCCCACAGGGGATATGACGGCCCACAAGGAATATATGATGTAGCAGCATGAACCTGGTCGGACAGCGCTGCTATCTGACCAGGGTGGTGCCTAGCACTCCCCAGAGTTGGCTACCGGACCTGTAAAATGACATGTCAAATGAAGCAGTTTGTCGATGAACAGTCTGTTTTTTATTAAATTTGTTTAAATTTGCTGATAAACATTGGACTGAATAAAATATTTATTTCTGGGTTACGAGGAGAGAAAAGAGCGGTCAAATGCTCGTTATGCCCTTGCCTCCTTCTTCCCACTCCTCTTTCTCTCCCTACTCATTGGGATGGTCGCGAGCTCAACCATGAAGACGCCACACCTGCTCCCATCCATGCCCCATCGGTGCCCGGTGGGCTCAGACCGCGGCGGAGGCGCCCCTCCTGTGTCCAGCCTCGCCTGCTCCCCTACACCCGGGTAGCGGAGCTCGCTCGTCCTCACGGTGAGACGTATGTATGCCGCCGTCCCGCAGTGCGTGGCCGCTCCCTGGCCCTGTGTAACACCTCTGGTGTTATATTAACTAAAAATCTGCCATGTCATCATATGCACTGCAAAGTATTCATGTTTAGGTCAATCTTGATATGCATCAACTAAAAACAAGCTTACATTTCATAGGTTGATTGTGCTCTGAAATGTTGTGTCACATAAAATCATAAAACTCTACTTTCGAATGTCATCTCAAATACTTAGTTTATATTCTATGTACTTGAGGTGTAAATCGTGTTTACACTAGTGTCGAGCATAATATATAAATCTAAGTCTAACCCTAAAAATGATTTCCATATTTGAAGTTGAATTTGGATTTCAAAGCTTATTCCCAAGTCTTGCAATTCAAATTTAAATTCAAATTAGAAAGTTATAAAATGTTTTTCAAAAGTCAACTTGGTCAACCAAGGGTGTCATTGGGTCATTGACCTAAAAATGTCCTTGGATGATGTTTGTGATCACTAATGATCAACCAATTAATTTAGAAACCAATTCGAGTTTGAATTCGGTTTCAAAAACCCTTTATTTCAAAACCTGGTTTTATCCCTATTTCTATAATTTAAAATCTATAAAGAATTTGGGATACTCTAAAAAAATAGTTTGTAGATCTTGACAAGAGCTACAAAGTTGGTATTTAAAGATAGTTTGTAGATCTTGACAAGAGCTACAAAGTTGGTATTTAAAGTTTTCCAAGTTTCCAAAAGGAATTTCAAATGAATTTGAAAATACAGTTTTTTAGAATTGCCCCCTTTTGATTTTAAAACCATAATTAAAAAATTATACATAATTTGGGAAAACTTTATACATAAAACATGTTTGGTTTGCAAAGTTAAACATTTCATAGTTTTGAAGATTTTCAAGTTTTATTGAAAAATCAAAAGTAATTTCAAATGTTTATTTCTAGGGTTTATTCCCCTTTTTAAATTTGAATTCATATTTCAAATTCTAAATAGAATTTGAGGATGCCAGTTAAATAAAAAGTGTAGCTCTTGAAAAGTTATGCAACTTCTATTTTTGGAGATTTTCAAGTTCTTATATTAATTTTGAAGTAATTTGTTATTTTCGACAAATGACATTTCTGTAATTATCAAGAACAACACTGAGACCTATCGTCGGCCGCCAACGCCGGCTTCTCAAGCTTCGCCGCCATCCACCGCCGCACATGCCACAGCCGCCAGCTCGCCCCGACGCTCGAAGTACCCCGCAGCGTGTCGCCCTTCCTTTCCTCGAGCTCTGGCTATAAATAGGGGCGCCGTGGCCGACTTCTTCTTCTTCTTTCTCCCTGCCGCCGCCGCCGACCTCGCTCTGCCGCTGAAATTCGCCTCCGTCGCTCCACCTTTGCCTGATTCTTCTTGCCAGAAGCTCCGCAACATCATTGCGCTTCGATTGAGCTAGTCCGTGCTCGCTCTCCCCACCCGTAGCGCCGTCTCGGCATCATCTTCCTCGCGGCCGGTCACCAAGCCGCCGCGAGCTTTCTCGCCAGCCACCGCCGCTAAGGTTGAAAATATATTTCCATTAAACTGTCTATCCTATTCTCCATCTTCTTCTGCCCCTCATGCTTGGCCGGCTTAATGGGGCACAGGAGTCGCCGTGACGCGGACCTTGCCGCCGGAGCGCCGCTGCCGCCATTAGCGCCGCCGGCTACAGCTCGCCTCAGCCACTCCGAGTCTTCATCAACGTGCGTACTGCGCCCGTGGTGAGCTCCTGCATCTGTCTGTGCCCTTAATTTTATCCTTGCCACGACGTAGCCGCCGGTCACCGTAGCTCGCCGCTGGCATGACCTTGCCAGCGCCGCCGCGCGCGTAGCCGTCAGGGCTAGGGTCCGGGAGCGGCTCCATTATGTTGCTCAATGCGATTGTAAGAATGCCCTGCATACGCTCGAGTGCTTACCGCCATCGGAGAAGCTCTGGTGAGCCCTTGCCGCCGCGTCCGAGCTCCGCCGCGCTGCCATGGCCGTCGGCGTGGGTGCCGCCGTCGTCCCGCCGCTCCATTAGCTAGCCCAGGAGCTTTGTCTTGTTGTGCTAAGTCCGTAGAGCCCAAGATCATCGCCGGAGACCTCGCCGTTGGAAAGAAATCGCCGGTCAAAATCGCCGCCGCCATCGGTCAGCGCGGTGACACTGTGCTTATTTTCTTTTTTCTATTTTGAGAAAATGATTTAAATGCTATTTTCTTTAGAAAATCATAGTAATTCATGTATAGACCCAAAAATTCTAAAAATTTTTGTGTATGTTCTTTATGATGTCATCTACCTAGAAAAAATATGAAATACCAAATTTGAGTATTTTTGCATAAGTTAAAATTAGCCCTTTTAATTAAAAAATGCACCTTCAATGATTTTTAATAAATAAAATAATTGGCTTTTATTTCTGAAAATTGTTTTGCCATCTAATTAGACCAAGAGATTTTTAAAATAAAAATTTGAGTTTAATTAGACAACTTTAATTTTCATGCCTTTATTTAAATGTTTTTAATTAATTAATTAACTCCTTTAATTAAGTTTAATCATTATAGGAATTGTTTGACTCTAGGATTGATTGATGACCTTGGGTCATTAACCCTAATGACCTTTGACACTTTAATTAATTGTTTACGCTTACCTGAATCATGTCATTAGGGCTTAATTAACGTTATTTCATGTGTTTAATAACTTTCTTTAATGACGTAGTTAACCCTAATGAATTTAGTAAGTAAGTTTTGAGTGGCTTGCAACTTTATCGTGAAGAAAAGTGGTACTCAGGTCCTTAATCTGATCATGCATCCATCGAGCATCATGTTTACTATTCCATCATGTTGAAGCATATGCTTTTATCGTATAGTTTCCGTTAACGGAGAGTTTAACGTTGTCGCACCAGATCCCAAGGAAGAGCAGACTCAAGAGTTGGAAGTTGATCCAGAACTCAAGACCATCTACCCCGACCACCAAGGCAAGCCCCGGATGCATTTAAACCCTACTCTTATTTTGTAAAAGTTTATTGCTTCAGTTTTTATATATTGCATTAATATTAGGAGTTGGGTGATAAACCACCAACTGCATTACCTGTCTTACTTTCTTATTTCTTGTTACCTGTTATTTGAGAGATGCATAGTAATGCTTAACCCTGCTTAATTAGATAAGTTTCAAAAGGTAAAAGAATAAAAAAGATGAGTATGGCTTTATCTGTTGGAAACATGACGGTAGCTAATAAATCGAGTCATGTGTGTGGGCAACATATGCCATGGAGGGCTTGATGTTGTTACATTGCTCACACATGTGTTGATGAAGGAGCTTTATTGCATATGTGACATGAATGGAGTCATGTGACCAAGTTGGTGAAGATCAACATGAGGCTTGGCTTGATGGACCGGTGGATGTGTGAAGGACAAGTCAAGGCTTTGAAGCGATGGACCATGAGACGGTGAAGCTTGAGCAAGACTTGGTGCCGATGGACCATGAGATAGTGAAGAGCAAGTGAGGTCGAGATAAATGGACCAAGAATGTTGCACGATGATATGAAGTGGATCACATCATTTGATGATCGTGTTGGTGCATGTGTTGCACTTACACATTTGGAGGCGATGGAGGAAATGGAAAAGCACAAGGCAAAGGTATAGCCTAGGGCTTTTCATTTCACCGGTCTAAGGTTGAGTAGAGAAGAGCTTGACCGGATTTAGGATAGATGGCCGTACTATCAAGAGGGAAAATTGGTTTTCATATCGGTCATCTAGTGCCACTTGAGCGATCTAACATTGTGACATGCTAGGATCGAGTGGCGTTGTGAGATCAAGAGAAAATCCTTTGAAAATGATTGTAAAAATGCTAACACACATGCACATGGTGATGTACACTTGGTGGTGGTTAGCACATTTACAAAGGCGGAGGTGTTTGCAGGGTTGAGTTGGGTTTGGTACTTTTGGGGAAATTAGAGAGTTATTTTCTATAGCGCCGGATGCAAGTTGGTTGATGAAAACATGCTAATTCTCGTGCACAAGGTGGTATACTTGTTGATTAGCATGTATGATAAAAGGTGGCGAAGTTTGGCGTCGACGCGGGCTTGAAAGTGCAAACCTTCCAAGTACCGGACACTGGCGTACGGAGCGCCGGACGCCGGTCCGGCGCGTCCGGCGCGTGGAAAGTAAGACAGGAAGACTGGCGCGTGTCCGGCGCTGGCGTCCGGCGTGACGGCCCCGAGCAAGGTACGCACTGTGTAGTGTCCGGCGCTCGGCGGACGCGTCCGGCGCCGTTGCGCGTGGCACGGAGAGTGAACGCGCCGGACGCTGAACAGTGGAGGGGCAGCGTCCGGCGCTCAGTGGAGCTGCAGCGTCCGGCGTGGCCTAACGGCCAGACGCGCGGATGGTGAACGCGTCGGACGCGTCCGGCGGTTCCATTAGGCGCGTCCGGCGCGTTGATCTGAGCCGTTTCGAGAAGTAGCCGTTGGAAGGTAACGGTCGACTTTGAATGCGGGCGACACGTGGCACAAGATGAAGCACCGGACGCGTCCGGCGGTTCCATCAGACGCGTGCTAGTTTGAGCTGTTGGGCTATAAATAGAGATGGTGGCCGGCCTTGGGCGTGTGCGGAGCACCTTGGGGACTTTGTGTCTTTGTTGGAGAGTGCTTGGAGAGCCCTCTACTTACTTGAGCTTGATAGTGTTCATCCGATCGAGTGAGTGAGCGATTCTAGTGCGTTGTTTTGGGAGAGAGCATCATGTGGCACTAGGTGTTCATGTTGCACGCCAGTGGGCTTGTTACTCTTGGAGGTTGCCACCTCCTAGATGGCTTGGTGGCAAGAGACTCCATCGAAGAACGCAAGGAGATTGTGCGGTGCTTCGAAGAAGAGATTTTGAGGGGTTCTTGAGCCTTCCCCACGGGAGTCACGAATTGGCTACTCTAGTTGAGCTCGTGGCTTGGAGGATCCTCATCTTGTGTTGGTTACACGGCGCACCCGGCTGCGGGATTTGGCTAGGAGATGCCAATAGCGCGTGAACCTCCAAGTGAGTGTATCGCCACAAGAGGACGTAGCTTGGTGGCAACTAAGTGAACCTCGGTAAAAATCACCGTGTCATCTTATTCCACACTTCGCGGTGGTTTGCGTTCTCTTACTCACAAGCTTGCTTTTATGTTCTTACATTCATTTGTATAGCTTGTGTAGTTGCTCTTGTGTTTGATTTGCTTGTGTAGATTGTTAAACACTTCTTGCTTGTGTAGCTAGAAGTAGTTCTCTTGCTTTGGTTATCTTGTGTAGATTAAGTAAAGTTGCGCTCTTAGGTTCGGTTTGTGTAACCTTGTCCTTGAGCATCTAGTGAGCTTAGGTTGGCTTTGTGTTTTTGCTCATTAGAATTGTGTAGGTGCTCCCTTGCTTGATAAAGTACTAGTTGCTTAGGTTTATGTGACCTTGCAAGCTAGACTTGATTAGGAGGGCACTAGTTAGTTTGGCACCTTTGAAATCTCGTGCTTGGTTTTGATAATTGATGACACCCAATGTTGCTAATGTTTTACTCTAAGTGTGACTAGACACATAGCAACATGATGGTGAGGCCTCGAGCTCGTGATGGACTTAGACATGGTGATGATCAAGCATCGAGGGTCAAGGCTAAGGTATCAAGAGATAGGTGTTTTCCATTTCGGTGATCGAGACACTATAGAGAGTGTGATCACGTTTAGGATTGATAACTGACTATCAAGAGGGGAATTCACGATTGAATTCGCCGTCCAAGTGCCTCTAGGTTTGACTTTGCATGATGCATATGAGAGACTAACTAGAGAGCTAATGCTTGCCATATTTCATGTGATGAAATGCTAACTCATGTGATCGAGTGTTTTATATGTTGGAGTTAGCACCCTAAGGCAAGTGGTTCAACTTGGATCGACAATGGCGCGAAGAAACGATGAAATCAGCCTTTGTTTCACGCGCCGGACGCTGGCGCCGGACACTCAGCCAGAGCGCCGGACGCGTCCAGCGCATGCAAGTGAACTGCGGTGGTCTGGCACGCCGGATGCTGGCGTTGGACGCTCGGCCAGAGCGCCAGACGCATCCGACGCATGCAAGTGAACTGCGGTGGTCTGGCATGCCGGACGCGCGCGCCGGACGCGCGCGCCGGACGCGCTGCTGGCATTGTTCAGCGTCCGGCGCTGCTTGAGGTTAGCCAGGTCTCGCGGTGCGGCGGCGCCGGACGCTGACGCCGCGGACCAGCAGCGGGCCGAGCCACCGGACGCGGAGCGCCGGATGCGGCAACGTGGCACCGGACGCTGACGTGACGGCTGTAGTTCCCGGCTGACGCGTCCGGCGTGTGTAACGCCGGCCCCTGAAGTGCGAAAACGGCGCCGGACGCGTCCGACGCTTAGAAAAAACGCCCCCGAGCTGAGTAAAGGTTGGATTTTGTGGGGAGGCTATAAATAAAGGTTTGGCCGGTTGGGGAGGCGACTCTTGCCCATTCTAACATCTTTGAGCATCCTTTGAGCTAGAGAGAACCTCCCCCTCTCATCTCTTGACTTGATTGTTCACCTAGAGTGAGATTGAGTGAGAATCAAGTGCTAAGCATTGAGAGTTGCATCTAGAGGCACTTGTTCTTCGAGTTCGCTGCGGAGTTCCCGTTACTCTTGGGTGATTCCCGTCACCCTAGACGGTTTGGAGGTAGCGGGGTGTTGAGCTCGAGGTGGAGATTATTCGAGGCCGCACTCAGTGATCTTATGAGGGGTTCTTGGTCCTTCCTCGCGGGAGTTCGCAAAAGGATACTCTAGTGGATTGCACGTGGCTTGGAGGATCCTTGTCTTGTGTTGAGAGTGCGGCTCCCGGCAGCGGTATTTGGCATTAAGAGCCAATTGAGCGAGCACCTCTCCAAGCAAGTGTATCGCCACAACGAGGACTAGCTTGCCGGGAAGCAAGTGAACCTCGGTAAAAAATCATTGTGTCAATATTATGATTACCGAGGGTTTTCTTGTGTGATTATCTTGATTGGGTGATTGGCCGTCTACACTTCGCGTCGGTATAACAATCCAATCCCCCTCTCTTGTATCTAGCTTTATAACTTTGTTCATACATTACTTGTCTTGCTAGATATCGAGTAGAACTTGCTAGATTGTGTAGTTTTCACTTGTTCATATCTTTGCTCTTGGTAGTTTAGTGAAGTTCCTAGAGTTATCTTGTATAAATTTGCTAGACTTGTTAGAAAGGCTTGCATAGAAGTAATTGAAGCTCTAGCATTGCAATTGCGCTATCTCTTAGTCTAACAAGTGATCTAGTGTATTTGTAAGAAATTTTATTAGGCTATTCACCCCCTCTAGCCATTTAGACCTTACAACCTTGCTTTCTTGTGTAAGATCTTTTACAAGGTACATCTAGAGTTATAGTTAGAGGGGTGAAGTCTTGACTAGACTGATAGTTTTAATTCCGCATTTATTTCGGTTAGCCGGTGCGATAAGTTTTAGAAAAGGACTATTCACCCCCCTCTAGTCCACCATCTCAACCTTTCAGCGGTGTCTAGCAGCAAATTGGACAACAACACCAGTGTCCCTCAGCAAACTGCTCCATTTTACGTGTCTGCTAGCAAATGGAGGCCACTCTCTATGTCCTGCAGCCAATTGCCCCTAGGATATAAGATTCGTTGTCATTGCAAGTAGTGGTTCTGCAAGCCAAGAGCAGCTTGCAAAAGCACTATACTCCAACAAAGCATACCCACTCCTCAGTAACCACAGCACAGCATCACCCTTATTCAGCTAGCTCTAGTCCTCACACAACACTGGCACTCAAAAGTTCTTTTTTTGGCTGCTTCTCAGAGACAGGCTAAATACAAGGGACCTTCTTCAGAGGAAGCACATGCACCTTGATGACTATACATGTGCGCTTTGCAACTCTGGAGTGACTGAAACCTGCTTTCATCTGTTCTTTGAATGCAGTTTCAGTCAAGATTGTTGGCAATTCTTAGCCATTCATTGGGATTTCAGTGTATCACCCCTAGAGATGATCATACGGGCCAGGAACGCTTTTGGCAGTAAGATCTTCAGAGAGATGATCATCACAGTCTGTTGGTGTATTTGGCTGACCAGGAATAACATAATTTTCGACCAAGGCCAAATCAACATCGCTGCTTGGAAGTCCAGGTTCAAGAAAGAATTCGGCTATGTCTACAGTTTTTTTCCATAATGTACTTTTTTTTTGCTTGGGGCCTGGTTGCCTTGTAATTTCTTTTTCCTTCATCGCTTGTATATAACTCATTCTTTTATTTAATAGAAAATACAAAAAAAGGTAGGGAACTTCCCTGCCGTTTCTTCAAAAAAAAACACTATACTCTTATTTGACAAAAGTAGCAGGTTGTAATCTAAGCCTTGTGTTAGTGAAGGAAGCACTCAACCACGTCTATAAAGGACCATAAATATCTAGAACCTAAGGGAAAAGGCCATATCAACTTTTTTACAAGAAGCAAAGTGATGGACCCTTATTAAGATGTGAATGTTGACTTGCATTGAAAAAAATCTAAAATTTCAGCATTTCTCGAGTAGGTAGCACGATCACCTTTTTTTAGGCTAACAACTTTCCCCTTCACATTGGACCTCCTTGAGGATCAATTGAGCACTTTGTGGACGATATCTGGCCTATGAGCATCACACGGAGGATGAACCCCAGCCTACCAGCTACAAGGTGGTCCACTAGAGTTCGAAATCTACAAAGAGGATAACCTACTTATGTCCAAGTTAGGTATAAACATGGATGCAAAACAAGTTACCGAAAGATCTTCACAAGACCACGCAGTTGGCTAGCTAGTGTGTATAGATTGGTGGTGCTGGCGTGCTGCATCCAAAGTTCAGGAGAAATGAAAGCACAAAAGTTACTGGAAAAATGGTCTGTCAGCACTATATATATATGAGAAAAGATATGTCCAGCCCTGAAAGGACAGCATGTGGATCATTCGGTGCTAAACAAGCTACTGAAACCCTTCACAAGATTGTATATTTAGTAATCGACATAGCCTGGCCTGAAAAATTACCGCAGTTGAGTGGGGGAACCGCTGCATGTAGCCGCTGGCGCTACTACCGCTGGTCGCTTGTGCTCTCTGGTTGCAGATGCAGCCATGGCCTGATCGACCCACCCTGCGACGATCCGAAGGAGCGTCGTGCCGCCAAGGGAGGAAGAAAACAAGGCCGATTCTGCTATTTATTTCTTTGGGCTGCCTATACGTAGTCAATAGAGGCCCAACTGCTGATACGTGGGCTGGTCTGTTGGATCAGCTGGGCGTTGGCCCAGTCAACACCGAGCCCACCAGCGCCGGCGCTCCATCTTCTGCTCCCTCGCGCTCGCGCTCGGCAATGCATCAGACTATTTGCGTGTATTTTCTGTCTTGATCGATTAAGATGGCACTGTTCAATTAACTGCAACTCCAACTGGTAGTGGTAGCTGCTGCCAATCCAGACCCCTCGGTCGAGCTGCCATTGACTGCTGAAAATCGCTGATGAGGAGACTGGCCTTGAGTGGAACCAAGAGAACATTGAAAAGGTAGATGTTGTATTGTTGGCCATGTATTTCCATTAGTAAAGCTCACTTGATTCTTATGGAATACTGAAGTAACCAGGATTTATTTTGCTGGATTTTGACTAATTGAAATGAATTTTCCTTGAATAAGACCAAATTCTTCTGAAATTGTACTTTGTAAATAAAATTCAGAGTTTTCTGATGACTTGTACTTATTTATTTCTACAGTTCTGTGACTGCATAATGATGTTTTTGTCAGTTATTTAACATTCAAGATCCATCTTCTTTGCCAGTTTGCTAGGCTTGAATTATTCATCTATACCTATTAGATATATTGTGGAAAGTGTATTGCAACGGTAGAATGCTTTACTTCAGTTTTTTGGTTGGTAGGAGCAGGTCAGGACTTTTCAGTGTAATTGTACTCATGCAGTGTTATTTTTATGGTTATTTGACTTGTGGAAGCTCTAGTTCTTTAGCTGATTTCCATTGCATGAACTTAGAACTTGTCTTTATATCATAAGTTCATAACAACTAGCTTTCGTTCCCCTGCCTTGGATACATTTATGTTTAGCTAACAATTTAGCTTTTGCATCCTTATCAATTGTTCAGTATGTGAAGTAACATCCTTTCTGCTGTCACCTATGCTACAGTGGTGCACCGTGCACACTGCACACTTTTCGACTGATACAGGCAACAATGTTAATCATGCATAGTTAAAAGGAAATTTTGTCTGCTATAGGTTGTGATTTTCCGACTTGCTATATGTAAGATCAAAGCAATAAAGAAGATATGGTGACAAACAAGCAAATGAGACTACTGGTATCTTACTTTGAAAACTAGCCTTGGAGATGTATAATTTCCATTGCTTTCATGGATTAGTACTTGGGCATTGGGCATTGAGATAGAAACTGAACATCAATAACATGTTTTCTCCTATATCAGGTACTTGACGAGATTAGGCCATACCTTGCTGGCACATGAGGTGGTGAGCTCGAGTTTGTCACAATCAAGGAGCCTATTATCAAGGTTAGGCTTACAGGCCCAGCTGCTGGTGTGATGACTGTCCGAGTAGCTTTGACTCAGAAGCTCCGTGAGAAGATCCCTAAAATTGCAGCTGTCCAGCTGTTGCCATAAGATTAGAATATTTTAGGAGCCAGGCACCCATCTTAAGGAGTTGTAATGTACAGCCTACTGAGCATTTAGCTCCTCTTCAGCGATATTGTGATCATCGATACACAATATTCAAGTAAAGGTGCTGGTTGGATTTGTAATCAAAGTTTTGGTTTCTGCATGTATGATCACTTATATGTTCAGCTTTCAGAAAGAGTAGTTTCTCCTCTTGGAGTTGACATCTATTGTGATCTTCAAACTTCGTTGAATTCTTAAATTCACTTGTTAGATTATTCATTGATCCGTGCCTGCCTTTGCATTATGTCTGACGCAACATACCTTGCGGCACTGCATTATGTCATAGGTTCAGTAATAATGCTATTAAACGACATAGCACAATATAATTCTAAGAAACAGACGCAGCACGTAGACTGTGGCAACAAATGGACCTACAAGTGGCACATGCGCAACAATATGGAGAGAAGAATCAAGGGCGTGAGTGCAGCATGTGCATCTATAAGAGCCTGAATTTCACTCCCTTCACGTAGCAGTACTCGCGTTCATCATCATCAAATTTATCCTCATCCACATAATCAGGAAGCCGCCAGCATGGCATGGGCACAGGCCACCTATAGTTATCAATGTCAAGTCATAATATATCGATGAAATGCCCCAAAGCATATAGCAACATCAGGCCGGATACCCACCTGCTAAACCTATCCCTGCGATCCCCGTCCATTTTCCACAAAGGCACATCAGAGGCATCATTGCACATTTCTCCCGTCTTACTGTTAAGCATACTATTAAATAGATTATGCAACAAACTTCTTAAAATGTTCAGAAAAATAATATATGTGATATGACATTTGAATACCTTCTTTTCTCAAACGATGCTAAAATTTTAAAAATGTCTGCCCATAACAGGAAAGGGGTTCCTATCTTCTTATCATAGAAATTCATGCCAAGAACATCCCCATCCAGAATTACAAGAGGGCCGCCAAATCCCAAGCTAGCAAAGTGACACGGACAATTCGTGATTTCTATTCCAATAGGTTGCTCACCAACTCACTCTAATGCAACTATATATTTATGAGTAAATTCCCTATTTGCCACCAACAGCCTAGTAGAGAGCCTCAACAATTGGCCCAATCACTACAAGTCCATGAACCGTTAGTAGGTTATGTACACTATAGAAGAAAGGAACCGAAGATAAACTTATGGCAGGTAAGGAACTGCAAAATTCCAGTGGCAGATAACAAAGCACACCTTTTTCCAATGGCAAATAGGGAATTGACTCTATATTTACTCACCATAAAAAAGTAGGCAATACAAATACAAAAACATATAATTACATTAGTAATCTTGCACGAGGAATGTATAAGTAAGTAACAATCAAGTGCGCTTGTTGAGGAAATTAGCTTCCCACTTGTAGCCATTAATGCACCTGATTTGAAACAACGCCCTACAGCTGCTACACCAGAACACAGCCTATAAGGCACAGTATTTGCCGGACGAAGATCATGGTGATTCTTGACACTGACTAGAGCAACATTATAATGTAGATCATAATGCTCTAACGTCCCATTTATGCTTTTGTTGCTTGGAAGCAACACTTCAATCTGAAAAATGATGCAAATGACGAGACTTAGCAGCACCTTAAAAGAAAAAGCAATCGCAGAAAAAATGAGCACTAACCCTCAAGTTTTCAACAATGTTGTTCTGGTCACCAGAATTTCTAATCAAGCTTGCCGATGTCAAAATCTTTGTAGATCCATTCCATCCAATAGAAAAACCCGTGCATGCAAAAATTCTTTTTTCTCCTGCACCACATTGTTATCAGCTAGTTGTGATAAAAAAAGGCGTTAAACAGTAAATGGCACATCACTATAAAGTCACCATTGAATGAAGCCAGTGCGACAACACTGCGGTTTATTCCAGAAGAAGCTTTTTCACCAAGTTTTGTCCAGACACCTTTATCACGTATATCGCCAAAAGGCTCTTCAAAAGTATTGACCAAAATCATGCCAACTGAGATATATACATTTTGGAATAGTTGTTAGTGGTACAGGAGAGCTAAGGGTCAGCAAATATAAAAACGCTGACTCACCATCTAACATGGTTGATGGTAACTTAGGGTAACTGTCTATATCTAAGTGTTCCTGGTTGAGACAATCCCTGTGTCCTGCACCAACAAAGTCAAGTGATCAACACAGGTATATATATACACTCCCTCTGTCCAGAAATGATACGCATATTATATATAGGAAGCCTTTTTCCTACTCCCCATTAGAAGTTGGTGGTGTGCATGAACATACTCAAGCAATATAAGCGTACAAGTAAAAATAAAACTAGCTAGTTGATAAAAAAATGTAAAATGCTAAACTTGCACAGCTTCTAAATAGATATCATTATAAGGCCACAACAATTTGCACGATACCACAATGTTAAGAAGTCTCAAGGAGTGGTTGTAGGCTCACCTTCTGGGTGGCTGTTAGATTTACCACCTACAGGTGCTCCAAACCTGCAGAAGAAAATAATAGTTACCACTAACCCAAAAATAAAATGGATCAAGCCAGTGTATTAAAACACAAAATGGTGCCAAAACCTAGGTAGAATCATAGGCCAACAACAAGACAGAGAAAATATGACCTGAAGTTTGTTTAATGAAAAACATGATGGCAGTGCTTCTAGTGTGCATATTTCAACAATAAGACAAACATACAGCCACAACAATGGCATAATAAATACGAAAAATCTCTAATACAAGGAAACTGAGATACATGCCTAAGAACAATAGATATTTTGGTTGAGGTGTCAAAGAAACAAGGTACTATTTGAAGTAAACATTGAGAAACTGAAAAGTGCGGGTGCCAAACAATATAAGGAAGAGCAGTGAACGATCCAGATTATAACATACATATGCTGTATGGTTCACAAAAGGCTGACATTCTAAGCTCATGCAAGAGAAGAGGAAGTGAGATAGCATGGAGTAGTTGAACTAATGAAGGGCATACACCACATAGACTTACCCGTGAACCAAACTTGTTGACCGTGCAAGACCTGTCTCCTTTTCCCAGTTAGTCCAGTTACCCTCCAGACACTTCAAAATTGTGCTCCATGGTACGAAAACTGCTCTTTCTGTAACCAAAAAAAGGTTCATGCCAACAACTTTCCCATCAGAAGAAAAAAATTGTTGCACCTTCCCAAGCCTAATAGCACAATAAAGGTGACAGGTAAGAAGGGTTACATTTGAACAAAATATAAATGGTATGGAACAAGAGTTAAAAATAAAATAAAATTCATTTTTATTGCCTACATGCACAAAATAAATTAAACAGAATAAAATGGCTTTATTGTTCATGCCAGTGTACCTTTAAGGTTTTACTGTCAAGATCTTTATCATCCATCCTTAAATCACCACCCAATTCCACACCCTTGGCCGTTAGGTCACCAGAGACATCACGTCCAACTACACATGCCTCACAATGGGGTACAGATTTCAGCTTACAATGGAAAATTCCAACATTAACATCACGGAAGCCACAAACTTTGACAACAGCTAAGTTGTGATCTAAATCATATTCAGCCAAAAACCCCCTATATACTTCCTTGCCTTCACGGCGCACTTCAATCTACAAAACAATAATAAGGCAAGAAATGAATACATAATTATCAGAAGCAAACAAAATAGTAATAAGCAGTGAATGTCGGCGCCAACCTTCAAGTTAAAATAGTACTCGTTTGTTTTACCATGGAAAGCTCTAACCAAACTTGCAGAAGTTAGAAACCTTGTAAGGCGGTACCCCTCATGACCTATAGCCATGCCCAAGCATGAAAATAAGGTTATGTCCCCTACAGAAGATTGCAACTCGCTCGGATCATTTAACTGGTAGTGTTTCGATATATATTTGGTGGAAAACTAAGAAGACTGTAGCAGTATATATAATTACCATTGCATAAAGAAATTGAGACGACACTTCTAACCCAATCAGACAGCTTAGTGCAAACATCTTGACTAGAGTCCTCATCACGTAAGTGACCTAGTTGAAGAAAATAAAATAAGGCAACTATGAATGCTCCAATAAAACTGTGAAAATGTGTGTGTGGTGGTGGGGATTGGGGGTTGGGGATAGCAGAAAAGAAGAACTAGCAGACCTGAGATCCATTCAGTCTTGGAAGCTTTTCTCTTCTTACAAAAGTTTCTAGTGAGATCTCCGTCGTCCCTCTTAGCTTTCCGCATCTTTGTCAAGGCTGAAGCAGAAGTGTTTTAGAAATAAAGAAACAATGTAAAACTACAACTCTGTAACCAATCAATGGAACGCTAATAAAAGCCATTATGTCAGGACTGAAAGACCGACGTTGATAATTTTGCGGTAATGCTTGGAATCAGACGTCCGATGTGTCGGACAAGTGTCAACGGTCGACTCGACCGTGCGCGCGCACCCCGCACGCGTCACCCCGCCCACAACGCGAGTCGCAACCCCCCAAACCTCGGCTCCTCCCCTCTTCCTCGTCATTTCCGCCCCCCCTCTCCTCCTCGCGCTTCTCTCACTCTCCTCTGGCTCCGTCATCGCCACACCGACGCTATCACCGCGCCACCCGCCGTCGCGCTCACTGCTCCCGGGTTCTCCTCGCACGCGCTCGTTTCCTTCTTCCCCCTCCCTCTCGCGGTGCCATGCTTTTGCACAGCCCCAGCCATGGCGCGCGGCCGCCGCAAATCCACCGGATCCGACGGCGGCTGCCACACATCCGCCGGATGCGGCGGTGGAGACTGTGGATCCACCGATTCCGGCTGTGGTGGCGGCAGATGGGGCTCCCCCGACTAGTTGCTCTCAACTGCCCCGACCTCACCTTCCTGTGTTCCCCTCCTCTAGCCTTCTCCTCGCGCACACGGGGACCCCTGCCATGGTGGATGCGGAATCCGGCGGCGGTGGCCGCGGATCCGGCCATGGAGGTGGAGGACGGCACCAGATAGTTCAGTGCAAGCCCTGGATCCGTTGGGGCGGCGGTGGATCCGGGCTAGGCAAGCCTGCTGCTCCTCCTATCGCGGTTGCCTTCCTCCCCCTCCATCTCTGGGGGAGAAGTTAGGGTTCCGGTGAGGAAGGGGCAAGAGTCCATGGCGCTAAAGGGGGAGACGGGGTGGTGCCGACCGCGGATCCGACGGGGGCGATGGGGGATCCGGGCAGATCCATGCCCGGTAGGCCACCTCCTCCTCCGATGTTCTCTCGCGCTCGTCGTCCTTCATCTCCGGCGACAAACTAGGGTTCCGGCGAGCTCATCCATCAGGTGGGGTGAGTCTCGCCGGAGACGAAGAAGACGGTAGCGCCATCCCCTGTTAGTGAGCCCCTCCTCCTCCTTTTCCCTCTTCATGCTCGTCCTACTACTCCTCTTTCTTTTGGATCTACTTCTAATCTCGCTTTTTCTCGTTGTAACTTTTGATTTTTTTTTGTGTGTTGCAGTTCCTATCCTAGTGATGTTTCAGCAGGGTTCGATGAGATCCCCCCTGTGTTTCAAAGTATCGCTGTTTGTTTCATTGGGTCCATTTTTCATGTTGCATTGCTCGCGGGCATGGTGTCGCTGTAGTTGTCCCTTTATCGTTTCAGTGATTCAAATCTGTTTGTTGCAGCAGTTGGTAGCAGCATGTGTGCCGCTGTAGTTGTATTTTGTTTTTGTTTCAACGATTCAATCTGGATGTCTCCGTAGCTCATGTCTGTTTGTTTCGGCGATTCAAATCTGTTTGTTGCAGTATTTGCTAGTGGCATGTGTGCCCCTGTAGTTGTAATTTGTTTTTGTTTTGGTGATGCAATGTGGATGTATCCGTAGCTCATGTCTGTTTGTTTTAGGAGGCGTTTTGCGTTGTTTTGCATCGGTACAAATAAGCGTGTTTCACAATAGATCGCGGCTGTGTTGCAAACGTTTTGTTGTTGTTGTTTCTACACTTTGTTAGATGGTGTTTCAATTATAAACAAAATGTTGTTTACAGCAGTCTGTTGTGCCCACTTGTGTTTCTGTTGGCTTTTTGCGAGGCGCAGAGGGAGAGCATGCATGTTGTGCAGGGCGGGGGAGTCTGGCATGCATGCTGATGGAGTGTGCCTTCCATGTTGTGGGGGAGGGGCGTACACGCGGGGGAGGAGTGGGGAGCGTGCTTTTTTTGGGGGGAAGATGGGCCGGACACTGCTAGCGCTCGGCGTCCTATGCATAGGACGTCCTAGCGCTAGCAGGACTCATAATTTTGGCATCTGTCAGTTTCTTCCTAGATCATATAATCTAGCTTATGTTGGTCCAATGGTAGTATTATAAAATATCAGCCATGCCAAAATAATCTGTAAATAATCATCTCCTGGGCAGCTTATTTCATATTATTTTGGCATCTAAGGGTGGTCTTTTACTATGTTGTTATGCTTGGGTCACAAGCTAGATTATATAATCTAGGAGGGAAACAAACAAAAGTCCTAAGCTCAACTATCAACTATAGCATGGAGTGCTCACATGAAAATTGCCTGCGGGATGGACGCCGCTGCCCCTGTATCCACGCGCTGCGGCTCCTCCTCCCTCCTCACCCTCGTAGCCGGCGACGGAGAAGAATCCCGGCGGCCAGGAACGACGGAGGGAAGCGGGGCGGCGATGAGAGGTGAGACGGCGCGGGAAGGCAGAGCCGATGCGCGCCGCCGCTCGACCGCTCGCCAACGGAGGATGAAAACGAGGTCCATCTTCTGTTTATTTCTTTGGGCTGCCTAAACGTGTGAACTAGAGGCCAAGCTGCTGATATGTGGGCTGGCCTGTTAGATCCGCTAGGCGTTGGCCCAAGTCGTGACTCGCCCAACACCGAGGCCTACTGTCGTCCTGACGTCCTGTACCGACGGGGAAAAAAGCTTACTGCTGAACTTTTCTCTTGAAAAAAATAAGGAAAAAATAATAATAAAATCCATTAGAAGGCGTCCATTCATGCTCGATGAAGATTTTCATCGCAGTTTGCTTTCAATAAACGGAAAACTCACCTCAGAGTCAACAGTGTTGATTATATGTGTTGCAAAGTCTTTCAAATAATTGGTCTCACTCTTGATTGCCATATGTAAAAGCTGGGATTATTTTCCTTTATTAAAAAAAAGGGACGCGTGTATAGGTCGACAGTGTCTCACACTAGTAGCGATCTGTAAACCTCTTGAATGCGGCTCCAAGCACAAGTACCACACGCGACGCGCATGGCCGGCCTTTACTCCACTCCCCGTCTCCCCCGCTGCAACACTGCACGTACTGCGCTTTCTTAACGGAAATGGATATCCTGCCCGGTGCTGGAGGTCCTCCCGGCGCTGCACTCGGCAGGTCCCGCTCTCGGGCTTTGACTGAACTGAATTGAACGCGGCGCACTCCGGCCCAACCGTCGCGGCAGGTCTAGGTTTCTACTCCAACCGAGCCGAAATTGCCTCGCCGTCGCAGGGCAGGCATGCAACGGAGACCCGGGCCATGGGCAGGAGAGCTGCAGCGGTCAGCGCAAGTGCAGAACCGATGGAATCGAAATCGAAATCGAAGCGGGACCAGAACTGGATCACCGTTTCGCCTGCCTCGGCGTTTATGGCCGCCGGCCCGCACGGCACGGAAGGGCAGAGATCTCGTAGCCTTCGATTGCAACTTCAATTCCAGTCCTCAAATCGACATTACTCTCACCGCGATGCTGTTCTTGGCTCTCGATCGGCTAGCCATAGGATGTCCCGTATGCCCTGAGTCCTGCACTGCTTTCTTGCTTCCCAGCGCCGGGCACCACGCAGTTGCGATTCGCAAGCCGCGACGCGTTACTCGTGTGGCGGTAGACTGCTGCCACTGTATTGTACTTCCTGTTTCTTCGTGTTCTCAGCGTAATAACTGGTTTCTGCTGCCATGGATCCCAACTGAGATGCCCCGGCCGGGTTACCTGCAGCACGACGAAAAGGAACGAGGGGCACCGGAACCGGCAGTGCGACGAGGAGAAACTACAAACTAGCGTGTGGATCCACGGCGACCTGCTTCTGCTGCCATGAAGCCAGCATGAACCCCAAGTGAAGTGAAAAGGGACACCGATCGAAACCGGCAGGCCCCCGACGTGACGCGGGTCAGACAATGGCACAGTGCCTTCCAGCTCCGGGGACCGGGCCACCGGGGGAGACTGTACTGGATGCGAATACGACCGTACCGACGACGGTGTGCTCCTGTTCACCAGAGGGAGCTGCCTGGAGCCCGTAGATGTACACCGTACAAGCCAATGCATACGCCTCTACGTCACGTGCAGCACGACGCCGTACAGTGCCCCAGATTCTGCTCTGCGTCTGCGTGCTCGTCACCGGATCGCAGTCGCCGGTACCACGACGACCGGGACCTCATTCCTCGCCGGCATGACATCACCGGCCGTCCGGTCCGCCTCGGTAACCGTGTCGTGCCACTAGCAGTGTTTTTTAAAGGCGACGCCGTAGGCCGTGCTGTCTCGCTTCAAAAGTTTCCCGAGATCCGCCGCGCACGCGCCTTCGCGGCGAGGGAGGAGCTGAGGGAGCAACGGTTGGTATCGGTAATTCGACTGTATCTGTTTTGAATCTTGACTGTGCAGTACAGTACGTATGTGTAACCAAAGCATCATGGAGCCCCCCGTTAAACGGCAAGCATTACGCGATTTAATCCTGGTGGTTTCACACTAGCACACGGAGAAGGAGAGCCATCGTTTTCACATGCGGTGATGGACAGGCAGCCATTATAGCGCATCACGCGTAGGCTTTCCCAACAATGTTCATGTACTATATATACCACGAGGCATTTATGGTAACGCGAGGGGTTCTCGTACCAGCGTGCTGCAGTTGCGTAACCACCTCTAGGCAGGCTCAAGCTCTCGCAGCGTGGTCCATCTTCGCTCTACTACAGAACATGGCCACCTTCCGTCCGCATCCGTGGACGGCGATATACGAATTCGCAGACACGCACATTTATTTGACCGGATCAGCACACGCTGAGGCCTGGGGCTGGGTAGTGTGAAAAGTGACGAGGCTTTTTAGCTCAAGATTAGAATTAGAATCCACCCCCACCCAGCATCAGCCCAGCACCCATCAGAAGCCAGAAGGTCGATCGGCCTCGTGGCCTCCCAGAAAGAAAAACCATCATTTGCCGGATCGGATCTTGGCGTGCCGCTCTTGGCCGCGCCAGCCAGCCAGCCGCAAAAGCCGCGCCCGGGTGGGCGCCGCGCCGGCCCTCGGTCGCTCCCGGCGATCGCTGCCTCCTCGTCGACTCGAACCTTTTGAGGTGCGAATGATTGCGGGTTCCTCGTGCCGCGCGTGTTTTGAGCCGTGTTCCGGGCCGGGCGGCTCGAGAGCCGGGAGCCTGTCTCGCGTTGTTGCCTTGCGCTCGGGGCTCATATAGCTAGGCAACTAGGCAGAATCTTCGCCTCCTGTGCCAGCCGCTCGCCCTGTTTTCGTCGTGAGAACACGCGTTTCGCCGCCGCAGTCTCCGCTTTGCCCGCCTGCTGGCTGTCTGCTACAGTGGAACTGCTCTGCTCGTCTCGGTCGGTCGGTGGAGGACTGGTATAGTTGGCTCAAAACTTCTCGTGAAAAAGGCTTCCTCTTCGGGGGCATCACGTTGTTGGCCTCGGCACCGCCCTTCCCTTCCCTTCCCTTCCCTTCCGCTCCTGGTTCCCCCCTGCTGCACTACCCACCGTGGCTCCCCTGCTGCCACTACCCCCCACTCGTTCTTCTCCTTTGGCGCTACTACGCTTCTGCATTTAACTCTGCCGGCCTCTGCGAGAGACCTTCCCTTCGCTTTTGGCCTTCCTCCTCTCTGTTTCGCCCCCATGTTCCTTGGCTGCAGCTGCTGCAGGACTCTGTAAAAGCTCCTGCCCTTTTTCTCCCGGTGAAGCTTCTTTTCTTGCCTTGTTCAAGTTTCTCGACCTGTGGTTTCCTGCCCCTGCTTGTGTTTCAAAAGCAGGACTTCAGATTGCAAAACCGTTTGTTTCAATCTAAAGCAGGACTTCAGATTGCAAAACCTTTTGTTTCACAAATCTTGCGTTTCAAAAGATGCAGCCTTTTTTGTTTCGACCAAGGGTTGGAAATCTCCCAGCTTAGCTTTTGGTCCTCTGCATCCGCACGGTTGATCTCCCGCGAGTTCCAACGCTGTAGGAGCAGTTCTGTTTCTCTAGTCCCGTTGCTTCCCAACCCACTTGTTTACCTGCATCCATTTAACGCTGTGCTTCTCTTTTCCACGCATCCCAGCAGCCAGCTACGAGGACCACGCCATGGGCCGCGCGATGAGATGGCTCAAGAAGGTGCTCACCGGCAGCAGCACCAAGAAGGAAGCGGACAGGGATCGCAAGCCACACAATGCCGCGACCGCGTGCGCCGCCGCCGCCGGCGGTCTCGGGCTGGGCCCTCCGCCGGCGGCGGAGAAGAGGCGGTGGAGCTTCGCGAAGCCCAGGAACAGTGTCGCTGACGCCGGCCGGAGGCCCTCCTCCGTGACTGCCGTCGCCGCCGGGGAGCTGCTGTCGCAGGTGCGCCCCTGCAACTGCGGCCAGGAGCGCGAGGTCGACGCCGCCGTCGTCATCCAGAAGGCCTGCAGAGGCTACTTGGTAAGTTGTTCGTAATACTTTATTGCCCTAAAACAAATCCATTCTCTCTCTTTTGTTGTGTTCATGATTCATTGCAGTCTTACTTCTTTTGTTTCATCGTTCACAAAGAAAGGGAATCAAAATGGTTCTATATGTAGCACTGTTCAACTGAAGATTTTAGGTGGTTTTGGCCATTCGTCTGCATTCTGTCGTCGGTTCAGTTCTTCAGTTCCAAGAAACGAACGGATGAACACAAGTGGGCACGCATGAACTTCGCAGATTCTCTCGCGTTTGCATTGGACAAGAGATTTCACTTGCAAATCCATGGCCGGTTGCTGCTGCTGCTGCTGTTCGTTTCCGTTGAGTCGTTAGCGACTTCTCATTTGTTTAGTCCCCTTTCAGATTAGAATATTTCCAAACTGCCCCGATAATTTTGTTTATTGCTAGAGTGCTTCGTGAACCGCGCGCCGTGACGCACCTAGTCGTCACCCCAGCTGTTTAATGCCCAATTGTTTTCGGTTTCCTATGCGAGCGACCTGCAGCGTTCCGATGTGACTGTGAAAAATTTGAATTTTTTTTTTTGACAATGCGACGCAGGCTCGGAAGGCGCTCCGTGCTCTGAAGTCGCTCGTGAAGCTGCAAGCTCTGGTGCGTGGCTACCTCGTCAGGAAGCAGACGGCCATGACGCTGCGCAGGCTGCAGTCGCTCATGAGGCTCCAGGCCAAGACGGCATCGTCCCGGAAATCCGTTGAGCAAGTGAGGAATTTGATAAGCACTAATGCCCAATCACATTTTAAAATACGAGATGTAATTTAAATTTTTCTTCGTCTTTTCGTGTTTGCAAAAGGAGCGGATTGTTGCTCGCGGCGTGAAGCCAATGGCCGTGGCGGCGGTGCACAGGCGGCGGCTGTCCGACGGCGGGGACACCGGCTTCGATCGCAGCCCGAGGATCGTGGAGATGGACACGTGTCAGCTCCGGTGCCGGTCGTCCCGGATCACGAGCCGCCGGTACGCCGGCGACCAGCAGCAGCCGGGCGCCTCGCCGGTCCTCCACTTCCATAAGCCGGCGTCGTGGTGCCGCCTCCATGAGCAAGAGCTGGAGCCTCCGCACCCGAAGACAACGCACAACACGCCCCGACTCGGCGCGTTCCCGGGGTACCTCGGCTCGCCGGCGAAGCCGGGGCGAAACCGCGACGGCGCCGGGAGCAGCCCGCGGTACATGGCGGACACGGCCTCGTCCGTGGCGCGCAGTACCCGGTGCCAGGGCGCGCCCAGGCATCGGCAGCAGGGCGAACAAGAGCAGGCGGCGGCCGAGGCGAGGCCCAGCGTTGGCCGCGGCAGCGGGTCGAGGAAGCTGGCGCGGCCGCAGATACAGGCGCTGGACAGCTTCAGCTTCAAGAGCTCGGAGGCTAGCCGCTTCGAGGGCTCGTCGGAGCTCAGCGACGAGGTCACCAGAGACTACTACCTGGACCGGCTCTGGTGATTCTGGTCTAAGAGAGGAGGAAGGTTAACAGTTCGGTACATAGTATTAGTTATGTTATTAGGATCAAACAAGGTCTAGATGATCATGGTGAAACTAATACCATGATTTGCTAGTTCCACTACTAATCAGTAATCTCTGCTGCCATAGAGCTCGAGTATCAGAGTGTGTATGGTATCATAGAGAAGGCAATAAGTTGTGTTCTACGTATACACTTCTGCTACCACTTGTGACGATTTGAAAAAATGGAAAAGAAAACAACGACGAAAGTGACTCACCTCTAGTGCAGCAGCGAGCTTGTGACTGCTTGCTAGCTCACTGCTGACACCGTATAGGTGCAGCTTCAATAATGTTGCTGATACGTAGAATCTGATATCGACGTCACTTGTGTGGCTACTAGTACGGAGTACGATGTGGTATCTGATCGTACAAGTATAAATGGCATGGAGATTGGTACGAGTTCTTGGCCGTGGCAGCAGATCCTTTGAAGTAAAGACAAACAAATGTCGTGGCTGTCTGGTACAGTACAGCCGTCCTTCTCGCAACTTCATTGCGGTATGGATCGCAGATCGCTTCAACGTTGCCGTGCCGTGCCGTGCATTGCCGTGCTTGCTCTGGCGATGTGAAGTGTGAGGCAAGGATCGTGAAAGCTACCACTACTGGTCAGAGCTTAGCCTGCGCGTGCAGGTGCAACTTTGTGTTTGTGTAGTACCGGGCGTCTGTTGAGCGTTGACATGAATAACTTGCGTTGTTTTGGCTGCAAGAGTTCGCAAGGAATTCAATGCCTCTGCACGTTTGGATTTTGGCCAGTGTACTCCCTCCATCTAAAAAGAACGATGGGACACGTATCGATCAAACTTTATTGATGTTGATGCTGCCAACCGCAAAGCCTGCAAATGGGCCGGACGGGTTATCCTCCGGATGTTGATGCTGGAGCTTGGACGGCCAAAAGCAATGCCGTACTCATCCCAGCCACTCTTGATGGAAATCAGGTCATCACCTGCGGAAATGTACGAGTCCTCGATGCAGATATTGCTGCTTGAATCTACAGGCGCATGACGACGCAGATGTAATTCATTGAACCGACTCGCTGCCACGCCCTCCGCCGCCGACTCGAGGGCCGCAGCAGCCGATGCAGGCTGCGGGGGAGATGACGGCGGGTGGGAGGCTGTACTCGGCGTCCAACGACGGACGGGGGCTGGGATCCGCCCAGCACGCGGCGAGCGCGGCCACGGAGTCAAAACATCATAGTTATAACTATGAATGTACCCTTAGTTAAAAATATAAACTATGAAAAAACAATTACCACTTGTTAATTTAGAGTTCTAATTCTCCTCAAATCTGGAGGCGTTGCGAGGCATTTCTCTGCATGTGGTCCACGTATTATAGACACATTAAGCGTCTCTTGATGTCTCCGTATTGATGCCTCTCAACGCTTTTTATCGTATAGGCTCACAAATCATAGATACATCAAATGTTTTCTAATTGTCTCCGCAGCCATCGTAAAGTTTCTCATATTTTAGTATATAATTGTCGGCATCTTAAAACTGTTGACTTCTAAAAAAACGAGAATGACATTTATTTAGACGGAGGGAGTACTACCACAGTGTACCTGTACCAACGCTGGAGACGAGAGACGAACGCTACTCCAGTTTGGTGCGATGCAAGAAGCTGCATTATTTCCAGCGTCTGGACACCCGAAACGACAGCATCACAATACCAAAACACCCCTGTTTCGAACGAAGCACCCAGCATGATGCAATGCGTTTCTGGCTTTTCTGCTGCCTCCAAGCTGTCGCGCCCTGCCTTTGAGGCCGTCGGAATGACGCGCGGACGCGACGCCGGGGCACCGGGCACTCACATGCAGCACGACACGGCCAAAGACTTTGGCCGTCGCGGACGCAGACGACGACGACGACACCCACATGACCTGCAGATGTCGATTTTGTTTGAGCCGACGGCGTGACTCGGAGGCGTCGGAGTTGAGATTTGTTTGCGTCTGCATGCTGCCCTGCCCCTGCTCGACCTCGATCTGGATCGATCCTGCATTCCTGCAGCGCCCTCGACAGCCCGGCATGGCAGGGCAAAGCTTTGCTGCGCTGTAATGCGTGTACGCAAGCTCTTGAAGACTGCCACTGATCGGCGAGGCCGAGGGCTCAAATACCGTGGGGACCTGTTGTTACAAGTCCTCTGTTCCACACTACTGTACTCTGTAGTGAAAAAATTGTAATTCTCGTTTTCTGAAGTCAAACTATTTAAACTTTTTTTATTAAAGTTATATAAAACATACTACTAGCATTCATCAAGACAAGAGGATATCATAAGATTAAATATGGGATGTATTTTTGCAGTACACTTTATTAGAACATAAGTAAATGTTAATACAAATTATTATTATAAACCTAATTAAAGTTAAACCAGTTTGACTAACATAAATTCAATAATTGTTTTCTCTTATGGAGGAACGGAGCAGCACTTAATACCTTTCGTTAGTTTTCTTTATTTATTCTAATATATCTTTCTTTTTTCATTGCTATTCACACTTACTAATATATCTTTCTTTTTTCTCTCAATATATTTTGAGCTCTACTCTTCCTTCACAACTCGTGTATATTATGTGTTTTTGACTCTTTCTAAAACTAAATATCATATATTAAGAGATAGAGGGAGCAGTAGATTATTTATAAGATAGTACTTTTGTCCCATTTGGTAGGACTCTGGCTCTTCCAAAAGAGCTCGAGCTAAGCCACCGCATGTGAAGCAACTTATCTGGTAGAGAGGAAGCTATTTTAAAAAAATACTTGACAAAAACAACCTTAGTAGCAAATTTATAATAATTTGTATTAGGTTTTTGAAGAGAAGCTTGAAGAAGCCGTGTTTTTTTTTTTTTTTTGCAACAACTCCTTATTAGTTATTACTAGTTGCTCGCAAGTAGCTCCTACCAAAGAGTCACGAGTGCCAAACGGGGCTCGAGTTTGTAAGACATTTAACACATGTTAAATGCTAATTTTAGATTCTCAAAAAAAATGTTTAAGTTTTTTTTGGTAATAATTTACACTAGTCAATAAGCATTCATTTTTAATAAATTTTTGAAGTCATTGGATTTTATAATTAAATTTACTATATCAAATACTTATGTTATAAGTATAATCAATATAATATAAAAATATAGTTGTGTAACTACGTCTGAACCAAAGTAAATGCTAGTACTGATGCAGTATCGTATTGTGTCGTCGCTGCTTTTCAGAATCAAATGTCAGTGAAATCTGTGGAGTCTTCGTGTTTGAAAAGACGGAACGAGTTGGAACTTGGAAGGGAGGACAACGAGGGTAGTTGAGCTTGACTGTAAATATGAATGTTTACTCCCGTTCATACTGTGGAAAATACTCCAGCTGCACAGAGAGTTACGCGTGCCAATAAACAGTACTGGGCTTGACGGTAAATATGAATGATCGGAAGAGTAATGGGCTGCACTTACACATCAGCACGTGCAGAAAACCTGACGCAAGGCCTGGGCCAAGCCAGGCCAGGTTCATGAAAGCCTCTTTAAATGAGAAGACTGTGCCACGTATTGGGCCTTTTGAGCCCACAATATCCCGTAGTGACTACTTGCAGCCCACAATAATGGAGAAGAGTTGAATAAAGAGTTCTGCAGTGCTCATCGGTCAATCTCATCTTACACAGCAACTGCAACAATTGAATTAGTATTTGCGTTCTGTTTTTTTTTTTGTTTTCTCTTCATTCACAGAAATTAATTAAGGTCATGGATGGTGTGTCAACAATGATGAGTTCGTGGACCCCGTGCTAGTGCTACAACTTGATCCACTCGAAGCCGTCGATGAAGTCGAGCGAGATGAAGGGCTTGGCCTCCTCGTCGGTGAGCTCCCGCGACCACTGCACCCTGCCGGCGTAGTTCGCCCCCGGCCCCGTGCACTTGTACTGCCCGTAGAACACCGTCCTGCATTGCACGTCAACCAGCGTCAGCGGCGGGCACGCACGGCGGATGCAATGGATTCCGGCCATGCACCGGCGGCGGAAAAGGAGAAGGAAGAAGAGGAGCAGTGACGACGTACATCTCCCGTGTTGGGTCGCCCCAGTTGTACCATCCGCGCGGGATGATGATGTTGTCCATGTAGGTGTAGGCGAAGACGACGCGGGAGAAGGTGCCCCATGCCCGGCCCAGGTAGAGCGCCCCAGACCCCGTCACCCGGCAGTTCACGAACGAGAACCCCGTGTCCTCCAGCAGGCTCTGCCGGTTCTGCGCAGTCAGCGCGCCGTAGTTCCTCGCGATCGCGTGCACATGGCACCCCTGCACATTTTAATTTGTTTTTAACTCGCGTCATACTCTCTCCGTCCTAAAAATAATAGCATCATACGATAACTTTAATCAGATTTATAAAAAATACGTACAATATTTTTATTTTTAAATAAATTTATTAAAAAATTAGATTTTAATTTTTTTTAATAATACTAATTACTTAGCATAAATATTTATATATTTTAATATAATTATTAATATTTTAAAAATATTAACTTTTTTAAAAAATACGAGAATGATAAAACTATTTTACGACGGAGCAGCCACGGGAACCCAAGAAAGTGATACTGTCCACTGTGTGTGTAAAAGGCAAAACAGCCAGACACGCATGAGTAGACGACGACGAGATAGGCGGCGTCCTGCGATGGCAGGCGTCACGGGCGGCCGGGAGGGCGCCTGGGGCCACGGAACATGCAGGTCTCAGGAAACCGCATTGCGCAACCGTGCCGCCGCCAACGACAAGAGGGCGGCGACATCAAAGGTTCACCTCACCTTACTACTGTGTAGTACGGAGTACTTCCTCCTCCGTCCGAAAACAACTCATATTTTTATTTTGATACATCATATTATCTTATTTAAATTTTTTATATAATTTATAAAATAAATAAATTATAATTAGAGTATCTCTAATGATAAAATAAGTCATATTAAAATAGATGATGTTTATATAAAAATTTTAAATAAGACCAAACATGATGTATCAAAATAAAAAAGATGACTTATTTCTGGACCATAGGGTACGTCCGTACTACAGTACTCCATTAAAAACTGAAAGGGGGTCGATTAGTTAGTGTGCATCAACATTCCATTTGCACCTGCTCTTCAGTGACTCCTTGGCAGTAACCGTGGTAGGAGCACGCTCGGCTATGGCTGTACACCTGTACTATATATTCCATGGCCGGATCGACATGGACGTGTTGTAGGTAGTGTGTAGGGCCAGGCACAAGATGAGGCCAAATGAGGACAGAGCACGAGAGGATGCGATTCAGTGAACAACAGCGGCAGAGCGATCTGTGGCGCTGGGTGCGTGGACATGCCGCCGCGGAGCTTGCGGAATGGCATGTTGTCCCAGAATGGATGCTGGGACAGCGTCACAGATTCACAGTGCCCCTGCCTAGGAAAGAGGAACTCCCGGGTTTAACAGTGCCTGTATCTGTGTCCTACAAACTACGAGTTCCCTAGATACTGCAATGACGGCCTCTGCGACTGCTGGGATACGGATGTCGTCGATGCTGGCACATAGGCCAACGAGATGCTCAGTGAAGAAGCTGTGCCTAACTGGCATGTCTTTGGTTCATTCAGCTGGAACCTAGAGCTGCGTTGCATTGTGTGACGGAAGGAACGCGCAGACCGAGTTCACTGGATCAGTGTTGTGCATAACAAGCTGCGTAGTGACTGACCTCGTAGAGGGAGAGCGCGTTGCCGAAGATGAAGTCGACGGAGCCCTCGATGTAGCAGTCGCGGTAGTAGTGGCGTCCGAGGTGGTCGTACAGCGTGTCCTGCGCGCCCAGGAAGTTGCACCCCACGAACGCCGCGTTGTCCGCCGATATCCGCAGCGCCACCCCCTGCTTGCCCAGCGCGCCGGGCCTAGGCACGGGGGCCGTGTTCTGGGCAGAGCAGCGCGCGGAAACAATTATAATGGCAATGTCAGGCTCGTCGTGCTCGTAGCAACAGAGAAGGCTGGTTGATGCGTAAATTATTCCACAGGAAGAGGAAGGAAGGAACCTTGAAGGTGATGTTCTTGGCGACGAAGAACATGGAGTTGACAGCGAACGTGGCGGAGCCGAACGTGCCCATGGGCCTGCCCCAGGACCCGGCCGTGTCAGCCATGTCACCCCACTGCACCACCGTCTTGTCGGCGCCGGCGCCCTCCACGGTGACGAACGCGCGCATCGGCGAGATGTTCACCTTCTCCCTGCAGCGCGCCGCGCGGCACACGGTTACAGAGTCAGGCAAGCAAGCAAGAAGGGGCGAGCGTGCAATGCAATGCAGAATGTACGTACGTGTACGTGCCGGCATTGACCCTGATGACGACGCGTGCGAGGTTGATGAGCGGGAGCGAGTCTACGGCGGCCTGGATGGACGTGAAGTTCCCGGCGGCGGGGTTCTTGTCGACGACGAGCGTGCGCGTGGGCAGGAACCCGCGGTTCAGCGCCCGGTTGTAGCTGCTGTGGCCGCCGGGGCCGCCCATGAAGCGCACCCACCGCGTGAACTGCCGCTCGATCGCCTCCACCCGCGTCGCGTTCACCGGGTACGGCAACGGCGGCTTCGCGGCCGCCGCCGCCGCCGCGCCGCTCTTCCCGGGCCGCAGCCGCCTCGTGTGCGTGTGCCGCTGCTTCCCGTGCCCCGCGGCGACCGGCGCGACGAGCAACGCCACCGCGATGACGAAGAACCGGAGGAGCCGAGGCCGCGACGCCGACGCCATGGTCTGGTCGTCGCGCGGTGGCTGTGGTCACCGCGGAGCTAGTTGCCTCTGCCTGCAACTGCAATAACTAGCAAGCGGCCCGGGGTTATAATTCCGGAGGGCGTAGGCGCGTAGAGTCAGGGGAGAATTTAAGGAGATCACGGGCGTGCGCGTGCGCGGACGGCGGACGGGAATGACGCGGCTCACGAGTCACGACGAGCTAAGCCGCGCCGGGGGCGGGAGAGAAGCTGTTATGTTGGTTGGTTTTGCGGCGCCGCATGCGCGCGCATCTCATGCAGGTGGTCGCGTCTCCGGGGTGGGGCGGAGGCGGAGGGCTCAGCTCGCCGTGTCGCATTAGCGAAGATGGCATCCAGACAGATAACACGCACGGTACAGTTGCGCCACACTGCCTTTTCTTTTTTCTCGTGCTGGAATTGTCTCGGCGAATGTGCCGGTAAGTCAAGTGCTGTACGGAGTAGGAGTAATTATAGGCCAAAATCGTGTGTGTGTGACTGTCTGACACGCTGTATTGTTCTCACCCCGTGATCGAATTTGTTCGGAGCACTGTTCGTCTTGTACGCATTTTGCTGCGTTCAATCTTTCGTCACGCGAAGAGAGGAACCTGTTATGGTATGCTCACTGGTCAATTCACAGAAAACCTGATAGATAAATTAACAGGGTACAATTTGGTTTCACGGGTGGACTCATGGGCCAGTGAGGACTTGCTAGGACATAGTTGAAGTAAACTACAGTATAATTCGTACCTATAGTGATAGGCTTTCATGACTCCGGTGTCCGAGCATCCGTTATCCACCATGTGTTCGAGTGCACAATTGCAAGTGAACCACCAGTTATGAAATTCAGCGGTTGTTCATGCCTTAAATTCAGAGAGGGATGATCCTTACCAATGCAGCAAATATGCAATGGAATGTGGTAGCCACAGAGAGCTGGAGAAAGGGAATTACATAAGCAAATACATATTATTCCACAAAATTTCCGCCTCGCTAAGTTCTATCAGGAAAATTCAGACACTGCGGCCACGACTATATTACGACGAAAACACTCGAGTGTGCATCTCTCCTCAAAGCACAGACTGTCAAGCTCTATCTGATGAGTACCACCCGTTCCTTATTACACCAGTAGAAGCATGCATGGTCTTGGCCTATTGAGCAACTTGACTATCGTATCATGTCAGCCTGCAGATCCAAGTTTAGTACATATAAGGGAAGGGTGTGTTTATGATCCTCCTGCGTTGGAGTTTCTGGCAGCATCTTTCTTCTTCATCTCCTCAAACTTGTCAATCGCCACCTGCAGCTCGTCCGTGCCTCCCACCGCTCTCATGGTGTAGTAATAGACCCCGAGCACGAAGGCAGACAGTCCCCCAGCTACCACCAGGTTCCTGGTCTTGGGTGCAAGGCTTCTGAATCCCGCCATCGTTAAGATGTAGAGGTTCACGATCTGTGCAGCAGGACATGAAGGCAAACGACATTGTTATTATGTGGGAAAAAAATCAGAGATGCACGAGTACATGATAAATGTTGATGAATTGGAGATGAAAGGTGACTAGATAGTAGTCACTCCAGTCATTGTCACTTGCATTTCTTACAGCAAAATACAACTGATAGAATGACAGTATTCCCTCCAGTCATTATCACTTGATATTCTTACAGAAAAATACAACTACTGCAGGCCAATTTGGGAGTCTGAAATGTCAAATATGGAATGGAGGTGGTATAAGATTTACAAAATCCATGCTGTGTTTCTTGAACAGACTATGATCCACTAGCAGCTAAAGGGTTTTACATTAACTGACAATAGCATCAAAGCAAAGGACAGCATATGTATGATACGGGAAGAAGCTGATGCAAGTCTGCAGCCAGCTGAAGAGAAAGAAGCTGCAAGTCTATCATGAAGTGTTGATGTTGCATTAAGAAACAGCCATGAAAAAGAACCAAAAAGACAGAGAAAGAGTGGTAACGTAGAAGGACTGATGGGGAGATATCTTGACACGAGGACAAAATAAAATGAGGATGAGGCTGCACAATTAGCAAAAGAAAAGGAGATTTCTCAAGACAACGAATTCTCGATCAAGAGGTGCATCTGTTCTCAACACAATGGAAATGACAAAGGTGGAGAAGGCCAAAGCATATGGGGTCTTCAAGAATCCAGAAGACAGGGAAATATTTTTTGAGTGCTTATGATGGGAATCAAGAATCTGTTCTGATATCGTTAAGAAATGAAATGCCTTAGGGGTATCTCTACTCTTATACTATGCCATGTTGCACTTGCACCTGTGCTTGTCACTTTCCCCTTATTATATCTCTTGCTGTTTTTGCTAAACCTGAAAAGAAAAAAGGTCGCGGTTTTCTTCTGTTCAACTTATAATCAGCTAGAAATGGGATGGGTGTCAAAAGTATCTGGTCCGAAATGGATGGTTCAC
Source organism: Bothriochloa decipiens (assembly GCA_023333625.1). Taxonomy (NCBI): domain Eukaryota; kingdom Viridiplantae; phylum Streptophyta; class Magnoliopsida; order Poales; family Poaceae; genus Bothriochloa; species Bothriochloa decipiens. The sequence goes on from CM041641.1 coordinate 7,417,170, forward strand.
ACAAATGTTTATCAACTAACAGTACATTTACAAAATTGTTTATGAACTAGCTAGGCAGAATTAATTATGCAACATATTTTTTTCATTTTTTGTCTGGTCCTACTTTTTGCTTTGTTTTTGCTATGAGGATCATGGTACTCGACAGTAGTTATAAATCTCATTCACTGACTTATTCATGTAACTTGCTACGGGCAACCTGCTGGTAGTTAGCTAGGGTAGTTTACCAAGAATTGTTTAGTCAATTATTTAACAAGAATTGCATTCAGTTTCTTCACTCTATTGCTAACTCTCAGTTAACTTGGAGCTTTAGGCCGAGATACAACACCACTCACTCATGTATTGTGTTTTGTAACATGACTTCTTAATCTAAAATTCTAAATGCTACTCATTCTAGAATGTGCCAGTGATCCATTAAGTTTGTTTACAACTTATTAAAAGCAGTCATTTTTGTTATTACTTATTACATTACTATTGAGATTAGAAGTCTGTTACTATCACAAAACATCATTTCAGTTTCAGTGCTTATTATTTCCCCTTGAGCACACAAACGGATTGACTGTTAATCTTTGACATTGTAGACAGACAAAGCTGCAAAGGTGGCGGTGACTTTCCTGCTTCGTCTCCTACCTATCACCAACAAATCCATGCTTTACTCAAACAAAGGAGGATCATATGTCGAGGTTGTTCAGAATCTTTGCATTTCCTGTTTATATCCAGGAGCTGCAATAATTAAAGAACATAGGCACCGTTCAAATATAATTATTTAAACTTTACATTTCTACTTATTGCTTGTCGGAGTGAAGCTAATGTAAAATACTATTTTGTATGACCTTTTTCTTAACAACACTTCAAGTCTTTAAATCGCTGAAGCGAACCTATTGTAATATGGCTGACAGGGTCTCAGTCCCCGCCATATCGGAGCACAAGGTTTGAAATGAGGGATTAGGGAGGAGCAAAGGATTTATCCCCCCACAGGGTTTGAGTGACATGGGAGTCCAAGCAGCCCCGCCGCCGAGTTCTCCATCGGCGACGGCGGGGGTCGGCGTGAGGTGGTGATCCATCGGCGGGGCGGGGGGTCGCGGAAAATGGGAATTGGGGATCGAGGGGACGCGGTGCGAGTGCGACAGATCCATTTACAAATAAGCAGAAGAGCTTAGGTGCTTGCGGTGCTCGGTTCCGCATGGCAGGAAGAGAAGAGAAGGGGCGGGCATACCTGGGTGCTCTTGCCGGAGAAGGGCCTGTGACGAAGACGAAGCCGGCGTGGGGCGGCAGCGGTAGCCGAGTTGTCGACGTGGGAGTGAGACAGAGCACGCGGGAAGGGGAGAACGGCGGCGGCCGAGAGGTGGAGGCGTGGAGCAAGCGCACCCGCACGGGCCTTCTCCTGGGACATGGGCCGTTGCTTGTTCCCTTTTTTTTAATTAACTTTTTTTTTGTTCTTCCTGGTTTGTAATGTAAATTGTAATTTGGATTTAAAAATTAGAGATAGAGAAACCATATTGGCACTTTCTTTCCTCGTGATGTTAAAAAACACTTCTATTTGAAATTTGAACATGAAATAATTTTCATAAAACTGGAATATTTTTCTAATGAAGCCAGAGCACATTTCTTCGACCTATAAAACCTTTTCTTTTGTTAACATGAAACAATTTCTCGTGAATCTACAAGTTTTTTTCCTAATTATGGGTAGGGTAGA
>CM041641.1:7418962-7486240 GCA_023333625.1 Bothriochloa decipiens
TCCCCCCCCCCCCCCCCCAAATACAATTCATTCTTTCTTTCTCATGAACCTAAAGCAATTTTGACAAAGCTAGAATCATTGTTTTATAAAGTCAGGATGTCTCCCTCACACTTAGAGCATCTTCAAATGTTTAGCCAAAAGGACTAACCAAATTTACTGAGTAGCTACCTCTAAAATAGTTTTTTTGGTAACTCTCTAAAATAGATTTGAAAAAAAAAAAACCAGAGTACTTCAATAGGCTGTGTAAAACCAAGAGCCTAGATGGCTAGTGAGGAAATGTATCCAAAAGTAAAGAGTAATGAGGTGGGATGGAAAGTTACTAAATTTAAAGAGTCATGTACAGAGTTTGTTGGAGTTTTGTTTTCCTTCAACAAATGAGTTAAATTTTTTTTAAAATTTTCCGTCACATCGAATGTTATCTCATGCATGAAATACTAAATGTAGATAATAAAAATAACTATTATACATATTAGTTATACATCACAAGGGTTACATTAATCCCTACCATCCGATGCATTCCCCTCCGGTCAGCAGCGCACGCTGGCTCCTTGGTGCTTTTGTGCCGCCACCCGTGAGCGTCAGCTGCCTCTGGACAGCCGCTAGTGACTCCATAGATTCTGGCTCAAAAGAAGAAAAGGACAGTACCTAGAATCGCTAGATGCCAATGCCATGCCATACGCATTGGCTGCTGTTAGCACTTGAGATCTAGCTAGGCTGTCAGGCTGATACTGTTGCCATTGTCATTGGCCCCAGCTAAGGAGTCAGGAATACAATACCATCGTTAGCCGGATAAGTGTAAAGCGTACAAGCACATCTGGTGTTCGCTGCATAAAAACAGCACCTGGATACTAAGCACGGAACTGAAGGAGACAAGCCTACCATGATAGGTAAGACACTTTGTTGGATCAAACAAGGCCGACAGAGTCATTCAATTGAGCTGATCCGCGGTACCAAAAGATTTCGTTTGCCACGATGAATAAGCCGGCCATTCCCAAACCCAGGTAACTGTTGGTTGACGGGAACATCAGAAGCATTTTGGCCAACTCAAAACTGGTGATGGTGCACGGCTCAATAACAAGTCATCATAGGCCCTGGAGGCTGGAGGCACCTCTCTTGAATCCTCTTCACATCGATCATCTCAAACGGCTCAATGGTGCCATCCTCATCCTTTCTGCCAACAATGGCGACCATGCAGATCGAGCTAGTCAGCTTCTCACCTTGCAGGCCATGGAAATTGGGAATTGGGTCGGGCCTATTTTCTCACCGGTCCCCCTTAATGAGTGATCCGGGCTGCATCTTAGAAGGAAATTCCTCTTAGCAGTGATAAACCCATCTGGCTCCAAACCATGGAACATTTGTAATTGGCATATACTATGGAAACAGATATTATTTAGACAAAAAAAGGATTCCGTAAAACCCTACAGTGCAGGGCACTACAGCACTACAACACCCCTGAGACTGATTATTTTACAAGGAACTTCACCGTCACTACCCACTACTATGCCAAGAGATAAAAGACGGGCAGTCACTGTTGTGCGTATGAACTAGAGACGACAGGAAGAGAACACCAGGTCATACATGGCTTAGTAGTTCACTGCTACTATGGCCTATACATGCATCGAAGTTGGGAGCATCAGTCGCTCTGATCTACTTGTGTGTCATCTGCAATTTGTGAGCTGCTGATCCCCCAAAAGGACCTAGGTCGCAGATTCTTCTTGGTGGCTTTGAATAGCCAGCCTATGTGGGACTCGCAGGCCATGCACGCTGCAATCGTCCACGAGTATCTGCATGGCAAAAAAGGTAATTACTAAAGTTGCAAGTAGCATTGTTTGACTTAATTTCATAGTTTAAGTTTTGTTACAGAAAAAGGCAGGCACTAAATTGAACAACAAACAACAGAGACAAGATCATACCCAGGAAACCAACTGTGAACTGTAGATGGATCACCAATGAGAGCTAGCCCAGTTGCATTGCTGACCGTAATCGTCTCATGGACACAACCATGAGGGTTGACATAGGCTCCAAGAACACCATCAGCAGACATCACAACCATGTCACTACGTTTTGCTATACGAGACTGTAGAAGAAACAAACAAGTCAGCAAAATGGGGTGGTAAAAGTAATCTAAAAAGAAATCACAGATTCGATTATGTATGTTTTACTTTGTACTCGTAGTATTGTAATGGCCAACATTTGCCATAAGAAGTATCAACCAGCTTGATCTATTTGTTATTTTCACTAAATCATCATGGAGCATGCAACAGCTAAACCAATAAGACCTATTGCCTCTGCCTCCAACTTTAAACTAGACTAGACCTTATGACGAATAGACAAGGGGCAGCCGAAAGGTCTAAAAAGCTAATCAACAAGATCATAGCTGTAATACCATTCAACTACAGAAAAATCTTTTGTTACGGAAACTACAGAGCAAATTCAATTAAAAAGGTTCATTGGTTAGGATACTTTGTTAAAATAGCACTTCCAGATACAGTAGACCATTACCTGGCAATTTCTGCATTTAATAATATTAAAGGCCTTGAGAAGCTGAATTTCTTTCTGTAGGCGATATGAAATTCCATCAATCTCCAGAAGTTTTTGTCTCACAGATTCTGAGGCTGGAAGTTTGCTTCCGATGTGAAATGACAAAATATCTGGCTTTCTTACATGATCGTCCATGCTTGGGTTTACAATTATCTGTCTCCATAACTCTGGAACGATGGCAATAGTGTAATTCAAACAATTCACCAAACATTCCAAGGACACCTAAGGCAGCTTGCACTTATCTTAGAGTAACAGGAAAAAGTTTTACAAACTGCAGACATACAAAACAGGTTGATGGGATTCGATTTATATACCTGCAGCGCTGCGAGCAAGTGTATATGAATCATACATTTCATATACCCACCGAGGCCAAAATGATAATGGTGCCTGAGAAGCCTGCTTTGAGTAAGCATGGTACTGTCGCCGCCTCTTAGCATCTCTTGTTTTTGCCATTGGCAATGATTGGAGAGGCGTCAAACAAAGATCGTTCTTATTGCTCATGTTGGTCTTCTTTTCAGAATGACTTGATGCACCACTTTCCCTCACAGAATGTTGCTTCCGCCTCCAAAACTGCGTGTGCATCAAATCTCCATCTTCATCTGAGGATGATTTCATTGAGTCACTTGACTGTGAACCCAGATGGCACAACCTTGTGTCCATTGATGAAGGGTTGCTTATATTACTGTTTGGTGATGGAGTATCACACTCTACATCTGAATCTATATGGTCTTGTTTGATAGGAGACATATCCAAACTGATGACTGATGATGAAGCGCTATTACATGCAGCTAGCTGAGCAAATGCATCTCTAGGAGTTCTCAATGGAGTATCTTCTTCAATAATTTGTACCTCACCCCACACCTATTGAGAAGAGAAAAATGAAGTTTGCTATATTCTTAAAATGTCCTATTTCAAAACAACAAGAACACGCTTGGACTTACCACCCGATCAACATCAATCCAATGCTTCCTAAGACGAAATCGTTGCTGCCCACGGGCAACAACATTTAATGAACCATCATCCAACCTTCCAAGTTGACGTATCTATAACATGACCAAAAATAATATGAGGTGAGCTGAATGGGGTATTTTAAGAAGAAATTTTTGCAACTTGATGTTGACTAAAGAACTAAAAGGAAATGAAGCCCGCGAGATGCCTATTAACATGTCAATGTTCATAATCATACTATGCATGAGATAATCCTGAAGCTTTATGCATGCAGGATCAATTATATTTAGCTATTTAGCCAGGGGACACATGATTGACAGATGGCAGTGCATACATATGATTCAGTTGTTCTCTAAAAGTCATGCAACCACATGAAAGATTGATGAGCAATTGCTAACTGGTCTGCAAAACGAAACAAAAATCACAATTGAAACATGCATGCAAGACCTGTGCGGTTGTTCCAATAGAAGCAGTAGCATAGTGTCGATGATTTGAGAGTCGACCCATGAGAACCTGGACAATAGGATCATAATCATGACAAATACAATTCACAAGAAAAAGTAGCAAACTAGCAGGTGAGTTTAACATGATTGGCACGCACCACACCAATTGTGCCTGGAGCATCATCCAGTCTCAAAGCTTTGTCAATAGTTACTGCTAATCTGTCCTCAATTACTCTGAGAGGCAGGGTACCTCCAGGAAATAGAACAACACCTGCAAAACCAAAATGCATAGGACCATTATTTTTGATACACTGTTTATGAGAGCTGACAGTTCTAAATTATGGCTGCAATCTGTTAATGCTTTAGTTCTGCATAGTCAAATGAACGATTGGCGGATGTGTGTCACATCTCTAATGCACAGCTTTTGCAGCTAAGGCGAAGTTTTTCACACAACAGATATCCAAATCCATTCAAGGATCCCACAGAACTAGTATAAATGGCAAAACATTCTTGATTATCAAGAGAAACCCTAATCCTGCTGGAGGTTCCTATTGGTCACCATGCAGGAGCATGTTGAATTTTGCACGTCTTGTATTTGCTTTATATTTGCAAATACATGTTAACACGATTAAACTACTACAAAAAAGAAGACAAATTTCCACATACCCACTAACAGTACCAACAGCTATTCCTCCAGCTCAGATGAAATAATCTAAACAGGTAAATGCGAACCACATCATAGAAGAGCAGATAGAAAATTAAAACTATGACAACTGAAAGTATGGTGGAATTGGAGCAAGGGTAACTTATATCCCTTAAAAGATAAAGACTGACAAGACGATCAAAAGAAAATAAAGAATGAAGGAAAGAGAGTACGTACAACCAGACATTACCTTTAAGATAAAACATTGGCAAGTTGAGGATTGTGCCACCATCTAAGAGAGTAACTCTACCCCGAGTATCGTCAACCTCTGAGTGATATTTAAAAAAGAACTTCACAGTTTGCAATTGACTTGATAAACATGTTAAGACTAGGTACGAGATTTACCCCCAAGGTAGGTATGCATTGAGGCTAGAGACCTATTAAATGTGAAAGGTCCAGAAGTGGTAGCCACTCCATCTCCATTGTTATCTCTGATAAATAGAAACAATTAAATGGTTAAACAAATTTGGATAAACACTCCAAAATACAATGAATAAGTTTGTAGGTGGCCTCCAAAGGCACCAATCTCTGTATATAGGAATGAAGCGAATAAGAATAAAGGTTGTAAGGCTGCGCATTGCTAAGCTACACTGCAATTTTCAGCAGTCACCACACTTGATCATGAGTTCCATTTTGAATGAAAACACAAGGCACTGCAAGAATGAATAAATAATCACAAAGTGATCAAGGGTTTATGACATTGGATCTGAAATATCGGTGAAGGATGCAAAGTTCACACTGCCCCCGGCTTTTCAGAGTAGTTCCTTTAAGCTGAAATCCCCAAATTCCCCATCCTAGGCAAATAAACTAGTTCTTCAAGGTTGAATTTGAGGCGCTTAAGATCTTCATAAGCTTAACGATCTCCGACCACAGCCTCCAAATTACTACCTCTATTTTTTTTAGATAAAGGATAAATATAACCGGCTCAACCGATAGAATCAGGCCAATTTAATTACTACCTCTAAATATTGCGGAACATTAACTGCACTGGCTAGGCCTTTGGTAAATCAACTCTACAGGAAATGGGTAAGCAGCATCCGTACGACAAATACACGGAACAGCACGCCAGCACAGTAGGGCCTCAATGTTGGAGAAGGAAGATGAGGGTAAAATACACGCGTGGAGCTGAAGGAAGGAAGGGCTGTGCGGTGGCCGTGTGGCCTTCCAGTCACCTGAGGAAGGCATCGACGACGTCGTCCTCCTCGTCCTCGTTGCCGACACCCTCCTGTTCCTCCTCTTCCTCGTCGTTGTCGTCCACGACCTCGACGTTGAGCTCCTCCATGTCGAGCTGCAGGATCTCCTCCATCTGCCGCCGCTCCCGCTCCGGGATCCCCTCCCAGTCCGCCATCACGCCGCCGGTGCCGGGGACGGAGAGTCGGAAGACAAGGGACGCCACACCACGCTAGAAACGCAGGCGAGATTTGGCCGATCTTCGGTTCGTCTCCTCACCTTTCTGTTGGGCTGGATGGAGGTCACGGCCCACTTTTCCGTAGACAGTTCTCGATGCGGGTCAATCTTTTTTTTTTTGCGAGAAAGCGGGTCAAGCTCTTGTCCCCTCTAGCATCAGGCCCATGTATATACGGCCCAACCATCACTCGTGCTATCCGCAGCCCGATTCTGTGGCCCGCCTCCTCTCCTCTCAGAAAAACAGATTGCGGCCCATCTGTCCTCCGCCACGGCGCCCATCCGCGGCAACGCAATCCTATGCGCGGCGTCCACTCGCCGCCGCCGTCGAGCCGGCGGCCTAACTAACGCCTCAAGCTGGTAGCCACTCCTCCGCGCGCTTCGCCCTCCCATCTCCAGCTCTCCTGGAAGGGGGACGTGCACTCCCAGTGGTGCTCCTGTGATCCTGTCCGGGTTTGTGTTAGTTCACCTTCAACCGTGTTGTGAACTTGTGATTTTCTTTGCCAAGCATTTGTGTGGTTATTTTTCGAGATTCCGGTGCTTTGTGTCCAGGCTCCACGCTAATCCGTAATGAACTGAGCAGGTGACGTCCAGATTGCTCGGCGAATCGGGGACCAGTCGCTTATGGTGGCCTGCTGCTTTGCCCCCCAATATGGATGTCACTGGAGAGAATGTGTTGCTGTGTGCCTTCACATCAACCAAGGAATCAAGATATCTAAAAGGAGGTAGTGTATTCACTCGACACACATTGCCAATACCAATGCGACAAGGTTGCCCAACTTGGGTATGTACGTTTGTGGTTTTTTTCTTTTCAGTTAAACAAACCATCGAGCTAGACTTGCAATGCCACTAGAAGCACGCTGTGTGCATCGCTGAATAAATTCTCAACTTGTGTTCTATGTAGCTCCTTTTGGTGATGCTTGGACATGGATGGTTCTGAGTTCTGTCTAAGTGATACAATTGCATGATACAATACTCCTTGTCTGTGGAACATACACCATTTATGAGTATGCCTGCAGATTCAGTTAGGCTTTAGAATTGAAATATTAGTTTCAAAAGGAAATTGGACATATATACGAAAAAACAAGGTTCTCCCAAAGGCAAAACAGACTAGAGAGTTTTACCATTCTGGAGGGTGGTGCCAATCCTCGACTGTAAAAAGCTTATGTCACACACTCGCACTAAGCGATGCTGTTTAAGTTACGGGAAGTTGCATTTGTGGTTGCTAATTTGCTACAGATAGAGTGATAGACTCGTTACGCGTACGCAAGAGGATATGCATGCCATGTGTGCCATGTATATGGTGCTTCAGGCCACGATCAGAGAACCTCGTATTCTCACCATATGACAGTGGTCCACCATTTATGATATCGTGCTCACTGGATGCATCAAGTAAAATCTTATATGAAGTGTGTAACACTTATAACACTTCAGAAATGTCCAAATGTCCAGGAAAACTATTCTCTTACAATTTTCAGAAAACTGAAATGAACAAAAGAAAATTGAGCACTATCTCAATGGGTGGATAGTAGACTGATTATTATTTTATCGTACAATAGGTAGCAAGCAATTACCAGTTTACCACATGGTGTCAATATTTCAGTATGTTGACCATGAAATTTCATCACATTTATTATTATGATTACTCAATCATACATTTCATATCAGATCATCACTCCATAAATGAGGAAATGACATGTTACATAATCTAAATCAAGCCACTATTTCATCTATTTCTAGGTATAAATATGAAGCATTGGTGTAAGCATGTATCATAATGGGCATGCTGCTGCTGTTTTTTTTTCAGAAACACAGAAGTTGGACGTTGCACTTTTCAAATCTTTAGTGTGATATACAAAAATATAACTACTCCCTCCATTCCAAATAGTAAGTCTTTCTGGCTTTTTAGATGCATAGCTTGTACGATGTTTCATAGCGATATCTAGGTGCATAGCAAAAGCTATGTAACTAGAAAAACTAGAACAACTTACAATTTGGAACATGGGAATACTAAACTACTATTGTTTGCTCATGCAATTTCTGCCGAGATATTTCATTACCTATTGTATGTTGAGGTTGGTACACTATTGTGAGAATGTTGTCATGAGAATGTTCCATTGATAAAGGTGAAGTGATGTCATTGTCGAGTTTTATAGTGAAAACATTTTATAGGATCTTTTATGAACAGACTTAACACTCAGGGACGGTTGCAACTGCTTAACTTGCATTCAGACAGTTTTGTCCATTCATTTCAACCTTCATTGTCTTGAATTTGATCTACTAGAATTTGCTTTTTTGATCTGTTCCATCAGTAGGCTTTCTGGTTGTTTCACTGCACATCAGATTCTCTTATCAAGATGTGAAGATGATTGGAGGTGTGAAGGGCACTCACCGGACCAATCATTGAATGAATCTGTTTTACCCATTCTGCTATGTGGTCCAGTCTCCAGTGATCTGAGAGATTTATGGTTCGTAACTGCTGAAAGAAACTATGGAAGTCATTTTCTTTATCCAAATTTTTTTGTCAGTGCAAAAAGTAGGCATCTCTTGGTACTATTCTAATTCTCTGCCGTTGTCTTGAATTTTACTACAATATTATTCTTGAACTTTGAGGAGGCAAAAACTCAAGCCTCCTTGTGTCATTCAAACAGCATATTCATTGTAGCAATGTGTTGCCCTACAGATGCTAGAATATTTCATAAACTTAGATACACAAATCATTTGAATCTAAAAGGATATCATCATATGAAATATGATAATGTATGAACACTTTTTTCTGATAATTGTTTTGCTTTTACACATCTGTAGCAAACACTTGATCTAGCCACATGACTTTGTGTAAAACGTGGTCCACTGACCACCGTAAATTGAACCTAGATGAGATCATGAGGGGGTGAGTGGCATACAATTTGACACCGTCGTCCACTGTCTGTAACTCAAATGGACCCATAAGACAGTTAGAGAGGTAAGTTGATACTTCATAAGAGTGGCACAAGACCAAACGCCTATGTTTTCATTCACCATCCCACGATGTTTGATTTACTTCTGCTTTCCTAATCTGAGTTTGATGGTTCCAATTTGAACAATTTGCTCAGAATTTTTACCCAGGCATGCATCTAGATTGTCTATAGTCTAGACGCTAGTCAAAGCTCTCCAGTCGGGGGTGGGGTCCTTCCAATTTTTTGATTCCGCTATCCATGCCCAACTAATTTGTTTCGAAAGGGGTTCATTTATTCTTCTTCTCAAGTTGAGGAATGTTACCATCTTTCTATTTCATTATATATTCTCTCTGTGAACAACAGCTCAGAGATTTGTCCTCCACAAAGGGGTATCCCCTAATTTCATTACTCATCATTACAAACAATGAAATTACAGAGCTCTAACAACCAAAATTGTTTGTGACATGACTACCACAAATGATATACCAAGCTTGCAACAATTCACACATGACTCTGGCCAAACACATCCACACGGCAACAGCATGCAAACTTCCAGAACAAAAGCCCCCCTTCACTTTGACTACTACAAACAGACAGCAACACAAGTGACGAGATAGCGGAACTAGCTGCACAAGACAGACTCCATCTTTTAAGCTCCAATACCATCCAGAATTATCAATGCCACCTCTTGGTCATGTTCTGCTTCCTGCTGGTGAAAATGCAGTGCTAACCCCTTCGGTACCTCTGCTTCAAGTTCCAGCATCCCCTTGTTCTCCAGTGATTGAAGACCTTCCCAGTACAAAAAAGGATAGAACAAGTAGAAATTAAGGTAAATCTGAGAAAAAGCTCTGCTGAAGAAACATCAGAGTTTGTGAAAGGAGCTATAGTTGATGAGGAATAGAGTACTACCTGAGATGCTAATGTAGTGTTGACCATGTCAAATGTTAGCGATTTTTTTTTATCACAAGTAATAATAAATAGGATAGGCTTGCTTATGGATAACCAATGAAATACCAATCTTATTGGATTGTGTACTAATCAGTATGCTTAGTTGAAAGAAGAACACTTGTTGTTTCTTCAGGCTGAATGTGCACAACATGCACTTCAAATGAGCATCAGATACACAACAGTATAAGTCACTGTCCAAAAATGTGGATAGACGTTGCACACCTTGGCAATAAAATCCCTTCTGTACGTGGCATGCTAACATTAGTTGTTCATACTTTGAAATATCTTCACTTTTACTCATGTTGGATGATAGCAATAGCCTCCTCGGCTATATAAATGGATCTCGTAGCCAACTATTTTACAAGCAAGGTGACCAACCAGTTGCATATGAATTTTGTGCCTACTCTACCTTGAAGGCATTCATTTATAAATGGAGTATTCTAATTTGCAACGCCAGGCAGCATCCTTGAAAAAGAGCCTCTTTGATCAGGTTTATGTTTGCATTTTGGTCCAGTCAATAGTGTGTTTCCTGTTTGTTCAAGTGTTGCCGACTTGCAGTATACCTACCAATACACTATGTACCACAGGAACAACTCTACCTCTCAATCCTTTCTATCTATAATTATTTTGTGATATCTTCTGTCCAACATTGAGCAAGGAGTACAAAAGAGTGTTTTGGGGGAAACCGTTTGCATCATTTCATATTAGTTGACAGAAAGCTAAGAACCTGAATCAAGTGTGTCAACATTATCTATATAGAATTTAGAATTCCACTAAATGTTTGTTGACCTTTACTAGGCAAACTGATGCTAAGGTCTTCACAGTCATATTGTTTTTTTAATCAAATTCTGCTATTTACCTTACTTTAATATGTGCTGTTAAAATGTTTGCTGATTTTCCTTATTGTAATGACAGGGATACTTGGATGAGCAATTTTGTCAGATAGAGGACTTGCAGGATGAAGCAAGCCCTAATTTTACAGAAGAAGTTGTTTCCTTGTTCTTCAAGAACTCAACCAGGCTAATGACTAATATCGAGCAAGCTATGTAAGTGTTGGCAATGTTTTCTCGAATGCGCAGGAGAGCTGAGATGTTCAGTGACATCAAGTTTTGTTGGTAATCTAACAACATTGTGCAGGGAGAAGAACCCCAGAGATTTCAGTAGATGGGATGTAAACATGCAGCAATTAAAAGGAAGCTGTTCTAGGTTGGTCATCGATATAGTTGCGTCTGTCTTTGTTTGACTGTACTTATCATGCATTGCAATGTGACAGAATTATTAACAATGAACTTTAGAGGTAGTTTGAACTTGTTTCCCCTTTAGGCAAGTTCATTATAAATGTTGGTCACCTCTTTGGCAGGGTAGAGAAATCCCACTTTCTCTAACAACTGATCCAACTTAGATTTGAAAAACACTGCCAGGGGGAGGAGAGCCACATATACTCAGGTCGTTTTCATGGGTTGGAAATGATAATGGTAGGTTTTGTACTGTTATTCCTGTTCACATGTTACCTATACTGTTAAGTCTCAAATATTAACAAGTGTTCAACTAATTTATCATCAGACCTAGTTTATTTTGCCAAGAACTAATTTATCATCAAATATTAACAAATATTATCATCAAATATTTTGCCAAGACCTAGTTTATCATCAGACCTAATTTATCATCAAATATTAACAAGTGTTCAACTAATTTATCTCAAACTAAACTGGACTATAAAACAGCTTAATTTTTGTACCCTTTATATACCCTGGATAGGCAAGGAACCTGAACAGGTTTTCATCCCCATCCGTTACTTCTTACATTTGCCTGGACGCTTAAATATTTTTGGTTGATTTGAAATGCATAGCCTGGCAAAATGGTAGGTAACAATGCTCAAAAAACTTGTAAGCAAATTTTGTTTTGAGATCTGCTAACGCTGAGGCAAATATCAATTTGATCAGTCCCATCCTAAATATGTACGCCTTACATACAAACTAAAAGTTGTGTTCATGCTTATATCAATGTTGTACAGAAGATATCGGGATATTACTGTCACAGCTTATATCATGTGAATATGTGATTATGATTACATACATAGACATTTTTTATACTGTAACAACTTCATGTCTTTGTATGATCAATTCATGCCTAACATAACACTACTGGTGACAGCATTGGTGCTTCTAGGATGAAGAACGAGTGCACCTCATTCAGGAATAGCTGTGGAGATGAGAATGCTGAAGGGTATCTCCCCCCACTCTGTAATTTGCACAATGATTTCCTTTTTAGGCTTTGAATTATTAAATTTGAATTTGCATATAAAATTGCTCTAGTTGCAATTGATTTTTGAGCACCCAACCCATGGGCATTTTGCAGAAAGCACCAATACAGCCAATGCTTCAGCGTGGCTTTGGCCATGTCATGTGGAACTGTACTAGCTACACATGCTCTACTGCACCTCTTTCTTCTAACAGTTACGACCAGTTGGATTATCTTCGGCAGTTTGGCCCTTCTTGGCTATTGACAGTTTCACGGGCTGGTTCTCCCTCTGAACGAGACTTGCTAATCGGCCATTACTGATACACCTGCCTTTTGTTTTCACAGTTGTATGAGGTCCTTCCAGAACTTGAAGAGGGAGCATGGAGTCCTCATGCAGAAGCTGGAATCCTACTTCCAGGTGATCTTTCTCGACCAACCAGCACGCCCAGCTTCATCTCTCGAGAACCATACCATTCATCACCTTGCTTTGCTATTCTCGCCTGCGTGCAGCTGCTGCGACAAGCCGGTCCTGCTGTGACTGCAACCAGGCCTAGAGGCATGTAAAGAACGGTTGTTGGCGTGGTGACATGCACGATGCTCGACTACGCTGTTGTTGGAGCTGGCGGGCTACGACGGGCCACGAATAAGAAATTTCCCCGTTTGTTGCGGGGGAGTTCTCAACTGGTTTAAGTGTAACATCCTTCAAAATCTAGGCCCTTAAGCTGGTGCTGCCGATTTGCTAGGCCGGCATATAAGAACAGCCTAGAGTGATGTGGTCTGGTATACGTGTTGTCCATGCCTGCCTCTATATTTTGGTCAAATAAACTCGATGGAGTTTGTATTTTTGCATCATGAGATCCCTGCTTTACGCCCTGATTTTGTCCGTTCTGTCATACAGATTGCGATGTATGTTGTGTCATTGTGTGATGTGCTGCTGCTCAGAACTGTCCGTAACCATTGAGACCGACTCGATGTTGGTGTTGCGATGGGTGCAATCAAAGACCTGATGGACATAACTGAACTAACATGGATAGGAGTAGGACATGACACTACCATCCGTGTGGATGCAATGGAGATCTTTGTGATGACTGACGAGCATGTGACCAAGCTTGTAACTAGAACATATAAACATATTCTCTTGAAACATAATAAGGCTTTCTTTGTCAAAGAAAAAGTATCTAAGAGCATTTTGAACAGAGAAACCTGAAGAATATTGGAATGAGGTGAAAGAAAAGGGTGAAAACTACAAGATTCCCAAAAAAAACATGGATAGAAAGTTGAACTGATTCGAATTTTGTTTAGAAAAAAAAGGAATAACAACACTCAAGAGTTTGCTAGAATAACCATATAATTTGTAAAGACAAGCAATATGTAAATCTCATCAACTCCTAAATATATATGTGCTCCTTCCGCGCTTACGGCCGCCTTATTATTTTCGAGTTCTAGAACATGCTCTAACATAGGATCATTAGATGTTGGGAAAAGCACAAGTACAAATTACATATTCTAGTAAATAGTAATAACAAATTAATGTGGTGGCCCTCCGATCCATTTGACATGCATATGTTACTACTTAGTTATGTCTTGGATATCCATGATGAGTTGCAACTTGCAACCACTTAAAAAAATGGCACAGAACAGTCGAAGCCTGTTGTCAAAACAAAAGAAAACAAAACAAAAAACAGTCGATGCCTGCAGCGACCGACTTCACGAAAGCGTGCGGGGAGCGATTTGGCTAGCACGGCCGGCCGGTTTCGTTCGAAAGAAGGAAGTGCACAAGCAGCCACGAGTAGCCGAGGCGGGAGCACGATTGGAATTGTTTGACACTGTCGACGCTGCCGAACGTGCCGGCCACCAACTGGGCCCCCACGTCTCTGTCATCGAGGAAAAATCTCTGTTTAACCATGGCTAAAATAAATTAGCCCGCCGGCTGGATAGATTAACCGGAATGCCATTGCAGGCGAGTGTACCTTGATTCGGTAACAGAGCTCCGAAAGGGCATTCCCGTGGTTCTGTGAGGAACCGAGGGCTGTCTCGGATTTCGGCTCCCCAAAAGCTTCAAAAGCGTCTCGCGCGCACGTTGTTTGGATTTTGGTGCCGTCGCGTACGTACGGTTCGGCGGGTTCGCTGGACGGCCGGAGCAATCTGACGCCGTCAGTTACGAAGCCTTCCCAACATCACGTGGATATAGGGAGTTCCAACAGTCCAACTTGTTCAATTCTAAAAAAAATATTCCCCAATGAGATGAGATCATGAATGAAATGTGTAGAATCAGTGAAATGAAGCGTTCAATCGGTACTTGTTGCTAAAATGGTTCGTGCAACTTATTCTTTTTATCTTGAAATTTAATGCATTTAACTTCGAGACACATTTTTTTCATACGAAAACATGAGTGTTGCCGTTTTAATTTTTTCTTGAACTTTAATGCATTTAACTTTGACACATTTTTTCCATATGTACATCTATTGAGGAGTTATGAGGTTGTACTTAGTCTGAGTAGTGATCATACGAACACAATTAACCTTGCTACAAGTGCTCATCCTATATGAACGTATACTCAAGCACCTACTCATTCTGTTCATTCATTCGGTCATTCCCAATGGAAGGAGTATGATACTGCATCATTGCCGTATAATGATGATAACGCTTCTACTTGATGACATACTGATTACGAAATTCAAACCTACAACTTCGTTGAAGCATAACAATATTCATGAATTTATTTTGGTGGGTGCGGATGAGGTCAGACACTACACTATTTTTTTTCTTGCAAAAACCAAGAGGCTTAAATTAAATTTAATCCGAATTTTCAGGAAAAAAATAAGAAGAAAACAGAATGGAGAAAAATTGAAATGGCACACTTGTGGTTGTGGCCAATATTAGCTAACGGTAACAGTGACGGGGCGCGCGAGTTCAGGAAGAGCCGAGTCAGCGTGAGGCAATTCCGCCTGCCGCAATTCAAGTATTCAACACGCGCAAAGCTAAAAAAAAAAAACAATTCGAAAATCGAAATTCGAAACGCCCCCGACCTGAGCGAGGAGAAAGCAACAAACCATTCCGAAACGAAACAAAGCGAGCGCTCAGCCGCTCACGAACGGCAGAGGCTCGGCGACCTCGTGGCGGAGGCAAAAACCCCGCCGCCGCATTGCGCCGAAACCCTCGGATTCGGCCCGGGGCGAGCTCGAATCCGCGCAGTCTCGACGCCGGCGGGGCCCGATCTGAGCCGGGGCCGCCGCGCGCCGGCCGGAGATGGGGAGCGTGGAAGGCGACGGGGTCCAGGGGATCCAGGAAGGTGAGCCGTGCGCTGATCTGGATGTACTTTGGGTCGTGGAGTGGAATTCGAGCCAGGCAGCTTAGATGTTTGGGTTGGGTTTTCTTATGATTTTGGTCACTAATGGACACCTCTTGTTTTCTGTTTGTTGAGCTGAATTTTAGCTTCACGGTCGTATTGTTTGGATCTCAGTGTTTGAGTGTTTAGCTATATTTATAGAAGTAGCATCAGTGTCTATAGTTGATCTTAGCTGCTGTGCTTCTGTTCGTTCTGAGATTTTTAGTTTGGAGCTGTCGAGCTTGGAGTTGCCATCCCTCCTCCTCTATCTATTTTTTTTTTGGGGTCATATTTATCACACGGTGCTGTAAAAATCCTTGTAGCTAATCGGCGTGCGCAGTTGATCGAATGGTTGAATGCCTTACTGCCGGAACTCAGTTTGCATCCGGATTCATCGGATGAAGAGCTGCAGGAGCTGCTCAGTGACGGCGTGGTCCTGTGCCGTGTTGTGAACACACTCATCCCGGGGGTTCTCGAGGCAAGTCTTGTGTTACTTTTGTTTTTTGTTGCGCCACGGAGATGTTGATGTTTTTGCCTTGAGTTTGGTCATTTTTGTTCAGGGATCCTGGGAGGGTTATGCACCATCAGATCGGAGGTTAGACAACGTGAAGAAGTTTCTCTCGGTGGTTGCTGATATGGGGCTGCCAGGTTTCAGTGTGAAAGACCTTGATGAGGTGAGGGTTTTACTATCGGTTTTCACACACACAAAAGTCGGTATGCACGCCAGAATTATGAATTGGCGTACTTTTGAGGCTCAATTTCTTATACATGGAGGCTATTTTTGATGCAGTATTTCATAGCATTGTCAGTCATGGTTATGTTTTTGAACTTCTAGAAGTTTGGAATGTACATCTATATGCTATTCCTTTCCTTTGTTTTTGGTGATAAATGCGTTCTTGATATCATCGCAATGTGTAGCAATGATTGAACTGCAGCAATACCTTAAAGATCTGGTTCCATGGTAAATATACTTGATTGTGTTAGTTCCTTTTTTGTACTATGCTGATTGCTTTAACATAGGAGGCCTTCAACTAAAATGTGATGGAATGTTGCTTTAAATCCTATGTCACAACAATACAACATAGCTATGCAACCTTGTAACATTCCATTTTATTCAAATGTTTTTATGTTGTTGAGGCTCACGAGCATGGGTACATGGACTAAAGTTCCACAGTTTATCTATTTGTGCGCTATAAGATAGGGAGTACTCTAGATGCGACATACTATTTCCCTAGTTCCTGCATTCCTAGCTGTCACATTCTGTTAACTTATCGGCTTGATGATTACAGGGATTAATGTCTTCTGTAGTGGAATGTCTCTTGGTTTTGAGGGGCAGTGTGGATCCTAGATTAGGTGGTGGTATTCCACCAGATGGTACCAGAACTCCTTTGAGGAAACAATGGGGAGTTCCAGAAATGGACAAGCCTCAAGTTCCTGGCGCAGCACTAGGAAAAAGATCCCCTGGAGAGGACAAGAGAAATGGCGGTGGAGATCCCAAAGCCCATCAGAAAACTTCTATCTTTTCTGGTAGATTTATTTCACACACAAGCTTTCAAGATGAGATATTCAGATTCAGATTACACCTTAGATAGTTTTAATTCATTACAAATTGCAACTCAATAATCACTATTATTTTAATATTGTTTCCAAGCTCCACATCCACAATATTATAACATTTCCCATTTTGTATAGTGCCATTGCATCATGTGCAGATTTCATATGGTGGGATTGTTATATGTCCTGCAGGACAAAAGTTTCGTGAAGTTTTCCAATTAAAACGTGGATCATATTCTGAACTTCCTGCCGCCAAGATTTCAGAGATGATGCACTCTAATAGCTTAGATGTAAGTTCTTCATATACTGCCCAAAGTTGTTGAATTATGCTACCCTGCTATTTGATGTCCCTGCTGTAACATTAATAATCTTCTCGCAGAATGCACCGACACAGTCACTTATTAGTGTTGTTAATGGCATTTTGGATGAAAGCATAGAAAGGAAAAAGGGAGAAATACCCCATGTATGTGCTCATTTCGAACTACATCACTATCTTTCCATTGTGGATTGTTTACAACAGTGCTTAACTTTGACTGCCTCATTTCAGCGTGTAGTTTACTTACTGCGGAAAGTTGTTCAAGAGATTGAGCGCCGTCTCTGTATTCAAGCAGAGCACATAAGAAGTGTAAGAGAATCTGCTTAAAACATGAATTTTCATTTTGGGCACACAAATTTACAATGAATCAAATACCCTGCAGCAAAATGTTATCATCAAGACAAGAGAACAGAAGTACTGTTCAAAAATTAAAGCACTTGAAATATTGGTAAATGGCACAAATGAAGAAAACCAGGTAATAATTCATTTGGTTGATTAGTTAGACAAACTATGTGTGTTGAAAAGTTTTTACGTTGCTTAAGATTGACATATAGTTTTTCTCTTCAGATGGCAATAAACAGGCTTCAGATAGTCCAGGTTTGATCTCATCCAATAGATTATAATTTCCTGTGTTTTGAAACTTCTCTTTATTCCATGCATTATGTATGCTTCAGTAATAACATAAAGATCTTCGAACTGTCAAATATATAATATCTGATGTGATAAAAACGATGAGTCAATAAACACCACTATTTTACTTTTACCACTTCTGTTAGTAGAACTTATGATATATAGTAATATATAAGATGCTGTATCCTCAAATTGTCAGATATTATGTATCTGGTGTCACAAAAAAGATGACATGATAAACATGTATTGTTTACCACTTAAGTTAGTAATTAGTAAAGGTTGTGGCAGTCTATAAATATGATTAATGTTATTATATTTTTTCTTCTTCCAGAATGAGAAGTCAAAAATCGAAGAGAGAAGAAAAGTCAATGAGCAAGATGTTCATCGATTGATGAAAGAGAAAGAACATTCTGAAAATGTCATAGCCAACCTAAAGAAAGATATGGAAGCCATGAATAGATTGCATGAACAACAACTTGAGCAAATTGAAAGAAAGGCAAAGGAAATGGAGGAGCAACTAACCAGCAGAGTAAAAGAAGTAGAGTATCTCTTGCTACAATCAAATAAGAAAGTTGAAGAAGTTGAGACTGATTCCAGGCTAAAATCACAGTTATGGGATAAGAAAGAGAACAATTTTCAGAATCACATGGATAATCAACAATTAATTATCAAGGTTTGTCTTACCAATAGTGATTCCTTTCGTTTTATTTTTAATATACCTTTTGTGCCTTTTATTTTCTTTACATTCCACTACTTAAATAATGCAGGACATAAAAATGTTGTCGCGATCATATGAAAATGATATGTATGCACTTCAAATGCAGTGGAGAAATGAGATCTCTAACTTAGGTATGTTTTCTTTTGTAATATGTTATGCAAAAGTTTATATTAAAATCAATTTAACATGTTTGTTTCTTTGCTACTAAAAACTTGTGTAGGGTCTGGGTTAAAATGTTTGGTTGATGCTGCTGAAAATTACCATAAAGTTTTGGCGGAGAATCAAAAGTTATTTAATGAAGTGCAAGAACTAAAAGGTATTGTTTCCAAATGTTTTTTTATCTTATACTCTAAGCATAGATGTGATAGTCATATTTCAATCTTGTCATCTCTTTTAGGTAATATAACAATGTATTGTTCACGTTTCAATCTCGTCATTTCTTTTAGGTAATATAAGAGTATATTGTCGTGTGAGGCCATTTCTTTCCGGTCAAGATAAAAAGTCTACCACAATTGACTACATGGGGGAAAATGGTGAGTTGCTTATATCAAATCCATTTAAGCAAGGGAAGGATGGACACAGAATGTTCAAGTTTAATAAAGTATTTAGTCAATTTGCTTCCCAAGGTATGTTTTCCTTCAACTTGAAACTAACTAATCGCTTATTATCACATTCATAGTGTTATAGTCTAATTATTCTCTGTAATTTCACAGCTGAGGTTTATTCTGACATACAACCACTAATCCGATCAGTCCTGGATGGATT
This sequence comes from Bothriochloa decipiens, assembly GCA_023333625.1. Taxonomy (NCBI): domain Eukaryota; kingdom Viridiplantae; phylum Streptophyta; class Magnoliopsida; order Poales; family Poaceae; genus Bothriochloa; species Bothriochloa decipiens. The sequence continues at coordinate 7,438,441 of CM041641.1, forward strand.
CAACGTTTGCATTTTTGCATATGGCCAGACTGGTTCGGGCAAAACTTACACTATGGTACTGTAGGATCAATTATAATTGTTATCACTACAATAGTAATGTTACTAATTATGATATTTGTTTGTTGTTATTATTTATTTTTAGAGTGGGCCTACCACATCGAAGCAAGATTGGGGTGTTAATTATCGAGCTCTAAATGATTTGTTTGATATTTCACTAAGTAGAAGAAATGCTTTCTCATATGAAGTGGGAGTACAGATGGTTGAGATATATAATGAACAAGTCCGTGATCTGCTATCAAATGATATTGCACAGAGAAGATATCCTTTTTAAACTATTACTTTAGATTTTTTTAGAACATTTATTATCTTCAAAAGATTCATATATGAAACTTTGATGGTATTCTTGCATTTGAGAACATTTTTTTCTTTAATATAAATAAACACTTGGGATTTGGAGCACTTCTCAACCCAATGGGCTTGTTCTTCCGGATGCAAGTTTGCACTCAGTTAAGTCAACATCTGATGTATTGGACTTGATGGAAATTGGGCAAGCGAATAGAGCGGTTGGTTCAACAGCTCTAAATGAGCGAAGTAGTCGGTCACACAGGTTAATCATACCAATAATTGTTTTTTCCTACATGTACTTTAGCATTGCATCTTATTTTGAATATTTTATTTGCAGTATTCTAACTGTACATGTTCGAGGGTTGGATTTGAAGAATGGATCCACCTCTAGGGGTTGTTTGCATCTTATCGATCTTGCTGGTAGTGAGAGGGTGGAGAAGTCTGAAGTAACTGGAGATAGATTAAAAGAAGCCCAATACATAAACAAATCACTCTCTGCATTAGGCGATGTCATCTTTGCTTTGTCACAGAAAAGTGCCCACGTGCCTTATAGAAACAGCAAACTAACACAAGTTCTTCAAAGTTCTTTGGGTAATCAAGTATTTATTTACTATCAGTAAATTATAGATGTTAACTAAATTTATCTAAATCTTGTAAATATTTATATTTTTTTCTTTCAGGTGGACAAGCAAAAACTCTAATGTTTGTTCAAATAAATCCTGATGCTGAGTCATACTCAGAAACTATTAGCACTCTAAAGTTTGCTGAAAGGGTGTCTGGAGTAGAGCTAGGTGCTGCAAGAAGTAACAAGGAGGGAAAGGATATAAAAGAGTTATTGGAACAGGTTTGTATACTTCTTTTTGACTTGTCGCTTGTCTGAGCAATTATAGTTTTTAAAAAATAGTATGCTCAAAAAAGGGAAAGCTTTTATATGAATGCTATGTTAGTATTTATCATGGTTTGCATACTACGATCACTTTTTGTCCCAGCTCTTGAATCAAGTTTAAAGCTCAAGTGATTTCAGTAGTTAGTTACTAGAAGCTATGGTGTGCATAAACTGGTTTTGATTAATCTTCACAAGACCAACTAGTGTTAATATAGTATTTGTGAAGCACATCTTCTTCTTTTTTTGTGAAAAAATTGTATATTCTTTCCAGGCTCTTGCTAGCTGAGTTTCTATAGTTTTTTTAAGTATTTGTTTTGTGAAAGGTAGACCAGTCACCATTCGCAGAACATCCAAAATGCTACATATATAGTACTAAGTTACTAGCACATCCTTTTCCTTTGTGAAACCATACTCTTGGATCAATCATAAAATGGAAACTAAGGGAAAATGTCAAGTCTGAACCTTCTTCACAGTTCACACCATTTATAGTCTCCAAATTATGTATAGTTTTAGATATATGGAAAACCAGGACTAGTAGTAGAGGGCTGATAATGATGTAATATTTTAATAATACATTTTGCATATGATGCTTGTCTTTTGCTGTGATTATCTCAATTTTGAAACAGCAGCATTTTACATATTTTATCCAGGTTGCATCTTTGAAAGACACAATTTCACGCAAAGATCTGGAAATAGAGCATCTCCAAGTCATCAAAGACAAAGTGAAATCCCCAAATTTATTGTTAGATAGAAATGGGCCTGGCTTGACAAAATCAGGCGAACGGATGCTTAAGTCTAGTGACAGAGTTCTATCAGATCCTCAGAGTTATGGTGAGGTGAATGGAGATTCTAACCATAATTTGACGGATACAGCACCAATGAGCTTAGATGAAGTAGAAAATGAGGACAATGCATCTGATGATGGTTTATCAGGTGAAACTGAGAATTACAATTCAGCTGCTGATATGTCAGCGGAACGGCTGTAAGTCACTTCTTGTAATACATCATTTACTTGTTAATTCTCTTTCCTTTTTTATTATATTCACTTTATCATAATAACAATAGCAAGATTGATAACTTATTTGGTAATGTTTAAAAATTGCAGGCATAGGTTTCCATCAAGAATAAGCAGATTCACTCTCACAAAAAACGGGCAACCATCTATGTCTAGATCAAAATCAAAGGATGCTAAGACTCCAAGTATGTATTCCAAGCCAATCTGGCATACAACTACTTTAGCATGTTAGGCTATAGTTACCATTCTAAGTTTCTAACAAGAGTTATATTAATTGAAATTGAATAGGTAATACAAAAGCTCCATCTAGTCACTCGACAGGAGGTTCTTCAGCTAGGGGGTCTAAAAGATGGCAGTAGTAAAGCATGATCGTGCTGCTTATTTTGATGTGCATCGTGATTGACATGTGAATTTGCTAGCTAGTTGTAGGAGCATTTTATTACTGTAACTTTAGAAATATGAGGCATTTTGCTGTCAGAAGATTTGAGACCTTTGTTTGATCATTTGCTTATGCCGTGCAAAACACCAAACAATGCTCGATTGTATGTGAAAATTCTGACCTGTGACCATTTGAAGAGGTGGTGCGCCTCCGAAGTTGTATATATACCACCACTAAATTGTCGGCTGAAAATCTGCAGTTTGATTGCATCCTGGAAGTATTGACCTTTTCTGACGATTCTCATATTCTGCTGCCCACATACGAAGCATTTGGGTTAATCAGTTTTCAATTTTCTTGAAACTTATCATGGAAAACTCCATTGAGCACGTTTCTATTTCTGGCAACGAATTTATTCAGAGCTGCCATTTGGTATAAATAAATTATAGGAATATAATATTCTGCTATTAATCCACAATACCGGTTTTCAATTTTCTTGAAAAATGAGAAAGGACGAATTTGTTCTGGGGTCAGAGCTGCCACTTGCACAAATATTTTGTCGAAGGATCTGCTGAAAAGGTCAACAGAAAAGGAACTTAAGAAAATAGAATTCTGTGTTCGTGGATCGAACATGCAAGCTTCAGTATAACGTTCTCCCAATTGACTATTGAGCCGTCTCGACTAATGAAAATTACAGACCGGAGAGCCAATCCGATTTTATTTATTTTTTTGAAAACATAGGCATCAAGGTGAGCTTGTTGCACATCCAAACAACTATGTTCCAATTCCTTGTCCATCTGCATAACAAAGTATAACTAGCAACGTCGTCTACCACTAGTTCCATGTAACCACGTCGGTGTGGCTGACAATTTGCCTTAGGTTAATGTACGATTCTCATGCGCGATTGAGGGATGAGAAAAATTCTCGGTTTGGTGAATGGCTATTTGGATGGACCTAAGGAAGCGTTGATGGGAGGAGGCCGGTAAGCTGCATTTAAAATATTATAAGTGGATGACAAGAAGATGACAACAACGAAGTGCAATTAACATATACGTACGTGCGTATACTTCATGTACAAAAAATGTTTCGAAAAAAAATGGTTATTTCCGAGAATATCGGGCATCCATATTGGATCCACAGCTGAATATCATTTTATAAGTGTTCTGTATTTGTATTGTTGATAAAAGAATATCATTTATTTTCTACGATGAAGCATATTTTGACAGAGCTCCCAAGTTAATTAGATGCACTATAAAATACATCTTGATAGATATTTTATTGAATATATTTTTTATATAAATTTGATTAGAGTTAAAGCAAAACTGGCAGTTTCGAGTTACACAAACATTTGTCACGTTATTTATTCTACTTTATTTGGCAGCTGTGCCCATTCGCATGAATGCCCGTCTAGCTCAGTCGGTAGAGCGCAAGGCTCTTAACCTTTTGGTCGTGGGTTCGAGCCCCACTGTGGGCGTTGCGTTTTCAGCTCTTTTATCTTTTTGTCTCTTGGTGGCGACAGTGGTGATCAGTCAGCTTGGTCGAAGATCCTCCTTACTTTTTAGCGTTTTTTTTTTTGGTCTTTTCGACGGCAGTGGTGATCAGTCAGCTTGGTCATACAGCGAAGATCCTCCTCACTTTCTTGAGCTTCCTTCTGCTGAATGGGCAGCCACCATTTTCCTCCACGATCCTGCACCAGTGCACCACCAAAAACACCATTGTTTCCCACGTTTACAGTTTACCTACTTCATCTCTTTGATCACCATGGTTCATGACAAAACCGAGGCTTTTACCTGGCACCGCACGCGTAGCAGGTGGCAGAATGCCCGCACCGGAGCAAGAAGCAGTCCTTCGGGGCATCGCAGCAGACATGGGCGGCGCCAGGGGTCTTCCCGTGTATTCCATGGAAGACCCAAGATTTTACAAGCAAATACAAATACGTATATGTATTAAGTATACGTATTGTTTTATTTGCAAATCTAGTCCAAAAGCCCAACAGAAAGCTGTAGTTTTCAGCCCATCATCGCATGTTTCCTGGCTGTTGGCTCTCTCAAAGTCCACAAAGGCTTAGGTCTCCCAAATCATCGATACAGCTGCAGAGCTGCTCGTGCTCCTGGCGGCGGCGCCCAGCCCTAGCATCCCGGCGACCCGGCCTGACTCCGCCTCCGAAGTCCGGCGAACAGCGGGCGACGACGGCGAGCTCGGTCCTCCGGCAGCTCGCGATGCCGTGCTGCTTGTGGGAAGGTGAGTAGCCACACCGTTCAACTATTCAAGTCTGATACATTTAGAGTGATTTCGTCTCCTTATTTTTTTCTATTGGATTCTTGTAAAATAGATGAAGAAGAACTTGAAGAAGGGTGCTAGCAGTAGCATATTTGCATTGTAGGACAAAGCTGCAAAGGCAAAGAAAACATGTTCCACATCCACACCGAATCCTCCTGTTGAGGTTGAGAGCCTCTCCCCTGTTGAGAGCAATCTACAGTTAGCAATTGTGGAAGCACAGGATGATGGTGAAAAAAATGATGAAGTTCGAGCTCCACAACCGGACACGAACAAAGTTTCCCCAACTCCAATTGTAGAAGATTATGCAATTGATGAAGAGGATGAGGTTGGAGCAGATTTGGAGGCACTTGAGCATGATCCGGGGAAGCGGATACCCATCTCAAGGTATGATGTTAATGACCAGGATAGAGTTAGAAGGAGGTACATTGAGTTGGGGCCATGTCAACCTAAGAATCATGATTTTCCATCTAGATATATAAGTGGTCATCCATGTCGCTTTTGCTCTATTTGGTTTAAGGAATATCCTTGGGTTGAGTATAGTGTAGAAAAAGATGCTATTTTCTGTTGGGTCTGCTATTTGTTTGAGGATAGAACAAAATCCCCAGGTGGAGGTACATTTGTGAATGGTGGGTGGAGAAATTGGAACCAAAAAAAAAGATTGAAAAAACATATGGGAGCTATCAGTAGTGCTCATGCTAAAGCTCAAGAAAAATATGATAGGTTTACTACACCAAGAACATCAATTCGAGAATCTATTGCTTCAAACACCGCAGAGTACAAAGCACTATATAAGCTCCGTTTGACATGGACACTCAAGTGCTTGAGGTTCTATTGCGCCAAGGCTTGGCATTTAGAGGGCATGATGAAAGTTAAGTCACTAAACAGAGGAAATTTCCTTGAGCTTTTAAACTGGTTGGCAGGAAATTTTGAAGAGGTTGACAAGGTAGTTCTAAAGAATGCTCCACAAAACTGTAAGATGACCTGCCATAAAATACAACATGAGCTCATCCAATGTTGTGCCCAACAAACTACTAAGCTAGTCATGGAGGAACTTGATGGCTCACATTTTGCAATACTTGCTGATGAGTCCGCTGATGTGTACCAGAATGAACAACTAGCTGTTTGCTTGCGTTATGTTGATAAGAAAGCTGTTGTCAGATTTCTTGGAATTGCCCATGTTGAAGATACTACTGCTGTGACACTTAAAGCTGCAATACAACATATGCTTATGAAGTACAATTTGACCTTTGCAATGGTTCGTGGGCAAGGATACGATGGAGCTAGCAATATGAAAGGTAATGCTAATGGGTTGAAGAAATTAATTATGGATGAATCTCCATATGCTTATTATGTTCACTGCTTTGCTCATCAGCTGCAATTAACTCTTGTTGCTGTTGCTAAGGAGAGTGGGGATTATAATTGGTTTTTTGGACAGCTGACTATCTTGTTAAATGTTCTTGACAATTCATGTAAAAAGATGAGAATGCTTAGAATAGCTCAAGCTGAGGAACTAATTGATGCATTAGACTTAGAGGAAGTAGCAACCGGGAAGGATTGGAATCAAGAAATGGGTTTGGGGAGACCATGTGATACTTGTTGGGGCTCTCACTACAAACCGTGATGCATTATCTGTATGTATCCTGCAATAAGGCATGTACTGACCAAGATTGGAAAAGAGTATACTACAGCGGAGGCCCAATTAGCTATGACTATGTTGACATCATTTCGATCATTTGAGTTTGTATTCATGGCACACTTGATGCAAGAAATATTTGGTTATACTGAGGACTTGAACAGAGCTTTGCAAAAGAAAGATCAAGATATTGTCAATGCTATGGAGCTTGTTGATCTTACAAAGTTTCATTTACAGTGCTTGCGAAAAGATGGTGGCTGGACTAGTTTTCTTGAAAAAGTGACTTCTTTCTGTACAAAGTATAGGATCAAAGTTGCTGACATGGATGGTCCTTATTATCCAGTTGGGAGACCTAAAAGAGGGTTCTATAATGGCGCAATGAATTATTATCGCTACCATGTTGATATGTTTGTGAGCATCATTGATAGGCAACTTCGAGAGCTGAACGACAGATTTGATGAGGTAAACACAGAACTGCTTTCTTGCATGGCAGCTTTTAGTCCACTTGATTCATTTGCTGCTTATGATCAAGAGAAATTGGTTAGGCTTGCTATAAAGTTTTATCCTAAGGATTTCACAACTGATGAGTTGACAAAACTTCCATATTAGCTGAATATGTACATTTCTCATGTGCGTATGGATGAAAGGTTTAAAAATTTGAAGAACCTATATGAGCTTTTAGTCACACTTGTTAGCACAACCAGAGTTGAGCAATATTATGTCGTCTACAAGCTTCTTAAGTTGATGCTGATTCTTCCCGTAGCCACTGCTAGTGTTGAAAGAGTGTTTTCCACGATAAATTATGTGAAAAATAAGCAAAGGAATAGAATGAGTGATGAATATTTGAATAATTGCTTGATCATATTTATTAAGAGGGAATTTTTCAGTCAAGTCAAAGATGATGATATTATTAATGAATTTTAAAAAGGGGATCGCAGAGTTACATGGTAGTAGCTTTGAGCCTTTGCTATTTTGTAGTTTTTTCCTTAATTAATAGAGTCAATGGTACTATATCACTGTGCTCAGACCTTGTACCTTGTTTATTACCGATACATGTTTATATCAAACTTTTTATATACACGGAATACCTAGCTCCGCCACTGGCAGCAGAGCACGCATCCGCCGTCGCCCTCGCCCCTCTCATCCGGCTCCCGGTCGTCGCTGCCATCGTGCGACACTGAGTCGTACGACGAGCCCAGGCTCGTGGCGTCGTCCTCTTTGTCCGTCACCGCTAGCAGTGGCGTTCTCCGGTCCACACCGCCGCCGATGCCTCCGGTGCTGCAGGGGCCGAACAGGAGGTCCAGGATCTCGTACAGGAGCAGCAGCACAACAGCCAAGACGACAGCAAAAAAGGCAGATGCGACGAACTCTGTGATCAGAAGGCTGTCTGAACATTCTACAGATCTTTTTTGAGCTAGTACCTGATGCAACCACGCACACCGCCCAGCGAGGTTCTTATGACAGTTTCACGTGATGCGCATCAGAATTCAGCCTCTGAACAAAGTTTATAGCGTTACATCAGTGGTGCAACTAACGTAGACAAGAAATTTGAGTACCTGAAGATGACAAAACGTGCATTTTACCTCTTCGTGGCCGGATGACAGGACCGCAACATTCCGTCCAAGAAATGGTAATCTGTAGGTGCAGACACCGTGGCCCGCTGGCCGGTGAGCATCTGTAATCTGCTCCGCTGGTGTTGTAGAGCAGGGTCCTGATTCTGAAATCTAGCTGCACCTGCCGGATGAAACCTTCAGAACAAATGCTGACGCTGTTGGCTAGCAGGGCGTTCAGGAACTCCACCAGGTTTCCATTTCAGGATGCATGGCTATATTGCCTTGTTGATTTACCGTCGTGTCTTGATGATCGTTTAGGCTGCGCACGGCAATGTAGTACTCAGAGGAGAGATTGACGGTCTGCTCAATTGTTCCATTTCCTGTGGTCAGACAGTGCAACAGCATTAGCATTCAGAAATTCACTGAACTGGTTCTATGTTACAGTACCTAGTACTTACCTTGCACCAAGCGCCAAAATAATGTGCTGTTCTGGAGTGATGGCATCTCAGTCCATCGAATGAAGCTTTCCTTGCCTAAGGAGCCACCGCCATAATTTTCAGGAAGTAAAACGAAGATCATGAGTTTACGGTTTCCTTCAGGAGCACATCTTATTCTCTCCTTTTCTTTAGGAACCAACCATGGCTGAAGGTACCTTGTGCAATGATGATGCAGAGTGGATGAGGCACGCCATCTTCAGACTTGATGATACTGTAAGAGGCTTGAAGTCGAGCCCCCTTGCTGAGGAAGTACGTCCATCGCTGCACGATACAAACAAAACAACACTATTCAGGAGAGAGAGATTCAAAGAGCCGGTTGCAGAAGTTAGTTTGGTTGACTACGTTCTGATGAAAGCTTCTGCTGTAAGCCTGCAGAACGTGGCGATGTCCAGAGCCTAACAGACAGTCTGAATTCTGAAAGACACACGCGTGACAGTAACCGACACGCGAGCGCGACAATCAGATCCAGAGAAGAAGAACGACGACACAACACGCGGCGTTACCAGGTGAGAGTTGACGGGCACGATGACGCGACGAGCCTCCGGCCACTCAGTCGGCACGTCCAGCGGCGGAGCCCCAGCAGGCAGCCCGTAGAGGACCAGGCCGCCGCCGCTCCCTTGTGACCCTGCTGCATCCACGCTGACCTGAAAACGCACAGAGCACACACGCAGACACGTACGCTAAACACTCCTTGCCCAGGCTTGTTCAATGAGCGAGCAAATTCAGTGTACCGCTGGTCTGATCACCTTGATGGTCGGGCACGGTGTGCGTGATGGTCGGGCACGGGCCACAGCGCATGGAGAGAGAGAGCCGGAGATGGGTGTTAGGCGCTTGTACAGTACTGTACGTTCAATGGGGCAAAATGCCTTTCTTCATGGAGCGTTAGAAGAAGTGTACATGTATCAACCACCTGGATACACCTACCAAGTTCATCCTTCGTGGTTGCACCTAACTGGTAAGACTTAGTTTTATTACCTCTAAAGCAAATATATCATTGTTCTTCTACAACAAAAGAAGATATACATAATTTGTTCTAGTCTATGTGGATGATATTGTTGTGGCTAGCTCTTCTCAATCTGCTACATATGCCCTTCTTAAGGACTTACAACACGAGTTTGCCCTTAAAGATCTCGGTGATCTTCACTATTTCTTAGGCATTCAAGTCAAGCAGACACATGACGGGTCAGTGATGTCACAACAAAAATATGCTTCAGACATTCTAGTGCGTGCAGGCATGAAAAACTGCAACTTTGTTGACACACCATTGTCTACTTCTGAAAAACTCAGTTTAACTGATGGTGCTCTTCTTGGCGCTGAAGATTCCACCAAATATCGTAGTACGGTGGGGGCTTTACAATATCCTACTCTTACTTGGTCAGACATTTGCTTTGCTGTCGACAAGTTTGCTTGCCAATTTCTTCATACTCCGACCATAACCCATTGGAGTGCAGTTAAAAGAATCCTAAGATACATACATGATTCTCTAGTTCTTGGCTTAAAAATTAGAAGGTCACCCTCCACAGTTGTCTGTGCCTTTTCAGATGCAAACTGGGTTGGAGATGTGGATGACAGGAGATCCACGAGAGGATTTGTTGTGTTCCTAGGTGCAAACTTGATCTCACAAGAAAACAACCCACTATTTTCTAGGTCCTCCACTGAAGGTGAGTATAAAGCACTTGCCAATGCCACTACTGAAATGATGTGGGTACAAAGACTCTTGCTAGAACTTGATGTACCCCATTCATAAGTGGCACGGTTGTGGTGTGATAATTTAGAAGCAAAATATTTATCAACCAATCATGTGTTTCATGCACGAAAAAGCACGTTGAAATTGATTTTCACTTTGTTAGAGAATGAGTCGCTCAAAATCTTTTTGGATGTGCCGTTCATCTCTTCAAATGATCACCTAGCAGATGGTTTTACTAAACCTCTCTCAACCTTTCTAGTGGTGAGATTGAAGGGGATGTTAGATAAATTAGACTTCTAATTATTAGAGTTTTATGCCAATACGATTTTGTAAAGTCAAGTCTAGATGCATGTAATTAGAATGTACCATGACCCAAACTTGTAGGAGCTTGTCTAGGCCCGTAAATCAGGGTCTCTATTTCGATTTAAGGGCTCTCCTACTTTTGAAGGTCATATTTTCTAGACTCAACTACACCAAGAGTCCTCAAATCGAAACCGTTGCTTGCTTTTCTTGGACATACTTGTCAGTTACATTGTTTATTTTTTTTCATATTTTCTTTCCATTCCCTCGTCCTCTGTGCTTGACCTCTAATTTGGTAGATGTCATGGGAGGTCACCAGCTTAGTGAGGCACAACACTTCGAGGGATCAGAGATGGTGAGGGACACCTGCCCCCAGGGAGGTGTTGCAGGTCGATGAGGACAGATCGGGCGTGGCGGCAATGACAAATCTAGTGATGCCGGAAAGCGTCGTTCAGTGCCCTGCCGGCCTGAAATCTCTCTCAACATGTATTCGCGTTATACCTCTTGCCCAAGGTGTGAAGGAGTTTGCTACGCATGTCCATCAATCAAACGGAGAAACATACTTTCTTCATCGCTAAATAAATATCGTTGTTAGTATGTATGCCACAAATTTAAATTCATTCATATATCATGTGTAGAATATCTATGTCTCTAAATAAATTTATTAAAAACTAGATTCAAACATCTTTTTAATAATACTAACTATATACTATAAGTATAATATTATTAATATATATATTTAGTAAAAAATACTCGTAAGTGAAAATAACATATATTTAAGGACGGAGGGAGTATATATCTTTTAAGTTCTTAACACGCGCAAACATACCATGAGTAACGAACATCGAAAACAGACAAGTTCTTGCTCCGAGATCCTTAGGCTCAGCTGAGTGTGGTTGTGGTGGCACCCCGCGTCCACGAAGCGGCTGCTTTCTCCTCCAACAACGCCAGCGACGGGCCATTCGATGGACATACTCTGTGATGTCGACAAAGACATGCTTGCTCGGCTCTCTTCGTCGGCTTCGATCGATCGCGTGCAACAGCAATGGAGACCACATCTCGCGCTAAAGAAAATAATGGAGAATGGAGTGAGTGTATATTCTACTTTAGATGGGAGCCTTCACTGATCACTGCTAGACGGGCATGGGACAGTGAAAAGTAGACAATGGGATGGGACAGGCAGGCGTGGCGTCGCGCTTCCCAACCAGGGAAGAGAGATAATGTTATACGCAGTAACAGATCTAAGATGGAAGTCTAAGGGGGCTAAGTTCACATGGCCCATAATGTTCCATTATACTTCTTTCTTCTCAAATTATAAGTCATTTTAAAGATCTTGTAGAGTAAAAATATCTCAAGTTTGATAAAAATAAGATAATAACATTTATGATGTTATCTAAGCATCATTAGATTTTTCATTAACTATATTTTATACTTAGTCGATGTTATAAATCTTTGTAATTCTCTCTGTAATTTTGGTCAAACTTGAAATATTTTAACTTTTCAAAATTCTTGCAATGACTTACAATTTGAGACGGAAGAAGTAGTCTTCGACACTTAAGCTCAATGCTCAAGCTCCTCCTCTTCTTTCTCCGATGGCAAAAAAAATTATAAGGGGTTGAGGGAAAGTTTGTGTGAACCGAATGCAAGCGAGAGCGACGCACTGCACATAATGCTACAACAAAATTTGTTAAAATGAGATGTTGAGTTTCTTTTTTCAAAAGAGGATGGTATAGACTTTTATTTATTTGTAGGGTTAAGATTTGTTAATATTTATGTACGTGAACTCATAGAGGTCAATTAAATGAGTATTCATATCTCTTGTTGGTAAGCCAAGTAATCCTCGTGGGATGACCCTGACCTCTGGAAGTCGGATCAACGCCGCTCCAGGTACTCTTTCGAACCCTCTAGTTCTCTTTTCACATTCCTAAGGTTGTAGTCTCCCGACCACCGAGATGCTCGGACTAGGATACAACATCCATATTCTTAGTTGTCAAAAAAACATCCATATTCTTAAGACCCTCCAACCGTGCTCAGTGGCTTGAATTCCAAGAACACCAAGCACGTTAGGGGCAACTGTCTTCTCCAAATTGTAAAGCTCCTTGACCAATGACCATCGTGGTGTTGCCCAAACCGTGATAGTTCCAACTGAGACAACTCAATAGTCCTAGCAGTCCCTCGACCCAGAAGCCACCGCGGCATTATTCTTCACTTGTTATACCTCTAAATTCAACATCTTCTTCGTGTAGGATGACGCTTCTTTGGCTACCCGCAGGCACCCGATCCAAACGCTCCCGTCGTTTTCTCCGTCATCCGCTGAGGCTGGGCACACAAAGGCAGACAGTAATGTTAGAGAATAAGGCAATTTCCATGTCATTTTAATTCCATAAATTAACATTATGATGATGACACATAAAATATTATTGATAAAATAGATTATGACATAACACATATTCATGACAACGTTGAACATGTGAACAAGAAACATGCGAGGCATATGTATATCAAATATATATAAACATGAAACATAAACTGGACAACATGTGAAACAGTTTAGCAGAACTACTGAAACATATGAGCAGAAGCATATGAACAACATAACTGAAACACAGAAACATGCAGACATGATATATAACTACCAGCAGAAAGAAACACAGAACAACTTATGAAATGACATAACAGAACAGATGAAACAGACACATGGCAACATACCAAAAAACATGGATGAACTACTGAAACATGTAGGATCTGCAGAACGTAAAACAATAAGGAGATGAACCAATCATACCCTCCCATACGCTCCGATGATCCCGATCCTTGCCCAACTTCTAGCGTCATGTCGAAGGAGATGAAGACGATCTCTCCGCCTGAAAGTAGAGGAAGACGACCTCGACGTACCGCGGCGGCGGTTCGGAGAAGATGAAGTTGAGGAAGACGAACGGCGGCGGTAATTCGGGCAGTTGCGTAGACGCTCCCTAAAAACCTAATTGCCGATCCCCCGTGCAAGGTCTCGAACGGCAAGGGCTTCGGAGGCACCTGTCCTCTCACTTCTCCGTGCACGCGAAGTTACGAGATGAAGAAACCTTCGTTGCTGTGGAATTATGGACCGGTTGTATTCTCTCGTGTTCTCGGGTTGGGAAAGGAATGTTTTTAACCAAGAGAGAACGACTGATATAGTAGTACCAGATATATATACTACACAGAGGAAGGCCAAGAGGCTCTCACATGTCCTTCAGGAGGTAAGCAACCTCACGTGAAGGCCAAGAGCCTTGCGCCACCGAGAGAAGGCAAAGAGCCTCACGTCATCTCAATAGTGGAGAAACAGAATTCATTATTGCCAATTAAAATAATGAAAGTAACTCTCAAATGAAAATAATTCCAGTACAATTAATCATGAATGGCAAATATGAAAGTCCGTTCATTCCTAATATTCAGTTAAAATCTCATATCGTATAAACCGGTCCACCCAATAAATTACACACCATAGAGTTTATTGATTTATTAAATTTAATATGGGTCTAACCCACAATAAATCCAACAAGAAATGTGAGCCCGAAAGGACAAATGTTATGAGATGTACAACATATATACCGACAAGCGCTTACAATATGTTACTATTTATCAAAAATATAGAATGTTATTCACCGTAAAAAGCCAGATGAATATTTTTATTCACGCCCAAAGAACCTGGTTATTTGCATTCCAAAATTACCAATGTTGAACACTAGAGCTTATATAATTACAGCCATGGTGCTTCCGCTTGGTGTAAATGGCGCTGAATAAGATACACTGGTTGCTTGCCCAACTTCTTATCTGGGCTCTCATAATAATAACTTTGTTCAGTTACCAGTACTCCATGAGTATGCGACATGCACTCTCCTTAAAGTATCTTTTTTTTTTTAAAAAAAAAGAGGAATGCATTCCGTTATTCGCTTAAAATTCACGTGTCCGGCTATGCAAGTTGCCCCAGCAACATACACTTAAAGTTTCTACGTCGACCAATACATATAGCTATTGAACTACGTCCCGCTATTCACTCAAAATTCGCGTATCCAGCAATGCAAGTTGCCCCAACACCCGCTGTGCAGGCCAAAGCGCATTCCTTGCAGCCGCTGTGCAAGCGCCTGCACCCGGGGCAACTTGCACACTGCCTTCGCCAGTGGACTGCTGAAGAGCATGCCTCTTTTTTAAAGTTATTTTCTATCTAATCACAACCATGTACGAATTGATGTCAAGAGGGCTTCGATAATCGCAGGTTATCATCCCCTTGTTTCATGTATTAACAAACTTCTTTCTACTAAATTAAATACACGGTTAGGCGTGATGGATGGACCATATACATGTTATGCAACCAACCAAACATAGGTGATTATGCATTCTAACATCTGTGCGGACAACCTAAACAGAGATTAGCTATTCTCAAAAAAAAAACCAGAGCTTAGCTGTGCAAAGTAGACTGTAGACACACAAGACAACCAAACAATGCTTGCAAGCATAAGACTATGCTGGATTGGGTATCTGATACTATACTCTTATGCTGGCTACTGCAATGCGAGCAACCAATCATTTTTTAGAAAGGCGGCAAGAACACTTGCCGATTTTTATTAGACGAATAAAAAATAAAAAAGAGAGAGATTTACAAAAAACGAAAGCTACTCATACTACTCTGACTACTGCAACTACTCAAGAGCAAACCCACACTTGGGCCACTCTTACTACCAACACGACTAGTGAAGCCTACCATGCCACTATAAGCGACCAAGAAAAAGAAAAGAACAAAGGCCCCTATACTCCAAGACAATCTATGCCCTATTTTCTTGTTGATCCGTTTGAATCGACGAATTTGTTGCAATCTGAATCTGGGCAATATCATCCTTACACAGATGCGCTACTTGGATTGGTTGGAGGCTCTTTTGTTGGAAAGTTCTCCTATTCCTCTCCTTCCAAATATGCCACCAAAAATAGATTATTATGCCATCAAAATTCCTTCTTTGGTTTCTTTCAATTTTCCTTCGACACTTGATCCAATAGCCATAGATGGATCCTGACATATTGATCGAGTTGATGGCCGACAGATTGAGCCAGGAACGCAATTGTAGCCATACCTATTTTAAATAAGCACAGTCCATGCAAATATGAGTTGGCGTCTCCGACTGAATTCCACACAGCTTGCATATTGGGTCGTTCGGCCAATTTCTCTTAGCTAGATTATTTGCCGTTAAAATCTTCTTATGGAGCAAGGTCCACGCGAAGAATCGACACTTGGGTTCAGCATTTGCTCTCCATATTGGGGTGATCCTGCGCCTGCTGTAAGAACCTTCAAACTGAATTTAGTACGCACTACTTGTCGTATACTCTCCATCTTGCGTCCATTTCCATCTGATCATGTCTTCAGTACCTTCTTGCAGTTGATATCCACTAACTTGCTCCCATAGATCGACATATTCGTGGACTTCTTGAAGTGTTCTTATTGAGAGCAGAAGTGAAATCCACTTGTTATTTTGTAGGGCCTTTTTTACTGTCAATTTTTTCCTTTTTGATTTACAGAAAAGCGTTGGCGCAATGCTTTTTAGGGCTTTTCCGTTGACCCATGATGAGGTCCAGAAGCTTGCCGTTGCCCCATCCCCAATGATGACTTCTGTGGATGCAGCAAAGAGGTCTCTATCGCGCCAATCGCAGAGTAGTTCCAACGCGTTCCAAGCATGTTCTTTATGTTTCCATTGATGCCATAACCACCTCAGTCTTAGAGCTCTAGAAAAACGCTCCAGTTCAAGAATTCCAAGTCCTCCTTTTTTTTTCTTCGGTAAACATGTCATAGGCCAGTTAACAAGTGAGTGTCCACCATATACTTTGTTTGGCATGTCTCCTTGCCATAGGAAACTTCGTCTTAATCTATCGATCTTCCGGATAAGCCATTTGTTTTTGGGAAAAACGGTCATGTGATAGATCGGCTGTGAGGATAAGACCATTTTCACTAAGGTCTCTCGTCCTGCAGAGGACAGCAATCTACCTTTCGATCCCGGTATCCTGGCGCCAATTTTGTCTAATAGTGGTTGCACCTCAATTCTTCTAATTTTTCTTGTATGTAATGGCAAACCGAGGTATTTTCCTGGGAATTTGCATAGCTTGCCTGGGAAATTTTGTAGGATCTGTTACACCTCACTATTGTGAAGCCTTATTGGTTATATTTCGGTTTTTGAAATATTGATCTTCAATCTTGAGCACTCTCCAAAAAATGTGAGGATTTTGTATAGACTATCAAGTTCTGACGTTGTGGGATTTGCAAAGATCGCTGCATCATCCGCATACAACGAACACCTCAGTCTTGCAGCTGTGGGTAGAATTCTTCCTAGCACACCCTTTTTCTCTGCCTCCCCGATTATACGCTGCACGGATCAATAGCCAAAATGAAAAGGAGAGGGGATAGTGGATCGCCTTGTCGTAAGCCCCGAGCGTGCTTGATCATTCTTGTTGGCCTACCGTTTACTAAGACTTTTGAGGAGGCTGTGCCGAGCAGCACAGCAACCCAATCTCTCCACTTAGTGCTGAAGCCCAATGCCTGCATTGTGTCCAACAGGAAGGTCCATCCTATAGAATCGAAAGCCTTGGATATATCGAGTTTGATGAATAATGCTTGTCTCTTCTGACGGTGCAGCTTCTGGATGACCTTCTGAGCATACAAAAAGTTGTCATGTATGCATCTTTTTTTATAAAGGCATTTTGTGCTTGGGAGACCAGAGCGTTCATGTGGGGGGCCAAGCGATTAGCCAACAACTTGGTAATTATCTTAGTCACACTATTAATCAAACTAATTGGTCTATAGTCCGAAACTGTGGCCGCAATTTGATTTTTGGGTAGAAGAACTATGTTGGCGTCATTTATCAAATTCAATTTTGCTGTTATGTGATTGTAGAAACTCTGTATTGCTTGTGTCATGTCATCTTTAATGATCATTCAACATTTCTTATAAAAAATTCCAATGTACCCGTCTGGACCGGGCGCTTTTTCTAATGGCATGTCTTTTATTATTAATGCAATCTCTTCTTGCGTGAAAGGGGCGTCAAGCTCCTCCAGATCGTGTGGGGTGTACCCAAGTTCCTGTCAGTTTAGTTCCTTTGATCTTGTTATCGGTGTTCCCATTACTTGTGTGAAGTGAGAGTGCACAATTTCAGATTTATCTTCTTGACGTACAACCGTACCCAGCCTGGTTGTGAGTGCAGGAATAAAAGTCTTTCTTTTTCTTGCACTTGCGTGAAGGTGAAAATATTTGGTGTTTGTATCTCCCTTCCTTATCCACGTCATTCTTGAATGTTGCCGTGCCCTTGCTTTTTGTATTGCTGCCAATCCAAGGGATTTGTTTTTGAGATATTTTTTAAAGCTCAGTTCATCTTGTGTGAGAGTCTGCTCTTCTTGTGCTCGCTCTAGGTTTAAAAGTGTGATGTTAATTATAGCCCAACGTAGCTTCCAGTCACAAAAATTCTTTCTCCTCCACATTTTCAGTGCCTTCGCAGTTCTCAAGAGTTTAACATGCACCCTAAGGATGGCGTCTTGTGTATTAATAGGCCTATCCCATACTTCCCTGACTATTTCAGTGAAGCCTGGACAATTTGTCCAAAAAGACTCAAATCTGAATCCCCTGTAAAAATCACGCACCACATCACCTTGCAGAAATAAAGCACTATGACTGATCCCAGCGAAGCTAATGCTTGTAGGTCTGTTCTAGGAAAGAGTTCCAGCCATTCGGCCGAGGCGAAGAGGTGATCTATTCTTGTCATCATTGGGTTTTGTTGTTCGTTGCTCCATGTGAATTTATTTCCCCTCAAATCAATTGGTATTAGGAGCAAATTGTCGATGGTTCTCTTGAATCGGTTTAGAAGGTTCAGATTTATTCTACCGTTGTTCTTGTCTTGGGCCCTATATATTAAGTTAAAATCCCCAAGGAGAAGCCATGCCGGTTGCACATGTTGTTTGATGTTCGACAATTCTTGCATGAAAATGACTTTGTCACTATCGGATTGAGGGCCGTAGACACCAGTAATGGTCGACTTTGTATTATCCGCTAGCATAATGATGGTCGCTGACACCGTGTTAGTGGTGACGTTAGGATTATCCAATCTAAGAAATGATCTGATGCTGCTAAGAGAATTCCTCCTGCCGCCCCCACGGAAGGAAAGAACGCCACGTTCTGTGCTAGCTCGCTCCCCCTGTTTCTATTATCAGGTTTTGTGTCCAAATCGAAATTTTTATTTCTTGAAGGCAGACTATTGTAGCCCTCGAAGTGATAATTTGATTTCGGACACTGGTACGTTTGGCGCCGTCGTTCAGTCCCCGTACATTCCAACAAAGGACGTTGCAGTCTTTAGTCGTCATTTATATCTCGATTTGCTACTGGGTAACTGGTAATTGAGCATCAACGCTTTACAAGAATGGTAGCCTGGGCAAGCAACTGGAACCGAGGGCATAATGTAGTTCGATGGCCATATAGATGGCAATCCTCTAAAATACCAGTCTAACGATTACAATTTATGCACCACAGGCCGTCTAGCCCATGCGTGATGAATTCGCAAACGAAGCTGAAACTCAAGTTCAAATCAACCACAAGTCTGGGCAACAATGCCTGCTCTAATCCACCACTGGAACTACGATACATCATATCCATCAAGTTTTCTATATTACAGCCATGGTGCAACGATTGAACAGTTTTTTTTTTGGTAGGATTGATCAGTTCTTTTGATAATTGCAAAAAAGACTTTATTTGGTGACCCGTTGCGTTTGAAAGTAAATTGAAAACTTTTTATTATAGATATAAAAATGAATTTGAGTTTCAAAATAAATAAGATACTATTTAACCGTCACCGTAGCAACACATTGGAAGATTGCAGACCAATAAATAGGTTCAAATCGAAATGTGTACAATCTCCTAAAGAAATGCAGAACTAGCTAGCAGGCCGTAGCAACGCACGAACATCAATGTACTATTTGGTCTTGACCACTCCGTTGCCTGCGAGAAGGAGGTACTTGTCTTTCCTAGTGAAAGTGGTCGCTTCAAATCCCGAGTGCAGCGGCGAGGTCATGCTGCACTTGGTTCGCCACCTCTATGCTGCTCTTACCGTCGGTGCTCACCGGCTCCAAGAACTGGACCGGCTCCAAGAAGTAGATGTACATGGCGAGCGCGGCCGCCGCCGTCGGCGTGAACGCCAGCCGGCCGTCGTGGAACACAACGGGCTTCAGGCCATAGCGGATCGATGCCGTCTTCTCGGTTTGCTCCAGGTCACGCCCAACTCTCTCCGTGTCCAGCTCGGTCATGGTTCTCCCGGGAGAAGAGCTTGGGGAGCACGGCCCTGCCGACCCTGGCCGCCTCGTCGCGGCGGAGCCCGAGAAGGAGACCATGGCCATGGCCCTCGCGCGCGCCACGGGGCAGCGCGCGCAGCACCGGGTAGAGCGCGAGCAGGACGAGGCCCCGGGCGTAGCCGCCCGCCTCGACGGCGGCGAGAAAGTAGGGCGGGAACGCGGCGCCCGGCGACGGCTTCAGGAGCAGGGCGTCCGCGTTGACGGTGAACGCGTTCTCTGCGAGCCGTCGCAATGCCGGAGGCGACGGCGTTGCTGCTGTCTCTATGGTGGTCGCCGCGCCACGGGAGCAGCGGCGGAGGCCCGCGGCGAGGTTACGCTTCAAAAAGCGGTGGATGTGGAGCGCGCGGCTCGTGAACCTCTTGCTAGTCATAGTCAGCGCCATGTACACTTTGGGGATCAGGACTCAGGAACAGGCGATCGTGGGCAGGAAATGCTGATCGTGTGTAAGTATAATCGATGATTTGGGCAGGACTTGAGTGTTGGACGAGTCGGAATCGTTTGCGCACCGCCCGCGTCCTCCCCGGTCCGCCGGTGCTGCATGGGGCGAACAGCAGATCCAATATCGCGTACAGGAGCAGCAGCACGACTGCAAATGGCAGAATCGACGCACTCTGTAGTCAGAAGGCCGTGTGGACATTTTACATGCCTTGCTTTGAGCTAGTACCTGATCCAAGCACGTACACCGTCCAGCGTGGTTCGTATGACAGTTTCACGTGCTGTGTGTGCATTAGAACTCAGCCTCTGAAGAAAGGTTATGCATTAGACTAGGAATTTGGGTACCTGAAGATCACAAGAATGCGCTGTTTACCTCTTTGTGGCGGGATGACAGGGCCGCAACATTCCGTCCTAAAAATGGTAACCTATAGTTGCAAAGACCGTGGCCCGGTGAACATGTGTAATCTGCTCCGCTGGTGTTGTAGAGCAGGGTCCTGATTCTGAATTCCACCTGCAGCTGCTGGATGAAACATTCAGAACAAATAATGCCGACGCTGTTGCACGACATTCAGGAACTCCACCAGGCTTTCATTTCAAGATGCATGGCATTCAAAGGAGTGATGTGCTCAATTGTTCCATTTCCAGGCAGTGTAGCAGCTTCAGCATTAGCATTCAGAATTTCAGTGAACTTGTTCTTTTAGTTGATACTATATTACAATACTTAGTCCTTACCCTGCACCAAGCGCCAAAATAATGTGTTGTTCTGGACTGCTGGCATCTCAGTCCACCAAATGAAGCTTTCCTTGCCTATGGAGCCACCACCAGAGATCACACAACCAGAATTTTCCAAAGTAAAAGGAAGATGATGGCGTCTTGCAGTTATGAGAAATGAAATGATAGGAGCTAATTGCAAACCCTTTAGCATATAGCATATCTTCCTCCCTCCTTTTCGTTAGGAACCAACCACGCCTTCGGTTTATGCCTGAAGGTGCCTGACCTTGTGCAATGACGATGCAAAGTGGATGAGGCACGTCATCTTCAGACTTGACACTGTAAGCAGCTTGAAGTCGAGCTCCCTTGTTGAGGAAATACGTCCATTACTGCACGATACAAACAAGACAACACTATTTAGTCGATACAGATTCAAACAGCCGGTTGCAGTTAGTTTGGCTGCCGACGTTCTGATGAAAACTTTTGCTGGAAGCCTGCAACTCTGAACGCGCAGAACAACCTGAAATCTAGAGCCTAACAGAAAGTCTGGATTCTGAAAGACACACTAACTGACAGTAACCGGCGCACGAGCGCGACAATCAGATCCAGAGCCGAACGACGACGGCACAACGCAGCGTTTGCCTGTGAGAGTTGGCGGGCACGACCATGCGACAAGCCTCGGCCCACTCGGTCGGTACGTCCAGAGGCGGGGCCACAGACAGCCCGTAGAGCACCACACCGCCGCTCCCTTGTGATCGTGACCCTGCATCTGCTTCTACACTGACCTGAAAACACACAGCACACACTATTTTTTATTGGATTAAGTCCACTTTTAACTCCTAAACTATCGTCTTGGTCTAATTTATACCCATAACATCGAAACCGTCTAATACAAGCACCCTAACTATCAAACTGGTTTATTTTTGACACCTCGGCGCAGGGCAGGGCGGTTTTGCCACCATGGGACGGTTTTGTAGTGGGTCCCACCCCTCTCTTTCCTCCGATTCTTGCGCACATGAACGAGGCAACGGCGGTGAGCAGGCTACGGTGGCAGTGCGAGCTCCTCGCGCACCGGCGTCGTCCTGGTGGTTGCGGCCCTGCGAGCTCTACGCGCGCGCTCTGCCGCAACGCCACCCCCAACTCGCGAGCGCAACCGGTCCGCTCAGCCGTTGTCCTTTGCGCGGCGTCAAGGTGCGCACCCCTCTCCTTCACGCTGCGCTTGCGGTGGCAGGAGCGGAGCTCGCTTGCGGCTTCGGGGACGGAGCGACGGCCAGGGCAGAGGAAGGAGAGGGTGCCGGGAGGAGGAGGATGGAGCTGGAGCGGATTGGGAGCTAGTGCCGCGCGGTGCGGTCTCGGTCGGGTTGACCAGGCGCGGGCGGGCACGAGCTCCGCCTCAGCGCGTGCGGGCGCAGGTCCGCCGCCACCTCGCGCGAGCTCCCTGGCCGCGGGCACAAGCTCCGCCGCGGTACTCGCCGCACAAACCGGCTAGCTCACGCGCGCCGCGTGGCCATGCTTCGCCTTTGCTCCTTCTTCCCCTCGCGCAGAGCAGCAGTGCCACAGCACGGGGCCGCCATTGTCGTGCCGCGAGCTCGCCGTTCTCGTGCTTTCGTCCTTCCTCCGCCCAAATTGGCCACAACATCTCCTTCGCCGCCTCGCGCCACCCCTCCGAGCCACTTTACCCTACCCCGTCTGCCGCTGCAGGTGGCCATCGCCGGAGCCGCACCTCCAGGCACCGCCGCCGTGCGCGGCCCGGTCGGCTCGGTCCGCCTCCGGCCGGTCTGAGAGCACCAGCGGGTGCGCCTCGATGCCGCGCCGCTCCCCCGCCACCCCATCGCCAGCGATGAGCCTCCGCGGTCATCCCCGTCGCGCTCCACTGCTTCTCCTGCTCCAAACCCGACCAAGGGCCTCGTGCGAGAATTCAAAGAAAGTCAGGGTTTGATCGGTAAAAGCGCCAGAGTGGCTGACGCGCGGGTCACACATGGTCAAAACCGCTCCATGGTGGCAAAACCTCCCTGCCCTGCGCCCAGGTGCCAAAAGTAAACCAGTTTGATAGTTGGGGTGCATACATTAGACGGTTTCAAAGTTCAGAGTATAAATTGGACCAAGAGGATAGTTCAGGAGCTAAAGGTGGACTTAATCCTTTATTATTAGACGATGAGCACACACGCTAATTAAATGCACTTCTTGTTCAAAGAGCAAGAAAATTCTGTGCACCGCTGCTCACTTTGATGCCCTATTGCCCGGCACACGTCGCGAGCACCCCGGGCCGAGTCAAGGACTTCAACCTTGATGGATAGGTTCCACTATAAGAAACCCAACTAACTGATCTATGATCAGTTGTTGCCATCGGCCTAGTTAGATGCTTTCATGTACCACTAGGGTAGAGGCGGCCCAACAAGCACACAACTGGTCCTCCCTGCTCCTCCTGCTTTCTGCTCCTGCTTCTGCACTTGCCACGCCAGCCTCTTCTGTTCTTCCGACCTGAGGAGATCGCGCTCTGGGCCAAAGAGTGGCCCGAAAGGCGTCGCTCGATGTTGTCGTGTGCTTTATTTGGTAAGTATCGTTCCCAACACGTACTCGCGCTATAGCGCTTACCGCAACTCTAAAGCTGTAGAAGAAGAAATTTATGTATCTTAGCACGTGCAAACATATGATGAGTAACGAATAAACAAATTCTTACTCTGAGATCATTAACCATAGCTGAGTGTGGTGCCCCACTTCAAGGAAGTCGTCAGCGATAGGGGCAGATCGGGAGTAGGGGCTCAAGCCCCCCCCCCCCACCCACCCCACCCACACACACACACGCGCGCGCATGCGGCCAACCACGCCTATGAAGCCCGGCCCCCAACCCCCCCAACCCCCCTTGAAATTTTAGTCATATGAGAGAATATTAGGGGTAGGGGAAGAGGAGGTTTAGGCCTTGGTTCTATTAAAACTACAATTTTGTCTTCTAAAACAGTTTGAATTTAGCCTCCTAAAAACTTTTATTCTGGATCCGCTACTCATTGGAGAGGGCTGCTCTCTGCTCCACCAACGCTAGCGACGGGCCATTCGCAGGACGTACTCTTGACGTCGACGAAGACATGCTCGCTTCACTGTCGTCTTCGATCGATCGCGCTAAAGAAAACAATGGAGCCTTCACTCATCAATGCCTACTTAGGTATTATATACTTACTGATTATAGAAAGAGATGCAACAATAACTTGGGTGTGGCTGTCGGAGAAGTTTGCTCTCTCCTCCAATGCCAGGCCATTCGCAGGACGTATTCCGTGAAGTCAACAAAGACATGCTCACGAGGTTCTCTTTCCTCGGCTTCGATCGATCGTGTGCAACAACAATGGCGACCAGTATTGTCAGTGCTTTTGATAAGCGAAATGCACAAATAAAAAAGTTATATATTTTAGGTAATCTGTTGCGTTTGAAAGTCAATTGAAAACTTTTTATAGATATACAAATGAATCTGAGTTCCTAAATAAAGTAAAAGATACTAGCAACGCATTGGAAGATTGCATAATATATAATCACTTAAATAGATTCAAATCAACATGTACAACTAGCTTTTTTTTTGAGCAAAAATGTTCAACTAGCTAGCAGGCTGTAGCAATGCACAAACATCAAGGTACTACTTGGTCTTCACTACTCCTTCATTGCCAGCAAGGAGGAGGTATTTGTCTTTCCTCGTGAAAGTGGTCGCTTCGAAGCCGAGCGCGGAGGCGAGGTCACGCTGCACCTCATTTGCCACTTCTATGCTTGTCTTGCCGCCCTCGGTGCTCACCGGCTCCAAGAACTGGACGCTGTACTCTGGCCTAGGGTTCATGAGGAAGTACACGGAGTCCAAGCTCTTGGCGAGAGGCGACGTGGACGTCGCGTAAAATACGCTCGTCCGCGCATCGACCGCCACGGGGGTCACCTCGGCGGCGAGCTCGGCGAACAGCGGGCTGAACCGAAGCAGGTACGGCTCCCGGCACGTCGTCCCCTCGGGGCACACGACCACGTCGCCCCGCGCCAGCATCGACGACATCCGGCGCCGGTCCTCCTCGCGGTCTCGCGTCAGCCGCCGCAGCGGGATCGGGGAGAGCACCTCAGACAGGCGGCCCAGGCTGTACGACACCGAGGCGACGGGCCTCCCGAGCGCGCTGGCAATGCCAACCGCGTCGAGGAGCGTGCGGTGGTTGCAGGCGTAGAGCCTCCCACCGTGAGGCTTGTTGCCGGTGTCGTCGTCCGTTGCGGAAGTGGTGGTGGCTCCGATAACGCGCACCTTCACGCCGGTGAGGGCGGCAGCGACGGCCGACACGCGCCACGGGAGGAGGACGTAGATGGCGATGCGAATGACGGCAAGGACGACGCCGAAGGGGAAGTAGATGTACATGGCCAGCGCGGCCGCCGCCGTCGGCGTGAACGCCAGCCGGCCGTCGTGGAACACAACGGGCTTCGGGCCATAGCGGATCGATACCGTCTTCTCGGTTTGCTCCAGGTCACGCGCAACCCTCTCGGTGTCCATCTCGGTCATGGCTCCGTTGAGGTACTGTGCGCCACCCTTGAGCTCCATCCCGGCCACCGCGTCGAACCCCACGTACTCCTTCAAGAACGCCTCCACCATCACCGTCGGGAACGTCTGGCTGACGGCCACCACCTTCGCTTTCTTCGGCAACGTGCGGAGCAGCTCCTCGACGGCGTGCACGCCGCCCGGCGCCTCCCGGGAGAAGAGCTTGGGGAGCACGGCCCTGCCGAGCCTGGCCGCCTCGTCGCGGCGGAGCCCGCAGAAGGAGACCATGGCCATTGCCCTCGCGCGCGCGCCGCGGGGCAGCGCGCGCAGCACCGGGTAGAGCGCGAGCAGGACGAGGCCCCGTACGTAGCCGCCCGCCTCGACGGCGGCGAGGAAGTAGGGCGGGAACGCGGCGCCCGGCGACGGCTTTAGGAGCAGGGCGTCCGCGTCGACCACGAACCCGTTCTCGCCGAGCTGGCGAAATGCCGGAGGCGACGGCGATGCTGCTGCCGGTACGGCCGCGCCACGGGAGCAGCGGCGGAGGCCCGCGGCGAAGTTACGCCTCACGAGGCGGTGGATGCGGATCGTGAAGGTCCCGTTGGTCCGCGCCATGTTGATGTTGATTAGCTGCAAGTTGTTTGAGGATTTGATCTGCCCGCAGGTATATATATAGGGGTATTAATTGGACGCTAGTACGAACAAGACTTGGTGAAGGACAAGAGCAGAGCTAAAAGTGGAGTCGGACACGGGCGACGATGAGCTCTCACGCGGTTGAAGTTTACTACTGCGTGTCCGTGTCCGTGTCTCTGGTACCATCGTACTTATATTTTTTCTGTGTTCAAATCTGAATATAACAATTATTACTACTGTATCATATTGTCGTTCCACATGCTCTAGCGTACTGAAAAATTATTTTCTGTTTCAGTGGTATATAGTGAAGTTGTTCTAAGCAACCATTCATACATATGCATGCTCTAGTCAGAGTTTTGATAACAAGAGAATGTTATTCCAGTGGTACCCATCACCGAAATCTGAAGGCTATGCAGTCCGTTTTCACCGGACTCTACTGCAGGATAACAAGTGCTCATCGCGGCTAATGAGAGATTTTTTTCGTCTGGACCACATGCAGACCACAGATCACACGGTGTCTGCGAGGATCACAATGTTACAAGAAGCCACTTCGTGGTGTATCACAGGCGTCTATAGCCCTCAGCCAGACCCAGAAAAAAATAGCTTTTATGCAAGAGATCTGCGACCTCAAACAGCACATGGACGCGAGTTGGCTTGTACTACGCACGGACCCTAAGGGTGTGTTTGTTTCAGCTTCAGAATTAGATGAATCAGGTGAATCAGGTGAATCAGGTGAGAAATAGTGAGAGAGGAATAGTGAAGAATCAGTAGAATCAGCAGAGAAAGAATCAAAAACAAACGCACCCTTAATATATCAGGTGCAACAAAAGAATAATCAACGAGTCGATGTCAGGATGCTCAACAGGTTTAAAGCAACAATGACACCTTGCAATTGGTGCCGCTTGAGTTGCATGGGCGAAGATTTACATGGTGCAATGATCAAGATATACCGAAAATGACACAAATCGATCATTTCTTAGCATCCGTGGACTGGTTAAACATTTTTCCAAGAACTGATCTACAAGCATTAGCCTCTATGGGCTCCAATCACATTTTTTTAAACGTGCGCTGCCCGTGCCTCATTAAGAGAAGTGGGAAAATATTCAATACATATTAACATCCCTAGTAGCGAGTTGCCCCCAGGACATGTCGACAAACACATCAACACAAAGCACCGGCTAGAAACGGCGGAGCTCAAAGGGTCGTACTAACTTATGAATCTAATGGTGCTTCGAGCGAAGAGAAGAAAATATCCCCTAAACAGAAAAGAATGGCGCCAGGGCGCGATACCCTGCCTGAAGCCAATCCCTAGCATCCTCCTTGATCTGCTGAACCACCAGCGCCGGCATTGCTTGAACGTTATCGAACGTCCTCCGATTACGTTCCTTCCAAATCATCCAAGAGGACAGCATGACCAGGCAGTCGAAACCTGGGCGGCTTGAGGCCAGGGCCGAGGCACGGGAGCATAGCCACCAGTCGACCAGGCATTCATCAGGTCCAGGTGCTAGCTGAGTGGCGTCCACCTGTGCCAGCAGCCGGTAGCAGACCTCCCGGGTGTAGACGCAGGACGTGAGCAGGTGGTCGGCATGCTCAGGAAGCTGCGAGCATAAGCTGCAGTTGTCGTTGTCCTGGAGGCCATGGCGTTTGCGTCGCTCGGCAGTCCATAGCCTCCCGTGAAGCCCTAGCCAAAAAAAGAACTTTACCTTTGGGGGACAAGGCGCTGCCCAAAGCTCTGTAGCCCCCCGGAGCGTCACCCTGCCATTGAAGTTGGCACTGCAGGCGGATGAGCTGGAGTACTGGCCATCGGTGGTCCACTTCCAGACCATCCTGTCATTAGTCTCGTGGTCGAGGTGCATGTCCATCAACATTTTCCACAACTACAAGAATTGGGTCATGAAGACAACCATCGGGGCGGCCACGGCATCCCAGGCCCATTGGTTGTCTGTCAGTGCCTCTTTCACAGTGCGTTTTCTTCGACATCGCGACACGGCCTGGAAAACAGCTGGCGTGAAGAAGCACAGCTTCCCGGCTGGCGACCAACAGTCGGTCCAGAACCCGCCAGCTCACTGTTCCCGAGGATGAAGGTTGTGGAAGCATCGAACATTCCGACGATCTTATGCTTGGTGAGCGCTGGAAGCTTAGCCCAAGTAGCGTTGGGAGACTCACATCGTTTCCATTCCCAGCGAAGCCGAAGGCAAAGCCAAGGACCCGCAGGTCCGGCATCCCCAAACCGCCCAAGTTGCGCGACAAGCACACAACAGGCCATGCAACTTTGCATTTGCCGCCCGCGACGACCACGATTCCGGACCAGAGGAAGCCCCATCGGGCTTTGTTGATTGCGTTAATGGCCTAGCCGGAGAGAGCACAGCAGATGGATACATGCATCGGTATGGCGGACAGGGTCATGCGAGCCAGAGTCACCCCGCCAGCCGCATTGAGCAGCCTCGCTTTCCAGGTTGGGATACAGCCGGCGACCAAATCAACCAAGGCCTGCTCCTTGTCATGGCCAAGCCTGTGGATGGTTAGGGGGGGCGCCGAGGTACTTGTTAGGGAAGTCCTTGACCCGGCAAGGGAAGCACTGCAGTACCGTGGCCAGCTCGTCGTCGGGGCAGGTGATTGGCGTGAGGGTGCACTTGTCAGTGTTCGTCTCCAGTCCTGATGCGCCTGCGAATAGCTGAAGCGTGCGGCGAACATTTGTGAAATCCCATTCTGTGGGCGCGAGGAAGAAGACCAGGTCATCTGCGTACACCGACGCGCGGCTCCTCGTCGTCGCGCCTGGGAGTGGGGTCAGGAGCCCACGGCGGTTGAGCTCCAGCAACATAACGTTGAGCACCTCCATTACGATGACGAAGAGCAGTGGAGATAGCGGGTCGCCCTGCCTAAGGCTCCGAGCATGGGAGATGTGCTCACCGGGCCGACCGTTAACAAGCATCTTGGTGCCGGCACTACGCAGCATGGCTGAGATCCACTCGCGCCATCTTCCTGGAAAGCTGACCCACTGTAGCACCTCCAACAGGAACGACCAGGCGACTGTGTCAAATGCCTTGGCCAAGTCGATCTTCAGCAGCACCACGGGGAACTTCTTGGCGTGCAACCAACGGCAGGTGAGCTGCACAGTCTGGAAGTTATCGTGGATGCGTCAGCCACGGATGAAAGCAGTCTGGTTGTCCTTAATGATCTCCTCCATCCTCGGTGACAAGCGCATGGCCAGACCTTGGACGAACAGCTTCCCCACCGAGTGGATCAAGCTGATCGGGCGATAGTCGTGGAGGCCCTCCGGAGCATCCGTCTTGTGCATTAGAACCATGGTAGCCCCATTGATGTCATTGAAGCTACAAAAGTCGAGCTCCCATAGCGCCTGGAAGACCCTCAACACATCAGGCGCCACCATCGCCTAGGCCGACCTGAAGAACATCGTGGTCGACCGGCATCGCTTGCATGATCGCAGCCACCTCCTCGGCAGAGAAGGGTGCGACGAGGTCAGAGAGGTCCAGTAGCAAGAGGTCTAAGCGGTGTGACCGTCGGAATGGCTTGCCAAAGATGTTGTGATAGTATTGAAATACGATCCCGACTTTAGATTCCTCTTCCATGAAAGTGGCATCCTCATGATTGATAACTAATATGGTGTTCTTCTGCCTCCTGTGGCATGCCTGTAAGTGGAAGAATTTTGTGTAGGCGTCGCCCTCCTTCGAATAACGCGAGCGCGCCCTTTGGCGATCCATGGTCCTGGCAAGAGAAGGTAGGCCAAGGATCCTGGCCTTAAGCTCCGCGTGCCAAAGGAGCTCCTCGGTAGTCAGGCTCCTAGACTCCTGAGCAGTGTCCAGCTCATAGATAATAGCCTGAGACATAGCAAGCTATAGCGTGATGTCTCCCACGCAGGAAGTGCGCCAACTTTTCAGCGCGCGCGCCATGGCGCGCAGTTTCTGGTCCAGCGCCCTGCATGGGTTGGTGTCCTAGATCATTGGCCCCTAGGTGTTTTGGACCAAGTCCATGAAGCTGTCAATCCTGGTCCAAGACCTCTCGAAGTGAAAACGCAGGGCCACCCAATGGACTGTGGAGAGGATGAGGAAGAGAGGTGCATGATCGGAGGAGTCTGAAGATAGGCATCGCAAGTGATGGCAAGTGTGATGCTCGAGCCACTCCACAGAGGAGAGCACACGGTCTAGACGCTCCAACGTTGGGACCTCTCTCCTATTGGACCAAGTGTACAGACATCCCTATAGGTGAAGCTCCTGGAGCAGGAGGTCGTCACTGACCCGGCGGAAACGGCGCATTAGCGCATGGTCGAGCAGTCTGTTGTTCTTGTCCTGCGCCAGGTATATGAGGTTGAATTCCCCGCATATCATCCATGGATCCAGGCATGCCGCACGGATCACACGGATTTCCTGTAGGAAGGCTTGCTTCTCCTCCCGTGTAATGGGCCATACACATTGGTGAGCCACCATGGTTCGCCCGAGGACCTGAGCGGCTGCATCAACAAGGTGATCGAGTAGTGGCGCACCGAGTGCGCTGACGAGCACCATAAGTCCCGGCGCCAACAGACAGCAGCGCCTCCCGCCGCTCCCAGCACCGGCAGGGTGACGTAGTCATAGTGCGAACCTACTATTTCATTGTTCATGGAGGAGTCATACAAGGCTAACTTAGTTTCCTAAAGGCATACAATTGACGCTCGATGGTTAATGACTATCGATCGAACGGCGTCGCGTTGCGCAAAGCTATTGAGGCCCCGTACATTCCAGATGAGGACGTGATTGCTACACATTGGAACACAGGTGGTGGACCCCGAGGTGAGACAGAAACAACTAGTCTGATGAGGACGGCTGACCTGCCTAGCGCCCGCGACACTAGGGGAAAAGCGCCCCCATAGCCTACTTCCTCGCCGAGATACTGGTAGCAGCAAACACCTTATGGAACTCATCGTTGATCACCAGGTCAGGGACTTCATCAGCGGGTTTGCCTGTCCACTTGGAGAGCATGATGCACTTCACCTGCTTCTCTAGCTTCGAGTCATGGTAGACAGACTTGGCAGTGAGCTGCACAATCCTGCATGACATCCAATCCTCATCGTGTTCACAGTGACGCGAGCAGGTGGTGTGAGGCTGCGACGTGGACAATAGCGGTTCCTGCAATGGCAGACAGATAGAGTCAAAGAAGTTGGCGGCCGCGCCATCCTCAGCCCCCGTAGTTTCCTCCACCGAGTCCGCAGCCAAGGGGGCATCCCCATCAGAGTCAGGCCCATGTAGCTCCAGGTTGTTGATGGCCGGGGCAGGGGGCTCGTCAGCCCGAGCTACCACTGCCGGGAGGGGGGCGTCGGCGCCAACCTGGCTCGGAGCACCGGCAATAGTCTGGTTCAGCTCTGCGACCGCACATTCTACCCACCAGTCCACACGGGCCACCGTGGCGGTGTTTGAGCACATTGTCCATCCTGTAGAAGCTGGGGGGCAATTGCCAGGAAGCGGCTGACCAGCCTAGTCATCGGCAATGTCATGGGCCTTCAAACCCAGGGAGAAGGTGACTGACAGAGCACGCCATGAGCTGGTGGTAGAAGGTCAGCGGCGGGTGGGGAGGTTATCGGCAGTGACCTGGTCGTGCAACAGGCCGGTGAAAGTAAGTCCCCCTGGCGCCAGGGTCCTTTACGATGGCGTACGGGTCAGTGGCGGCGACTCTGGTGCCTAGCGGTCTTCCCACCAGGACAATGCGGCCTGGATGGTGCAGGCCACCACCCCGACGTGAGTTGCCAACGTGTCATCACTCGGGAAGTGGGGGGGGGTAGTCACCCATCGGGTGGCTGTTGCGGTGCCGTGGGTCAGTCGCTTCCGAGCTGTCGTTCGAGTTCCGGCGCGGCGTGGACCGATCGTCCTCGCCACCCCAGTCTTCATGCTCATCTTGGTTAGCCAAGCCATCTCCCCCATCGTCATTGTTGTTGTTGTCATCATCGTCCGCAGGCGGATCGTCCATGTCCTGATGAGGTGGTACGACACAAGGCGCGCACGTACCAGGTAGTATAGGCCGTGGTGCGCCACGTTGCGCACCCAAGGCTGGATCACTCGGGGATGAAGATGACCTTTGCCAGCTCAATGAAGGTCGGATGCCTGCATGTTGCCACCACAAAGAACTCTCTGTTGTCATCGACAGCACGGTCTCGGAGGTCGATCAGTTCAATGTCCGCAGAACAGGGGCCAAGCGCCGTCTGGGTGGTGGAGGTATTCCTGGCATACGCCGGAACATTTCTCAGCGCCACCAGGACATGGTACTCCAACACGCCGTGGACCCCCGTGACCATTCTGGACCATGGCTGCCAGCGCAAGGGCAAAGGTTGACCCCAGGGGCAGGATGCCGGAACACGGTCACAGTCCTCGCGGTGACTGAAACGGACAAGAAAGTCTTCAGGTTCATGCCTCCTGATGTCAATGTCTTCGCAGCGGATCTCATAGCTATTGAATAAGGCTGCTTCCACCATAGTAGTGGAGACATATGGACGTCTTGTCCCCCCAGAATAGCCACCAACGCGAGCTCGTTTAGCGCGTCCTCCGCACCCTGCAGCATATGGGAGTGTAGGAGGACGACCATCGGGGCACACTAGCCGACTGCGCCACCGAAAGGAGCCAAGGAGATTGCGCCATCAATGAATGGTGGCTCAACCACGGGTAGAAGATCTGCCGAGGTGGGAGGCGGTGGCAGAGGTGGAGGAGGTTCGACGCCCTCCTGCGGCGCTGGCCGGGCGCTACGGTCGGCCGGTAGGCATTCGGCCGGGTGACGACACGGCGGTGGCGGGGAGGAAGGTTGGCATTGATGCTGCACGAAAGTTGAGTGACCAGTGGAGAAAGACTTGCTAGAGATGGTGTCTGCGGAGACGGCGCTATGCCCCCAGGGCCACGGCGGTTGTTGTAACGCGGTCGCGCTATAACCCGCCGGCCGGCCTCAGTAGCGCACGGGGAGCGGGTACGTTTGGCGCTCTGGCATTCTCGGGGCGGGGGCCTGGGCCTGCGGCAGCCATGAGTCTCATGGCCCTCCTCCCCGCAGCGGAAACACCTTAGAAGGTAGTGGCACCGTGCCTTGATGTGGCCCGGGCGGAGGCACCGGAAGCAGAGGCCATGCATGTCTGGCGGGACAGGTCCGGGCCGACGACGGGGAAATCGAGGCCGGCCAAAGCGCTTGCTGTGCACTTCATAGAAGCCATCCTGGTCAGGCTCGCTAGATGTCCTCGCCGGGTGAGCGAGCCATGAGGCGCGGTGACCCGAGTTGGCAGAGCCCCCAGAGTACGCGGTCGGTGAGGAACGTCGTCGATGGGTACCGGTGGCGCCCTCCGGGTGGCCGACCAGTGATTGTAGCACCCTCGTCGGGTGAGCAGAGTTGGCAGAGCCCCTGGAGTGCGTGTCCGGGTGGCCGTCCAGTGATTGTTGCGCCCTGCGGGCTGCCTCCATGAAGCCACCGGGGCACTACCAGTGCCGGTGGCGACGGTGACGCCGACGCTTACTTGAGGTCAGGGGTCTCTTCCCCTTGTCCTCCGCCGCCAGCGCTGATTCAGGCTCTAGCTTGGAATCCGACTTCGAGTAGCACTTCGAGTCACTGAGAGCAACGCGCTCACCAGGACCGCGGTTGAGTAGCTCCTGGAGCAGGCCCGGCGAACCTACGAAAAACACCGATGGCGGTGGAAGGTCTTCTCCATCCTGATCTGCCCACCGCCGGGGAGAAGAGGCACCAGCCTCACCACCTCCGCGGGCAAGGGCGGCCAGCAGCCGACCAGGAGAAGTGGCCTCCAGTGCCTCTGCCACCTCCGACGGCCAATCGCGTGGCGAGCGAGGCGTGTCCTCCATGGCCGTAGCGACTGGATCTGGATCTGGATCTAGATCTCAACAGCCGCTGAGGAGAGCGGGGGGATGAGCAATGAGGAAGGGGGAGAGGGAGCACAGAGGGGGGAGGAGGGGGTCGAACCAGTGGGCGTGGGGTGGCGGTGGAGGCCTGGCAGCAGCTCGTCACCGGTGGCGGTCGGGGGTCGCCCCCTGGTCGCCCAGTCGCCATGCGGGAGAACCATCGTTCCTATATATCTACAAGTTCAATCTGGGCTCCAATCACTGCCCACTGTTCTTACAGGGTGACATGGATTACGAATTTTACAGAGGTTTTCGCTTTTAGGCTTACTGGACTAAAATGCCAGGATTTATGGAGGTAGTAAAGAACACCTGGGAGCAGCCGGTTAATACACAAAACGCATTGTTGCGAATGCATGTAAATCTCCTTCGAGTAGCAAGAGCATTGAAAATCTGGAGGAGAGCCCAGTTCAGCGAATGGAAATTGAGGTCGGCCATGGTGCAGATCATATTACTCGAATTAGAAAAGGCCCAGGAAAGAAGACCGCTCTCACCGGATGAAGTCCAATTTAAAAGTATCTCAAGGCTAAATCTTTAGGCTTCGCTGCTATACAAAGAGCAAGGGCACGACAACATTCAAGAATTACTTGGATACAGCAAGGGGGCTCAAATACCCGATTTTTCCATCTTCATGCTAATGCACGGAAAAAGAAACATTACATTGCAAAGATTAATTGCGACAGTGGGGTGGCTATTGCACAGGAAGACAAGATGAGGGTAGCTGTAGATTTTTTCAGCCAGGCAGTCGGTACAAGCACCACAAGAACGAGTCGACTGAACTGGGAAGCCATGGGATATGTACGCCACGACCTACAAGATCTTGATATGCCTTTTACTGAACTTGAACTGAGTGCTACAATCAAGGAACTATCAGCGGAGAAGGCGCCAGGTCTAGATGGATTTATAGGTCTATTCTACAAAACATGTTGGGACATCATAAAGGGCGAACTCTTGGAAGCTTTGATGGGCTTCTACACTCATAAAACATCAAAGATGGGGTTGTTCAATGAAGCTAATATTGTTTTACTCCCTAAGAAGTCGGATCTAGTGGCAATCACAGACTTCGGGCTGATCAGTTTGATAAACAGCATGGTCAAGATAATCACAAAAATCCTTGCTAAACGGCTTGCACCGCATATGAACCATCTGGTGTCACACGCCCAAAATGCTTTCATCGAACGTAGATGCATGCATGGCAATTTTCTCTATGTCCAACGGGTAATTCAGCTACTACACAAGAAAAAGTGTCAAGCCCTCTTTATAAAATTGGATATTTCCAAAGCCTTCGACTCGGTAGGATGTAATTATTTGATTGAAGTCCTGGAGGCTTTGGGCTTTAGCATGAAGTGGCGTGATTGGATATCAGACTTACTCAAATCTTCCTCCTCAAGGATCCTGATAAATGGAAGCCTAAGTAGACGCATCCCGCATGGTAGAGGCCTGAGACAAGGCGATCCGCTCTCGCCGCTTCTTTTTATTCGTGCCATTGATCCGTTGCAGAGAATCATTGAGCGGGCGGCGCACCAAGGGCTTCTGATGCCTATTCTACCAAAAGCTGCAAACCTTAGGCTCATTGTATGCCGATGACGCTGCACTTTTTGCAAACCCATCACCGACTGAGCTAGTTAGATTGCAACGCATTCTTGGTTTTTTGGGATTGCTCCGGATTGAAAGTAAACATGGCTAAGACAGAGATCTTTCCCATACGACTGCAGACCCAAGATGTAGAGTCGCTACTACAAAATTTTCCTGGAAAAATTAGTACCTTCCCCGAAAAGTATTTAGGACTGCCATTACACACCCGGAAGCTGAGGAGAATTGAGATTCAACCACTAGTTGACAAAGTAGGGGCAAGGCTGCCGGGATGGAAAGGACGTCTGCTATCATAACAGTAAGGGAAAGCCTGGTGAAGACTCTTCTAACAGCTGTGCCAATCTATCATCTCACGGTGTTTCAAACACAAAAATGGTTGATAAAGTAAATTGACAAAATCAGGAGGAGTTTTCTTTGGCGGGGTGAAACCCCTGACAAGGTGTGCGTTGGGCACTCTCTGTTGAATTGGCCATCAACATGCGCACCTAAGAACATGGGGGGCTGGGGATCCTTGGCTTGGAGCGGTTTACTAGAGCTCTACGGCTACGTTGGCTATGGTACCAGTGGAGACAGCTAGAATGAGCGTGGAGCCAACTGGAGGTACCTGTGATTCGACCAATCGAGATTTATTCAATGCTTCGACAGTAGTCATAGTGGGCAACAGAAGGAAGGCAAGTTTCTGGTCATCGAGTTGGCTTGATGGAGCAACAGCAAAGGGAATAGCTCCGACATTGTTCCACAAATCAAGAAGGAAGAGATTTACGTCCAACAAGGGCTTCCTAATAAAAAATGGATCGATCATGTTTACCCCCTTCGATCACCGCAGGAGGTGCGGGAATTTGTCTCGCTTTGGACAGTGGTGGAGACAGTAGTTTTGAACCCAGCCGTGGAGGATGAAATCAGATGAAAATGGACTCAGGATGGCAATTACTCGACCAAAAGTGCTTATTTGGTGCAGTTCTAAGGCAGATTCTCCCGCATCAAAATCACACCAATTTGGAGGGCGCACACAGAGGCAAACTGCCATTTTTTCGCGTGGATTCTATTGCACAAAAAGATGCTCGTAGCAAGTAATCTGATTAAAAGAGGCTGGACTGAGGATACAGATTGTCGATTATGTGCAAATGAACTCGAAACAACAACACACTTATGCAAGGACTGTCCTTTTACCAAGGAGGTGTGGAAAATTATCAAGCAGTGGTTATAACTAACAGCTCTACAGTCAGTCAGTGACTCGGGTTCTATATATAGTTACTGGAAAAGATGTCGAGCTAGGTTCCAAAAGTCCGAGCAAAGGAAGATCAATGGAATCTTTATTTACTTCTGGTGGAACATTTGGAAGGAAAGAAACAGGCGGCAATTTCAGTAAAATTCTCTTACTCCTATCCAAGTAGCGAGCTTATGCAAAGATGAAATCAGTCAATACAGGTTGGCCAGGTTCCCACATGGAGCAAATATAGAATGTAGTTTTTTCGGTGTTTTCTTTCTTTTCTAGGACCCCCGGGTGTACAGTTTTTGTAAAGGGATGTGTTTATCTTTTTCTCCGGTGTTCTAGTGGTGCGAGTAGTTCAGTGGTGCGAGTCGTGAAGTTGTGGAGTTGTAATCATTTTGGTATGTCTTTTTCCTTTTCATCCGTCTAATTGTCGTCCTTTCGAAAAAAAGTATTTGCTGGCCTGGTGCAAATTCTGGTTTCCATCATGAACGTCTTTGTCTTCAATGAGTATAAGCATCCGAACGGTTCGGTTTCATCGTTTAACTGCATCACAGTTCGGTTTGCAGGTTAGCGAGCTGACGCTGTCGTTCGCCGTGAATTTTTTTTAGAATTCCAAGGCAAAGCCCCAGTCTTTCGATTAACACCAAAAGACAATCATGTTTGACGGTGTAAGTTTTTATCATAGTAAATCGAACCGGACTGGACCGACGGTCGGACCACTAAAAGATCGAACCAAATCCTCCACCAGCCCGAGTCACTTAAAAGACCGCTCATGCAATTGAAACGGTAAAAACCAATTAAACCGACGGTTTTTTGCGGAACTGGTGAACCGGCCGGTTCCACTTGAACCACCCCGATCTGATTGATCTCTGCATGCAGTTTTGTGCGGAACTGTGGATGTGGGAACGCCTGCACCTGCCACTTCTAGCATGCAGCCAGCTGCCTTCTTCCTGCATGTTCACAAATTCTGGGCCCGCATGTTGCCGCTCCATGTTGGGAGATAAATGCACCTGCTACTTTGAAATTTGAACGGTGCATGGTGGTGCTGCTGGCTGCTGGGCTCTTTTGACTCTTTGGTAGTACGCGTTGAATTTGTGAACATGCAGGAAGAAGGCAGCTGGCTGCATGCTAGAAGTGGCAGGTGCAGGCGTTCCCACATCCACAGTTCCGCACAGCAAAACTGCATGCATTAGGGTTGCCGCTTAGGTTTTTCTAGGCCGAATACCTGCCCTGCGGCTGCGTCGTCGTCACGCAGGCCGCGATTGATGTGCCCTCTAATCTGTTTGCCATGGCAACGACGGGAGTTGGCGGATCAGGAGAGGGCAGCGAGGGCCCAAACCCCAATATGACGGACCTGTTCCGAAACCTCAAACTCACAGAGGAGGAAGAGACTGTGGCGGATTTTAGTGATGATGAAGATACAGAGGCCGTGTTGCCTGCTGAGTGGGCGTTGGTGGGGAAGGTATTGTCGCCGGTGCCGGTGCATGTTAGCACAGTGAGATCCGCGATGAAACCTACCTGGGGTAACCCGACCGGCTTTAAGATGCGAGCGATCGGTGAGAAGAGAGACAACTTGTTTGTGGTGGAATTCAGCTGTGCCTGTGACATGGAAAAGGTACGGTCCGAGTCGCCATGGATGGTTGGAAAATATTCAGTCTTGTTACAGGAATACAATGAGAAGCTGAGTGCGGCGGAGATAATCTTTGATAGCATGGAGCTTTGGGTCCGAATTCTCAACCTTCCTCTGGGTTGGATGAATAGGGCAAGAGGTACTAGAGCTATGGGTTTGATTGGACAGGTGATGAAGATGGACGTGGATGACGATGGCAAAGCTAGTCGCTCGTTCCTGCGGGCTCGCATTGCTATTGAAATTGATAAGCCAATCAGGCGAGGCGTGCTTCTCCGTATGAGTAAGAATGAGAAACCTCGATGGTTTCATGCACAGTACGAGAAGCTGCCCTAATTTGTTTTTCTTGTGGAGTCTCTCATGGCAAGCTGCCATATGATGTCACTCTCAGGGCACCGGAGGAGAAGAAACGTAGAATTCAGTCCTTCAAAGAAGCTGCTGCAGAATCTTTGGGAGTGGATCATCGTCAGGTATCAGGCAGGTTCGACAAAAGGCCAGAACCACGGAATACTCGACAAGGTCGGGTGATGGTTCTCATCATTCCGAGAGCATGGTTGGTGAATCCGAGGATCCAGAGGGGCAGTCCCCGTTGAAAGAACATGATGTAGTGGCGGGGCGAGGGGGCACCATTGGAGAGGCAAGTGCTGGAAGACAGCTTGACTTCCATGAGATGGATGGGACCGAATCTGGACGTACCCTACCTAAGAAAAGGAAATCTAAAAGGACGGTGGTACAGACTCCGGATTTGAATGACCCATTGGAATCAAATGCCATTGTGCTAGCTGGCTTAGTGAACTCCCGGGTAAGCCAGTTGGATACAAGTGCTGATAATAGCGGAGGGAGCATGTTTGAGACATTGAAGAAGCAGAAGAGAGGCAACTTCGAAATTGCGCGATCGGTTGCGGCTGTCGAAGACGGCCCCCACCGGGCACAATGAAACTCATGATTATGAACTGCCGGGGCCTGGGGCGGTCCGAGGCAGTTCAAGAAGTACGTAGCTTAATAAAGCTACATCGCCCCACTCTAGTGTTTCTCTCAAGTTCGATGACTCAGTGGACGTGCTGAGAAGAGAATTCAGCCTTCCTAATGGGCTAGGTGTCAGAAGTTTCGGTAGGGGAGGAGGGCTGGCCCTCCTTTGGACTCATGAGGTATGTGTCAAGCTGCAGAGCAAAGACAAGCGGCATATTGATGTGGTGGTCGTTGATCCAACATCAAACGTAGTATTATGGCGCTTCACAGGCTTCTATGGCAAACCAAGGAGGGAGAACAGGCATCGGAGCTGGGAATGCCTGAACTTTCTTAGCAACCAGGATGAAGCCCCTTGGATTTGCCCGAGGGATTTCAACGAAATTATGGATGCCCAAGAATAGTTTGGGGGAGTGACTAGACCCGAGTCAGATGGACGGTTTCAGAAACGCTGTCAGTATTTGTGGTTTTGTCGATCTTGGCTTCATCGACTTGCCCTACACATGGGACAATCGCCAACAGGGAAGCGATAACGTCAAGGTGTGACTAGACAGGGCCTTTGCAAATGAGGCCTTTATGGACAAGTTTAAGGATATTAAAGTGTGGCACGTGCAATCTACAAAGTCTGACCATTGTTGCCTTATTATTGAATGCAACCGTGGAAGAAGAAATAGACGAAGGAGGATAAGGAATTTTTGGTACGAAGAGATGTGGCGCCGAGATCCCTCGTATGTGAAGCTGATAGAGGATTCGTGGGGTGCTTCCTCTGATATCCATAATATGAATCAACTGTGCTCTACCCTGGGGAGAGTACAGTCGACCATACAGGAATGGGAGTACTCGGTCTTTGGCCCAGTGAAGCATGACTTGGCAAATTTGTGCAAAGAGCTAGAGGAGGAGCGACGCAAAACCCTCTATTCTGGTCCATCTCGACGCGAGCGGCAACTTATGTCTAATATAGATGAGTTGCTTTCTAGAGACGAGACCATGGAGAAACAACGTTCGAGAATCACATGGCTGATAGATGGTGACCGGAACACTAAGGTATTTCAAGCTAGATCCAAAGAACGAGCTAAATGCAACCACATCAGTGCACTGCATAATGCTGAAGGTGTTCTGGTTACGGATCAGAAGGATTTGGAAGACCTAGTGAATAACTTCTACATAGAACTATTCAGTGCACAACCTGACCTGAATATCAATGGAGTCCTCTCTCATGTTCCAACACGGATCATAGAAGAAATGAATGAATTTTTGGACACGCCTTTTACCAGGGATGAGGTAAAGCTAGTGTTGTCTATGATGGGGCGGGCAAGGCGCCGTGTCCGGATGGTTTCACAACGGATTTCTTCCAACACCACTGGGAACAAGTAGGGCCAAGCGTTACAAATGCAGTACTACACTTCTTGAATGGAGGAGAAATGCCCGCGGATGTCAATCGCATGACCTTAGTGCTGATCCCCAAAATCAAGAACTCTCAAGACCTGAAGAATTTTAGACCAATCTCCCTCTGCAATGTCATCTACAAGTTGTGTTCTAAGGTGCTTGCTAATAGGATCCGAGGCTTTCTTGATGATATTATTGCTGTTGAACAGAGTGCTTTTGTCCCTGGTCGGCTTATCACGGACAACGTCCTAGTGGCGTATGAATGTATTCACTATCTTAAAAGGAAGAAAGGGATGAAGGGGGGCTGCACTGTCAAATTAGACATGGCTAAAGCCTACGACAGAGTGGAGTGGCCCTATCTTCAAGGCATCATGCTACGCCTGGGTTTCTCAGAGGCGTTCGTTTCAATGGTAATGAGGTGTGTCACTTTGGTTTCTTTTTCCATTCGGGTCAATGGTCAATTATTTGAACCTTTCGGCCCGACACGGGGATTGCGACAAGGTGACCCTATCTCTCCGTATCTGTTCCTTTTGTGCTCAGATGGACTGTCATGTTTGTTAAAATCGGTCGGTCCAGTGCATCTCTCAAGGGGAGTACGTGTTGGTGTTCATGCCCCCTGGATTTCGCACTTATTATTCGCGGATGATTGCATTATCTTCTCCGAAGCATCGCAGATAGGGGCTAATCGATCACAAGGCATCCTGGACACTTTCAGTAGGGGCTCGGGGCAGTTGGTGAACAAGGAGAAATCAGCTATCTTCTTTAGTTCCAATTGTAAGGATGAGGCTAAAGCTGAAGTGAGTTCGGTTTTACAAATTGATAATGAAGCCTTGGCGGAGAAATATTTGGGGCTTCCTAAAGCTCTAGGTTGCTCAACCAAGGAAGCATTTGAGTATATGCCAACTAGATTGAGGAAACTTGTGGGGCATGGTCCGGGAAGGAGAATAGTTGGGCTGGAAGGGAAGTTTGATCAAATAGGTCGCTCAGGCCGTACTGACATATCCAATGAGCTGTTTTCTTATTCCAAAGGATTCCTGCAAGAAAATGAAATCGTTTATATCAAACTATTGGTAGGGTGGCTCCGCAGTTAACAAACGTATGCACTGGCAACGTTGGGAGCTTGTTACTCGGCCAAAGATTGATGGAGGAATGGGTTTCTGTGATCTGCACATGTTTAACCTGGCTATGTTGGGGAAGCAAGCTTGGAGACTTCTAACTAGGCCAGATTCACTTTGTGCAAGAGTTTTGAAAGGACGATATTATCATGATACTGGGTTTCTGTCAGCTACAAGAAAGAAACAGGCTAGCCAAACATGGCGAGCCATCCTGGCTGGCAGAGAAGTGCTACAGAAAGGGATAATAAGAAGAATCGGTGATGGACATACCACAAATATTTGGCGCGATCGATGGATTTCGAAACATTTTGATGGGCGTCCACTGGTTGCGGCTGACAATCCAATGGTCACCATGGTGTCTGATCTACTGACTGTCAGTGGAGGATGGAATGAGGCGCTGATCCAACAACAGTTTGTGGATGTTGATGCCCATGCTATCCTGCGTACCCCGATCAGAGGAGCGGGAGAGGACACCTGGTCATGGGAGCTGGAGAATCATGGTCACTACTC
The DNA here is from genome assembly GCA_023333625.1 of Bothriochloa decipiens. NCBI lineage: Eukaryota > Viridiplantae > Streptophyta > Magnoliopsida > Poales > Poaceae > Bothriochloa > Bothriochloa decipiens. Next base: position 7,480,904 of record CM041641.1, read on the forward strand.
GGTGCGGTCTGCATATCGGTGTATCTATAATGAACAACAGCACCAAGATGACCATGGAGCAGCATCGACCTCGGAGGATCCCACATGGAAACGCATTTGGCGGCTGTGCGTTCCCCCGAAGGTGAGAGTTTTCTGGTGGCGCGTAGTGAAGGAATTCCTGCCAACTAAAGGAGCCCTTCATCGACGACACATTGAACCAGTCCAGTACTGTGACATATGTGGTGCTGAGGAGAAGTCTATCAGACATGTCCTAATGGATTGCACAATTGCCAGACGTTTTTGGGAGCAAACTCGGGCTCTGACGGGAGTTAAACTACCGATGCTGCACCCACGGACGTGGGCAAGGGATTTGATTGATCCAACACACTGCCCGGAGAGAGCGGCTACGATCATTCTCTGTGGCATGTGGTCTCTTTGGATGGGCAGGAATCAACGGAAACATGGTGAACTCGAAGTCCCAATGAGAAAGGCGGTAGAATGGGTGAAGGACACTGCTTTTGATCTATGGCAACTCACGCATGCAAACAAAACCAAAGGGCAAGCGAGAGTGTTGCAGCATTGGAAACGTCCACCACTGGGCTGGATTAAATGTAACGTGGATGCAGCGTTTGTCGCGGAAGAAGGCAGAGGGGCAGCTGGAATGGTTCTCAGAGATGATGCTGGGCGAGTGTGTGGCGCGAGGGCGAAGTGGTATGACCACTGCCTTAGTGCCTTGTCCACAGTAGCAACAGCTTGCCGGGATGGAGTCCAATTCGCCATTGATCGAGGAGTGTAGCGACTAGTCCTGGAATCTGATTGTCAGGTACTCGTAAACTTGTGGGAGAATCGTCGACAACAAAACTCTGAAATCGGCCCTCTCCTACAGCAGATTGAAGCCTCAAGTCGGAGCTTAGTTGATTTCTCTTTGATTTTCTCATATAGAAACTGTAATAGTTTAGCTCATGAATGTGCAAAACTTGTATCCCGTACACACCAGGTGGAGGAGTGGCTTTTACCACCACCGGTGCTACGGCGTATTGTAGAAAACGATCGTAACCATGTTCATGATCAGTAAATGAAGCTCCGGCTGTTACTCAAAAAAAAAAAAAAAAAGCAAAACTGCATGCATAGATCAGACCAGGGCGGTTCAAGTGGAACCGGCCGATTCACCGGTTCCGCAAAAAACCGGCGGTTTAGCCCGGTTTTACCGGTTCAATTGCATGAGCGGTTTTTTAAGTGACTCGGACCGGTGGAGGCTTCGGTCGGTCTTTTAACGGTCCGACCGTCGGTCCAGTCCGGTTCGATTTACTATGATGTCACCTGGTCATCTGAAATCAACCTTTGTCATTCCGCCTTTTTTTCTACACTAGTCGTGCTGCATTTGCAGCACAAGTTGAAAGAGTTTCACATCCACTACCAGTTCAGAGTGGATGAAAAGTATTTACCTTGTGTACTCTGGCAACGTTTCAAATCAAATAGAAAAAGAGCTATTGGATTGAATAGCGGACCGTATCTAGGCCTTGTACTGCAGATGATCCATGGGCCTGTTTGTTTCCTTGCACCAAGGTGGCGCGCATGAACAGAGGCGCCCAAGTAGCAGCTTCCCTCGCCCTTCGCTCGAGCAGAGAACACATGTCATCGTCGCACCGCTCCCGCTCTCCTCGTCCTCTAGCGTGGTGCCACAACATCGTCACGCTCCTCGTCTTCGCTCCGTGGTATGGTGGCAACGGCTACGCGGCACTCACGAAGAAGGCGTTATCAACATCACTGATCAATCATCACCTCAAGGAAGATTTGCGTTTCGGCTCCGAGCATCACGTTTCCTTATCATAATCACGTCGCACCTGACACGATTGGCTCTTGCAGTCTTGCGTTCGAAACCGCGCCCGACCCGACGAGCCGGCGGCCCGGCCTGGCTGGCCCGTGAACGCGACGCGCCCGATCGAGATCAACGGGCACGGCCGCCGGTCCGCCCGACGCCACCCCGCTGGCTAGATCGCTGCGCGCTGCGCTTTTGCGCGGGTAACCAACCAGTCGTGCAGATCCCTTTCTGCTCATCAATTCCCGTCCAACTCCTGCAAGCGAAAGGCCGGCAGGGAGCCCGGCGCCCCGGCCCCGCCAGGGTGGACGCCCGCGCGCGCCGGCCGTTCGCGTCCGCGCAAGCCGAGCCGCCCATCACCGTTTCTGCCGGGACGAGCGACCCGCGCGCTGCTGGCCGGTGGCCGCGCGCTCGGGCACGGCAGCCAAGGTTGAACGGTGCCTGAGCCTGAGCTTTCGTGGCGCGTCTCTGAAACGAAATGAATGCTGGGTGCGATGCGATAGCTATAGCGACATTGATTTCGCGGCAGGCAATTCTCCCGGCCGGCTGCGATGGTTGTTGACGCCGACGCGACGTGTGGGCGACGGCCATGCTTTGTTCCAGTCTCCAGCTAATTGAGAGGTGCTGCTCTACTCGATCACTCCCAGCTCCCAGATCTCTCACTCTCCTCGTCCTCCTGTGCATGTGGGCTGTGGTCCTGGCGATGGATGCCGGACGACAGATGGTCTCTTTGCAGTTTGCTTGTGCAGGTGACGCTGTAGGTCCGGCAGAACCATCAGGACTTAAATCTCGTCTGCATCGTGATAAGCTCGGAATGAATTCTGATAGGCTAGCTCTCATGGAGGAGGACTCGCCATCAGCTTCAACGTCAGAAACTAACTTCACTCAGCAGACAGAGAAAACCGGGCATGGAGATGGAGTAGTGGTAACTTACATCTGTTTACCAAGGAATTTCCCAGTGTGAAGAGTGGCAAAGCTGGGCATGGAAACCTGCATCTGTTTACGAAGCAATTTCCCTGTCGAAATTGCTGGTTAGTCAACAGGCAGTAGAGAGTGCAGACTTCTTAGTTTAACGGAGGTACTATCAGTTCGTGTTTAGCGGCACGCAAATGAGACGTTTGTCTCATCCCCCAACACACCCGAAAAAACAGATCAGTCAAATGAAGCAGCTAGAAGCTCCTTCATTTCTTCGTGAATGAGCAATTGCAAGCAGAAAAAGTACGGATGACCATTATGCCGTGAACTTTCAACTCATCACGAATCAGGGAAAGCTACGGAGATAAACTTCTCACGAAATGCACTGGTTAGGGATCACGGATCAGAACATAATCTACAAAGACAGTGACTTCCTTTCAGCAGAAACACATGATGTAACTTGCTGTAGAAGTGCAGATACCAGTATGATATCTATGATCATGATTGGCCATCATTTGACCCTATTGATATTTCCACCTCATCCCATGCATACAGAAAGATAATTCCTTTTTACCTAGGGTACTGACATGAGAAAAAGATACAGAACATGCTAATCCTCGTTCATTCATGGTACTATATACCTGAGAAAGCATATTCAGAATCAGACTTTAGTACTAGGATTGTAGGGTGATAACAGATCATGTACATCGCTGTCTCCAGATCAGGGAGATATATGCAGATATGGACAGAGTTTGAATCTTACCGGGTGACATGTTTTCTTTTGGGGAGGAGTGGTGTGTAACAACCCTAGAAATCCGGTCACCGAAAATACGGGCTTTCAAAATTTTTTCTAAAGTTTACCAGCGAATGGTGGATGTCATGTAGGAAACCCGCCAATAGTTGCACAAATAGCACTCAACGTTAGCCCAAGCATTGCATTTAATAACCAGAGTTTGATTCGCCTCTTATTCGATTTTATGTGATGTTAATAAAAATCGAATAACCTTTTAATACATGTATATATATATGCCTGCTACCGACCCCCGCGCTGGCCCAGCTAGCGGCCCAGCCCCGTCACGCGCTCGACCGCCGGCGCACACGCGCTCGCCCGCACGCGCACGCGCATGCACGCTGGCCTGCCTGCCCGAGCTCGAGGCCCAGCTCGGCCTGCTGCGCTGCCGACTGCCCGCTCGCTCGCGCGCTCGCCCGACCTGCCTGCCCGAGCTCGAGGCCCAGCTCGGCCTGCGCCCGCGCGCTGCCGCGTTTCGCCCGCGCGCGCTCGACCGTCCGCCGACCGCCGGCCCAACAAGGCGGCCCACCAAGGGCCTGCCGCCGGATGCGCCCGCGCCCCTCCCCCTTTCTCTCGCTGACGCATGAGACCGTGCTGTCAGCTTCCACCTTTTACCACTTCTGGTCGACCGCACGTCGCGTCCGTCGCACCATTTTTGTGCACCGCGCGCCTCCGCCGTCCGCCCGAGTACGGCCGCGTCCCGCGTCGTCCATCTAACCGCCTGCTTGCACCGCGCTTCACCGAACCCTAACCCTAATCGTGGCCGCGCACAGCCGCCCGATGGGCATCTTCTGCCTCCGCCGTCCATGGCTGGCCGCCGTGCCTATTTAAAGAGGAGCACCCTGGCCTCTAGGGTTTCCCCATCGCCCCGCCGTCTTTGTGGAGACCCGCCGCCAGATCAGTCGAGCGAGGGAGAGAGAGAAGAAGGGAGGAGCAGGAAGGAGGCGGAGCTAGAGCGCTGCTGCCGCAGCCGCCGTCCGCGCGCTGAGGAGGACCTGGAAGCGCCGCATAACCGCCTCGACGCCCCGGCTTCACCTTCCCTGCACCGAGCCACCACCAAGCCCGCGTCACCTGCCTCGACCGTCGCTACGCGGGTAAGCATCCCCGCCCTCGCCCTGCTCGGCCATGGCCGTTACCAGTGCACCGTCGACGTTCTTGCTCCCCTTACCCCTGTTTCCTTCCTTACCGCGACCGATAGCTTCACCGTAGTCTAGAGCACGTTTTTGGCAACCTCTAGGAGCCGGCACAGGCCACAGTTGGAGCCACGCACTTTTGCAGCTCTGGCCTCCCCGGACTCTGGCCGCCGGAGCGTCCGCCGTGGCCGCCGAGCCGCGCACGCCCCGCCGTGCCTCGACTAGCCCCGGTAGCTAGCTCATGGAGATCCCAGCTTCTCCAATCGAGAGGCAAGAAGGAAGATGGAGACCAACGCCCGGCTTCGCCGGCAAATTTGGCCTCGCCGTCGCCAGACGCCGCTGCCGCGCCTCGCTGACCGCCACCGGCTTGAGGGTCGATTTCCCCAAGTTGGAGCACCTAGCCGGCCAGCCGCGTAGCTCAGCTAATCACCCGACTAGTCGAGGGTTCACCCGACGAGTCGAGGGTCCGTCCGACATTCGTCGAGGGTCCACCTGACAAGTCGAGGGTTCACCCGACGAGTCGAGGGTCCGTCCGACATTCGTCGAGGGTCCACCTGACAAGTCGAGGGTCCGCCCGACGAGGTCGAGGGTCCGCCCGATGAGTCGAGGGTCCGCCCGACGAGTCGAGGGTCTGCCCGACGAGTTGAGGGCCTGGCTCCAATCGAGGACCTTGCTCCAATCGAGGACCTTGCTCCAATCGA
>CM041641.1:7486250-7544103 GCA_023333625.1 Bothriochloa decipiens
TCCAATCGAGGACCTTGCTCCAATCGAGGACCTTGCTCCAATCGAGGGCCTGCTCGAGTCGAGGGTCCGGCTCGGGGCCAGAGGGTCGAGTCTCACCGGATAACTGTTCTTGAGGTCTGCCCTTTCGTGCGAACAAAGTCCGTCTTCGAGGGCATGCCCGTTCGCCAGGCGAGGCTTCGTTCTCGAGGCCAGTCCGTTCGCCCGAGCGAGCTCCGTTCTCGAGGGGTCGACCGGACCGCCCCCCTCGAGTGCACAGTGGCCGACCCAACCTGGCCCAGAACCAGCCCCGTCCAGACATCCGAGGCCCGGTCGAGACCGTCAACGTTGACCGTTGACCTGGCCCCACCTGTCAGTGACCAGACCCGTGGTCCCCACCTGTCAGCCACTAACTGGACCGTCGACACTGACGTCAGCATAACGTCAGCACATCCCCAGCTGCACTGTTCCTGCGCGCCACGTGGCCCAATCAGGAGTTGCCACGTGTCAGCTCCAGGTTAATCTGCCCTTTTTCTTTTTCCGAAAGTAGAATAAACTTCGGAAATTCATAACTTCTTCATACGAACTCTGAAAAATATGAACCAAGTGTCCAAATTTTCATAAAAATAAGCTCTACGTCATAGGCTTGTGTATGAGTGCATTTGGAGTTATGGAATTTTATTGCTTCTTTGTGTTGACTCTATAGGAGCCGCTAACGCGGCTATTATGTCTCGTTTCAGAGGAGGATCAGCTTGAGGAGGACGACTACGAGTACGAGGAGGAGCTCGGTGACGACTTCACAGGTGCCACACCCCACCCAACCTCGTAGATCCTATTACGCATGGCATAATATCTAGTTGCTAGTGCTTTAATTATGAATATCACTTGATGATAGGTTGCATGGTAGAACTGCCTGATGAGCCTTTACCTTGTCGCAACCTTACTCCTGCACACCTGCTGATAGGCTAGACGCTTGCTTATTTCACTTATGATGCTTTACTTCTACTACGCTTATATCTGTGTGATGATGATGCGTGGTGGAGAGTATGGTCATATTGTTAAGGCACGTGGTGCCACTTTACTCGGGGAGAGTGCTGCGTGCGTCTTGGGTGTGTGGTGAGGGTTGAGTCGATTGGACAGGATTCTATGATGAGCCATGTGGGCGAGTCTTGCCGGGGAATGTGTTCTGGGCATTCCTGTGTGAGGTGCTTGTGGCGGGCACATTGTGATGCATAAGGAGATCCCGGGGGTGCGAACCTTCGTGGAGCGAAGCCCCGGGTAGAAGGTGCTGTTGTAGCACGGACTGTTGTAGTCCCAAAAGAGAAGATAATCCTGTCTGATCCCCCCTAGGACCTGATATCTCTTGAGGACCGGAACCTTGGGACTTACGTGCTCACCACTCGCTCTTGAATGGGCGGGAGACGGATGTCCGACTAGCTAGGATGATGCCACTACTACTAGGTTGTTAGCAGAAAGTGTCGGGAGGTACGGGCGTGGAGACCCACACCCTCCTTAGACAGCATAGTGACCACGGGGGCCCGGTACTATGTCTCACAGTCTCAGTGTGCCGGTGGTACCTATCCGGGATGTCCCAGTACTGAGTGGTAGGGTGGCATCGCACCGGTTAGAAAGCAGCCGGAATCAGCTTAGGCGGGGCACCGCCGATGATAGTGATCTTGTGGTTACGGGAGTACACGCTCTGCAGAGTTTATGAATCTATATATAGTCCGTGGGCCACTGGTATGGCTCTTTCCTAAGACCCACGCTTCTCGGGAGTAGTGAGAGGAGTCCTTCTATTTCTCCCCCTGGTGTTACCCTTCCGGCTGTGAGCCGCTGAGACAGGCTCCGAGAGGGAGTCGGACCTGTCGACTGAGTGCGAGAGGGTGAGATGTGTGTGATGGTGATGGAATGGGTTTGGATGTGTGGATGAGATGGATTAAAATTTGATGAATTATATTATATAATATTTGTCACTGTTTGCACAGGAAACTACAGCCACATATTAGGTCGATTTGATTATATCCTTGCATCCCACCAAATACTACATAGCAAAAGCAAAGCATAGGGTGGGAGATGTGGCCAGTACAAACCGTACTGAAAATTATTTGGCAGGTGAGCCCGACTACGACTATGACGACGAAGAGGAGTAGATGTCTCGTTCCTACGCTCAGGCTTCTTTTTGGAGAATTTTATTGTACTTCCGCCTTCCGCAGCTGCCCCAGAAGCTGCTGCTACTCTGATAATCCCGCCAGTGTGGCGATGAACTATTTATGTAATCCCTTCTAATTGTATTCTTTTGTTCGATGTATGGATCCTGTATCGACTATTGCGAGATAATGAGATGGTTTGATGCTTCGAACTATTATATTATCCGCCATTCTGTGTATTTTCCCTTCGTGGAAAATTGAGGATGTTTCATGGTGTATATATATACTATGAGCAGGAGTATATTATTTATGTGTGGTTTGGTATCAACATACGTGATTACCATGAAGTCGACACAAATCGGTGCAAATTCTGGACGCAACTCTCGGTGAATGCAGCAGCATCAATCCTATCGACGGAGTTAGCCCAGAATTCCCAAGCACGCTTTCATTCAGAAAACCATGCACAACTTCCTTAGCCCTGATGTCACCGCTGTAGCATCAACATTTATAGGCCAAAATTGACTGCAAACCGCGATTTTCTTTCACAACATCGGAAGGAAAACGGGTGCAAACCTTTCAGTTATGCAGCACAAGTCAATGAGGTCAACAACCAGCAAGCTAGCCTATTAGCTAGCCCACTGAACTCCCTCCGACAGTCTAGATATGAAATTAGTTTCAGGCTTTCAGCACACGTTTAGCCGTCAGCCCCATCACCTATGGACATGTGAAATTGAAGTAGCAGGTCTAAGAGACACCGAAAGAAATGACAAACAAGTTCAGGGAGTGTCGTGTTCAAGACTTAAAGCCTTCAAGGTAACAAAAACCAAGCACTGCAATTTATCATATGCTACATTACAAAACTGTCAAAAAAACAAACACTACTACTACAAAGGTATGAAAATGTTTCATGAGTGCGCATCTCCAAGGAATGTGTACCCTCATCTAATACGTAATCCATGCGATTGATGCATGCAATTGCATATGCATGAACTATTCGTTCACAAAATCATAAGACTAGAGGCAATGGTCTGCTTCTGCACCTCTACCTTATATGACCCAGTTGCGCGTGCTGCGCTGCTGCGTCTGCGTCCTTAGCTGCTCGTGGAACCACATGATGAACTCGTCGGCGCGCCTGTCCACCGCGCTCTTCAGTTCGTCGTTGTCCTCCTCCCTCGCCGGGTACGGCGAGTCCGTGATCCGCACCTGACGCGGCGCCGACCCGACCGCCGCCAGCGCCGGCCACGTCGCGGCGGCGTCAAGGTACGGGTCCAGATCGCTGTCGTCGTAGCCATAGCCGACGACGCCCGCCGCCTCTTCCTCGGCCACCTCCTCCACGTCCATGAGCGCGAACAGCCTCGTCACCGCCGCGGCCGAGCCGTAGTAGTGCTCTGCTGGCTCCAACGACTGCTGGTCGTCGTGTCCCTTGTCGGCGGCGGCGGCGCGGCTCTGCAGGCGCAGGCGGCGCTTCTCCTCGCGCCGGCGCTTGTGCATTGGCGTGCTCTTGCAACTGGTACTTGCACACGGAGGCGGCGGGGTCCATGGACCGGCACGACAGGGACGACGGGGCCGTGTGCCTCGACGACACGCGGCGGTGGCCGTGGCCGCGCGGGTACGGGTGCACCACGGCGGCGGCGGGGTCCATGGACCGGCACGACATCGACGACAGGAACACCAGCGCCGGGTTCTCCTCCCGCTCCAGCGCGGCGAGGCTGCTGCGGCGGCGGTGGCCGCGGCGCTTGCTGCCGGAGAGGAGGCTGTGCAGGTGGACGCCCAGCGCGGCGAGTTTCGGCTGGTGCTTCTTGATGAGGACGAGGTAGACGGCTTGCATCCCGCGCCACACCTTCTTGGAGATCACCGCCGGGGCGTCGCCGTGCGGACATGCTCTAGCGCTTGACTCCATCGGCGACGACTGCCCAGTACTCATCGATCCCATTTTCGTTTTGGAAACCGCTGCCGCTGGCGATCTTGGCCTTGTCTTTCAGGAAATGACGGGAAGGAATGAATAACTGCAAGGAGAGGATAGGCGGTGAGAGTCGTATTTAAAGGCAGTACGCGACATTAGCGGTGGCCGTTGGGCCTCCGTCTCCATCTTTTTCTTTATTTATTTCTTTTTTTGGAATATCCAGATCACCTAATGCTCAAAGAAACAGCCAAGCACATAAAGTTGTTAAACTGCTTGTTCAATTCGAAGTTAATTAATAGTGTAAAATTCCTTGTATTTAGGACTACTAGGCAAACATAATAGAATGTCTCTGTTTTTTTTTTTTTTGAATCTAGAATGTATGTGTACTGTCCTTTTGTCTTTGGTTCGTGATTGAGATTGGTTCTGGCACAAAAGCTATATTTGTATATTTTATTATGTTTTTAGACATTGTATATATCTAAGTACATAACAAAAAACTATATATGTATCTAGAAGATTTAAAATGTCTTGCAATTTGAGATAGAGAGAGCACTACTTTTTGTATGACCATTTGAGACCTATTTATATAAAATTCATGTGTTTTTCCTACGTTCTATACATACAATCGTGTCATATTTTTTATATTTTTCATATGGACTCAGCTATAACATCTGACGTTCCCGCGGCAACACTCGGAATATTCACCTCGTTATCATAGAAAGCAGTGGAACTTTGATGAGCCGCCACTGGGTCTAGATACCAAGCTAGCTTAGCTCAGCCCAGCCCATTACCATAACGAACTGGCTTGTTAACCGAGACGAGCAACAAAGGTGATTTGGCTTGGCTCATTAGCAGCTCTAGGTAGCTAGCATGTCGTTAAGCTAAATTAGTCAAAAAAAAATTAGGGCCGGGGGGGGGGGAGGTGTGGGGGGTATTATGTCGTGTCGGGAGCTCTCTTCAGTCGTTTCCTACGGTACGTCACTAGAGATAAAAGAAAATTAGGCGCAGCTCCGATCCAAGAACCGGGCCTTTGCACTGCATGCTCGGCCACCGCCACGCCGAACGCCGGCGTTCGCCGCCTGCATGTGCATATCAGCATATGGTTGGTCATCACATGATAACGATCCACGACTGGGTGGCCTGCATTCCTCCTCGTCTCTCTCGCCGGCATATGCGTCATCAGCTGCCAGTGCCCAACATGTCCAGTTCCTCCACGGAGACGCGTGAAGAACGAGCTCGTCTCTCGGAGGACGCGGCTGGGATAAGGAACACATTCTCCATGCTCTGCGCCTTCGAGCGGGAGTGGCCTATGGCTAATTGGTTATCGCCAACCTGCTCGCCAACGCCGAACGCGCCATCGCCGAGTGAGGTGGCCTGGCCTGGCGTCGTCCAGATACGGTCGCCATCACCCTGATGGCCTGATAGAGTGATCGGCTAGCTGATCCGCGCCATGTTCGCCGCTTGGGCGGCGCCAAAACAGAGAAAAGAAGAACGTGGGGGGAACTAAATACCGGCCGGCGTGACAGGACGGATACGTACGCGCTTCTTCGCGAAAAGTAGCAGAGTTCGACGGAGCTTTGTCAACTTCTTGTTTTTAGTGAGCTGCTTTACCAAGCTGTCAGAGAGATCAAATAGGGAGTTCATTTTACCAAATTCATGGAGGAGTTGCTCTTAGAATACAACGGGAGGCAGGCATACACTATTAAGGTCATTGTTCATTATTACGTTCTAATTTTCAGACGATTTGTAATACAGGAGGAAAGTCACTGTCCAAAATTAATAACAGTAAAACAGCCGACCAATAATACACAACCAATGGCCAGCTCAAATCAACGGCGATGAGTACGACCAACAGCGCGCATCTATTCCCACTGTAGAACCCAAATACTAACTGAACCGTTTCCGTTCAGAAAAGACTAATTGGACTCCTCTTCCCTTCCGAAGTATATGATTCATGTAGAGTACAGTACGAAGTCCCTGTCGTACTCATCGTTGGGAATATACCCTAGAAATAATCATAGAGATAATGATATTCTAGTTGTATCTATGACATACATAAAGTGTTCATTGAATATCCATTATAGACAACTTATGTTGATTGGCAATTATGTGAATTGTTTGTGAAACTCAATTACTTGAATGTTATTCTAAAGTTGTCCCTGGTCGGCGTTCTTGCGAGGACACACTTGAATATTAGACCAGCACATGTATTAGTTGATGGCTATGTTTCACAAGTCATGGACATGGAGATGTCAAACTAATATGTGGGCATATGTGAGCATGTAGGCTGGACTGACCCGACATGAGAAAGTCTCTATTCACGTCATATACGTTATGTCCTTAGATCTGAGATTTTGGTATGTACTCAAAATATGAAACGACCTGCTTAGGGACTATCAAACGCTGCTCCGCAACTGGGTAGTTATAAAGGTGGTCTTCGGGTGGTCGGGAAGCATGCTATGAGACATAGACAATCGAGATAAAATTTGCCCCTCTCTATGCGAGAGAGATATCACTGGATCACTCAAGTGATTGGATCAACAAATACATGGCCGTGCTTGGGTTAGGTGTTAACCCACGAGTTGAACCATATATCGAGGGGCAAAGGGAATAACTTGTATGTGGTCGTAGTGGTTCGTCTGATATGATCTTTGCGTGCACATAGAAGTTGTCACGTCTTGCTAGAGGCCGCTGTCAACTATTGGGCGAGTAGGAGCGGTCCATGTTAATGTGTGCGTGAACCCATAGGGTCGCGCGCTTAAGGGGCTGGAAGCCTAATTCGGGTTGGACCCGAATTAGATAAGGCTTAGGGTTACTAATGGGCCTCCAACTCGTGAGCTCGTTAGGGACGCCTATATAAAGAAAGGGGTAGGGGTGCAGTCGGGGGTTACACGCCTTTAACAGCCGTCGTCGCCCTCCCCGTGCTCGTGCCTTCTGCTCCTCGCGGACCTAACAGTCCGGAGGCGCATCGCTTCTTCCCTGCACGTGTGGGATTCCTCGAAGGTGCTGCATCTGGAGCACTGGGACGAACCGCGCGAAGGGGTTGACGTGACGGACGACCACGCAACTGCACTGCCTGCTGTGACGCGTACGACTACATCGAGTCATCTTCCGCTGCACCTGGGCGTCTAGTGGTAATCCCGTAACCTATAACTAGCAGTACATCCTGGTTTATGAGACAGAAAAGTTTTATTTTCTGGCTAGCGTAGCACCCTCATAACCCATCAGTGGTATCGGAGCCAGGTTACTGCCTCGTTATAGGTTCGGTTTTGGGTATATAATTGATATGTAGGAATAGTAGATGCGATCTACTAGGTTTGGTTGCACATGTTGATGAGATCTATTTGTGAAACGGGGTGGTAGATGGAAACTCAATCTATTTTCGTGCTCTTGTTGCGTGGCCGTGTAACGATGTACTCATACCAGTCAATTTAATCTGTCACCTGAGTTAAGTGATACACGTAAAACCATACATGTTGGGCATAGATCAATGGGATTGATCTAGTGAAAATAGAGGGACTTCGAATGGTTCGGATTCAGGTAGATGAGATCAATCTGATGAGATTTTCATAATGATTCCATAGATGCGATCTGTGTAATCCGGTTTGGTTTTTAGGGCGCTGCCCTGAAACCCGCGGGGGGCGTCCCCCCTCGAACCCATGGATGGCACACATGGATCGTGAAGATGGAGATCACCATGATGGCCAAGATGATGGAGATGAAGATCACCATTCATTAAAGGGCCATACCATGTCACTATGTGCGAATGTGATTCTCATTATTTGTTCTACTTTCATATGCTATTATGTTTTGTCTACATGAGTGCGGTAGTGAAGTAAAACAATCCCTCAGCAAATGTTTAAGTTGAATGCTTTCCCAAACCTTGCACTGTCATAAGTCTTGTACAATCGATGGTGGGTCTATGAAATTAGGATGCCACTGGTTTTCTTCGACTAGGTAGGTTCGTATTGGATACTTACTGCAAGAAGGTTTGGTTACTTGAACAAGGTCATCCTAACGGTTAGGGATCTTGAAGCATGAAAAGGTTGAGTGCTCGGCATAGGGATGCTAGCCCAACAACAAGAGTCATATGAGATATGATTAGCAAGGTGTTGCTTACCGATCTACCATACCGACCAGCGGTGATGCTAAAGCTCACTGGTTGGGATGTTAGTTGTGGGTCTTGAATCACTAAGTATCAATTGAGGGATATTGATTTTAGTGGGAGTATATTCTATTTGATATAATTTACTCCTTCATGGATACATTGTCTTAGTATTTTGCATTACTTTTGTTGTAGATGGCCGCTCGCAATCAAACAATTTCTTTGCGTATAATTCTTGAGAAAGATAAGTTGAATGGAACAAATTACGCAGATTGGGTCCGCAACCTAAGAATTGTTCTCAGGGCTAAGAAAAAGAAAGATATTCTAGACACCCCATTACCAGATGAGCCTGAAGAAAATACACCTGCTGTTGAAAGAACCGCTTACAGGAAAGCATGCGATGCTGATCTTGAAGTGAGTTGTCTTATGCTTGCTTCCATAGAATCTGATCTGCAGATGCAGTTCGATAACAATCACTCAGCGAACGATATGATCGTGGCGCTTAAGGAGATGTTCCACACGCAGGACAGGACTGAAAGGTTCAATGTCTCTAAGGCGCTTGTGAAAACCAAGCTTGCAGAGGGCGCAGCAGTAGGACCACACATAATCAAGATGGTTGGTTACACTCAAAGGTTGGAGAAGCTGGGCTTCCCAATCGACCAAGAGCTGGCTACTAATTTTATCCTCTCGTCTCTTCCGCCCAGCTATGAAAACTTCATCTCGAACTACCATATGCATAGGGCGGAGAGAGGCTTGAGTGAACTGTGTGGTATGCTGAAAATAGCAGAAGCCGACATCAAGAAAGGTGCCGACAGTAGCCAAGTGTTGGCGGTCCAGAACAGACCTCAGTTCAAGAGGAAGGGCAAGAAGAAGGGTAAGGCTAAAGATGAGATCTCTAAGTTGAACCCATCTGCTGCTAAGGCTGGACCATCTGTAAATTTTGATTGCTTTTATTGTAAGGGGAAAGGTCACTGAAAAAGGAATTGCAAGGAGTACTTAGCGTCCTTAGAGAAGGATGGTGGCGGTAAATGTATTACTGCTACTTGTACCCTTGTTGTTCATGTTACGGATATTTTTCTCGCTAACTCCTATATCAATTTCTGGGTATTTAATACCGGATCGGTTGCTCATATTTGCAATACGATGCAAGGAATGATAAGAAGTAGAAGCGTGAAAAAGGGAGAGGTTGACTTCCGCATGGGCAACAATGCAAGAGTTGCTGCGTTGAACGTCGGGACGATGCAACTTCACCTGCCATCAGGATTTATCATGGAATTGAATAATTGTTATTTTGTTCCTAGCTTAAGTTAAAACATTATATCACCTTCATGTTTGATGAAGGATGGTTATTCTTTTGCGAGTAAAGACAATGGTTGTGTGATCTCCAAGAATGACATGTTTGTGGCTTTTGCATCCATTGTGAATGGTTTATTTATTTTAAATCTTGATGATGCACCTGTCTGTAATGTTAGTGCTAAATGGCCTCGGCTTAATGAGTTAATTCCTACCTATATGTGGCATTGTGGCTTGGGTCATATAAGTGGGAATCGCATGAAGAGGCTCCATGATGATGGTCTTCTAACTTCATTTGATTTTGAATCATACGAGATATGTGAGGCTTGCCTGCTAGGCAAGATGACCAAGACGCCATTCAAAGGATTTCCTGAGAGGGTGTCTGACTTGTTGGAACTTGTACATACTGATGTATGTGGACCAATGAGCACGACAGCTAGAGGAGGATTTCAATACTTCATAACTTTTACTGATGACTTTAGTAGATATGGATATGTCTACCTTATGAAGCATAAGTCTAAAACATTTAAAAGGTTCAAAGAATTTCAGAATAAAGTAGAGAATAAACGTGGTAAGAAGATCAAGGCCTTATGATCTGATCATGGAGGCGAATATCTAAGTCACGAGTTTAGCAATCGTCTTAAGAGTTGTGGAATTGTTCCACAGCTTACGCCACTCAGAACGTCTCAGAGAAACGGCGTGTCCGAGTGACGTAATCGGACCTTGTTGGACATGGTTCAGTCTATGATGAGCCAGTCGGACCTACCTTTATTATTTTGGGGATACGCTCTAGAAATAGTCGCTTTCACATTGAATAGGGTTCCATCTAAGTCCGTAGTTAGGACACCATATGAGATGTGGACTGGTAAGAGTCCCAACTTGTCTTTTCTGAAAATTTGGGGTTGTGAAGTTTTTGTCAAACGACTTATATCAGATAAACTAATACCCAAATCGGACAAGTGTTTTTTCATGGGATATCCGAAGGAAACTTTAGGGTATTATGTCTATAACCGGTCAGAGGGCAAAGTGTTTGTTACTCGAAATGGTGTTTTCTTAGAGAAAGTGTTTCTCAAAAGAGAAAAGAATGGACAAAAGGTGTATCTTGAAGAAGTTCAAGATGAGCTAGTAGGGACTGACTCTACGAGTGATGCTAATGTAGCAGAGCACGTTGAGACACCCATGGCAGTGGGCACACCACCACAACCACGAAGATCAGTGAGACTTCGTGCATTACGTGGGAATTTGTTATTGTTAGACTATGACGAACCTGTGGATTATGCGGAAGCTATGATGGATCCAGATTCCAAGAAATGGCAAAGTGCCATGAGATCCGAGATAGATTCCATGGGAGACAATCAAGTTTGGAACTTGGTTGACCCGCCTGATGGGGTTAGACCCATTGAGTGCAAATGGATCTTCAGTAAGAAGAAGGATATGGACGAAAATGTTCACGTTTATAAAGCTCGGCTTGTCGCAAAGGGTTTTCGGTAAGTTCAAGGGGTTGACTACGACGAGACATTCTCGCCGGTAGCAATGCTTAAATCTATCCGGATCATTCTAGCAATTGCTGCATATTTCGATTATGAGATATGGCAGATGGATGTTAAAACAGCCTTTCTAAATGGGTATTTAGAAGAGGATGTGTATATGATACAGCCCGAAGGTTTTGTTGATCCTAATAATGCTGAAAAGATATGCAAGTTTAAGAAATTTATTTATGGGTTAAAGCAAGCATCTCAAAGTTGGAATCTTCATTTTGATGAGGTCGTCAAAGGGTTTGGCTTTCGTCAGAATGAAGAAGAACCTTGTGTTTACAAGAAGGAAAGTGGGAGCGCTGTTGTATTTCTGATCTTGTATATGGATGACATACTATTGATTGGGAATGATATTCCTATGTTGCAATCTGTAAATACTTCACTGAATAATAGTTTTTCTATGAAGGATTTAGGAGAAGCAACATACATCTTGGGCATTAAGATCTATAGATATAGGTCGAGAAGGCTAATAGGATTAAGCCAGGATAATTACATTGACAAGATGTTGAAGAGGTTCAACATGGAACAGTTCAAGAAAGGGTTCTTGCCTGTGTCACATGGTGTGCGCTACAGTGATAAGCAGTGTCCTTCCACTGATGCTGAGCGCAAACGTATGAGTAAGGTTCCATACGCTTCGGCAGTTGGTTCCATCATGTACGCCATGATATGTACTCGTCCAGATGTAGCCTATGCTCTAAGTGTTGCGAGCAGGTATCAAGCCAATCCTGGTGAGAGTCACTGGACATTGGTTAAAAATATTCTTAAGTACTTACGAAGGACTAAGGATGTGTTCCTAATCTATGGAGGTGAGGAGGAGCTCGTTGTAAACGGTTAAACCGATGCTAGCTTCCAAACCGACGGGGATGATTCACTATCTCAATCAGGTTTTGTGTTCACAATAAATGGTGGTGCAGTTAGTTGGAAAAGTTCCAAGCAAGAGACGGTGTCCCATTCTACAGCAGAAGCCGAGTATATTGCAGCTTCTGACGCGGCAAAGGAAGGTGTTTGGATGAGGAGGTTCCTCATTGAGCTTGGTGTGATTCCTAATGTGTCGGCCCCATTGAATTTACATTGTGATAACAATGGGGCGATTGCACAGGCTAAGCAGCCTAGGGATCACCAGAAGAACAAACATGTACTCCGGAAGTTTCATCTCATTCGAGAGTTTGTGAAACAAGAAGAGATCAAATTGTACAAAATACATACGGATTTGAATGTAGCAGATCCTTTGACAAAGGCTCTTCCACAGCCTAAGCATGAGGCGCACATGAGGTCTATGGGGATTAGACATCTTAGAGATTAACTCTAGTGCAAGTGGGAGACTGTTGGGAATATGCCCTAGAGGTAATCATAGAGATGATGATATTGCAGTTGTATCTATGACATGCATTAAGTGTTCATTGAATATCTATTATAGACAACTTGTGTTGATTGGCAATTATGTGAATTGTTTGTGGAACTCAATTACTTGAATGGTTATTCTAAAGTTGTCCCTGGTCGGCGTTCTTGTGAGAACACACTTGAATATTAGACCAGCATATGTATTAGTTGATGGCTATGTTTCACAAGTCATGGACATGGAGATGTCAAACTAATAATGTGGGCACATGTGAGACATGTAGGTTGGACTGACCCGACATGAGAAAGTCTCTATTCACGTCATATACGTTATGTCCTTAGACCTGAGATTGTGGTATGTACTCAAGATGTGAAACGGCCTGCTTAGTGACTATCAAACGCTACTCCGCAACTGGGTAGTTATAAAGGTGGTCTTCGGGTGGTAGGGAAGCATGCTATGAGACATAGACAATCGAGATGGAATTTGCCCCTCTCTACGCGAGAGAGATATCACTGGATCACTCAAATGATTGGATCAACAAATGCATGGCCGTGCTTGGGTTAAGTGTTAACCCACGAGTTGAACCATATATCGAGTGGCAAAGGAAATAACTTGTATGTGGTCGTAGTGGTTCGTTTGATATGATCTTTGCGTGTACATAGGAGTTGTCACATCTTGCTAGAGGCCGCTGTTAACTATTGGGCGAGTAGGAGTACTCGGCCCATGTCAATATGTGCGTGAACCCATAGGGTCACACGCTTAAGGGGCTGGAAGCCTAATTCGGGTTGGACAAGGCTTAGGGTTACTAATGGGCCTCCAACTCGTGAGCTCGTTAGAGACGCCTATATAAAGCAAGGGGTAGGGGTGCAGTCGGGGGTTACACGCCTTTAACAGCCGTCGTCGCCCTCCCCGTGCTCGTGCCTTCTGCTCCTCGCGGACCTAACAGTCCGGAGGCGCATCGTTTCTTCCCTACACGTGTGGGATTCCTCGGAGGTGCTGCATCTGGAGCACTGGGACGAACCGCGCGAAGGGGTTGACGTGACGGACGACCACGCAACTGCACTGCCTGCTGCGATGCGTACGACTACATCGAGTCGTCTTCCGCTGCACCTGCGCGTCTAGTGGTAATCCCATAACCTGTAACTAACAGTACATCCTGATTTATGAGACAGAAAAGTTTTATTTTCTAGCTAGCATAGCACCCTTATAACCCATCACTCGTACAGTTTGTTAGAGATCCAAGCAGCTAGTAACGACTCGGTTTCGTGCTGAAAGTTGTATGTAACTAGCTCTACAAATGTATGTACTCCAACTCCAGGCATGTAAAACATGTATATGTATGTATGGCTTGACAACTTGGATACATACTGTTTCTCTGGACAATGTAAGCTTCAGCCGGATATTTGCTTGGTTCATTGATGATGAAGTCTCTCGATCTAGAACCATAATAGCGACAGGTACCCGGGTGCCGACTAGTAAGTGACTGATCAGCAAGAGATTATTTAGTAACATTTCATTCGGTAGTACCAAAAATAACACAAGTTTGGCTGATCCTAAGCTAAGGCGCGGCAATATATTTGTGCCAGACTAATCTAGGTCTGTCTGTTGGGCAACGAATTTTGTTAGCCACTCCAATTTGTCACTTGGCTTTTACTAGTTGCATGTGAATAAATACTTTGATTTAGCTAGGCTATCTTTGGCAGAATTTTTGTGGGGGCTAGCTACTCTCTACCAACTTAATTAACTAAAATCTTCGTCAAACGTACACAAACGAGAAAGGATCCTAAAGCTAAACCAAGTAAACGATGGTGAAGCCGAAGCTATATTTTTCCTAGAATATATCCGAAGAAACCAAAACGTGACTTTTTGTGGGCCACATGGTTACTGTCGGACTGGTTTCCGTTGCCACGCATGGGACTGTTCAAACAAAACCAATGTTTGCTCAACCTTATTTTGATGATTGTTTAAACTTGAGCTCCAACTTTATCTTTATATCACTTTCACCAGAAAAGAGTTTAGTGTACCCTTTCTCTTTATCTCACCTTTCATTGACTGAAGTCATGTTCCCCTCTAAACTTTAATGATGAGTCATTTCTCCCTTGAAAGGAAGTATTTAAGTTCTACTGATACGCTTATTACCCCAAACTACTTTTTTTTTCAAGGACATGGACATATGGCCTTAGGGCAGCTCCAGTGTACAATTCGATTTTGGTGCTGAGGTGCATTTCAAATTTCTGCTGTTTATGGACCGTTCCATATAAAATCTCCTTGTGCCAGACTAATCTAGTTCTGCTGTTTAGCATTGTGCTACAGTCCCCGGCTAAAGAAACAAATTACTAGACCGGGCCGTCTCATTACCGTGTTTTGGCCCAATACAATACATCCTCCTCTTCACTTTCTTGGCCCAATACGAGCCCGACCCAATTACTCAAGATTATAACCATAATTAGCGAGAGAGTGAACGCAACCGGCCTGGGTTCTGTGCTGAAAGACGTAGGCAGCTTGGCGTAGGCCATGTTCTGCTGGCAGAATTTGGGCTGGTTTCAGCATATTTATGTTCATATTCTTTTGATATTCAGTCAAAATCAGCCAAGACATGATCAGCCGAACAGGGCCATAGAACAAAGATTGATCATGTATATTATAGTAGTATATACATATAATATGCTAACAACACAATACCCAGTGTATAATATAACAGTATGGATGGATGTACGCATGCTACCTATTCCATACAATACAACTATAGCTAAGTATATGTATATGTATTACTCCTTTCATCCTAAATGATAAGACGTTTGATTTTTTTTTTTTAATATCAAGCTTGACCGTTTGTCTTATTTAAAAATCTGTTCAACATATCAATTTTTTTAACATGACTTTCTTTATTACAAGTTTTTTAAAAATAACTTAAATTTGATTTTTTTATAAATTTTTTTAATATAATACGAATGGCCAAACTTGAAGTTAAAAAAGTCAGATATACTATAATTAATTTGGGATAGACCGAGTAGTAGCTAACAACCACCTGGATAGATGATCTCTCTGATGATGCTGCATAGAATAGCATGCATGGATGTGTGCATGCTACCTACTGTACTAGTAGCTGACCGAATATATGATGATGCGTCCTGCTGGCAGCATGCAGGCCGCGTGATAGTGGTACTGCTCGTACGTATATATAGTTATATACAGCACTTATATATGTATATATACACTACGCTCGGCTATATATATATGCATGCGCGTATAAGCCCAGAGCGCCAGAGTGAGCAGGTAGTAGAGCGCCAAATCGAGCATATGCACGCAGCAACCCGCCGTCAAGGCGTCGAGCGAACAACGCGCTCGCGCGCTCTCCGGTGTCAGACGTAGGGGAGCGCGCAGCTATTGGCGCGGCTGAGCTTGTCGCCACCACAGGCGGACGGCGGCGTGGCAGTGGCGCCGGCGCCGGCGCCTTCGCCGTCGACGCTGTTCCTCCGGCCGCTCCGCCGGTGCATGCAGCTCTTGCGCGCGATGTCGCGCATGGAGCTGGCGAGGGACAGCTTGGGGTTGAGGCGGACGGTGGAGTTGAAGCGCTCGCACATGGCGGCGTGCGCCGCCACGGCGCCGCCCACGGTGAGGGACGGCTCCCGCGCCTGCCGCTCCTTGACGGCCTCGGCGCACAGCCCGCACACCCACTTCCCATGGAACCGCTCCCGGACGCGCCCGATGTACGTGGGCGTGCACTCCTCCGCCATCCCGCAGCACTCGCACCGCACGCTCCGCGGCTCCACGCCGCCGCCACCGACGCCGTCCACCGCCGGGTCCCCGCTTAGCTCCGACGAGCCCCAACACTGCAAACAAAAACCTCGTCCAGGTCAGTATATATACGGTGGTGATATGATCATGCATATGCATACATAAAGCTAGCACTAGCAGTCCGGCCGTGCAAAGGTCGGTTGATCGATCGATCAATAGCTGCTAGTTAGCAGATGAAGAGTTGCGATCATTACCGTGAGGGCGGACTCCGTCTGTCTGCTAGCTAGACGCCACGGCATTTTTGACCAACGACGGGCCTCACGTACTCTCGAAGCTTCTTTTAACCGACTGTTACACTGTCGTGACTGTGGTAGCTAACCGCAACAAGTAGATCGAAGAAGCAAAGCAGGTAGTTAGCCTGACCGATCAGTTTCAGTCACTTCTGTGCACGGGTATCCAGCTATCACCCACAACCACACCTACTTGTGTACTGTCGTGCGCACGGGCTGGCCGGCCGGCTATGGTGGCGATGCCTCCCCGGGGGCCTATTTATAGGCGCGGCGCCGGTGGCAGGCTAGGGTTGGTCCCGCCCACAGTATTATCAGAGACCAGAGAGTAGTATCACAGAAAATCGGCTCATCTCTCCTGCAAATCCTGTGTGCGCGTGCGGCGGAAAAGGGGAGGAAGAACCTCCTGACGACGCTCGAGCAGCTAGGGCCAGGAGATTGTTACCCCAAAAGCGCATCTCTTTCCCCCCCACGGGATCAAAATATCCTGCTCGCTTTGCTCTACAGATCTCTGCTCCTTTATTTGCCGGTAAAGTGCAACGCCACGATGGAGGTCTTTGCCATCTATCCATCAGGTAGGCTTCCCCCAAAACCTATCTATCTACCTGAGCCTGAGGAGAGAAGAGTGATTATCTGTCGTCATTGGCACATGATCTCTGACGTAGTATGCACACACTCGCGCAACCTGCAGCTGCGATCATCAGAGCTCTGCCATTGCCCATTTGCAGACGTACGTAATACAGTTGGAGCGCGGCCTGGACGAGGATCGATGTGGATCGGATGCATGCATGGCCGGATCGAGCAGCTAGCAGGTTGTCGAAATCGCGCGCCTGTGATCGGCTCACGGGATGCGCATCGCCGGCGCGGGGCCTTGCCATGACAGAGCTCCAGGGCCTAACCCACATCTCTCCTGAGGACGGTGGTGAGTGCCTTTTCCCTGTTCATCTCTTTGCTTTTCCTTTTCAGACCACTACGTCGGTCGTCCTCGTTCATCTGTCCTACTGTACCTGCTATTCCTAGCTAGCTGCCTGCCTCGGCGAGTAGAAGCTTTTGGCCTTGGGTGATGACTGGCCTAGCTACGATGACGTATATGCATGGAGCTCCTGCAATTGGATGCTGCAACAGTAGCAGAGATCGAGCAATGATTCTTTGCTGTTTGGGGTGCATGTAATACTACTGACGTTTTATGAAGATCACGCCATCCGGCACAGAGCAAAAGAGAAAGCATATACATGTACCGGCACAAACAACATCCCATCCTTTGGGATCACGTGGCAAGGCATGCAAAATGAGAAAAACACGAGGAACGTGGAAACTAACTGGGCTATATATACATGCATGCACGATTGCAGAAACACCAACCACGCATATACTATAGTTTCTTCGTTTGCATTGTGTGCAATGTGTTTGTTGTACTTGTATCAACAACTTCTACAAGGATCATACAATATATTAGATTTTTCTCCATTTGTATCCCTGCCACACGGTTTTAACCACCAGATCGTCCATCAAGCTTTCACTTAATGAAACACATGCAATCGCGCACTTTCGAATAAGAAAAAAGATCGTCCGCCAAGAGGTTGCTGAAAGCAATTTTCACCGTTGGTTTTTGGCGGGTGAAAATTGTTTCCACTACGTACCCAACTCAGCGTACGTTTGATCCGGCAATGCAAACGATGTTGTTCACCACTGTTTTTCTCCTCTTGTAATTGTGCTTCGCCGGCTTTAATAGGCGATGAAACGTTATCGCCTATAGTAGTATATATACACTCATATATATCACAATGTCACTCCATCAACTCCAAACCCCACCCCCACCAAACTGCTAGATTTTACATCCATAACGTCATAACCTCAATGGCGTGCAGCCATCATGACTCATCGGCAAACGACGCTCCTAGCTACTAGATACAGCTTCTAGAAGGCAATTTCTAAAATGATATATGTACAAAAGCCAATATCTCCTAGAATGCAAGATGAGAAAAAGGCGAAACACTATATTCAGATGGCTAAATGTAAAGAAATGTGTCAATCATTAGACATACTATTTATGGCTACAATGGCTAAATCTTTTTTAGTAGTAGTAGTAGTAGTAGTAGTAGTAGAAAAACTTTACTTAAAATGCAAATATTATTGTAATACAATCTCTAGTAATTGTGTGTGCGTGAGTGTGTGTATCTAAAAATATTCATATATGCTTTCAAACATTTGTTGAGTTCGTTATCTAATACCAAGAAACTAGAAAGAGGATGAACAGAACTCAAGTTGCATTTACATTAAACAGTACATGTGAAAAGCAAAACCACATCTAATAAAGTTTGCAATCGTTCTCACATATCACCCATGGTATCATGATAGTGAGGTAGTCCCATAAGTGAGTTAATTAAACTCTTAGTACTATTAATAGTGTGACAATAATAACTAAGATTATGCCGAATCTCGGTAGTCCTAAAAGCACTTGTCCTAGGTTCCTAGTAGTTATAAGGAGACATCACAAAGGTGGTCAAGATTGTGTGGATCGGAGTCCATGGTCTAGACAAAAGTGGGTTGGCTATAGATTCCACACGATAAGATATAATGTAGTTTATAAAAAAACTTACATTAAAAAAATATAGGCATGACAATGTAATGATTGGATGATGCATTTATTGTACATAGGATATACTTGTGATAAGGTGTAAATCTCCGGTACATGCGTCAAAAATAAGCATCGACGTGCTACATTCATACACACAAACTTGTTCTTGTCTAGACGTATAATTTATAATAAAAGTATAGGGCCAGAGAAGGCTAATCACGAGATGTACCTGGTGATAAATATATGTCTCTGTGCACTCACTTTCTTCACTTTATTTGAAGTGGTCATGAGATATGTCCTGTTTCTCCCACCTACAATGATGCTACCACTCCAAGGAAAGAGAAGAAGAAGAAAAAACCGCTGTCACAAAAAAGGTGTGCTAGCTCTCCTCCGGTTGGGCGGCGCAGAGTCGCAGAGATGATAAAACCACGAAGATAATACTCCAAATTCACTAGCAGGCCTTTCTCTTCTGGGCCGAAAGTAGCGGCCACTGCGTAGGCCGAACAGTTATCAACTTTACGTGGGCTTTTAGTCTCTTCGTGACTCGATTTTCAGAACCGAAACACATGTGCCGATTTTTCTCATGTTCTCAAATTTTCAATGGAGACACCTTAATTATTTCCTTCTCCCTTTCTCCATGAAAATCATGGGAACCGATAGATTCCCAGCTCCATCACGAACGGCTGATGAATTTTCGAGAGCATTTCAGGTGGAGTGTGACCTTTCTGGCGTTGTTGCCTCATCACTTCATCAGTTTCGTGGTGCCACTACTGAAGATGATTGGACTGAAGTATACTAATCGATCGAAGGATTCAGAGGAAGATCACGTAGGAGTGCTCTGCTGGGTTCAGTGAACACACACACCCGCGCCTGGTACGGTGTATTGCAGTGTACTAGACACGCAGCCACTCAGGCACGGGACGGTTAAAGGCGTCAGTTAGTCACGGACGCGCGCGGCACGGGAAAGCGCTGCCGCGACGCCGAGGAACCATGCCTGCCTGCCTGCAACTCTCTAGCTATACCTGCTGCTAGCTGCTAGGCGGCGCTGGTCGCGTGCGTAGCTCATGGGTTACTCGCCTGGGCAGTCGGCACTCGATCGGCAGTGCGCCGGTGCGGGTGCTGGTGCGGCAGGGCGCTTCGGCTGGTCCCATACTCCCATAGCGGCAGCGTCAACGCTGGGCGGGGTCCGCGCACGCGGCCGTGCACGTCGTCACGTCTCCGCACAGGTGCTCAGTAGCAGAGTCACACTAGCTCACAGGAACGCCGGCGCCGCGCGCGCGCCTCCCCTGCTACGCAAGCCGCAGGTGAGCAACGTGTAGCGAGCGACCAGGCGCGAGGCCACGAGGCGAAAACAGCGGACCGCTTGGCTCATCCAGTGTTAGCCGCCTGCCGACTTGCCGACTCCCACCGAAACCAGGGTCGCCGCAGCACACTACCGGATCTGCTATCTTTGTGGAGTGCTCGAGGCATTCGGCTAAGGCCTTATATACATCGGCACTCGTCGAAGCGGTGTCGACGAAGAGTGTCTCGATAAAGATATCTTTGTCGAGTGCCACGTCATAGGCTCTCGGCAAAGACTTTGCCGAGTGTCAAATCAGCACTTGGCAAAAAAAACAGCCACCAGGGGCGGATCTACAGTAGTAGCATGGGGGTACAGCTGTCCCCCCAAAATTTTTGAAAAAACACCAAATATATATACCTTTTAATATACTGTATATGTATAATACATTTGTAAAATACAATTGCTAGTCTGCTCAGTCATAAAACAGCCTAAACACACTACATTCGTTGCTTTTTAGATTCCATCTATATATAATCGCCACTATTTTATCAACTATTTTATCATCGTTTAGTGAACTAATTATGTTATGATCATGTTAGTGAACTAATTATGTTATGATCATGTTAATGAACTGTATCGTTTCTATTTGTACCCCCATGATTAAAATCCTAGATCCGCCACTGACGGCCACCGTCATCTGACGGCTTCTTTGTCAAGTGTTGACCTGGTACTCGGCAAAGATATTTTATTTTTTATTTTAAAAAGTCTTTGCTGAGTGCCGTGGCCAGCATTTGACAAAGAGTTTTTCCTTATTTTTTTAAAATAATTCTTGCAGAGTGCCTGCGTTTGCGTTGGTACTCGGCAAAGCTGCCTCGATTGCCAGCTTATGCCCAGCTTTGCCGCGGAAACACAACAGTAGGTGGCCAACACGTGAAACGCCCCCGCCAACCCTCTTGTGGCCAGATGGCCGGCCCGACCCGACCACAAACCATGAAGGCACGGACCATTTAGGCCATACTATGCTCACATGATTTTTTTTTTCGCAACATTATGCTCACTTGATGGTACGCTATAGGAGTATAATCGTGTCGTGCTTCCCGGAAGCTCGTCACACAAATCACAGATCATGGACTGGTTAGACTGAATCTGACGGGCCGTGTGCCGTGCCATGCTGCCGCGCCCAACAAGATCACTTTTTGACGGTGGCATGTCCCGTGGCATAATAGCAATGGCGTTCTGGCTAGAAATTAAACCTATCACTCAAATCATAGGTCATGGTTTCACTGAAGATTGGTGAAAATAAAATGTGCCCCAAATGACTTGACTTCGGCTTCTACGCATGCATGTCTGTGTATCCCAATTACACACCTAGGCCATATGAAACATTTTCAAAGTAACCCCGAATTAGCATCTAAAATGGCTACTACCTTTTCATTAAATGATAAAATTAATCTCTTAAATTTGTATCTAAATTACCCACCTCTAAACTCTAAGCTATTAAAAAAGAAAATGATGGGAAATAAATAAATAAATAACGATAACAATGTGCATATATGTGTTTGTTAATTATCTGCTCCTATCACTATAACATATAAAAACACACATGGAGTAATTGATAAGCTTATCATAAGATAGAATAATCACAGAGATTACACAGAGTATCTGTATGCTAGAAAATGAATAAAATTGGCAAAAATAAGTGATTTTGATTAATAGTGCTATGCAGGTACTATTAAGCAAAAACTTCCAATACTTAATGTCTCCCAAAAACTGAAGCATATGCAAGAACGCAGTTTATTGGAGTAGCTGATGTAAATTGATTATTGATTATTAAGCTATTTTTCGCGCGACGTCTCCTACAAGCTCTGAATTTCTACCAATTATGTTGTCAAATGTGAACAAGTGAAATGCCGCTTCATTCGGCGCTTCCTATGTCCTGTGTTGCCCTAGATATTTTTCGGGCGCCGAGTTTCTGAAAACCCGTTGCCAATTCTTTATGGCTGTGCATCAACTTTCTTCCGTCGTTGCCGGTGGAACGAGAAACCCGGCCATGGTGTTCCCCAGCGCTGACTTAATAATTCGAATCTCCCCTGCACTCATCGCTATCTATCTCCATGACTTGTTCGCTTCACGCAGCTATCTTACCTGCATGCCAAATTGACAATGATATGGATGGCCGGGCATCCGAAAAATCACATACACATACACATACACATACACATACACATACACATACACATACACATACACATACACATACACATACACATACACATACACATACACATACCATCAGTACTCGATCGTAGAAGAAACTTTCATCCAACTACCTGAACCCTGAATAAACTTTGGTATCAAAGTGCTGAAAGCTCTCCCTGCTCCCTGCATGGGCTAGCTTTGGTCACAGAGTTAGACAGTGGTACGGTGTACCCACCGCCATAAAACTTCCGGGAAACCGATATACTGCCACTCCTGTGTTGGCCTTTACATGGTGCTGGTGCATACTCACAAAGTCACAATTAACTGTCCGGAGAGTGAAGTCGGCCGGTACGGTACGTGCAATAAGCCGGTATGAAGGGTATCCAGGACGCTCACTAGTCACTACTATATATACGTTTCTTCGCTCGTACGATAAGAAGCAAACGACAGCTTTTTTCCTAACATGTACCGTGTGTACAAACATTCCGTGTCAGACCATCTTTAGTTCTTCACGAATTACCCTCATCAAGGATATTCGAACATGTGACGGTGACACTGGTAACTTTTCAATTAAGATAGGACTACATCAAGGATCAGCATTGAGCCCCCTATCTATTTGCTTTGGTGATAAATAAGAGACATGTAAGGGGATATGCCTTGGTGTATGCTCTTTGCTGATGATGTGGTGTTAGTTGATGAGTGTAGAGTAGAGGTTAATAGGAAGTTAGAACTATGGAGACACACGTTAGAGTCGAAAGGTTTCAAACTTAGTAGGACCAAGGCCGAGTACATGAGGTGCGATTTCGGCACGACTAGGCACGAGAAGGGAGACGTTAGTCTTGATAAGCAAGTGGTGGCCGAGAAGGATACCTTTCGGTATCTAGGATCAATGCTACAAAAGGATGGAGACATTGATGAGGATGTTAGACACAGAATTTCAGCCGGTTGGTTGAAATGGCGTCAAGCTTCTGGTGTCCTCTGTGATAAAAGGGTGTCTCAGAAGCTAAAAGGTAAGTACTATAGGACGGCGATTCATCCGGCGATGTTATACGGTGCGGAATGTTAGCCTACAAAAGACGATATGTCCAACAACTGAGTGTAGCGAAGATGCGTATGTTGCGTTGAGTTTGTGGGCACACTAGAAGAGATAGAATCCGAAACGATGATATTCGGGATAGGATTGGGGTAGCACCAATTGAGAAGAAGTTGAATCAACATCGGTTGAGATGGTTTGGACATGTTTAACGAAGGCCTCCTGAGACACCGTTACGTAGTGAGGTTCTAAAGCGGAACGAATATGTAAAAAAGGCAAAGGTCAGCCTAAACTGACTTGGTATGAGTCGGATAAGAGAGACCTTAAGAAGTGTGATATCTTCAATGATTTAGTCATAGATAGGAGCGTTTAAAGACTAGCCATCTACCTGCCTGAACCATGATTTTTATGTGTTACTCTATGACCGGTTTTTTTAGATTTTATCTCTAGCCTACCCAACTTGATTGAAAAAAAAGCTACGACGATGACGACGACGACGCCAATGGAGTGACACGATCAGCTAGCGGTACGCGATTCACAAGTGTTTCTGAAGATAGCTCATCAGTAGTAACTCAGGTCGTCTATACTACCTGCTCGCAAGGGCAGCGGTTTCTCTCCACAAATAAAAGGCACCGGAGTGAGAGTGCCTTTCTTTGCTTTGCTTCAGGCGAAATCTATCAGACGTCAATAGATGCCTCGGCGTCAGGACATGCGTTGTCCTGGCCTGCCCTGCAGGTGGCCCTTTGCACTGTCATAGTGTCATGTGACATTACATTTACTGGTGGCAGCTCACAGCGTGCCGTGCAATGGCATCAGGGCTTTACGGTGGCTGGGTGGCGGTGGTAGCAAGGATAGGTACCGGTAGCTAGCAACGCATGCAGCCAATAGGTAATTCGAAGCTTTCGGTGGTCAGGTACGGAATTTTTTTTATTTTTAATTTTTTTAAATTTTTTTTATAATTTTAATATTTTGTTTCGAAATACGATAGAACTAGTCGTCCACAGTTAAAAAACATCCACTGTGTGGGCGTTATATGTGACGTGACACAGGGCCGGTCGCCTCCGGTGCCGGCTCTTTCGGACGGCCGCTTGTAGCCGTTTTTTTGTGGCGAGGGGCCGTCTGCAAAAGTGCGCGCTGTTTTGCTGGTGGGCCTCGGAGCAGGGGGGCGCCCACAAAACGGCCGCACCGTGCATTGATGCAGCCCACCGCAAAATACGCTAAAACCAACAAAACAAGGACGACAGTGGGACTCGAACCTGCACCGCGCTAACCAATAGAGATGTGTAACTTTCTTATAAAGAATGGAGCAGTTGTACTATTTAATAGGTGTAAAGAGTGGGCAGTCCCGTCCAGAAGACAGTACCGTGCAGCCTCGCCTGTTTTGCAGGCGGCCCCCTGGCGCGTAAAAAACGCCCACACAGTGGCTTTTTTGGCTGCTCCGAGGCCCGCCCGCAAAACAGCGCGCACTTTTGCAGTGGGCGTTTTTTGGGCGCCAGGCGGCAGCCGGCACCGGCGGCGGCCGGCCCTATGCCACGTCACATATAACGCCCACACAATGGGCGTTTTTTAACTGTGGACGACTAGTTCTGTCATATTTCGAAACAAAATATTAAAATTGTAAAAAAAAATTTTAAAAAATTAAAAATACAAAAAGCTCGTCAGGTACGCACCGGTCGATGGCCCCAAAAATGGGCCCAAACGAGGGAGGATCACTCCAACAGCGCCGGACCAAACACTTTTTTTTTTTTTTTTTTTTTTTTACAGCGAAGTGGTTGGAATTGGATCCAATGCTCTGGCCGCCGGCCTGCAACCATATCCAAACCCCACATGGCATACTGCTTCATGTACATGATGTCAGTATACTTTGCCCTGTTTAACTGCCTGACATGTGGGCCATGGCAATATATCCCAACAGTCACTGTGGTTTGTTTTTGTCTTTGGGGGTAAAAAGAAGGCGGAACCATTTGTGTTTTGAGCAAAGCAAAGGGAAGAACTTGACCATGCATTGAGGTTGTTGAGCATTATGAGAGGTGTGGTTTGTTTTTGCATTGCAAGATTCCGATGATCACGTGCACCTTTTTCACCCTACTACTGCTGCTAGTGCTCCGTACTTGGTTTGGTTGAACACACCACTCTCACACTCACGCATCAGTCAGTCACGCTTGTGAGTTGTGTGACAGTTTGTGCGCACGGCACCGCACCTCTGCCTCCTTATCATAACAGCGACCGATTTCAGCACTGGGAGCGAATCATCCTGCACGCCGAAATGCAGACAAGATTGGGATTCACATAAACAACTAGGAAAGTCTCACACTCTATAGCTTTGAAGTTTGAACTTAAAACTGCTTGTTTACTCTTCCTCTAGGAGCTCTGCATTATACAAACCAAAAGGTAGATGCTAAGAAAGAGAGGAAAATAAAAAGAGGCTAAGAAAATAAACAACTCCCTAGAATTTTTTTTCTAAGGTGTCAGAAACACAAAATTCTGAGAAGAGTCTAAGAAACAAAAAAAAAGGCTTAAAAAGAAGCTGAGAAATCAAAGAGAGAAACAAAAATAAAGGTTCCAGAAAAGACTGTCTGATCTGATGAAAATATTAAAAAGAAAACTGGAGAGAAATTAAAACTCCTAAAAAAGATCAGTTTTTGGATTTGCTGAATTATTCCTGGGCTGCTGCTGGGCTATTGGATCAGCGATCTCTAGAGAGAGAGGAAATTGAAGAGCAGACGACGACGTCCCCTAGATGAACTGACGGAAGTCCGGCCCTATGTGGTGGTTGTGGATCAAGAAGTCGTCGCCGATGAGCGGCGCCGACGGCCCGTCGAACATCAGCGGGTGCGGGTTCGGCGCGTGCATCAAGGCCGCCCCGCCGCCGACGTGGGCGAGCGCCTGCGGGTGCGGCTGCGGCTGCGGCTGGTACTGGTGGTGTGGGTGCGGGTGCGGGTGCGGGTGCGGGTGCAGGTGCCCCTCCTTCTGGCGCCGCAGCTCCAGCACCTTCCGGTGGGAGTTGGAGTGCTTGGACACCTGGAAGGTCGGGCTCGCCGCCGGGCGGTACTCCGGCACGAGGCGCCCCGACTTGTACCGCACGCCGCACGCGTTGCACAGCGTCTTGGGGCCCAACGGCCCCGTCCTCCACTGAGGCGTCTTGTCGGTCTCACAGTGCAGGCACCGCCTCCCCTCCCCCGCCGACGCAACGGCGGCGGCGGCGTTGTTGTTTGGCACTGGCGTCGTCGGCGCCTCCTTCTTCTTCGCAGGCTTCGACGGTTTCTTGGCTGGGAACGCCGGCGCCGCGGTGGCGGACTCGGACGGCGAGATGGCCGCCGCGGACGGCGGCGACGCGGGAGGTGGCGGGAGCACGAGCAGGCGGGACGCCCAGCTGCATGGCGCGATGCGGGACCGCTTGCTGCGCGCCTTGCCTGGCACGGGCGCCTCCGGCGGCAACACGCCGCCGGCTGGCTGTGCCTGTGCCTGCTGTGCGGCAACGACGACCGCAGGAGCGGGAGCGGGCGCCCTGGCGGTGGCGGTGCCGGCCGGCGGAATGCCGGTGATGAGCTGCAGCTTCTTGAGGTCCTCCGTGGGGAAGTTGTGGTCCTCGCCCATGTAGTTGGACAGCCATTCCAGCTCCGCCAGTTGTTCGTACTGCGCAGGGATTCATCATCAGAGCAAGAAAAAATCAGTCAGTCAGCAATGGCGCCGTCAAAAGTCAATGAATCTGTTGAGCACTGAACGGACTATTTTCGGGTGCCTGCAGAGTGCAGTGGCCAGCGTTTAGGACGCCGCTATTTTTGGTCACATCAGTTTATTACTATTCACGGGACGTTTGCCACCCATTCAAGGAGAACTTTAATGGATGGGTGCCGGTGGTGGAAGGCAGACGGGGTATCGGAACCGTTAATTCTCCGAAGAAACGCGTAAAGAAACCGAGCAGTTCGCCGGAATTCATGGAAGAAGAAAAGACGACGAGAGGCGGGCGAGGAATTATTTACCGGCTCGCACAGCCCGCCGGAGAAGTCCCCGTCGGCGAGTCCGCAAGCGGAGAGGGAATTGCTGCAGCTGTCCAGCGCAGTAGTCACCGCCGACGACGAGTCGTTCGACGCGTTACCTGCGGCGGCACCCTCCTCCCCGCCGGCGCCACAAGCCCGGCCGTCCGACACCACCGCAGCAGCCTGCTGCTTACTCCCGTCCCCGTCCCCTTCTTCCCCACCGCCCACCACCACCGCCTCCTCCTCCTCGTCGTCGCAGGGCAGGTCGAGGAGGTCATCGACAAGGAAGAGGTCGGCCTCCTTCTTGACCCTCATGCCGCCGCCCGCGCACTCGGCCGAAACCTCCATTCTACTGCAGAGCAAGAATTCTTCTTTTGTTCCCTTCCTCCTCCTCCTCTCCCTCCCCTCCGCTTATTTCTGTCCTGATTTTTTCTGCGTGCGTAGAGAGAGGCTGGCGGAAATAACAAGAGAGAGAGTAGGGTTTAATTGGGACGCGTCCGTGGCGTTGGAGAGCGGAGGAGGACGACGAGGGAAGGCGGAGGTCAGCAGAGATGAACGGTTCTTAAGGAGGAAAAGCCACAGCCGCCCACAGCCACTCCCTCTCTGGCTGGGGAACTAGTATAGGCAGCTTTAATGGCCTGTTAAAAAAATGAGATATATCTCTTTTTTATAGCAGTAAAAAATCCAGATATTAATGGGGTAGTAAAAATAGGGCAGGAGAAAATCAAGACATTTGGAGGCTTCAGTGGGGTCAGGGAAATGACAACTGTAGAGGAAAACAAGGAGAGATTGATGGCAGATGGAAGCAGTGAGTTTCCTCGTTTTGTTGTGTTTACCACGTGGGTAATTGTTGCAATGCGGTGAGTTTTTCTCGTACTCTGCTGCAAGTAAAACCTCTACTACTTCCTCCTATCACACAAAGGCTATCTGAACATACTATCAACAATGCACGGTTTATAATATGACAATTTTTTTAATCTAACATGATACTTTAACAAGCAATGTTTATAGAAAAAATATGATATCTCAATTGAAAATGCAGTATAAATAAAAGAATCTTTTATAAAGAACCTAGTAGTGGCAATTTTGTGTTATCAATCTATATAAAATTTTAGATGTCAATGGCTAAATTTAAAAAGTTCTGAGTTAGGAGTCTAAATGGATTTGATTTTTTTTATGACAGAGAGTGCAATGGATGACATCAAAATAGATTTAACCACTATCCCTTCTGCTTGATTTGTTTTAAAACATCAAATTAGGTTCATATGTGCTCTGCTATGACATCAATGTGAAATGGGATATTTTTACACTAGAATATAAACTTTCGACCAACATTTCGGGGGCAAGCTCCATCTTGTGGAGCTCTAACTCATGACTCCATGTCAAATTTGAAGCATTTTGTAAGACAAAATCATACTATTCCTTTTTTGATCCACGAGATACTTTTAGCGCATACACCTAAGTGTTTTTAAACGAATCTGGTAAAAACAAAGCCTATGTTGCCAAGAGTATGCCATATTCTTGTCAAAAAAAGAGTATGCCATATAGTTTTACATCTCTCAATTGTGTGCAAGAAATGCCAAAATTGAACCAACTTAGTGTATATTTCTTCTTTTATGTATAATTCAACTTTAGGTACATCTTGATTTCCTCATCGATGTTGGACCATGCATGAATTTGGATTTCGATTGACATATATAGTGGGGCTGGTACGGAAATTTGAGTACAGAGCTGAGCTATTCTGCCTGCGCACTCGAGAGGGGAGCACCATCATATAAAAGTACCATCACATGCTGGGTCATCATAGCATGGTACAACATGTCACATTATCATGGACTTTGTCTACACAAAATTGCACCTATCAAGGTTAATCAAACGGACCTACCATCCTGTGCTACTGTGCCATGCTACAATGACCCATTAATTCTTTAGGGTAAAAATATTTTTTTAAAAAAACTTCCCTGAAATCCATCTACCACAGTGAATCATGAGCACATCGGTACTTGAGTTGTATCTATTGATCATAGCAACTTTCTTTTTTTCACTCTAGAGCATAGCAGCTTAGCTCACGTTAAAAAAACGTTTCACCCACGTTATTAGCAACTCCACGCAAATTAAGCAGACGCCGGTGATTGTGCCACGTCGAGCGCGCCGGCGTAACCTCACGGGAAGGTGCTCACGCACGCTGTCACGCACTGGCCCGCCTCGTGCTCCCACGTAACCACCACGTGGGCGTGCCCGCCGCTGTTTGCTCTGGGGCCGTTGGATGACGCGAGGCTTGACACGTGGGGAGCATCGGAGTCGGGCTGGCGATAAAATACTGACGGGGCTGGTGGTGGGCTGTGTGACTTGCGTCAGATAAGGTCCGTCCGGCCTGCAGGGTCTCCGATCCCTAGGTGGATTGGCCTCGACGTTGGGTCCGCTTTCGATTTTGCTGGTGTCATGTTTAGATATCAAGGCCTTATCTATACGTTGTCTAAAATTTACTGTACAGAATTTTTATTCTCCGTCATATTAAAATATCGGCATATATATGGAGTATTAAATATAGATAAAATAAAAAACTAATTACACAATTTTGTTATACTTTGTGAGATGAATATTTTAAACCTAATGAATCAATGTTTAGACAATTATTACTAAATAAAAATAAAATTACTACAGTGTGACGAGACTCTTACTATGCAAAGTTTGGATATCAATTTTGGTATCTAAACAAAGCCCAACTTTGCATACGTAAAGTTACCAAAATGCCATAAATATGATACTATAGTATTTTATTTGTATTTAGACCTTGTTTAATTACCTCCTAATTTTAGCATTTACCGCTATGCTAAAAGAAGATTATCCGTCACATCAAAATACCAATATATGCATGGAGTACTAAATGTAGATAAAATCAAAATCTAATTACACAGTTTGGTTGTACTTTGTGATATAACCATTTTGAGCCTAATTAGTCAAAGATTGAACAATTTTTACCAAATACAAACGAAATGCTATAGGAATTCTGCTACAGGAATTCTGGCCTCGATTTAGGGAACTAAACAAGGTCTTAGTAAAAATTATCCACACTTTAACTAATTAGGCTCAGAACGTTCGTCTTGCAAAGTACAATAAAACTGTATAATTAATTTTTGATTTCATATACATTTAGTACTCAATGTATTTGTCGATATTTTATTGTGATAAAAATTTTCTTTTTACGTAGTAAAATTTAGATGACAATTCGAAAATCTAAACGAGACTTATTTTCCGTCTCTGTGCCTCGAGATCGTAAGGCACCACTTGAGTAACCCACGGCTGCGAGTTCAACACTTCAACCTCACATAATGTGCTGATTTTCTAAAAAAAATATAATATGCTGTGCCTAGCAATGTCTGACTTCTAAAATCTAAATCAAACATATGAATAATAGGTTCGAATACACGATATCTATATCTATAGCTATATATATTTTTATATATCGATCCTATCATTTAAAATTATAAGATATTATAATTTTTTAGATACATTGCTATTATTATGTATTTATAACTGTAGTATATCTAAACGCGTAGCAAAAGTTACATATATAGAAAATATATTATAATTAGGAATGGAAGGTGCAAAAGAGAGAACAAATTTGTATCTGTCACTATTAATTTCTACCTACCTTTGTGTCTTATCCCTTGGATATTTGTTCTTAAGAAACAGTTTTGATGTTTGGAAATCATCTCACTATATACAACTAGTGGGTCCAGGTTAAAACAATGATACAAACCATTCAGAGCATCTCCAAAAAGATCTCTAAGTACTTTTTTATCATAAAATTTAGACAACAAACCAAAAAAAACTACTCCAAATGACTCTCTAAACCACTAGCCATCTTTTCGCTCTCCAAAACTGCACTAATATCTAGTTTCAAACAGAAAAATATCCATACTTTTAACACAATTCTCATACATTAACTTTTTTACATAGGGTGTGTTTAGTTCCCGTGAATTTTAAAAGAAAATGTCACATCGTATCACCTCAGCGTACTATAGCATTTAGTTTGTATTTGATAAAAATTATCCAAACTTTGAGTAACTAGACTTAAAATATTCGTTTTATAAAGTACAACAAAACCGTATAATTAGTTTTTAATTTTATCTACATTTAATACTCTATGTATATGTCGGCATTTTGATGTGACGGATGATAAGAATTCTGCATAGTAAATTTTAGGGTGATTTCTAGATAACTAAACACAGCCATAAGGGAAATCTCTACTCCTATTAAGACGAAACAAGAATCGTGCAACCGACTTCGGCTTGCCTCCCGCTCCCTGCTTTCAAAATCCTGACTCCGCACAGGCCGCCTCCCGTCCGACGAGGGGCCTCCCCTTCTCCTCGCCTGCCCACTTGCTCTCGCCGCCGCCGCGTACGGGAGGAGCGAGTACGCACCGTCGCCCGCCTATCCTCCTCCTCGCCGTTGTGTTGGCCGCCGCCGCCGGCCCGCCGCCACGGACGCACGCGAGTAGCGGCGACGCGACGCCGACTCCTCGCCTGCTCCACGCCGTCCCGTTTCGCCCCGCCAACGCTGTGGACGCGAGGAGCTCCGACGACGACGCGTCATGGCCCACCTCTCCTCCCCGCCTGCTCCCTCCCCACCGCCGCGGACACGAGGTGCGAGGACGCGCCGGCGCCCGCCTCTCCGCCTCCTCTTCCTGTGACGCGAGGAGGGTGTCGCTCCTACTTCATGGGCGCCTCTGGTAAGCTCCTCAAGGCCTGATTGTTCTTGGGGCCGTCTGTTTTTCCATTGCCCTTTTGGCTTGTTGGCCCATCAATCGTTTGATGAAATGCGTGCTGAGTGGTTGAATATACAAATTACCTTGATTTCAACGAGGCTGCAGTTTGTTGATATACATGCCTTGGACTGCAATGTGTGATTACGTTTGATTAATGTTTCATTTCCACTTATACTGGCATTGGCTACTTCTTGACTTAGCAAGAGTTTTTTTTAGAATATAGCAAGAGTTTGATTTCCAACTGTGCAGTTTCTTAGTTAACAAACTCTGACATTGAAAGTGGTGGCTGATTGAATCCCAGGACCATATGAATTTGAAAATCATTCATGTCTAACTCTGATTAGTTTCACTTTAGAAGTGTGAGGAAGTTGCCTTAAGCTTCCTTGACAATACCATTTTAAGAATTCACCATGTTCTGTACATTTTTGTTAGGTCAGCAATCTCATCCTCGGATGGTTTTTTAATGATCCAGAGAGAACAAACAAAATAGTGCTGCACATGTAGGACAGCAACAGCCATTCTTCATGAACCTTTGTTTCTGTAATTTCGTTTTGAATGAAATTGTTGAACTTGCCTTACACTCAGGTCTGAATTTTGAGTTGTAATGAAACGTGAAATACACAGTTGAAGTGAGCTCACTAACTACTAATTACTCGAATACAGTGAAGTAGAATGCTTGCGACATCAACTGATTATGCCTGCTTTTTTCTTGGAGTTCTACACCATATGCAAACAACACTTGAGTCATTATAAGTGTGTTACTGATAAGTTTCTGTACTCCTATATGTTACTGTCATATATCTCTTCTCTAAGCCCTTCAGAACTGTTTTATACATTTTTTGTTGTGTCGTTAAGCTATACAAATGGATTCTTCCACTATGGTCCTATGGTCCAATTCTAATAAACCTGACCATGGGGCAGGATTGCTCCTGCAATTCCTAATGCATGATGTGGATACCTCTCCCTTGCTAGATCTTGTGATATTGTTTTGTTTTTCTTCTATC
The DNA here is from genome assembly GCA_023333625.1 of Bothriochloa decipiens. Taxonomy (NCBI): domain Eukaryota; kingdom Viridiplantae; phylum Streptophyta; class Magnoliopsida; order Poales; family Poaceae; genus Bothriochloa; species Bothriochloa decipiens. Next base: position 7,519,421 of record CM041641.1, read on the forward strand.
TATGGCCTGAATGAAACAAAAATGGGACGCAATGAAACAGAAATACACTGCAATTTGGACATGCTCAACTAAGAACTGAATATGCTGGCACTGGCAGCAGCGAGAAGATTTGTATTGGGTGGTCAGACCATCGGAGTACGTGTAGTGAAGTTCCTGCAGGTGCACTGCCAGGTTAGCTCGCTCTTTTTTTCTTTCCCTTTCTAAATGTCTTGCTATAATAATCTTCTCAACAGTGTTAGCATATTTGCTGAAGCTACACTTGGTCTATTAATTTGCACCCAAATAATGGTAGCTTCTTATGAGATTTTATTTAATAACAACCAGAGCTACACTTTCTGTTGGTTCAGGCTCTCATGCATAAAGTGGCCACATAGTTTATTTAATTTTCACAATGACAGATCCTATGTTTAAAATTTTGGCCACAATGACAGGTTACATGCATGTGTATGACCATTAAGTTAAATAACCCACACTTTTGGGCACAATGACAGCGTAATTCTAATCCTTATATATGAACTATGACAGATTCATCTGTCAAGCTTAACAAAGATATGCCTAAGGTTCACTGCTCTGATTGTTTGCATTGCAGACCAGTATCCTTCAGATCAGACCTGTGCTTGAGGCCAAATACATGTGCAGCGCCTGTAACATTTTTTGGTTGACGATGATTGGTACTTCAGTTCTAGCATCTAGATTGATAGCCGGAACTTTTTAAAAATGTGAATGTTGTTAGGCACCAAGAGGATTGTATGATACTTTGGTGCATGGTGGCGTTCCGTAAAGACCACATGTTTGTGAAACAATATCAATGCTGTGTGGTCTAAATTTACCACCTCTCATAAGACAAATGCTTGTTTAAATGTATGAAATGTGCGCTTTCCTATTGCGGGGGTGTTTTGATTTGCATGATAGCTGAGTTTTGTGAGCCACTTTTGGCCACAATGACAGTTTACATGCAATGAAACATCCTCCATTTTTCACGAAGGAAAAATACACAGAATGACGAATAATATAATAGTTTAAAGCTCAAACCATCGTATTATCTAGCAATATTTAATACAGAAATCCATACTTTGAACAAAAGAGTACAACTACAAGGGTTTATATAATAGTCTGTCGCCACACTAGCGGAATCATCAGAGTAGCAACAACATCAAGAATAGCTGTGGTAGGCGGAAGTACAATAAATCTCCAAAAGAAGCCTGAGTGTAGGAACGAGACGTCTACTTCTCATCATCATCTAAGTCGTAGTCGGGTTCACCTGCCAAATAATTTTCAGTACGGTTTATACTGGCCACTCGTCCCACCCTATGCTTTGCTTTTTCTATGTGGTATTTGATGGATGCATAGGGTATGATCAAGAGACCTATTATTTGGCTGTGATTTTCTATGCAATTAGTATTCATCATCATATAATAGTAATTTATCAAGTTTTAACTCATTCTCATCCATCTTATTCCCATCCCATCATCACACGTATCTCACCCTCTCGTACTTAGTCGATAGGTCCAACTCCCTCTCAGAGCCTGTCTCAGCGGCTCACAGCTGGAAATGGTAGCACCAGGGGGAAGAAGAGAAGGACTCATCTCACTACTCCCGAGAAGCGTGGGTCGAGGGAAAAGCCATACCGAGGCGCGGACTATATATAGATTCAAAAACTCTGCAGAGCGTGTACTCCCGTAATCAAAAGATCACCATCATCAGCGATGCCCCGCCTAGGCTGATTCCGGCTGCTTTCTAACCGGTGCGATGCCACCCTACCACTCAGTACTGGGACATCCCGAAATGCCACCGGCACACTGAGACTGTGAGACATAGTACCGGGCCCCGAGGTCACTATGTTGTCTAAGGAGGGTGTGGGTCCCGATGCCCGTACCTCTCGACACTATCTGGTAGTAGTGGCACCGTCCTAGCTAGTCAGTCATCCGTCTCCCGCCCATACAGGAGCGAGCGATGAGCACGTAGGTCCTAAGGTTTCGGTTCTCAAGTGATATTAGGTACTAGGGGGATCAGACATGATTTTCTTTTCATAGGGACTCCAACAATCCGTGCTACAATAGCACCTCCTACCCGGGGCCTTGCTCCACGAAGGCTTTCACCCCCGGGATCACCTTATACCTCATAATGTACCCGCCACAGGCACCTCTCACGGGGATGCCTAGAATACATCCCTCGGCAAGACTCGCCCAAGGCTCATCGTAGAATCCTACCCGATCGACTCAAACCCTCACCACACACCCAAGACACACACAACACTCTCCCCGAGTAAAATGACACCACGTGCCTTATCCATATATCCATACTCCACCATGCATCACATCACAGATATAAAGCGTAGTAGAAGTAAAGCATCATGAGTAAATAAGTATGCGTCTAGCCTATCAGCGAGTGTGCAGGGGTAAGGTTGTGTAACAACCCTGGTGTTATATTAACTAAAACATGCCATATCATCATATGCATTGCAAAGCATTCATATTTAAGTCAACCTTAATGTGTATTAACTAAAACAAGTTTATATTTCATAGGTTGATTGTGTTTCTGGAATGTTTTATCACATGAAATAATAAAACCCTATTTTTGAATGTCATCGCAAATGCTTAGTTTATACTCTATGTACTTGAGGTGTAAACTGTGTTTACACTAGTGTCAAGCATAGTATATAAGTCTAAGTCCAACCCTAAAAATGGTTTCCATATTTGAAATTGAATTTAGATTCCAAAGCTTATTTCTAAATCTGGCAATTCAAATTTAAATTCAAATTGGAAATGCTATAAAAGGTTTTTCAAAAGTCAACTTGGTCAACCAAGGGTGTCATTGGGTAAATGACCTAAAAATGTCCTTGGATGATGTTTGTGATCACTAATAACCAACCAATTAAGTTAGAAACCAAATCGAGTTTGAATTCTATTTCAAAAACCCTTTATTCCAAAACTTAGTTTTACCTCCTTTCCTCTGATTCAAAATCTATAAAGAATTTGGCGATACTCTAAAAGGATAGTTTGTAGATCTTGACAAGATCTACAAATTTGGTATATAAAGTTTTCAAGTTTCCAAAAGAAATTTCAAATGAATTTGAAAATACAATTTTCTAGCATTTGTCCCCTTTTGGTTTTAAAACCATAATTCAAAAATTATGCAAAATTTTGGAAAATTTTGTATATGAAAAAGGTTTGGTTTGGAAAGTTAAACATTTTATAGTTTTGAAGATTTTCAAGTTTTATTGAAAAATTAAATGTAATTTTAAATGTTTGTTTCTAGGGTTTTATTCCCTTTTTGAATTTGAATTCAAATTTCAAAATCCAGATAGAATTTGAGGATGCCAGTTAAAATAAAAGTGTAGCTCTTGAAAAGTTATGCAAATGATATTTTTGGAGATTTTCAAGTTCTTATATAAATTTTGGAGTAATTTGTAGTTTTAAACAAATGGCATTTCTGTAATTTCTGCGAACAGTACCGAAACCTATCGTCGGCCGCCATCGCAGGCTTCTCAACGCGCGCCGCCGTCCACCGCCGCAGCTTCTCGGCCACCAACGCACTCCTGGACGCTCGAAACTTCGCCGTCGTCGTGCCGCCCGTCCGTGCGTCACCCTTGGCCTATAAATACCGGTCGGGCGCCGCCGTTTCTTTTCTTTCTTCTTCCTGCCGCCGTCGCCGACGACTTCGCTCTGCCGCTCGAATTCGCCGTTGACGCTTTACCACTGCCCGATTGCTCTTGCCAGTTGCTCCGCCACATCCTCACGGTCAATTTGAGCTAGTTCGTGCTTACTCTCCTCGCCCGAGCTGCCCGCGCGCCGTCGTCTTCTCCACGGCCGGTCGCCGAGCCGCCGTGAGCGTTTTCGCCGTCGACCGTCGTCGAGGTTGAAAATATATTCTCTTTAACCATCCTGTCATGTTCTCCATGCTATCCTGCCTCTTATGCCGACCTTGCCATCGGAGCGCCGCCGCCGCCATCACCGCCGCCGACCGCAGCTTGATTCAAGCACTCCGGGCCCTCATTAACATGTGCATTAGCACCGGGGTGAGCTCCTGCAGCTGTTTGTGCTATCAATTTCATCATTCCCGTGTTATAACCACCGGCCATCGTAGCTCGCCGCCGGCGCAGTGTTGCCAGCGCCGCCGCGCGCGTAGCCGTCGGGGCTGGGGTCCAGTTTGGCTTCATTTTGTTGCCAAACGAAATCGTCCGAGTGCCCTGCATGTGTCCCTGTAGTCGCCGTCGCCGGAAACAGCTCCAGTGAGCTTCGCCACCGCGCCCTAGCTCCGCCGCGCCGCCATGGCCGCCAGCGTGGGTGCCGCCGTCGCCCGCTGCGCCGTTAGCTACCTCAATCGACTCGCCGTGTCGAGTGGAGCCCGTAGGGACAAACCTCATCGCCGAAGACCTCGCCGACGGCGAGTAATTACCGGTCAACCTCCGGTGGATCGTCGGCCAGCGCGGGAGTACTGTGCCGATTTTCTTTTTCTATTTTTAGAAAATGATTTAAATGCTATTTTCTTTGAAAAATCATAGTAATTCATATATAGCTCCAAAAATTCTAAAAATTTTTGTGAGTGTTCTTTATGATGTCATCTAACTAGAAAAAATATGAAATGCCAAATTTGAGTAATTTTTTCATATGTTAAAATTAGCCCTTTTAATTAAAAAATAGCCCTTCAATGATTTTTTAATAAATAAAATAATTGTCTTTTAATTCTGAAATTTGTTTTGCCATCTAGTTAAGCTAAGAGCTTTCTAAAATAAAATTTTGGGCTTAATTTGATAACTTTAATTTTTATGCCTTTATTAATGCTTTTAAATAATTAATTAATCCCTTTATTTGAGTTTAATCATTATAGGATTTGTTTGACTTTGGGATTGATTGATGACCTTGGTTCATTAACCTTAATGACCTTTGGCACTTTAATTAATTATTTGTGCTTACCTTAATCATGTCATTAGGGCTTAATTAATGTTATTTTATGTGCTTAATTAATTTCTTAAATGGCGTAGTTAACCCTAATGAGTTTTATAAGCGAAGTTTTGTTGGCTTGCAACTTTATCGTGAAGAAGAGTTGTACTCGATCCCTTAATCTGATCATGCATCCATCGAGCATCATGTTTACTATTCCATCATGTTAAAGCATATTAATTATCGAATAGCTTCCGTTAACGGAGAGTTAATGTTGTCGCCCAAATCCGAAGGAAGAGCAGATCCAGGAATGGGGAGTTGATCCAGAGTTTGAGACCGTCTACCCCGAACATCAAGGCAAGCCCCGGATGCATTCAACCCTATTCTATTTATAAAAGTTTTATCGCTTCAGCTATGATATGTTGCATTAAGTAGTAGGAGTTGAGTAAAAACCCACCAATTGCATTACCTGTCTTATTTCCTTATTCCTTGTTACCTGCTTTGGAAGATAAGTAGTAACGCTTAGCCCTTCTTAATTAGTTAAGTGTTCAAAGGCAAAAGAATGAAAAAGATGAGATTGGTTTTGTTGTTAGAATCTTGATGATAGTTAATAAATCGAGTCCGGACGGCTAACTTGCACTGGAAATGGAGTCCCTCTGTAGTGTTTCCATCTGTTGATGCCCTAGGTCCCGTCCGTTGGTGAACTGGTGATATCGAGAATTTAGAAATCCACATGCATGAAGTGATATACGGATGGTTGGAGCCTGTATATCATGGAGTGACCTATAGTGGGGCCAGAGCCTCCACATGTGTCATAGTGTGTTTTACTGTGGGGTTTAAGTTTTCACGTATCTCGGTACGCTGGGCCGCAGAGCTCACGTGTATCATGTGGTGATATATGGCTGCGGTTGTTATCCCGGTATATTGGTTCATCTGGGGTGCATCGGAGTTAAAGTCTCCGGTATTCCAGTGACCTAGGTCCCAGCTGGGTATGAAAATGGATTCAAATCGCCGTTGCTTCTCGGAGAAGAAGACTCGATCGGTGTTCATCATCGTAGTAACAACTTGAACAAAGATTAAGGTTTAATAATGAAGTTGGTTGATAATTGGAGCTAGTCCAAGCAAACTTTACTTTTTGTTAAGCCTTTTCGCAAAATTTCTTATCTCTTACAAGCCTTACCTTGTCCCTCTAGCCTGCATTTCTTGAGTCTCCACCTCTCTTTTTCGTCGGGTCAATCTTGTTGAGTACTTTTGTACTCAGGGTTTGTTGAACCCTTGTTGCAGGTGAGCCTCATAGGCAGGAATGCTTCGCATCCTACTGCATGACAGTCGTCGAGGAAAGCGATGACGCGTAAGGTGTTTAGCTCTTGGGCAGAGCTTTTCGTTTGGAACTGTAATAAGGTTATCTACTGCTACTCCACTACTATTATGGTTTGTACAATCTAAACTTATGGTTGTAAATATTTGAAACTCAAAGGTTTGTAAACTTATGTTTTTGTAAGTCTTCCGCTATTTTACTCTGTGGTATATTATTTATATCAAACTGTTGTAATACTGCAATGTCCCTCTATAACGATTGATCCTGCTCGGAGAATCGTGGATGATTCGGGATTTACCCGACAGACTTTTTAAGTTGTATGGAACACAGTCATGGTTATTTGGAGTCTGTTTAGACAATAATCATGCATATGGGTCATATGATTTAGGAGGTTCTGCCACAGGTTGCGACAAGGTAAAGGCTTCATCAGTCAATTCTATCACGCAACCTATCACAGGTGATATTCATAAATAAAGCTCTAGCAAACTAGATATTATGCCATGCGTAATAGGATCTACGAGGTTGGGTGGGATGTGGCACCTGCGTAGTCATTATCGAGCTCCACCTCGTAGTCAGGGTCATCCTCCTTAAGCGGCTCCTCCTCTAAAACGAAATGTAATAGTCGCATTATGACATAAGCGACTCCTATAGAGTTAACACAAAGAATCAATAAAATTCAATAACTCCAAATTCAATCATACATAAGCCTATGACATAGAGCTCATTTTTATGAAAATTTGGACACTTGGTTCATATATTTCGGAGTTCGTATGAAGAAGTTATGATTTTTCAAAGTTTAATCTATTTTCTAAAAAAGAAAAAGGGTGGATTAACCAGAGGCTGACACGTGGCAGCTTCTGATTGGCCACGTGGCACTGCGGATCCAGCAGCGGCGGCGCAGGGCTGATGTCATGCTGACATCAGCGTTGATGAGGACATGAGACCTATGCATACGCCCATAGAGGCTAAAGATAAGGTGAGTTTGTTCCTTCATTTGCACAATGATTTTTGGTACAATTCACTTGGTTCCATATGTGCATGTTTTTATTTGAATGTAGGTACGAACGTGTCTCAAAGGGCAAACTCATCAAAGTCCAACGTTCGGTTCGTCGGCAACCGGATAGGGCTTCAGTGGGAAGGCCATAACTCATGCATCCGGAGTGCGATTGAGGTCCATCAGCACTTGTTGGAAAGATTATTTGATAATATTTCCAATAGGTCTGGTCTTACCTCAATATCACATCGGGAAGGCATCCAATTCATCATGACATTCCGTCACTGTTTCTGCCAAGGGCTACGTCATCATCATGGGCTTGTTATTCGCCATTGGGACTCTGACCCAAGTGAGAGCATGCCCCAAGGAGATGTGGAACACATCAAAGAAGCCCTTGGACGTCCTCCTCCTTGGCCACCACCTTTGGATACCAGCAGGGACGTTCAAGCTAAGTTGGAGGCCCAATCCAAGTCAAGTTCGAGGTCGTCTCGGGCTCTAGGAGCAGCATGCAATAAAACGGACACCCAGGTTGCATACGGACTCTGTTTTCAACGATCCACATATGGATGGAAAGATAATTTGATAAGGAAACCAATGAAAGTAGACCCATGTCAAAATTCCTTCGGTATCAATAGAAATCACAAAACAAGTTGACGTCTAGAATTTGTCAGAGCGCTGCATCGTCATCTTTTGGGCCATTTGGGCCTTGTAATGTGTTGGGGCTGTGTATGGACGTGTGTAGGGGTCCTTGGATGCCCCTTAGGCTATATAATGAGCAGCCGCCATCTACGTTAGGGTTTGAGTTTTGCTTTAGATTAATCTGTCTTTGAACAGTCGCCGTTATCGGTTTATGAAACCCCACTTTGTGATCTTAATCATATATCTGCAGTTTGTCTAATATTTGAGCTGCGTACTTTCGAGTTCTTGCTTGTGTTCTTCGATTCGCAGGCAGGGATTAGCCTTCTTGGTGAGGTCAACCGGTTGGTGACACGGTTGATAACCAGAAGAGACGTGGTGCTAAGGTTGCAGGTTCGGGTCTTTGTGATCTGAAGCCGGATGGGTGTGTCGTGCTCCACCAAATCGTTGTTTATCTTGAACTGACGGAAGATTGGGAACCTACTTGTCATCAAGCGTGGGTCCGGCAGCTTAGTCACTGACAGATGGGGCCCACTGTTCTGGTCGCTGACATGTGGGACCGAGGTCAATGGTCAACATTGACCGGTCAACGGTCAGCGCCGACCGGGCCCCGACTGGGCCTCGGCGGGCCTGGATAGGGCCGGATCTGGGTCAGGTTGGGCCGGCCCGGCCCGGACACGTGTCGCTCATCGGGCCTGGCCACGTGGCTGATTTGGGCTCTTACTGGGCTGGTCTACGGCCTTTGGCTCCATGAGCCAGGTCCATGGTGGATCATGGACTGAGGCGCCACGCGAGTCTGGTTGGTCCAGCATGGATCCGAGGTGGACCCGTGGACACGGTCCACACGAGGGGGCTTTTCCCTTCTTCTCCCTCGCGCGTCGCGGTTGGCCCGACGGCCAACGCCGGTGGCGAGCGGGTGAGCGGCGGCTGCGGCTGGCCTCGCTGCACAAGGTCTGCGGCTATGGCATCGCGGAGCTACGACGAAGGCGGTTGTGGGGTCCAAGCAGGCCCACGGTGCGAGGGCTCGCCGGCGTGTGCACGGCGGCGGCGGGCAGCGTGGCCACGTCAGAGGGGCGTAGTGGTGCGCGGGAGGCATCTTGGACTAGTGCAACAGACTCCTGAGACTACTGCGAGCGTGGCGAGGTATGTTAATTGAACCGAGGTGCACGAATTGACCTAATGCGGCGGCGGCGGCAAAGATCGACGGCGGCGGCGTGGTCCTCAAATTGGCGCGCCGTGGAGCTCCTCCTCCTTCATCACCTAGCATTTTGAGTAGTTCGGAGCTCAAGGATTCGAGTGCACAGCTAATGGAGGCTCGGCGGGGGCGTGTGCGGTCGATTTGGCCACGGTGGCGCTCCGGTGGCCGAGATGCCTCGACGGCTGAGGTAGGCAAAGGTGCCGGCCTTACTAGGGTCGAGCCAGGCTCACAAGCGTTGCCATATAGGCGTTCTACACTACGGCGGACGCACCAACGCAGCTAATGAAGCCTAATCTCTAGCGCAACGATGAAACACGAGGGTGAGCTGGCCGACGGCCATGGAGGTGGAGCACGGGCGAGCTCTCCTGCGCAATCGACGGTGCTGGCGGCTCGGGCATGGTAGCAGTAGCTCAGGGTCGAGGAAACAGAGCAGCGCAGTGTAGGGGAAGTAGGCGGCACGTCGGGGTCGAGCGGGTCCGCTAGGCTCCTTTCGCGCGCGCGGACGGCGGCGATGCTCTGCTCCGGCTTTGGCTCCTCTCTCTCCTCTTCTTCTCCTCCCTCTCCAACTCCTTAGCAGCAGACAGGCAAGCGAGGTGGCGACTGAGCACGGGGGAAACTCTAACGGCCGAGGAGCTCCCCTTTTATAGGGCGCCGGCGGCCATGGCTGGGGCGAGATGCCCTTTGGACGGCGAGGAAAGGAGCAGGGGCATCGTGCGGTTGTGGCTTGTCCGAGCTAGGGTTAGGGTTGCCTGGCGCGGCGCTGACGGCGATGGACGGCTACAGGCACGCGCGGCGTTGAGCGGACGGCGGAGACGCGCTGTTCCTCTTTTGGAACGACGGACGCGACGGCTCGGTGAACAGCAATGGAAAAAGGAAGGTTATGCAAGCGGCGCCCACGTGTCAACGGGAGCGGGGCGGCGTGCGGGCGAGCGGACGGCCTGGCACGGGCGCGGTGCTCACGGGCCGTCTTGCTGGGCCGGCTCGACCTTGCTGGGCCGCGGCAGCGTGGGCGAGCGGGGCGGGGCGCGCGGGGGACCGGTGTGGGCGGCTGGGGGGCTTGCTGGGCCGCGAAGCGCGCTCGCGGGCGAGTTGGCGCGCGGCACTGGCGGGGGCCTGGCAGGCCGCGGCGGGTGCGGTGGCAGGCTGCGCGGCCGGCTCTGTTGGGCCGCGGGGTGTGCGGGATGAGCGGGTCGATGCAGCGGCAAAGCTGGGCCTTGGTCTGCTTTGCTCTTTTCCTTTTTCTCTCTATTTTCTATTCCCTTTTCTATTTCTAGTTCCAAGCTTTGCCATGATTAATTAGTGGAAGTGGTTAGAGCTAATGAGTTAGTGACCATGACATGAACTTGGTGGGTCCCCTAGGGTCTCATGGGGTCATTGGATGCCATGTCCATGGTTAATAACATATTTCTATACATGTGATATAAAGGGTCATTGATTTTATTATCAACATATAAAATCAATAAGAGGCAAATCATACTTTGTCATGAAAATGCAAATGTTTCTTCTTACTTTAGGTGCTACTTATGCAATAACTAGAGATTTTTCTACATGACACTCACCAACCATTGGTTATTTTAGAAAAAAATTTGTTGATTGTGATTTTTAGTGTTGGAAATTTTGTTACATGCAATATTGTCAATCTTTGCTAGATGGAACCCAGAAAAAAGAATAGTGCACGCAGGCCACTTGACGACTTGACTAACACTACAAACGCTGGTAAATAGTAATACATGCGTCGATATGAATGATTGTTTATATATATAATGGGCTTTGGATTAAGTATCAGATCCAATGCATGTATAAAGCAGGAAGTCAGAGTGCATCCAATACTACGAAAGCTAAGGAGCGTAAAAGGCAAAGAGAAAGGACACGACATGCGGCAATGACTCAGGAACAAAAGCTTGAAAGAAATAAGAAGCTCCGTGAATATTATCATAAAAGCAAATTGCAAAAAATGGGCAAAAGAGATGATGGCAGCATTGTGAGTTGACTGATAAAACACCTCAACCCAGTCCAGGTGTTATAGGACCATCGCAAACAGCAGAAACATCCAACTCATTCAATGCCATATATGACCGTGATTGTGTTACCCCTGCTCCATGTACTGTCAAACCATGTCAAAAAACTACATCAAAAAAGGAGTACTACAGTCAGCGATACAAAAATATGACGCCCGAGGAGAGGGAATCAAGGCGTGAGCAGCAAAGGCTTCACAATACTTCAAAAGACTTGAACCCAAACACACTCTCCACCGGGAGATTCAAAGATGTGCACAAACACACCCTCCACCGGGAGTCCATTGCCATGGAGAACCCAATGTTTATTCCTAGACTTGAAGTGGCCCACGTAGAACAACACCATAATCTCAATAAATAACAAAGAACCACACCAAGCACCAGCGAATTGTGGTCATCTATATTTATGTATTTTCAATTTATTATTTATGTTTTTCTTGTGCATAGGATGGCCAAAGACTACAGAGGAAATTTGTGATTGACCTACCGGTGTATGATGGGAATTCACGACGGTGCATGATCCTCTATCCGTATGAGAATATCTTAGCCGCATCATGGGCATAAGACAAATGAAAGAGATAGTTGTGGAGGACTTATCTATCATCCACTTATTTTGACATTTTGTTATTGAATTTGAGGCTTATTTATTCAAATGAAGCTCGAAACATTATGTTGCTAAGCCAAGTTAAAATCTATTTGTCTTCATTGATACTCTTATTGCATTGAAAATTTGAGGCTTCTACCCTACTTTTTTTTCTTATTTTTATTGTGTTGAATTGCATTAAAAAACTTTAAAATACCCGTAGCAACGCACAAGCATATGCTAGTGAGTATATTAAATGAATAGAATAATTACATCTCTGTTTATATATACTCACTCTTTGGACAATAATAGACACACATGGGTAAATTCAGAGTTGCATAATGAAATTCTTCACATTCAACTTATATTCTTGATATCCTTGACGATAATCTAGTTCTTGTGCATCGAAACTCAACCAGGTTTGACGCCTAGATAGATATTTGCACTGAAATTGTCTATCTGAGGGAAAAAAATGCCCAATGAGGGATCAAGGAGACGATGCCATCGACTAGCCCATGAGGCAAACATATTCAATCTGAATCTTAATTACTATGACTAGACTGGATGAAGAAGAGTCACCCTGTTCCATCCTCTTCACCACCACCAAGGCCGGCCACATGAGGAGAAGGGGACCGGCAGTGATGGTGCAGAGGAGCCTAACACTTCAGCTGTATAGGAGGAGACGCGGACGCCGATGACTGTGTGTATATATTCCAGAGTATACAATCATACATGCCGAGATAACGCTAGCTGAGAAAGGTTAACATGGCGGCGACAACAATAAAACGTCACAAAATCCAAAACTCGGCAGTCGATCTTCGCTCAGACCTCAATTCTCCGTGCCGCTCCGATAACAGCCGCACTGCCCAAATATTCCAATTTTCCACCGCACCACCTGCACCCACGACACGTTCACCACGGCCGGCCCCGGCTTATAAAGCGAGGCGACGGACGATGGATCCCACCGGGCACGTGAGTGCGAGCTGGCGGCCCGCGCGGCCGTGTCAGGCGTCATGTGCAGGCGGGGTCGCCGGTCGCCGCCGGACGTGACGACCGGGTGGGTGGCGGTGGAGTCCGGAGGCGGAGGTCAATGCGACGCAGAGCGTCAGGCGTCGCGCCGCTCGGCCGGCTTCGTCTCCACGCCTGCGCTGCGCACGTGTACGTGCGGCGCGAGCGCGACGAGCCCATGCCGCGATTCATCGCGCGGCGCCCTGCTACGTGCTACCTGGTGCCCTGGCTCCGCCCGTCGTCTGCCACGCCGCGTCGAGCTAGAGCACTAGCGTGTGCAAGCGCGACGCTTTCGCGTCCGAATCATCCTAGCTACTAGTACTATATATATACTAGTACAATGATTGTGAGAACGGAAACGAATATGTGCATGTCGAGTAGCAAGGGTGACGCAGACGAATGCTCGAGAAAATGGATGCTTTTGATGATAAGAAATAAGAAATAAAATATAATAACGATGCTTTTAGCGCCGTCGTGACGATTTCCTTCAATTTCTAATAATGATGCTTTTAGCGCCGTCGTGACGATTTCCTTCCATTTCTCTTCGAGTTTTCGGTACACAATGAAACATCCTTAATTTTTCACGAAGGAAAAATACACAGAATGACGGATAATATAATAGTTCGAAACATCAAACCATCTCATTATCCCGCAGTAGTCGATACAGAATCCATACATCGTACAAAAGATTACAATTAGGGGAAATTACATAAATAATTCATCGCCACACTGGCGGAGTCATCAGAGTAGCAGCAGCCTCTGGAACGGCTGCGGAAGGCAGAAGTACAAAACATCTCCAAAAGAAGCCTGAGCGTAGGAACGAGACGCCTACTCCTCCTCATCGTCATAGTCGTAGTCGGGCTCACCTGCCAAATAATTTTCAGTACGGTTTGTACTGGCCACATCTCCCACCCTATGCTTTGCTTTCATTATGTAGTATTTGGTGGGATGCAAAGGATATAATCAAATCGACCTAAAATGTGGCTGTAGTTTCCTATGCAAACAGTGACCAGTATTATATAGTATAATTTATCAAGTTTTAACCCATCTTATCCACACATCCAAACCCATTCCATCTCCATCACACACATCTCACCCTCTCGCACCCAGTCGACAGGTCCAACTCCCTCTCGGAGCCTGTCTCAGCGGCTCACAGCCGGAAGGGTAACACCAGGGGGAGAAATAGAAGGACTCCTCTCACTACTCCCGAGAAGCGTAGGTCTTAGGAAAAAGCCATACCAGTGGCCCACAGACTATATATATAGATTCATAAACTCTGCAGAGCGTGTACTCCCGTAACCACAAGATCACTATCATCGGCGGTGCCCCGCCTAAGCTAATTCCGGCTGCTTTCTAACCGGTGCGATGCCACCCTACCACTCAGTACTGGGACATCCCGGATAGGTACCACCGGCACACTGAGACTGTGAGACATAGTACCGGGCCCCCGTGGTCACTATGCTGTCTAAGGAGGGTGTGGGTCTCCACGCCCGTGCCTCTCGACACTTTCTGCTAACAACCTAGTAGTAGTGGCATCGTCCTAGCTAGTCAGACATCCGTCTTCCGCCCATTCAAGAGCGAGTGGTGAGCACGTAAGTCCCAAGGTTCCGGTCCTCAAGAGATATCAGGTCCTAGGGGTGATCAGACAGGATTATCTTCTCTTTTGGGACTACAACAGTCCGTGCTACAACAACACCTCCTACCCGGGGCTTCGCTCCACGAAGGTTCTCACCCTCGGGATCTCTTTATACCTCTCCATGTGCCCGCCACAAGCACCTCACACGGGAATGCCCAGAACACATTCCCCGGCAAGACTCGCCCATATGGCTCGTCGTAGAATCCTGTCCGATCGACTCAACCCTCACCACACACCCAAGACGCACGCAGCACTCTCCCCGAGTAAAGTGGCACCACGTGCCTTAACCATATAACCATGCTCTCCACCACGCATCATCATCACATAAATATAAGCGTAGTAGAAGTAAGGCATCATAAGTAAACAAGCAAGCGTCTAGCCTATCAGCAGGTGTGCAGGAGTATGGTTGCGTCAAGGTAGAGGCTCATCAAGCAGCGCTACCATACAACCTATCATCTGGTGATATTCATAATTAAAGCGCTAGCAACTAGATATTATGCCATGCGTAATAGGATCTATGAGGTTGGGTGGGGTGTGGCACCTGTGAAGTCATCACCGAGCTCCTCCTCGTACTCGTAGTCGTCCTCCTCAAGCTGATCCTCCTCTGAAACGAGATATAATAGCCACGTTAGCGGCTCCTATAGAGTCAACATAAAGAAGCAATAAAATTCAATAACTCCAAATGCTCTCATACACAAGCCTATGACGTAGAGCTTATTTTTATGAAAATTTGGACACTTGGATCATATTTTTCGGAGTTCGTATGAAGAAGTTATGGATTTCCGAAGTTTATTCTATTTTCTAAAAAGAAAAAGGGCGGATTAACCTGTGCTTGACACGTGGCAGCTCCTGATTGGGCCACGTGGCATGCGGGAACAGTGTGGCTGGGGATGTGCTGACGTCGTGCTGACATCAGCACTGATGGGGGCCTAGTCAACGGCTGACAGGTGGGGTCCACGGATCTGGTCACTGACAGGTGGGGCTAGGTCAACGGTCAACGTTGACGGGCCTCGACCGGGCCTCGGAGGGCCTGGACAGGGTTGGATCTGGGTCAGGTTGGGTCGGCCGCTGTACACTCGAGGGTGCGATCCGGGCGACCCCTCAAGGACGGAGTTTCGCTCGGGCGAGCGGACTGGCCTCGAGGACGAAACTTCGCCCGGCGAACGGGCATGTCCTCGAAGACAAAACTTTGTTCGCACAAAGGGGCAACCCTCGAGAACAGTTATCCGGTGAGACTCGACCCCCTGGCCTCGAACCGGATCCTCGACTCGAGCAGGCCCTCGATGGGAGCCAGGTCCTCGACTGTCGGGCGGACCCTCGACTTCGTCGGGTGGACCCTCGACTCGTCGGGTGGACCCTCGACGAATGTCGGACGGACCCTCGACTTCGTCGGACGGACCCTCGACTCATCGGGTGGACCCTCGACGAATGTCGGACGGACCCTCGACTTCGTCGGACGGACCCTTGACTCATCGGGTGGACCCTCGATGAATGTCGGGTCATTAGCTGAGCTACGTGGCTGGTCGGCTAGGTGCTCTAACTCGGGGAAATCGACCCTCAAGCCGGTGGCGGTCAGCGAGGCGCGGCAGCGGCGTCTGGCGATGGTGAGGCCAAATCTACCGGTGAAGCCGGGCGTTGGTCTCCATCTTCCTTCTTGCCCTTCGATTGGAGAAGCTGGGATCTCCATGAGCTAGCTACCGGGGCTAGTCGAGGCACGGCGGGGCGTGCGTGGCTCGGCGGCCACAGCGGACGCTCCGGCGGCCAGAGTCCGGGGAGGCCGGAGCTGCAAAAGTGCGTGGCTCCACTGTGGCCCGTGCCGGCTCCTAGAGGTTGCCAAGAACATGCTCTAGACTACGGCGAAACTATTGGTCACGGTAAGGAAGGAAACAACGATAAGGGGAGCGAGAACGTCGATGATGTACTGGTGGCGGTCATGGCCGAGTAGGGCGAGGGCGGGGATGCTTACCCGCGCAGCGACGGTCAAGGTAGGTGACGAGGGCTTGGTGGCGGCTCGGTGTAGGGGAGGCGAAGCTGGGGCGTCGAGGTGGTTATGCGGCGTCCCCAGGTCCTCCTCAGCGCGCGGACGGTGGCGGCGGCAGCAGCGCTCTAGCTCCGGTCTGGCTCCTCCCCGCCTTCTTCACCCCTTCCTCTCCGACTCCTTCAACGCCGACGGGTGGGTGTAGGATGGTCAGCAAGGCGGCTAGGCATGGGGGAAACCCTAGCGTGCCGGGCTTCTCCTTAAATAGGCACGGCGGCCGGCCATGGACGGCGGAGGCAGAAGATGCCCATCGGGCGGCTGTGCGCGGCCACGATTAGGGTTAGGGTTCGGCTGAGGCATGATGCAACCAGGCGGTTAGACGGACGGCACGGAACGCGGCCGTACTCGGGCGAACGGCGGAGGCGCGCGGTGCACAAAAATGGTGCGACGGACGCGACGCGTGGTCGACCCGAAGTGGAAAAAGGAAGGAGCTGACAGCTCGGTCCCACGCGTCAGCGAGAGAAAGGGGAGAGGCGCGGGCGCAACCGGTGGCAGGCCCTCGATGGGCCGCCTTGTTGGGCCGGCGGTCGGCGGACGGGCGAGCGCGCGCGCGCAAGCGATCGACGGGGCGCGGCAGCGCGTGGCGCGACGCACGAGCGCGACTGGGCCGACGCTCGAGGCAGGCCGGTCGGGCCGCGAGCGGGCTGGCAGGCCGGCATGAGCGAGCGGGCTGGCGGCAGCGCAGCAGGCCGGCCCGGGGCTGGGCTGCAAGCTGCTCTGAGCTGGTTTCCTTTTTCCTTTTCCTTTTATTTTCAAAACCTTTTCTATTTCTATTTCTTGCGAAGCTACTCATTTAGCCACAACCCTAGGTTAGTGAGGTTAGTGACCATGATGTATACACCATGGTGGGTCCACTAGGGTCTCTAGGTCATGATGGCTCCATTTCCGGAGTTAGCGGGCATATATATATGTATTAAAAGGTTATTCGATTTTATTAACATCACATAAAATCGAATAAGAGGCAAAACATTCTCTGGTAATTAAATGCAATGCTTGGGCTAACGTCGAGTGCTATTTATGCATCTATTAGCGGGTTCCCTATATGTCATCCACCATACACTGGTAAACTTTTAGAAAAAAATTTGAAAGCCCGTATTTTCGGTGACCGGATTTCTAGGGTTGTTACAGTCCTACCCCCTTATGAGAATCTCGTCCTCGAGATTCAAGAGTGTAACTTACTCTTCAAAAAGGTAGGGGTAGAGCTTCCTCATTTCTGACTCCTTCTCCCAAGTTGCTTCCCGTTCTGTGTGATTGCTCCACTGAATCTTCAGATATGGCGTGCTGGAGTTTCTAGTTTCCTTGGTGGTTCTGTCCATAATGCGGACGGGGTGCTCTCTGTACTCCAAAGTGTCCTGTATATCGAGTGCCTCTGTGGGTATCGGATGCTCTGGCGGCTGCAAACACTTGCGCGGTTGCGACACATGGAACACTGGGTGTACTCCTGCCAGCTGTGGGGGCAACTCTACTCTGTAGGCAAGCTTGCCAATCCTTTCACTGATTCTGTACGGTCCCACATACCTTGGTGCTAGCTTTCCCTTTACATGGAACCTGACGGTCCCTCGAAGCGGGGAGACCTTGAGGTAGACATAGTCTCCTACCTCAAACTCGAGGTCTCTGCGCCGCTTGTCGGCATAACTCTTTTGACGGCTCTGGGCAATCTTCAGATTTTCTCGTACCTGGGCGACTCCTTCCTCGGCCTCCTTAATGGTGGCCAGGCCAAAGAACGATCTTTCACCCGTTTCAAACCACATCAAGGGTGTTCTGCATGGTCTTCCGTACATAGCCTCAAAAGGTGACATCTTGAGGCTAGTCTGGTAACTGTTGTTGTAGGAGAACTCTGCAAAGGGCAAGCTCTTCTCCCAATCAGTCCTATATTTCAGAACACAAGCTCGAAGCATATCCTCAAGTATCTGGTTCACTCTTTCTGTCTGCCCATCTGTCTGAGGGTGGTATGCGGTACTGTAATCTAGCTTGCTGCCGATCGACTTGTTCAGGGCTTTCCAGAACTTGGACGTATACTGCGGCCCACGATCGGATATTATGCTCTTAGGAGCTCCATGAAGCTTGAGGATGTTCCCAACATACAGATCTGCTAGCTGGCCGACTCGGGCATCAGTCTTGATGGCTAGGAAGTGAGCTACCTTAGTCAAGCGATCGACTATCACCCATATGGCATCATGGCCTTTCGGGGTTCGAGGCAAACCCACAATCAAGTCCATAGAAATGCTATCCCACTTCCATTCAGGTATATCCAGCGGCTTTAACAGCCCTGCAGGTCTCTTATGCTCAGCCTTGACGCGTTTGCAAATGTCACATCTAGCAACATACTCTGCTATGTCTGATTTCATGTTTTTCCACCAGAATTTCTTCTTCAAATTAGCATACATTTTGGTACTGCCTGGGTGGATACAATACTTGGAATCATGACCTTCTGATAGGATTTCCTTGCGGATAGCTAGGTCGGCAGGCACACAAATTCTGTCCTTGTACCAGTAAGTGCCTAGCTCATCTTCACTGAACTCTGGGCACTTGCCTTGTGTCAGGAGCTCGTGTATCTCCCAAATTTCTGGGCAATGGCGTTGGGCTTCACGGATCCTATCCATGAGGGTGTAGTGCACGCGAAGCTCATTCAACAGGCCATGAGGTATCACCTCCATCTGTAACCCATCAATGCCCTCTTGCAACTCCGTGGGCAAGGTAGTGGTGAACAAGGCATGACAATGACTTTTGCGGCTAAGAGCGTCAGCGACCACATTGGCCTTCCCAGGGTGATAGAGAATCTCCACGTCGTAGTCGTTAAGCAGCTCGAGCCAACGGCGCTGTCGCATGTTCAGATTTTCCTGGGTGAAAAAGTATTTCAAGCTCTTGTGATCGGTGTAGATCTCGCACTTGTTCCCTATCAGGTAGTGCCTCCAAATCTTCAAGGCATGGATCACGGCTGCAAGCTCGAGATCATGGGTGGGGTAACGCTGTTCATGCTCCTTAAGCTGGCGGGAAGCATAGGCAATGACTTTCTCATTCTGCATTAGAACACAACCAAGCCCGAAGCGAGATGCATCGCAATAGACCACAAAGTCCTAGTGGATATCGGGCAAGGCTAGAACAGGCGTTGTGGTGAGCTTCTCCTTCAGGGTCTGGAAACTTTGTTCGCATTGGGGCGTCCATTCAAACTCTTTGGTCTTCTTCAGGAGGTTGGTCATGGGGCGAGCTATCTTGGAAAAGTTCTCGATGAATCGGCGATAGTAACCAGCCAATCCCAAGAAACTTCTCACATCAGTCACATTCCGTGGCTGCTCCCATCCCTTCACTGTCTCAATTTTTTATGGATCAACAGCTACTCCGTCAGCATTGAGCACATGACCTAGGAAAGCGACCTCCTCAAGCCAGAACTCACACTTGTTGAACTTGGCATAGAGCTGATGTTTTCTCAACTTCTCCAGTACCATCCTCAGATGTTGCTCATGTGCTTCGGCGGTGGCAGAATAGACAAGAATGTCATCAATGAAGACCACCACGAACTTATCCAGCTCCTGCATGAACACTTTATTCATCATGTTCATAAAATAAGCCGGCGCGTTCGTAAGACCGAAGGACACGACGTTGTACTCATACTGCCCATATCTGGTGACAAATGCTGTCTTAGGAATGTCTTCCTCTCTGATCTTCATCTGATGGTAGCCTGATCTGAGGTCAATCTTGGAGAAATACTTGGCATTGCGAAGCTGATCAAGCAGGTCATCTATCCTCGGTAAAGGATACTTGTTCTTTATAGTTACGGCATTCAGATTCCGGTAATCAACGCACATCCTCTGCGTTCCATCCTTCTTCTTAACAAACAGCACAGGAGATCCCCAGGGCGAGGCACTGGGCCTAATGAACCCTTTCTCGGATAGCTCCCCAAGCTGTTTCTTAAGCTCCTTAAGCTCGTCAACTGCCATACGGTAGGGTCGCTTAGAAATCAGACTCGTACCAGGCATCAGGTTGATCACGAACTCAACATCTCTGTCCGGTGGCATTCCTGGTAGCTCTTCCGAAAAGACATCCGGGTACTCACAAACTACAGGCACTTCCTCAAGTGACTTCTCTTCCAAGGCACACAGCATGGATATATCTGTCCCTTTGTTTGGCTCACATCTGATCTAACGGCCACTTGGATGGGTTAGATCCACAAATCTGGGTGAGCAAGATATCACTCCTTTGTTCTGGGTTAACCAATCCATCCCTAGAATGACGTCTAGGCCTTCGAAGGGTAGCAAGGTAAGATCAGCAAGAAAGGTAAGACCCTCGATGGTGATACTCACTCCCTTACATATTTTGGTACAACAAATGTTGCCCAAGGTTGAACTGGTGTATAGGGTTTCTTTTCGTGGAGTGACAGACATATGGTGCTCTCGTGCAAACTTGGAGGATATATATGAACATGTAGCACCTGAATCAAACAGCACCGATGCCTTAACTCCATGCACTAAAAACATACCGTACACCACGTCGGGGGCACTCTGGGCGGCCTCTGCTGAGATGTGGGTGAGGCGGCCACGGGGTGCTTCGAATGGCATCTGCTTGTGCGGCGTGCCCTGGTTCTACCTGGCGGGTGCTGGTGTAGCTGGTGCAGCCTTGTTTGGGCACTCGGCTGCCTTGTGACCTAGCTGGCCACAAGCGAAGCAAGTGTAGGTCACGCCACCTGTGGGGGTTGGCACGGCGGACCTCCACGTGCTACCTCCAGGTGCGGCACGAGCGTATGCTTGGCGGTCCTGAGCAGGGCGGGGGTAGTAGCTGGTGTGGGTACCACCGCCCCGGCTCGAACCGTGAGCAGCTCCCTGGGCGAAGCGAGAGCGGGGAGGCTGAGAGGTCTCACCACGCGACCTCCGTGGGGCAGGTGCACGGGAGGTGCCCTCAGTACGGCGCTTCTTGTTCTTGCCAAGCGCCTCCCTCTTCGCGAAAACCTCGTCGCGGTCCTTCTCAATCTCCATGCACCTGTCAATCAGGTCACGAAGGGTGTGGCTCTTGGTGCCTGAGAGAGAGAGCCTGATGCGGTTAGACAAGCCCTTGTGGTAGTAGTACATCTTCTCCTTCTCAGAGTTCACCACTGAGACGGGTGCATAGCGCAGCAGGTTAGTGAAGCGGGTGGTGTACTCATGCACCTTGTCAGTTCCCATGGAGATGCTGTGGAACTCGTTCTCCTTTTTCTCCAGCGCACCTTCACGGATGAAGAATGCGCGGAACTCGTCCACAAACTCATCCCAGGAGATGTTGGCGGGGTCTCGGTGGGTTTTGCAGAGGCTGTCCCACCAAGATCGCCCGGCACCCATAAGCTGGTGAGCTGCCAAGCCAACGCACTCCTCGTCAGTGCAAGTGGTCAAGTCCAGCTTCTTCTCAATCTCCTTAAGCCAATCATCAGCAGCGATAGGGTCGATGCTGGTGCCATCGAACGTCGGGGGCCTCAGCTTGAGAAAGAATTCCAGCTTCTTATAGAAATCATCGCGGGGCTCCTGGTGCTGGGGGTGCAGCACGCTCTCAGCCAAGACTCGAAGAAGCTCGGTCTGCTGGGCCATCACATCCGCCAAGAGTGGCACGGGAGGTGGTGGTGGAGCTGCATCTCCTCCTGCGGCAGGCTCGGGCTCAGCAGCAGGCTGTGGCTGTCCTCCAGCTGCGCCTCCAGCAGCTGGTTCCGGCTCAACTACCGGTGGTGGCGATGGGTGTGCAGGTCGTGGGGTGGCAACGCGGGGTGGCTCCTCAAGATCGAGGGGTATGCGACCAACGCGTGCACGACCACTTCTGCATCCACGGCCCCTGACGGGCACGGGTGAAGGAGAGCGGTTTCTCAGGCGGCTGGCATGACGAGTGGACATCCTGCTCAACATAAACCTCAGATTAGGGCATACGCGCTTAATATAACTTTGATATTAAGGACATACTTATCTTGAAATAATTTTAAAACATTGCTAATTTATCTAACACTCAGACGAAGAAGCATGAAGATCCAATAAGATGCGATAAAAACCAAATCATTCATTACATCAGGGGAGGTACATGGCGATGTCTTTAGCGGCTACGCTTGGAGACTCGCGAGAAACGTACTACACACAGGTAGTCTAGCAAAAAGAAGGGGTGGACTACTACTCAGCATCATGGTGAGTCTAGTCACTTGACCATACAGGGCTCATCATCTCCTGACCTGATATTACCCTAGACCATCTCTAGAGGCTGGTCCAAACTGTAAGCTGTGAGAGGTATACTGATGCCAGAAGCCTGGATCTGCTCGTCGGTCATCTGAAGGCGAGAGATGTAGCGACGGGCCTCCTCGAGCTGAGGGGTGGACACTGCCTGTCCACTGAGTCCAGTGGTGGGACATCCACTCAAGTTGAGGTGAGATTGCCCCAGCTCAAATGTCTCAACCCTGACCCTCTTACGGGCACGTAAGGGAAGCTCGTCCTGCAACTCCTCGTACTCTCTGACCCTCTTGCGATCTAACCTCTTTCAAGCTTCTATAGTGCGTTTGAGCTTATCCATGAGGTATGCCGTCTTATGGACATAGTTGATCAGGTGTCCCTAGTTGTAGCTAGCAAGGGTATATTCCTATAGCAGCTTCTCACGTTGAGCCTTGCATTGCTCACAGAGCTTGTCCCTGTAGGCAGCATCTTGACTCTTTTCCTGAAATCTCTTTGCAATGTCTTCGTTCTTCTCAGCCATAGTGGCCTCAAGCTCCCAGATGTTCTTGTTGAGTTGGCTGTTGTGTATTTGAAGCTTATCCATCTCGCTCATCAGACTAGTGATCTGATCCTGGTGAGTGTCCTCTTTGCGTGATATCTCACGCTCTAGGTCCGCAATCTTTTGCTTCCATGCTGCTTCCTTATCCTCTGACTTGTGGATCCTCTCGTCAACCTCCATCAGGTAGCGACGATCATGGCGTCCCTTCCGCTCCAACTCAGCAATGTACATTTCCTGGCACTGCATGTACATCATAGAGGCGCGGTGGCAGGGGTTGCGGTCAACTCTGGTATTCTGCTCGATGTAGATGACCTTTCCCCAAGTACCCTGCTGATCATCGAGGGCACGAGGAAGCAGACGAAAGCGACTTTCCTTCAGATAGTCAGCTCCGTTGCGCAGCACAGTACGGAGTGCCTGGCGTGAAACGGTCTGAACACACATGCCGGTGTCGTTGTCGAAGGCGAAGTCAGTGAAAGCGGTAACTTTGGGCAGGTTCATGCTTGCAGGCACGTTGATGTGGACTGCCTTGTAGTCCTCGATGCCTCCTCCAAGGGTGGGCTTGCCACGGCAAAGATACTCGACGTTCTCCACGGGAACACCCAGCTCGGTGAGAACCTCGTGAAGCATGTGAGCATAGCCTCCATGCTCTGTTCTGTCGAGTCTGAACTCAATGACATCCATTGGCAGTAACGGACCAAGCGACAAGTTGGGGTCCATCTACAGGTGACACGAGAAAGAAGTTAGAAAAGTTGCAGAGAGAGGTAAGCCATGCATAAAAGCGTATGCAATGGTCGGTGTATAACCAAGAGATTTCAAGATTTTTCCTAATTCTATCATCCAATCCTATGGGTCTCGTCCTAGGGTCAAGCATGGCTCTGGTACCAACTGAAACATCCTCAATTTTCCACGAAGGGAAAATGCACAGAATGGCGGATAATATAATAGTTCGAAGCATCAAACCATCTCATTATCCCGCAGTAGTCGATACAGGATCCATACATCGTACAAAAGATTACAATTAGGGAAAATTACATAAATAATTCATCGCCACACTGGCGGAGTCATCAGAGTAGCAGCAGCCTCTGGAACGGCTGCGGAAGGCAGAAGTACAAAACATCTCCAAAAGAAGCCTGAGCGTAGGAACGAGACGCCTACTCCTCCTCATCGTCATAGTCATAGTCGGGCTCACCTGCCAAATAATTTTCAGTACGGTTTGTAATGGCCACATCTCCCACCCTATGCTTTGCTTTCGCTATGTAGTATTTGGTGGGATGCAAAGGATATAATCAAATCGACCTAAAATGTGGCTGTAGTTTCCTATGCAAACAGTGAACAGTATTATATAGTATAATTCATCAAGTTTTAACCCATCTTATCCATACATCCAAACCCATTCCATCTCCATCACACACATCTCACCCTCTCGCACTCAGTCGACAGGTCCAACTCCCTCTCGGAGCCTGTCTCAGCGGCTCACAGCCGGAAGGGTAACACCAGGGGGAGAAATAGAAGGACTCCTCTCACTACTCCCGAGAAGCGTAGGTCTTAGGAAAAAGCCATACCAGTGGCCCACGGACTATATATATAGATTCATAAACTCTGCAGAGCGTGTACTCCCATAACCACAAGATCACTATCATCGGCGGTGCCCCGCCTAAGCTAATTC
>CM041641.1:7544503-7571557 GCA_023333625.1 Bothriochloa decipiens
GGTGGACCCTCGACGAATGTCGGACGGACCCTCGACTTCGTCGGACGGACCCTCGACTCATCGGGTGGACCCTCGACGAATGTCGGACGGACCCTCGACTTCGTCGGACGGACCCTCGACTCATCGGGTTGACCCTCGACGAATGTCGGACGGACCCTCGACTTCGTCGGACGAACCCTCGACTCATCGGGTGGACCCTCGAAGAATGTCGGGTCATTAGCTGAGCTACGTGGCTGGTCGGCTAGGTGCTCTAACTCGGGGAAATCGACCCTCAAGCCGGTGGCGGTCAGCGAGGCGCGACAGCGGCGTCTGGCGACGGCGAGGCCAAATCTGCCGGCGAAGCCGGGCGTTGGTCTCCATCTTCCTTCTTGCCCTTCGATTGGAGAAGCTGGGATCTCCATGAGCTAGCTACCGGGGCTAGTCGAGGCACGGCGGGGCGTGCGCGGCTCGGTGGCCACGGCGGACGCTCCGGCGGCCAGAGTCCGGGGAGGCCGGAGCTGCAAAAGTGCGTGGCTCCACTGTGGCCCGTGCTGGCTCCTAGAGGTTGCCAAGAACGTGCTCTAGACTATGGCGAAACTATTGGTCGCGGTAAGGAAGGAAACAACGATAAGGGGAGCGAGAACGTCGACGATGTACTGGTGGCGGTCATGGCCGAGCAGGACGAGGGCGGGGATGCTTACCCGCACAGCGACGGTCGAGGCAGGTGACGAGGGCTTGGTGGCGGCTCGGTGCAGGGGAGGCGAAGCCGGGGCGTCGAGGCGATTATGCGGCGCCCCCAGGTCCTCCTCAGCGCGCGAACGGCGGCGGCGGCGGCAGCGCTCTAGCTCCGGTCCGGCTCCTCCCCGCCTTCTTCACCCCTCCCTCTCTGACTCCTTCAACGCCGACGGGTGGGTGTAGGATGGTCAGCAAGGCGGCTAGGCATGGGGGAAACCCTAGCGTGCCGGCTTCTCCTTAAATAGGCACGGCGGCCGGCCATGGACGGCGGAGGCAGAAGATGCCCATCGGGCGGCTGTGCGCGGCCACGATTAGGGTTAGGGTTCGGCTGAGGCATGATGCAACCAGGTGGTTAGACGGACGGCGCGGAACGCGGCCGTACTCGGGCGGACGGCGGAGGCGCGCGGTGCACAAAAATGGTGCGACGGACGTGACGCGTGGTCGACCAGAAGTGGAAAAAGGAAGGAGCTGACAGCTCGGTCCCACGCGTCAGCGAGAGAAAGGGGAGAGGCGCGGGCGCAACCGGTGGCAGGCCCTCGATGGGCCGCCTTGTTGGGCCGGCGGTCGGCGGACGGGCGAGCGCGCGCGCGCAAGCGATCGACGGGGCGCGGCAGCGCGTGGCGCGACGCACGAGCGCGACTGGGCCGACGCTCGAGGCAGGCCGGTCGGGCCGCGAGCGGGCTGGCAGGCCGGCGTGAGCAAGCGGGCTGGCGGCAGCGCAGCAGGCCGGCCCGGGGCTGGGCTGCAAGCTGCTCTGAGCTGGTTTCCTTTTTCCTTTTCCTTTTATTTTAAAACCTTTTCTATTTCTATTTCTTGCGAAGCTACTCATTTAGCCACAACCCTAGGTTAGTGAGGTTAGTGACCATGATGTATACACCATGGTGGGTCCACTAGGGTCTCTAGGTCATGATGGCTCCATTTTCGGAGTTAGCGGGCATATATATATGTATTAAAAGGTTATTCGATTTTATTAACATCACATAAAATCGAATAAGAGGCAAAACATTCTCTGGTAGTTAAATGCAATGCTTAGGCTAACGTCGAGTGCTATTTGTGCATCTATTAGTGGGTTCCCTATATGTCATCCACCATACACTGGTAAACTTTTAGAAAAAAAAATTTTGAAAGCCCGTATTTTCGGTGACCGGATTTCTAGGGTTGTTACAGATAAGATACATAACGGGTAATGCACTTTGACATCTTTCAGCGAGCGAGTGCTCTGTTTCCTCACGGAGGCGGGTGACACTGACACAGCACAGCACACGGCAGTTTGTGTTGACCAAAAAGGCGAGAGAGAGCTGGGGTTTGGTCACGGTGCACCAAACTTCGCTTCACGATGATCTCGATCCGACACGAAGCTCAGGGATCTCCGGTCTCCGTTACCTTTTCTTCAGACGCGATCGGTCTAAGAGCGCTTTCACTTCTGAAAACGAACGAAGCGCACAGGCACAGCACCGCAGAGTTCGAGTTCGTGCAAATTAGGCGGGTACGTGTGCTATGCGCCACACACTAGCTTTCCGCCGGATTGGAATGCCTGCCCAAAACCAGCAGTTCTCGTGTGCAACGACGACGGGATGCACGCTGCTCCGTATACGCGTACCGAGCACGTCCAAACTCCAAAGCCATTTGAGCTCCCCGTGGCACGTGTTGGTGCCCTGGTGTGCAAGGCAAACGATCGATCGTGTGTAGGTCAAAGTGGCAATGGGTACGTATCCGATGGGTACTGACTATCCATATCCGTATCCTTTAGGTCAAAACCTATTTCGTCGGGTTACTTATGAAAGCAGACGGGTAAGTAATTTATTTCATACTCGTACCCGACGGGTATCTGTTACCCGACGGGTATTCCATATCCGACAATATATCCGAGTTTACCTTTCACATGCAAAAATATAACAATTTAATATAAGTTAAATATAACAACTTCTAGCTAATTAATAGCAGCACTAGGCCAATAGCACACTAATTGTCCAGGATATATAATACTCATATGTTTATATAGGCCGAATTCACAGGTTACATGCTTTTATGGGCTAAAATTACAGGGTTGGCTATTTACTTATGCGGGTATAAGTAATATACTTTCACACCCGTACCCGCCATACCCGATGATATAATATTTCACCCAATAACATACCCACGGGTATAAAAAACCTTCCATATCGAGTAAAACCCGTCGGATACTCGAATTTCGTGTATCCGTTGCCATCTTGATGTGTAGGCAACCATGCCCATGCTAATAAGATTAGTCCATGTCTCAGTTTGTTTGGCTACGCGTCGCCCATGCGTTTGGGGTTGCAGTTACAAGCCATGAAAACATTCATGACTCAAACACATAGTATAAAGGCGTGTTATTCGATGGCCTAAATTAATCTACTTGTTTTTTTATTCAGAGAATCATATTCTACAACGGACTTTTTGTAAAAAAAAGGAGAAGTGTAAAAGAAAACAAGTCATTTGCAGATGAATGTGCTGTTAATTCCGGCCTTAATACTGATGCCCAGCCCATACGGCCCAAGAGGACAAGCAGCTCATGACTTGCCCCCGTCCATTGGACCCAACAAAACTGGCAGACATCCGGCCCACGCAACAACCCCGTTATCGTTATCGACAAGCACATCTCTTTGTCTTCTTCCCCAGAACCGACCGACCGACCGCTCCATGGCTCCTCCGCCGCGGCGAAACCCGCCGCAATACCCTACCCGGAGGAAGGTACGCCCGCGCGCACCACCCAACAAGCTCCCCTTCGCCGTCAGTTCCGGAACCCTAACTCTCGTCTCCACTCCCTGTTGTCGCAGGGCGAGGAGCCGTGGCTCGCCGCGAGCTTGCGCCCGGCGAACTTCCTCCCGGGCCTCGCCATCGGGTTCCTCATTGGCGTCCTCCTCGACCTATCCTCGTCGTGGAGACCCAAGTCCAGCTCCGCGCCGGCTCCGGCCCCGGCACCCGCGCGGGGCTCTGGCTCCAAGCGAGCGTCGGGGGGCTCGTTTGCCTCAGGCGGCGAGGAGCTTAAGATGGTAAGTTGCGCTGCGAGTGTACCGGGTGATTGTACATGAAGGGAGCTCTTCGTTGCTGCAGCTACGCTGTGTACCGCCTGCGTCTGATTAACTTGGCTGCTAAAACTGAAACATTACCATTTGCCTTGCTTTATCGCTTTGAATACAATTCCACTACGAGGATTTAGGACGTTGGTCGTCTGATTTTTGTTTCAAGTATTGCTGCTTTGTTTGAACTTCACAACTGTAGAGTTGAGCTCCCTCTCTCAGTGATGTTAATGCTGCAGGTTTTAGTGGTACGCAAGGACCTCAAGATGGGGGCTGGGAAATTAGCTTCTCAATGTGCCCGTAAGTTCATCTCCAATTAGACGCATGCTGTTTATTTGGTGCACCCCTCCTTTTCTTTGAATTATCCATAGGTGTTTGTGCTTCGCTTTGAGTGCCTAATCCGGAACCACCAAATCTTAGGCAGAGCATCACTGAACTTTTGCTATATGTAGTTATGTACTGAACTATTGAGCCAACTTACACCTCATTCGTTGCTAATCCCTTGCAGATGCAGCAACTGGCTTGTACGCAGAATTGTTGTCAAGGTGTTAATGCGGTTTGCACTGTTTCTTCATTAGGTAGTTTTAGTTGAAGGATGTCTGATGTATATTTTCCTCTTCATAGGCATAAATATTCTTTTATAGTGTTACTGTACACTATATAGGCTTGAAGTTGCATAGATACAGATGCTGGTACTCATTGATTGATTTGAAAATCTTTGATTGAGTAAATGATGTTCTACTAATCAAAATAATATCATAGTGTATTTCTGTATGACTGAGACCTTTCTTTATTGGATTGAAGGCTCACAAACCATTTTATCTTGTCTTAGTAGCTGCTGAGTTTTAACTGCTGCACCATTGTGTTGTCCATTTGGCCTTAAGTCCTTAACTATCTCATCAACAATCTGTGGAGTCCTCGGACCCCAGAGCTATGGCCTTAACTATTCCATCACCCATCTCCAGAGCTAAGGCCTTAACTATTGCACCATCCATATGTATCTTAAATACAGTACTGACTCCTTTTATTTTATGTTTATTATGTTGTAAATCCTCCATACAAAAAGATAACTTTTCAAACAACTAGTGGTGTGGTGGATGTAGACTGAATTGAAATTAAATGTATGTAAAATGCAGGTTTCAGTAATCTTATTTTCCCACCCTTAAATTTTTCTGTGAAATCTGTGCCAAAGAGCTATTTATCTACCTTGTGTCATCAGTATTTCGTGAAAACTGAGCTCCCCCAAACTCATTTGGCATATCTTGTGCAGCAATCGGGGTTTACTGAGACAATGGGAACAACTTGGACAAGCTAAGATTGTTTTGACATGCAAGAATCAACAGGAGATGTTAGTCCTTGCTCTCATAATACCTAAGTTTCCATAGAATGTATTGTATTTGCTTGGTGGTGATGTGTAAATTTGTATTTTACTTTATAAGCATGGTTGTTCCCCTGTGGTCTATTATCAGGAACAGGCTAAAGGAAACTGCAGATCATCGAGGTATTCCTACATTTATTGTTGCTGATGCAGGCCGCACACAGGTTAGTTTCATGCTAATGTGGATCTACCTACTTTGATACATAAAACTAGCCCTCCTGGCAGCCTTCACAATAATCAAGAAAACAATATCCTTCTAAATTTCGGATGGTTTAACATATCTAAGTGATTCTTAATTTGAATGTTAGTAATTGATTTATTGTGGCTTGGGTACATTTTTTAATAAAATGATATACTTCAACCATTAGTTCCATGCAAGGTTTTTTCCTTTTTGAAATAAAATGCAAGGTTTTTTCATTCCAGATATACTTAACTATTTTTGTGTCTTTGTGCCGTGTGATGAGTTTATGGTGTGGCATTTCTGCCTTATATGCACAGTAAATGGGCTGGCATGGGCATCAATATTATCAAACATTCCTAGTACTATTTAGTGTTTACCCTCATCGATTTTTCCCTGTATAGGTGTTGGCTGGATCCAAAACAGTTCTTGCAATAGGACCAGGTTAGATTTCCAATCAGAAGTTCAGAACTTCATTTTTTTTAGTCTCTGCAGCTATATTTTAACTTGCAAGTTTGAACTGTATGTTGGAATTCGTGAATCCCATATATTTCCCTTTGTTCATCAATGCAACAAGAGTTTTCATGACCTGAGGATTTACCTTGCAATTACCTTGTGCAGGGAGGAAAGCTGACATCGATTCAGTTACTGGAAAACTGCGTTTGCTGTGACCTTCATCTTGGAGATGGTCAATCCTCTTTTCTTCTGATTTTTTCATATGATATGACTGTTTTACTGTCTTGCCAACATATCTGATTATTAGCTGGACCTCACAGGATTCATGATATAACCACGAATTTGAGAGCCCTTTCAAAAAATCATAGTAGCAAAAGTGCTTGATTATGCAAATCTCATCTTCATGCAGCAATCCGTGTATGTTTTACAATCACTTAATGTGGATAATTACTGCTAAAATGGGCTTTATGTTTTCTCTCTCCAGAGTATTGTCTTTCCACTTGAAGGGCCCTGCATCCCGTTTAGCATCAGAACAGTTGCCTGCTTGGGTTAGTTGTAGCCTGCTGAAGGTTAACCTGACGATTATTCATGAAGGTCTCGGTTTTAAGTGGCCCATTTGAAATGCTATTGTTTGGTAACCATGTATTTATCTTGTTGTATTTTTATGCCTGAGAAATGTTTGTAGTTTCGCATTAGGTATCATTCTACTCTAAGTAAGGGATACCTGTACCTTGTGCCAAGAGGAAACTTCAAGCATGTCGTAACTCTCATGCAGCGGGCATGGTAGCCTTTCTCTTCAAACATTCTTAGCACAGTCAGTTGCATTTCTGTTGGATGTTGTCCGCGCCTTCCTAGCTCCTGCAAAACGGCAGGGCACGCAGGTTTCCTGAACTATCATGAAGTGTTCCTGCTGATTCTTTCCTCGAACGTGCGAGATTCCCCGAACGGAACTTGATGTACCTTCTCATTTTCTCATGTTATGCATGTAGAGAAGCAAAGAACTTACGTGGATCATACACTGCGAACATTCGTGTTAAGTTTGTACACAGTCCGGTACTAGTTCAGAGCTTGGAAAATATGACCTTCAAATCAATGCATACCTTGACAATATGCAGAAGTTTACAACAGCTTTCTTTTTTTTTTCTTTTGAGGAAAGAAGTTTACAAGTATGTACCGTACGAGTCTTGTGGTGCATTGAAAGTTCCGCGAGTCATTGTGAATTCGGGCGGGTCCGTGCCAATTTGCAGCCTACCAAGGGCACGGAGCGGCCCAATAAAAGCGGGCAACTGCAACCAGCCAACCAGCGAAGGCATAGCCCCTCGACGGCGCCCGTCGGCCACCTACCACCCTCCACTGCAGCAGCTCCAGCAGGGCCAGCAAGAGGGAAAGCCCAAACCCTCACAAACCCCAGCCGCGCCGCGCCGCCCCGCCCGCGCCCATGGCCTCCTCCTCCCACTCCCTCGCCGCCTCGCGGCGCGGCCGCAGCGCGCGGCAGGCGCCCTTCTTCCGGGACCTCGCGACCCCGATCCCGTCCCACCGCGGCGTCTCCCGCTTCGCCTCGGGGGCGGCTTCCCACTCCGCCGCGGCGCCCTCCGCCACGCCGCCGCCGCCGCCCATCTTCACCCTCGACGACCGCTACGCTGCCGCGGACTTCGCCCCGGACCCCACCGCCTCCGACCTCCTCCCCGTCGCGTCGTCCCCGTCCCCCCGCGCCGCCGCCAGCCGCTCGCCGCCAAGGGACCTTTCCCGGGGCAAGGCGCCGCTCTCGCCGCCAGGATCCCCCATGGATGGGGTCGTCGAGCCGGCCCGGAAAGAGGTGCTCGCTTTGCCGCCGCCCGGGAGCCCTGGCGCCCCACCTCCTCCCACGGCGGCGGAGGCGCAGTCACCGGTGTCCCCCGCGCAGGCACCGGCTATGACGGAGCCGGTGGCGAACGGAGGGGAGGTCGAACGGGAGGAGTGGGTCACTGTCTTCGGGTGAGAAAATAATGCGTATGCTTTGTTTTGTACTGGATTATTAGCTTGTAAATGTGTTGGTACACCCCTTGCGTTCTTGTTCCCTCGACAGTTATTTGCTAACCCCAAATTGTTCCTTGTATGATAAATTGATTCAGTTCTGTTGGTGCTTCTTTCTACAGATTCTCGATTGGACATACCAACCTTGTGCTTCGGGAATTCGAGAAATGTGGAATAATATTGAGACATCACTCTGGTCCAAAAGATGGGAATTGGATCCACATATTGTACCAGGTAATGATACATTTGACTACTGTTGTGCTTCCATTTTCTGTTCCACCATTTAATTAATTTCCTGTACCCATGTTTCACAAAGTAGTCATATTAGCTCAGACTGCTCTGTGCTTACCAGCGAGTTTAGTTTCCAGTGAACTGAACCAACTACATAAACTCATTTGGGCTCCCCCCATTAGGTTGAATAATGTTCTTGTACCGGTTTAATATAGTGTCAATTAGCTGCACAATATCAACTCCACGTTTTACCCTCATGTGAAAATGTTGTGGTATATGGTTTTGGTTACCCTTGATCATAAAGCATATAGGTATAACTTAGTCCTGGATAGGTTTTCAGCGCTGACATACAAGGCTGCATCATAGGGAACTTATTTCTACTTATGAATTCTCTAAATTCATAAAATGATGCGTTGTCTTGTGTCTACTGACAATGGGTTTACAAATATCGTTGAAAGATGCTGTAGATAATTTGAAATGTCATGTGCTTTCTGAATTCCCTTGGCACAACCAATTTATTAGGCTTATCCAAATAGCAACTCTTCAGAGCTCTCTTGTTGTCATCGGATATTCAGTTAGCTCTTTAGTTGGTAGTGTCAGTTTGCTGCATGTATTTTTCCGATTAAAAACTTGTGTGGTCACTATCAGCTCTACCTTTCAAGATGTACAGTTCTGGCCGTTGTTTCTGGACCTCTTCATTTTGAGAGGTTATCATCTCTATTTATTTGACTGTTTTGTCACTTCTGATGTTTACATGCATCATATTCATAGTAAATGCTTTTACATTGCTATTGCTATGTCTTAAAACTGACAACTTTCATCATCATGCATGTGTTCCTGAAGCACTCTTATGATGCTCGAAAGGCCCTTCAGAAAAATGGTATCCAACTAAGCAGTGGTCTGATAGTTGGAGTAAAGCCTATTGATGCAGTACACCGGCAGCAGCTGGATGAGAGTTTCGCTCGAGGCAACCAAGGTGGATTTATGGTTTCCTTACCTTTAAAGTCACCTGGCTCGAAGAATACAGGTGCATCGAACCAGTTAGGAGCTTTGCTCCGCCCGTATAACTCAAAAGCTAACACAAATGTTAGCCGTGACGCAGTCCGTCGTGCAACTGGCAGCGTCGCCGCACCAGCAAAATCAATTGTAACCAATGTCATGGATTTGATATTTGGCATTTGATATGACAATGAGGACCAATGCATCCGGGACCTTCTCTGTTTCTTCTGTTTACTTGTTTGAGAATGCCAGCATTCGAAAGATTCAGCAACAAATTTTGCTGAAGTTTGAGAGCTTACAGAGTGAACTTCCTTTCGGTGGTGTAACATTAAAATTATGCAATTTTCACGTTTATTGTACTTATATGTTGTCTCATGGTATGTCCATATGAGGGCAGTTGTATGTTAATGGCGTGGGATTTTTCATATTTTTAACTCGTCCGCGTGATTTTCTCTCCTGTTATTTAAGTGTTACCTTGCTTCAGCCTCTCCCTCTGAAGAGGTCCTGCTGTAATTTCGAGAAATCATATATTGTTCTCAGGCCAATCCAAATGAAATGTTTCATTTTTTTTCCCAAGAGAGTCGTATCATCTAGAGTGCTTTCAGTTGACGAAGAAAAAACTCGTCTCAAATAAATAGTGTCATTTTGTGGCATTTTTTTTGTTCTTTCGGTTTCCTAAAGTGCTACATCGTCTAGAGTGTTTATGAGTTGAATGGAGTGATCCTCCCGGTGAACCATTTTTTTTTGTGGGGTTCTTTCGGTTTTCCAAAGGTGCTACATCATCTAGAGTGCGTTTTTTTTTAAAAAAAAATGGTATCTAGAGTGTTTTTGAGTTGAAGAATGAAGTGATCCTTTTCCGTGAATTGTGTCATTTTGTTGTGTCCATAGGTTGGTAATTGCAATGCACGGATAGTTTTTTTTTTTATACAGGAATGCACGGACACTTTCGGCTGAAACGAAGTATTACTTGCTCACCTGGATGACAGTCCTTCATTTTCTCTTTCTTTTTTTTTAATTTTTAAAGTGCGTTCATGCAGTCACGCTACTGGATTGCAATTTTACCGTTTTTTGGACCAAAGGGCAAAAGGTGTTTCCTGTGGTCCCTAGCTGTTTGCGGCTTTCTTATTGGCTAGTGTGCTGGAATACATGTCATCGAACCAATTAGGAGGAGCCTTCTTGACTAAAAGAGAAATCGAATCCTAACCCATGATTGTCTCTTCCCTCAATTTTTCATATTAGTTCTCGGATTTAAGAAATTTTGTGACTTGATTATCTCAATTAAAATGCGTTTTATGAACAGAATAATAAATCGAATAATTTCCAAAGATAAAAAACAAAGTATTCATACGGTAGGCTGAAGCGGGACACAATCACACAACTCTGCAGGATGGCGGGCACCGTGCATAACCCCGTTCCGACAAATAACAGCGTTTCCAGGGGCTTACTCGCAAAAGGCGCAATAAATCCCGAGTCGTAGCACGGGACTGGAGCACCCAGTTCACGATCGCGAGGTCTTCGTCTCCGCCTGGGTCCAGCCACCACTGGGATTTCCGCGCCTTCCACCCCCACACACACCCAGCGACGTACGCAGGCCGCAATGGCGGAGCCCGAGGTCTCCCCCGCGGCGGCCGGCGGCGGCGGGCGGCTCCGCAACGCGTTCGGGGGCGTGCTCTGCGCCTTCACGCTCCTCCTCATCGGCGTCATCGCGTTCTCGATCCGCCTCTTCTCCGTAAGATCCGCTTTGTCCTCCCCCGAGCCTCCAGATCCAGTTCGGTGCTCGCGAAGCGGTCGTCCCCGAATTGTGTGTGTGCTCATGCGTTATGGCTGTTGGCGCGCAGGTGATCAAGTACGAGAGCGTGATCCACGAGTTCGACCCCTACTTCAACTTCCGCGTCACTCAGGTTTGATTCCATTGGTCTAACGTTTTGCTTCTGTTCTGTTGTATGTGGAATTAAGCTCACTTCCGGATTGAGACTACGCTGCTATATTGATGCTGAGTTTTTGTTTTGGGAGGGTTTTGGGTTTTGGAAATTAACTCTTGAGCGTGTATGCTAGATTTAGTTTGATACTGTGAGATAATTAGTGGAAGATAAAGCAAGCGACGCTCACGTAGATGCATAATTTGTTGGCCGGTTATCTGTCACATCTGGTCTAAATTTCTCTTTGTTACAGTTTCTGTCGAAGAATGGAATTTATGAGTTCTGGAACTGGTTTGATGATAGGACATGGTAAGAGCGGCTCCAATCTCTCAGTCATTTTACTCTGCGATTTCTGTGTAAAAAGGAACCATTTAGTCGGCTGATTTCGTTGCTGCTGCTGCTGGTTTAGGTACCCCCTTGGCCGTGTGATTGGTGGCACTGTGTATCCTGGTTTGACATTGACTGCTGGAACTATTTGGTGGTATGTCATCAATTGACACAATTTACTGTTTTACATTTACATTCCTTCTGATTAAATGTGCCTAAAATATCGGAATGGTCCGCTAGGTTGGTGAACTCTCTTAACATCCCATTGTCTGTGGAGACAGTTTGTGTGTTCACAGCTCCAATTTTCTCAGCAAATGCATCCTGGGCTACTTACCTGTTAACAAAGGTTCGTATTCCAAGGAAATGTGAATTATCACATTATTCATACCCATATGCAAATTGTGTGCTTACTTTGATTTTTGCTATAGGAAGCTAAGGGTACTGGAGCTGGATTAATGGCAGCAGCCATTTTGGCAATGGTAAATTGCGCTAACGATTTCCTTACCAATTTTGACCACAATTAAAGAAAAGCTAAATTGGTAAAAAATTGTTTCCTTGGTTTATAGATATTTAGCCATTTTCATGTCATGATGGAAATGGAAATAGGAATTATCTTTAATCAAACCAAATTGATTGTCAATTCGTTTCAGCTTTATACCGGTCCATGTACGGTGTAGCAAAGATAAATGTTAGATAAATGTTACAATTTGCAATACTATTTATGATTGCTGATTTCTATATTGTAAACATATATTTCTAAAGTAAATGAGAAATGTTATTGAATGACTGAATCTGGGTTTTGTTGAACCTGGGTACTTGACAATCGGTTTCCTCAGTTTCTCGGTTTAGCAATTTCTAACAGTTACATGATTTTGTTAATGTTGCCCAATTGTAATGCTTCATACAGAAAGAATAACCGAGATGTTAATTTCTAGCTGCTCGCCCACTTCTTAGAACATTGTATTATCTATGTATGTAGTCTTCCGTACTCTCCTAGTATCATATGATTAATCAGAATATTCTTGATATCATCACAGGTCCCCTCATATATCTCAAGATCTGTTGCAGGCAGCTATGACAATGAAGCTGTAGCCATATTCGCCTTGATCTTTACATTTTATCTATATGTAAAGGTAATGGTGCTCAAGATATGTTTTTCCATTTTGCTTCTTTTGACATATGCAATGCTCTGACTTGTTATGCATATACAGACGCTGAACACGGGATCACTCTTTTATGCAACAATGAATGCTCTCTCATATTTCTACATGGTAAACTTGTTGAATTTTGATCCATGTTTTTTGAGTGTACTTTGTAATCATATACTAGTCTTTTCTAGGTCTGCTCATGGGGAGGCTACACATTCATTATCAATCTTATCCCAATGCATGTCCTCTTGTGCATTGTAACTGGTCGTTATTCTTCGCGGCTCTACATTGCATATGCTCCCCTTGTGAGTGCATAAGCTTCCTTTGGTTGGCACACTCTTCTTTCTAGTGTTTTTCTGGAACTGTAACTTACCAGATCCATGGATCATTTTGCAGGTTATACTTGGAACTCTTCTGGCAGCATTAGTACCTGTGGTCGGTTTTAATGCAGTAATGACCTCTGAGCACTTCGCATCATTTTTGGTATCTTCATTGCCTCTCCTTTATTTTTTCCCATTCTGCAGTACAATCATTGCCAACTCTTGCGAATGTTTTGCTTCTTGAGGCTGGTCTTTGAAATTTATGATTTCTCAAGTCCAAAAGGTGTTGGAGTAACATAAACTGCATATCCTAGATGTTGAGGGCTTGTGGCCAAATACAAACATGCACTAACATTATTTATTACTGTTAATATATGTAGCATATGCACAATAATGCTTCCCTCACTTTACAATATTTGTCCAACACTCCAACTACACTGCACAGTCCACACAGACCAAGAATCTCTATATAAGTAACTAAGCCTTTTCGTTGCTATCGTATTAAATAAATGCAAAATAATAGGATACCTGTATTGCAGGTGTTCATAATTCTTCACGTGGTTGCTCTTGTGTATTATATCAAAGGGCTTTTGACTCCTAGGCTGTTCAAAGTTGCTATGACTCTTGTCATATCTGTTGGCTTGTAAGTCTCTGAAGTTACGGATCTTTTACAATACACAGGATTAATATCTTTGGACCTTGAAAGTTGTAACCAGCAAGAATTTTGTCCTTGAATATAAATATCTCAATCTTTATTGTCTCAATGTCGAAATGCTGATTGCAAGATCCTTCCTGCAGAGCTGTTTGTTTCGCAGTAGTAGCCATACTTGTCGCATTGGTGGCATCTAGTCCAACAAAAGGCTGGAGTGGCCGCAGTTTGAGTCTACTTGACCCGTAAGTTCATCTAGAATAAACACTCCTTTACTTTTCTGATCAGACTATGACTGACCTAGTGACCTGACTTGGGAACTAATAAACATGAAATAACACTTAATGATGACTAGGCTGTTATTAGGTTTTAGTGTAGTTGATGAAATGATATTGACATTTAAATATTTAATGCTTAGGCTCTTAGACAAAGTAAAGTGTATATCGCTATTGCAACTTCTTATTTTCCTTTATGGTGTTGCTTTTTGTATGTAGCGCCCTGTTAAAGCGTTTTTGTTCTACTTCTCTTCTAGCATTAATTGCTGCAACTTCGCTTTTCTTTTCTGACAGAACTTATGCGAGCAAGTACATCCCCATCATTGCTAGTGTCAGTGAACACCAACCTCCTACCTGGCCCTCTTATTTTATGGACATTAATGTGTTGGCCTTCCTGATTCCTGCTGGGATTATTGTAAGAACTATACTTTGTCAATTAAAACTGTACCAGCAACAGTCTTAGTTCTGATTAATCGATATTTACATGATCCACAGTCATGCTTCTTGCCTCTGTCTGACGCAAGCTCCTTCATGGTCTTGTACTTAGTCACTGCAGTGTATTTTTCTGGAGTTATGGTAAGAGTCCTTGTAGGAAGAATCTCAAGCACCTTTTTTTTCATTATTTACTTGTTATAACTTTCTGTGGCATCCATGCTTTGCTAGGTACGGCTTATGCTTGTCCTTGCTCCTGCTGCGTGCATTTTATCTGGGATTGCTCTATCTGAAGTTTTCAGTGTCCTCACACGATCCATTAAATTTCAGCTGTCAAAATTTTTTGATGACAGCCCTACTCCTGTATGGTTCCTTCTCACATTTGTTTTCTTTGTACTAGAATCAAAGTACCCATCCAATCAGTTGTTGACAATCTGTTTTCTTCTGAAACTAAAGTCAGGTGACAGTAGCTCAGAGAGTTCTACGAATTCAACCAAAAACGAAAATAGGAATGAAAAATCTGAAACTGCTCCTAAGGAAAAACCATCAAAGAAGAACCGGAGAAAAGAGAAAGAAGGAGCAGAGAGTGTTCCTATAAAGCCTAAAAAGGAAAAGAGGCTGTTGGTTCTGCCTTTTGAATTTTCTGTTATGGGAATTTTGTTGCTGATCGTATTAGGTGGTTTCTATGTGGTAAGCACTCTGTTGTTAGTCTTACCAGGATGAATGTCTTCATTGAAAGAGTGGCAGTCTTACTGTTGATGATTAAATTTTTCTAGGTTCATTGTGTATGGGCAGCAGCTGAAGCTTACTCCGCGCCTTCAATTGTGTTGACATCTCGTTCACGAGATGGATTGCATGTTTTTGATGATTTCCGTGAAGCTTATGCATGGCTGAGCCATAACACAGATGTTGATGACAAGGTATGCTGACCCCTTGATTTCTATTGTTTGTGGACTAACTTTTATACTTACACATTAAGGTATTGCACTGTAGGTTGCCTCCTGGTGGGATTATGGTTACCAAACAACTGCAATGGCCAACAGAACTGTGATTGTAGACAATAACACCTGGAACAACACTCATATAGCAACAGTTGGTACAGCAATGTCGTCCCCAGAAAAAGCAGCTTGGGAAATCTTCAATTCTTTAGATGTCAAATATGTGCTTGTTGTCTTTGGAGGTTGGTGCTTTATGGCGCATAGGAGGGGAAAAAACCAATGTAACTTGGACCATTGGTCTCAAATCCTGACACAAAATGTTTCTTTAACAGGACTTGTTGGATACCCTAGCGATGATATCAATAAGTTCCTTTGGATGGTACGCATAGGAGGTGGTGTGTTCCCTCACATCAAGGAACCAGATTATCTTGTGAGTTGTGAACTCCTTCAACAACGCCCTATACACATCATTTTTGTAGCATAATAAGGGGAGAAAGGTGAAATATACATGGATTTGCATATTTCTTTCTTTATTCTGATTTTTTAGTTAATGTTATTGGCAGAGGGATGGTCAATACCGTGTTGATGCTCAAGCCACTCCAACTATGCTGAATTGCCTCATGTACAAGCTTTGTTATTACAGGTCTGGAAAACTGAATCAAGTAGACTGGTTTTAGTTGGTACTGCATTCAATCGTCACATAAGTCCTTTTGACATTTATGTCCTTTGTGTCCTCTAGGTTTGTGGAGACCGATGGGAAAGGCTTTGATAGAGTAAGAGGATATGAAATAGGAAAGAAGCATTTCAAGCTAACACATTTTGAGGAGGTATTGTGATGTTAATCTCTGTTCCAATTGGCAACAGTTGATTTTTCATCTATTATACTAACTTGAACCTTTGCTTTATGTTTACCCATCTTGATGCTGAATAAAGGTATTCACAACCCACCATTGGATGGTCCGTATATATAAACTGAAACCCCAGAAGAACAGGGTTCGAGGCAAGTTGAAGAAGTCGAAGGCAAGTCTGACAGACCTACTGTAGTTATATGCCTCATTCTTTTTGAGCTCAAGCTAACACATTATATGCTTGGTTGTTTACCTGCAGAGTGCCAAAACTAGTTCCACACTTGCGGCAGGGCAAAAGAAGAACCCGTGGCAATAGATGAAGTTAACAATAGTGCCATTTACTTGATACTTGTTGCTAGGTGAACTGCACTAAGTTCGTGAACCAGAAAACCACAGAACTAGATTAGATATCTGCCCTGTTGTATTTGACCCTCGTTATATGTTTTTGCAACCGGCCAGAGTGCTGATGAAATTTTTGATAGACCAGAGGAAGTTTATCTATCCCATGGGTAGAGATTGGATGCTGAATTTCTTGGCGAAAGGGTTGCTTAAACTCCCATTGTACTTGCTGTTTTGTGTAACCTACAAATTTTCTTACAAGGTGCTCGGATGATAGTGAGTTCCGGCATCTGAAGTAAACACAGAATGCTGTCGAGGAACTTGTGTGGCGGCTCGGTGAAAGCGGTGCGGGCAATTTGCAATCTGATCTATTGAGATCTGCCATTGACCGTATTTCTTCCACGTATTTTATATTCCTCGTCCCAGACCTGCTTGTCATAGAAGCGAAGAGCACATTTATTATTCATTTCAGAGAACCAAAGCATATTCATTTCAATGCTTTACCAGATACAATAATGGATCAGCATAATCGTATTATTTTACAATGACTAATCAGATCTGCTTTCTGAACATATAGCAGGTCACTGATAAGTTTCCCAACAGAATGGGCTGGGAAAAAACCCAAGGTATAACATGAGTTTGAGATATGGCACAGTATCAAAAAAGTGCTGGATCACTAAATTAAGTTTTTGAGAACTTAGAGCCAATGATGCTCAATTAACCAGGCATCATAAGCCGACCTATCAAAAATTTTCCCATCAATGAAAAGTGAACAAAGACCCATGGGCCGAGCGTATCTTGAATTGAGGGCTGTAGCTCATGAATTCACTCATTTTTGGTCTGTGTAGACGGCGTCAACATCATCAAGCTCTAGCAATTTTGAAACAAGTTCCTTGTTTAGTTCCATGGCCTCCTCGTCCACCTGCAACAACAATATGGGAAGTGTCAGATAATATGACACTCCTAGGAACTACAAGAATGGACATTTTGCAAGAATAGAATCCAAATGGATAGCATGGTAACAGCCAATGAACTACATTATGAAGAATTTGCATATTCGACACTAACAAAGAATCGTCCTGCCTTTGTGCCTTCACTTGTCTTTTTCTCGAACAAGTAGGAGAGCTGCGTATCATTGTATTAGTTTGTGCCTTCACTTGTCATTCTTTACACAATTTATCTTGGCTGTTCTGTACAATAGGCAATAAAATAATCTGCCAAACTGTAATTTCTAAGGTTTGGCGTCAATTCAACCATGTCCAAGTACAGCTGGACCGTAAACCCAAACTTGCAACTTGTGCAAACAGCAGATTTGACAATAAAAAAGGAAAACAGTACCTCAATTGGGTTCAGAGGAAGAAGTTCGTAGCCATTATCAGTTTCAAACTTCAATCCTTCTTCTTGTAGCTTCGATAGCACAACTGGATAGTTTTCTGATGCAGTAACTATCTTGTAGAACCTTACGATAGAAAGGGCCAGCTTTCAGACACAAGGACAATCCAAAAGAAGTTTGCTTTTATTAAAATGCAGTAAACAAGAAAGGAAAGCACCAGATATAGCATAGAATTTGGTACTATCATACAGTGGCCTTAATAACCATTACTAAGTAGAATAGAAAATTGGTGACTTCATTAGGTTCTCTGACTCAGAAAGCTTCCCTGCGCCTTTGGAAAGTTACTCATAACCTAATTTGTGGAAGTTACTCATCATAACCTAATTTGTGTTAACTGGTACTTATATCATATGTGGACAAGTTATCTAGTCTATTGCAACTTGAAACTTCTGTTAGTAATTCGGTCAGCTCTTGCTCTTTACTCCCAGCTTTTGTGCTGCTCATGTCATCCCTGTCTCCTATGACATGAGGCTAAGTACATTGGCCAAGTATGGCCCTGTTAATGGTAGACAGTATGGATGGTATGGCCACAGTTCCTGTCATGCTTCCCACTGTCTGTACTGCTCATTTCATCCTATCCAACTGTCCTATGACAATGTTGTCAACTCATTTTTTGGGCGGTAGTACAGGCGACAGCATGCACGGCCACCAGGCTCAGACCGTGTCTAGGGGCTGGGTCGGTTTATGAAGAGGTCTTCAAGGGTGCACGGCCACCAGGTCGTCTATGTGCAGAGTGGTTTACGGAAAGGTCTTCAGGGAGTGATTTTAGGAGACTGACCAGACTGTGACTGAATGGCTGGCTGGGTCAGTCTAGGAATAGGCTTTTCAGGGAGTGACGTTAGGTGATTTGCTTCACTATTATTAGTAATGTGCACCTGAACTATAAACAGCACCTTAGATTGTGTAATAAGGATTATGGAAGAAGGAATAGACCTCCCAAGGCGGGCGGTTTTTCCCCTTCAACTGTGGCTGCCAGTGATTCAGCTGTGGCCGCCGGCAAATAAACCACCGCGCCATTGCCTCGCTATCCTCTGCATTCTAGCTCTCAGTATCATCTACTCCTCCATTCACCCCTATTCTCTCCACATTGCCAGCACCGCATCAGACATGAGGCTAATAGTAGATAGGAAAGCAGCGAAAGCTGATGTTGGGCAGGTATGGCCTTGTAATAGTAGGAACTATGGCTGGTATAATTATTTCAAAAAAAGTATGGCTGGTATGGCCACAATTCTTGTCATGCTGACTGATATGGGCTTAGTACTAGGTGTATACCTATTGTACTACAGTAGAATTTGTATATAATCAAGTTCAAGGACCAGCTGCACCCTTAGTTCAGTATCCAGCTCTCAAGTGTGTGTGTGTGAGAGACTGAGGATCTGCACCTGATTGCCGGCTAAGGGGATGTTTGGTTCAGGGCCTTGCTTCGCCACGCCACCATGTGGCTGGCCACGCCACGGTGTGGCGGCGGCGGCCAAAAACCCCGCCACACTTTGCCACAATTAATACGCACTATACGACAAGCAGCTGAAGTAAACGACAAAGTGTGGCAGCAATACTCAAATGTGAACCAAACAGCAGCCTTCGATGGTGTGGCCGCCGAACTTGAGGCGTGGCGGAGTGCGGCGCCCAACCAAACAGCCTCTAACCCCTTCGTCGGTGTTCTATTAAACAGTGTTGCATAAAAAAAATGCATTCAGCATTATACGAGCATGTACCTTTCTGCTTCTTCTTCAGAGTCATCGTCATAAAAATTTGGTTCAAGGACGTCATCAGCACCAGCATCTAACGCAATGGTGAGCAGTTGGTCCTTATCTGCATCAGTAACTTTTATGTTCAACACTCGAGCTTGTCTGAATCTAAAGGTAACAGATCCAGGATCAGCCAATTTTGCCCCGCAGTCTTTTACCACATTTCTAATGTCAGCAACTGATCTTGTAATTTTGTCAGTTAGAACTTCAACGACCATACCTACTCCACCAAAACCATAGACCTGTGAAAATTCTTTGCGTACTTAAAACCTATGTAAACCACACAAAAAAGTGATACATACTTGTACTAGTTCCAAATTTTATTTTACTTTAACTTTTTTAGGAAAAAAACTATTGAAATCTACAAGTTCAAATAAATGCACTATGAATATATTTCAGAGAATTTAATGAAACTAATTTGATGTCATAAACATTAATGCGTTTTTAAATGTACTTAGTCAA
This sequence comes from Bothriochloa decipiens, assembly GCA_023333625.1. Classification (NCBI taxonomy): domain Eukaryota; kingdom Viridiplantae; phylum Streptophyta; class Magnoliopsida; order Poales; family Poaceae; genus Bothriochloa; species Bothriochloa decipiens. The sequence continues at coordinate 7,564,312 of CM041641.1, forward strand.
AGTTAGAGAGGCTCAAGTGAGCTATAAAACTTGGAACAGGAGTAGCATACAAGGCTACTCATATGAACCAACCATTTATTCTGTGTATGCAAATATAGTATATTTGCCTTCAATATGACTTTAAAATGAGAATATATTAATTTAATAAAGTATAATACCAAACTAGTGGCAGAGAAGTTTACCTCATAAACCTTTTCTGTGTAAGTATCCTGTCCCTTTTCTGATGCCCTTTTGATGTTGCGCTCCAAAATTTCTTTAGGGACATCAAGCTCTCTTGCTTTCTCTAGTATAGCTGCTAAAGTTGTGTTGGATGAAGGGTTTGGGCCACCCTTCTTGATGCTGTGTGATATCCATAAACAAACCAGATTAATTTAAATGAATGGCAACTCTGATGCTTGGTCTTGTCAGTTGCCATTCCATTTTAACAAGGCCTACCACTTGATAAGATATAGTGACATTTACTTCAGAGATATTAGCAGGCAATGTCTAATTACAGAATACAACCACAATACCTTCACAAGGCAATAACATGCTATGCTACAGACTGAGAATATGTAGACACTGTAGCACGGGAACATATGTCCAATTATTTAAATTTAAACTACCAAAAAGGTAAACACATCCTATGCTTTTTAACCTTATGGTCAAAACAATCCAAATTAAGAAATCGATGGCATATCAAGCTGTTAGAATGATAATGCAAGATCACAGTATCCATCCAGCAACACCTACGCGGCAACAATTTCTTTTCCAATTTTGCTGTTGCGCTTCATCTTTTTCAAATTCTGGGCATCCTGAACCAAAGAAACAACTGGTGTGAGGATACATATTGAGACGGTAAAACTAACTCTGAGAAACAAGAGTCAAAAATGCTTCCTGTTTTTTTAGTGTTTTTTTTCCTACTCAATTTTCCTAATTGAGAGTAAACTAATATACTAGACTACTAGCAGCAAAAGGTAGCTCAGATCCGGAGAGGCAACCAAAAACACGAAAAACAATCGATACTTGTTGCATCCATTTCCATTATTCCAAGCAGAGGCTTTGCCAACCAGAATATGCACAGCCAGTCGTCCCAAACTTCGAATTATTGTGATATTGTGCAGAGATCATGCTATCAGAGCACATCACCTTCCTTCCAGCGATTTTGCAGGAGCGTCGTCCCATGCAGAGCGGCTGGAACGACGAAATCCGCCGCCTCGCCGCATGCCTCCGGAACAGGCCGGCGCTGCCAATAGGTCCATCCCCTGACGGCACCAGGAAAACAATCAACACACCAAACATTCCAACAGTCCAATAGGACCAGATCGGAGAGCGCGCGACCAAGAGCGGGTTACCTCGGAGGAGCGAGGCTGCCCGGAGAGCGGAAGCGGAGGAGGACAGGGACGAGGCCCTGTGGATGAGCGCCCCCAGAGCACGCGCGGCGGACGCCATGGTGCCCCTGGTGGGCCGGTGCCCGCAGGAGAGCAAGCGCGCGCGGCAGCTGCTCGACGAATTGCTGCACGCGGGGGTGGTGGGCTGCTGTGGGCGGGCCGCCGATGTGGTGAGAGCTGTGGGCGTGCGCCCGGCTGGCCGGCTGAAGTGCTGAACGGAGGGCAGGGGTGGGAAAGAAACGGCTCGGATTTGACGCTTGTGCGGAACGCCGCCAAGTCTGAACCGTCGATCCACCGTGCGCTGCCAGTGTGGAGCGGTGACACCTGGACTGCTGACAACGTCATCGTTGCATAGTGTACTACAGTTCAGAGTACAGAAAAATCTTGGTTTGTGGATGACGCGTGGCCCACGACACAGACGGCTCACAGAGACCCTACCCCACATGCCAGAGACTACTGGAAAGCCATCAAGGCCGACACCGCGCAGCGGCGCCAGGTGTCAGGCATTGGGAGCACTCCCTTCAACAATCCAACGGTCCAGGATTACGAAGGCCCACATGTCATAGAACCCTCTCGCAACGTCCCGTCGCTTCCTCCTGTCCCGTCGCTTCTTGCGGATCGCTTCCACGGGCTTCTAGACTCCCGACGAACACTCCACTCCGCCTTCATATGCTCACCGCCCTCCCCCGCCGAGGCACACAGTTCAAGCACAAACACTAGCCGAAGCAAAACCCTTTCCACAAGCACCTGGTGATCAGAAACCAAGAGAGAGAGATTTCGTACCTGCTTCTTGTAGTAGTAGATTGTGAGGAGTAGCAAGGAGGAGGAGCCATGAATCCCGACAACTTCACCCACAAGACGAACGAGGCGCTGGTGGCGGCGCACGAGATGGCGTCGGAGGCCGGCCACGCGCAGCTCACGCCGCTGCACCTGGCCGCGGCGCTGGCGGCGGACAAGGGCGGCATCCTGCGGCAGGCCATCACGGGCGCGTCGGGGGGCGACGGAGCGGCCGGGGACTCGTTCGAGCGCGTGGTGAGCAACGCGCTCAAGAAGCTCCCGTCGCAGTCCCCGCCGCCGGACACCGTCCCGGCGTCCACGGCGCTGATCAAGGCCATCCGCCGCGCGCAGTCCGCGCAGAAGAAGCGCGGGGACTCGCACCTCGCCGTCGACCAGCTGCTGCTCGGCCTGCTCGAGGACTCGCAGATCTCCGACTGCCTCAAGGAAGCCGGCGTGTCCGCGGCGCGGGTGCGCGCCGAGCTCGAGAAGCTCCGCGGCGGGGAGGGCCGCCGCGTGGAGTCGGCGTCCGGCGACACCAACTTCCAGGCGCTCAAGACATACGGGCGCGACCTCGTCGAGCAGGCCGGGAAGCTGGACCCCGTCATCGGCCGCGACGAGGAGATCCGCCGTGTGGTGCGCATCCTCTCGCGCCGCACCAAGAACAACCCTGTTCTTATCGGCGAGCCCGGCGTGGGCAAGACGGCCGTCGTGGAGGGCCTCGCGCAGCGCATCGTCCGCGGAGACGTGCCCAGCAACCTCCTCGACGTACGCCTCATCGCGCTCGACATGGGCGCACTCGTCGCTGGCGCCAAGTACCGCGGCGAGTTCGAGGAGCGGCTCAAGTCCGTGCTCAAGGAGGTGGAGGAGGCCGAGGGGAAGGTCATTCTCTTCATCGACGAGATACACCTCGTCCTGGGCGCTGGCAGGACGGAGGGCTCCATGGACGCGGCCAACCTGTTCAAGCCGATGCTGGCGAGGGGACAGCTCCGGTGCATCGGCGCTACCACGCTGGAGGAGTACCGCAAGTACGTGGAGAAGGACGCGGCGTTCGAGCGGCGCTTCCAGCAGGTGTTCGTCGCGGAGCCGAGCGTGCCGGACACCATCAGCATTCTCAGGGGGCTCAAGGAGAAGTACGAGGGCCACCATGGTGTGAGGATCCAGGACCGCGCCCTTGTCGTCGCGGCGCAGCTCTCAGCGAGGTACATCATGGGTCGGCACCTGCCTGACAAAGCCATCGACTTGGTGGACGAGGCCTGCGCCAATGTGAGGGTGCAGCTCGACAGCCAGCCTGAGGAGATTGATAACCTAGAGAGGAAGAGAATCCAGCTTGAGGTTGAGCTCCACGCGCTCGAGAAGGAGAAGGACAAGGCCAGCAAAGCCCGGCTGGTTGAGGTGTGTTTCTCAGTTACCGAATTTTTAGAATCATCTTGTCCGATGTTCTGTTTTGAATTTTGATACTGATGTTGCTTAACTGTGGCCATCCATTGTTCAGGTCAAGAAGGAATTGGACGATCTGAGGGACAAGCTGCAGCCCCTGACCATGAAGTACAGGAAGGAGAAGGAGAGGATCGATGAGATCAGGAAGCTGAAGCAGCGCCGCGAGGAGCTGCAGTTCAGCCTGCAGGAGGCCGAGCGCCGGATGGACCTGGCCCGTGTGGCCGACCTTAAGTACGGCGCCCTCCAGGAGATCGACGCCGCCATCGCCAAGCTGGAGAGCGAAACAGGGGAGAACCTGATGCTCACTGAAACCGTCGGCCCTGAACAAATTGCAGAGGTATGTTCACCGCCCCAGGAATTTCCAGAGCATTGCCGAATTTCGTCTTGGCAGGGTACTGAAATGGTGCTCTTTGGTATGGGCAGGTGGTGAGCCGGTGGACAGGTATACCGGTGACCCGGCTTGGCCAGAACGACAAGGAGAGGCTGATCGGCCTCGCTGACAGGCTTCACCAGAGGGTGGTCGGCCAGACGGAGGCCGTGAACGCCGTCGCAGAGGCGGTGCTGAGGTCAAGGGCCGGTCTTGGCAGGCCACAGCAGCCGACCGGCTCCTTCCTCTTCCTGGGTCCGACTGGTGTGGGCAAGACCGAGCTGGCCAAGGCCCTTGCAGAGCAGCTGTTCGACGACGAGAACCTACTTGTCCGCATCGACATGTCCGAGTACATGGAGCAGCACTCGATTGCTCGCCTCATCGGAGCACCACCTGGGTAAGTGGCAGGACTCCAGTTTCATTGCACTCTGGCTTGTTATTATAATAAGATGAACTCGTGTTCTGACTGAAATTTTTTATTTGTTGACTGAAGCTACGTCGGCCACGAAGAAGGTGGGCAGCTGACGGAACAAGTGAGAAGGAGGCCGTACAGCGTGATCCTCTTCGATGAGGTCGAGAAGGCCCATGTCGCGGTGTTCAACACCCTGCTCCAGGTGCTCGACGACGGCAGGCTGACGGACGGGCAAGGCAGGACGGTGGACTTCAGGAACACCGTGATCATCATGACATCGAACCTCGGCGCCGAGCACCTCCTCGCCGGGATGGTCGGCAAGAACTCCATGAAGGTCGCTCGCGATCTGGTCATGCAGGAGGTACGCAACGCGATACATCCAGAATCATCCGTTGTGCGTTCGACATTATTCCTCTTCTTATCTGCAATGTGATGCTGAATTTGAGTGGTTTGTTGGTGTGCAGGTGAGGAGGCACTTCCGGCCTGAGCTGCTGAACCGGCTCGACGAGATCGTGATCTTCGATCCTCTGTCCCACGAGCAGCTGAGGAAGGTGGCTCGCCTTCAGATGAAGGACGTGGCCGTTCGCCTTGCCGAGAGGGGCATCGCTCTGGCTGTCACCGACGCCGCATTGGACATCATCTTGTCCCTCTCTTACGATCCGGTACGTGATCATAGCATCCATGTGAATTCCAATAGTCGGAAAACTCCTAGTACTCTGAAGATGACGATGCTGACTTTGTTGTTCTGTGCCTGCTCAACAGGTGTACGGCGCGCGGCCGATCAGAAGGTGGATCGAGAAGAGGGTGGTGACGCAGCTGTCCAAGATGCTGATCCAGGAGGAGATCGACGAGAATTGCACGGTGTACATCGACGCCGCGGCGGCCAAGGACGAGCTGGCCTACCGGGTGGACCGGAGCGGCGGGCTGGTGAACGCGGAGACGGGGCTCAAGTCGGACATCCTGATCCAGGTCCCCAACGACGCCGTCAGGAGCGAGGCCGCACAGGCCGTCAAGAAGATGAGGATCATGGAGGACGACGAGGACGGGATGGACGAGGAGTGAGAGCCGGAAGACGCGGCGATGCGCGCCCCGGCCCTGGTCCGGCGCCGGCATCATCGTTTGTCCCCTGAATAAGCTTGTAGATGGATCGTGGACGTGTGTGAAGCCCTGGGGGTGTGAAGACGATGTCGTTTTTCAGAGTTCTGATGACGTTCTTGTAACGCGGCTGTTTGTCAAGCATCTGCAACGGAATGGGTGAAGGAATGATGTTTTTGTAAAGCGCGGCTGTTTGTTTCCATCAGTCCATCAACGTTCTTAGTTCGTCAGTTCGTTTTTGGTTTTAAGGACCCAATCTCACAACCCTAAGGCTCCCTTTGGATTGGAGGGTAGTAAAAGGACAGGGAAAGGAAAACAATAGGAATGGAGTGCACCCACCTCTTCAATCCTACCGTGCATCATTCTGCTTCTCTGTTTTTGCTTGGAGTTGCAGGCTCCTAACGCCGAGAACAACCCGGCCATGCCCGTGGCCAGCTCCACATGTTGTTGCGGTTATTGTGTGCTCGCCACAACCATCTCCCACCCCCAAATCCTCCTCTTTCTTGAGTACAGCCAGTTAGCGAGCGGCGCGATGGCGGCCTGCGGGCTACGGCGAGCGGCACGTCACGGCGGCGCCGGCGCACGGCATGGTCGGGGCTGCGGCAAGCGGCGTGAGCGTGGGCAAGGCTTGAGTCGAGTGGCGCAACGGCAACAGCTGCCGCCGGGAGCCTCGGCTCTCGGGATGCCGTGTGGTCCCATGGGGAGCTCCACCTCCGACTCACTTCTGATGGGGAAGATCGAAAGAGTAACGCACTTGCAGATAGATGGGAAAAAAAAGGAAAGTACCTGGAGGACTAAGGAACATGCGGATATATGGTTCTGTATGGCGTTGTCGCTGCGAGTGCCGGACCAGTTGGGCGGGGATGGGTTCCGGCGGATTGGGTCGTCGACGTCGGAGCAGGCTGACTCGATGGTCGACGATGGGAATATTGGCCTCGCATCGTCTCGTGCAGAGGTGATGGTGTAGCAGACGCGTCAACCGGTGATGCGGCGGCCGTCGCCTGCCCCGACGCCATCCCGACGGTGATGGAGCGATACTAGCGAGCGGGAAACGAGCAACCGAAGCGCGCGAGGCATTCGTTTTCGCGCCAGGAATTTTTCCAGAGCTTGGAGTTCATGTTTTGTTTCCTGTAAAATTAAGCCATAGGAATCCATAGGAATCGATTCCTGAGGAATTGATCCTTCACTTTTTTTTGCAAACCAAAGGACACGCATAGGAAAAAATCCATAGGAATCAAATCCTTCAAAAATCCTGTGTTTCTCCCCCAATCCATTTTTTGCACCTGGAATTGTACCAAAATCGTCCCATATACTAGAGATGGATGTGCGTTGAGAATGCACGTAGGAATAGTCTGGTATAAACTCGGATTAATCAAAGTACGCTTTGCTACATGTGTCAATTGGGCATTGTTTGAACCAGAAGGCTGGACTCGTACCTAGTACAATCTGAGTCAGTCTTAGCACGATCCCTCTTGGAAGAATGTTTTCGGCAACTTTTGGAGTTAAGACTCAAACAAGTTGCAACTTCTTTTTCGAAAGCCTATCAATAAAGACTCTGAGGTTAAGCGTGCTTGGCCTGGAGCAATTTAGGGATGGGTGACCGACCGGGAAGTCTTCCCGGGTGCGCACGAGTGAGGACAAAGTACGCAGAAAAGACTAGTGTTGGTCTGTGAGGGTAGTCTATATCCTAGATAAGCGGCCAGATGTAAGCGGGCCCGGCCTCGAGGAGGCGGGACGTTACGCTGTAACAGAACCGACCAATTTATTAGAGCTTAAGCACATAATTCG
>CM041641.1:7571957-7593088 GCA_023333625.1 Bothriochloa decipiens
CGAATTATGTGCTTAAGCTCTAATAAATTGGTCGGTTCTGTTACAGCTGGCATCGGAGCAAGGTTCAGCGTATTACTGTTCACAGGTATTTAAAACAAAAGAGTTTTTGGTTTAGAAAAGTAATTGCCAACTTATAGCTATATATAGGTTTTAAATCTATGGTTTAAAAACTAAGAGTGTGCCAGTGGTCATATCCTTTATGCCCAGTAGGAAATCAGGTGGCTTAACTAAGTGCTAACTTGGGGGTATGCATCATATTTGTTATTTTGCCGTTGCCCATACAATGGCGGATTCGTATGGGTGCCATTCGTTTGAATGGTAATGAATGGATCAATTTACCTCTACGCTCTGGTAAGTGTGAGTTATGAGAGCATGATTGGATGCAATGCCAGTCTAGGGGAGTGCTTAATGGTGTTGGATTATTTACATGTTTCACACATGTTTATATGAAGGTACCCCATGTTGGGACCGTCTTTTGGCGGTGTCGTCTTCTGCGCGACTTGTTGGGGGTAGTAAGTAATCGGTGTTTTCACCTTGTTCGGAAGGTGCATGAAATTTTACGTCGAATTGCATTCATATGGGATATGGGCTGAAATGAATTTTCTGCAGGTACACTAACAAAGCAAACATGTAGAACGATTTAATTGCGTAATGAGAGTATGATATATGCCACCGCATAGCACGTTAGATTTATTAGTTCGTGAGGACGAGTAGAACGTGCATGCATCATGTCGCATGTTCGTCTCATGTTATTGCATTGTCTCTCTCCTTAATAATTGCCTCTCTTTTTGATAAAAACCACCAACTCATTATCCGCTTTCAAGAGAGTCGCAGCTCTGTTCAGATGGTTCGTATGTAGTGCATTGCTCACAAGTCCACAGGCAGTTCCACATCGCCAGCTTATCACCAGAGAGCCACATGATTCGAAGAAGTTCCAGAAGAAAGTTTGGCATGCCTTCACTTTTATGGAGGGTTTTGCACTCTATGTTATACCTAGAGGATAGAGAACCTCACCATTAATGGAGCAACCAACAGGAGATTGAGAACCGAGGTTTGGTCATAGTTGGTTAGTTATGATCCAGTAAGAGAAGAGCATGAGCCTGTCTGGTGTGACAATTTTTTTTTATGGCACAAGTTTTGAGACCATGGGAAATTGCCAATGAGGTAGCTTTCAAAGGTCTGAGAGACCTCCTGAAGCAGTTTCTAGAAGAGGTTGCTCGTGCTACTGCTGGTGTGTTTCTGAAGGGTTACCCATACCTCTCGGTGTGACGTCAGCTTAACGAAACTACGCTAGTGTGAGTTTGAAGCGTAGCAATGGTCCAGCCCCTAGATATGTTCGTCTTGATGATGACTTACTCCTGCATGGAGGGCATGGTTAATGATATGGACATCGCTCTCCAGTGTGCTTCAGTTTGGAGGCATGAGATGCGAAAGGAGTTGGATTCACAGTTGAAGCAAACAGTGGAGCAGCTTGTAGGTGACAATTGCTGGGGATCAAGCTGTTCAAAGAAAGGCAGTGTCTACGTAGAACATCCTTGGTTTGCAGGGCCAGATTGGAGGATTGATTACTATGGTTAACCCACAAGCAGCAAGGGTGTAACATAATGCTGCAATAGAGGGATGAATATTGGGATGTTGAAGCCAATCTTTAGGGACAATTTTTGTTAGATGGAGCTTGAAGTTGTTCCTGCTAATGATGATATGAAGATCGGTGCAAATCAGTAGGGGGTGCCTACTATAGTGGTTCTAGGTGGGCACAACAAGGATGATAATGTCTCTAGTGCCAACAACGACCTCGAGGAGTGGTTAGTAGATGTATCTCTCGTCGATGTAGCTTCTGTAGTTGCTTTGCATATGGCGTGTAATCATAGGAAATCGCTTACCCTATGTTTTGTTTGTGCTGTACTTTTCTCGTATGGGCTATCCTTGAAGTCCATACCGTTAAATCCTTTATGACCGTAATCTTGAATTTCTTTTCAGGATTATTCATGTTTGGTATCGTCCTTAAATCATCACTCATTCTTTTCCCGATCTTTGGAGGGTTTGTTGACCTTGCTTTTATGATATCGCTTTGCTGGATTAATTTTCCAAATGACTTATATTTGGCGGACTTGTCGCACGTCGTATGCAAGATCGAGAGTTATGAAGCTTTTATGACGAACGAGAATGTTGTCATGACTTAGAGGATGTTTGACCTTCATCCTTGCAAATGCGTGTTTCCTCTTTTGAGTCTCTGATGACATGCCGGCATTGACCCCTTGTTGTCGCATGTCTAGACTGACATAATGCGAATCCCATTGCTAATTGTTCCTCTGTGAATGGCATGACGCTAGTTGATGCCATGCTTGTTCCAGAAATAACCCTTGATATATTCAATTTTTGGAACCCGCCATAATTCCTTTTTCTCGTCTTGTGCAATCATGTTTCTTTGTGCAAGATATTTATGGTGTTGGACATTCTATTTTGGCCATAGCTGGGGTAATGTCGTTTCGATTAACAAATTATAGTGCCGCGATGGAAGTTAGAGCCTTTCCTATGGACGCATATGGTTGGATTCTTAGCGGCCACGCTGGTATTGAAATTATTGATCGTAACTCATTATCTCAACTATACCAATGTCTTGAATTCATCATCTAACTTTTTCCTTGAATGTGGGAATTCTATCCTTCCATGAGATGGACCGCCTGTATCCAATAGTGCTTTAGAAGTTTGTCGCTTTTGCTAGTCCTTGGACTAACAACTGACTTTGCCCTTGCAACGTTCCTGTAATAACCAGTCCTCTCGATAGTCATGGTCTTGGGAGGTAGTTTCAACGAGTAGGAGGCGTATCCATGAAAATGATGCATCATGATTTCCTCCTTGTCCTTTCATTGATATTTCGTAACTTTGTGACTCTCATTGTTGGTACCGCTCCTGTCTTGTGCGTGATGCCTAGTCATGCGGGAACCCTCTATTTCATGTGAATTTTCGTCTTGATCGTAAGATCAGTAATGGCGTCTTGATGAACAATTAATGGTGCCGCGACGAAACCGAGAACACCCTGTGGGTGCACACACATGGTCGTGTTACTCGGCACGCGTAGGTATCATGGTTGTTAGTCTCGACCTATTATAGAGATTACCTTGAGATGTTATTTTGCGTGAACTCTTCCTTGGTTATCTTTGTATACCCTTTCAGTATATCCTTATCAGACCTTTGTAATGAAGCTTTCTTCTAAAGTTGCAAAGAAGATGATCCTTGAAGAGCAGGTCACCGACATAAATATTAACGGACTACAAGAGATAGTAAACAAGTGACTCTACTAATCAATCCCGCAAGTGATGCTACTTTCTGTTGGATTGGCGTCATCCCTATTGGAGCAAAAAGGGGACACGCGACATTCAAGTTGGACAAGTCATCAGATGGAGGAGGATCAAGGGAAATCTATGTTTTTCATCGGCTATCCCTAATGTTCGTGATCCTCTGTGTTGTGCTAAATCTTTTTTTTTTGTATAGTGATCATTCAAAATAGTTAGCCCTGTAAGGTGTGATTCCTTTTGGTTGACTTCATGAATGGTCATCTATATTGGCAAACAACTCCAATTGTTGGCTGCAAAAGCTAAAGCCTTGGATCTTTTAGCGTTGAGAGATAAATGAGTAGTCACCTCTAAGAAGACTATATGAAGTGGCTCAAACCTTATTGGAATGGCATCAAACTTTATGGACCACTCCTTCCTTTTGAGTACTTCATTATGTATAGTTGGCTGGAGGCTGGTAATGTGAAGTGTCATGTGCGAATAGTTTGTCCATGATTGTTGCTAAGGTTCCAAAACAGAGCAGTTTTGGTACATGCATTGTTTGAGCACCCTAGGAGAAATCCGTTTGAGCTGAAGTTGGTCGGTAATCATAGAACTTATGGACATATATGTATCCACCAAATTTTAGTATAATGGAGTTTCCGTTTGAGAATAAAGAGTAGTTTCTGAGGGACAAAATCTGCATTATTTATATCGTTCCTCATGTTGAATGGCTATGAATGTACCAGTGTAAAGGTGGATGAGCGTGATATACTCTATTGCTGATGTATCCTTTGATGTTGAAGAAGAGACTCCTTGCTCCCACGAGGCATTATAAAAGCTATTTGGATCTACCATGTTGCTTGCCAACCAGATTGGATCTTCCATGTTTCCTACCAACCAGATTTAGTGCAGATGGGTCAAAGCATCAACAGTCTGCATGAAGCTCAAGTTTTCATAATAAACTGTACCATTCTACAAAGTTTCATGAAGCAATGTGCACATGGTGTGAAAGCTTATCCAGTTAGCTTTCAAACGCATCTAGTCACACGTCATTTGAAGTTTCCTGGAAGGAGTTATTGTCAAAACATTGAAGGCTATGTAGAGTAAACAGCCACGTGGAATTGGCACGGGAGTCATTTTGAGGAGATCCACTAATTCGTGCTCTACAGGTTCCAGTACGGCTGCCCCGTCTTGTGTGGATTAGCTCCGAGTGTGGTTCTATGGTCGTTCAGAGATCGAGTCGAAGTCTTCGCAGTTTGGGTACCTGTCTCCCCGTCGCTTGGTCGTATCCAACCTTAGCAGGTTGCATCAGATTCAACCACGGGGATTGTCGCTGCTTGATCAAGATCTTTAAGAGTACGGGTTCGATGAAGTTATATAGCAGAGTCACCCAATAATGAATGGAATCCAATAATACACTGTTGCCATCAGAGAAAGAGAGCTGCACGAATGGATTCTTTTGTGGCTTACCATTAGTTGGCACTTAATTAGTGTCTGTGCAACAATGACAAAAACATGCATTACCTGTGAATTGGTTCGATTCTCACTGTCTCATAGGATTTTATCCTGTTCATGTTGGAAGGATATGATAAAGTGAGACAAGTTTTGCCTACATACGATGGAGTAAGTACGTGGTGTTCTGAACCGACTTTCCTTGTCACTAGGACAAGTACGTGGAATGCTAGTCCTTTGGATTAATCCAAAAGTAACCAGGCTTCATGAGAGTCATTGAAGGAATTTTTTTTTCGGACAAAAACCTTGTATCAAGGCAAAATTTGAGAACTGCTTGACTGTTGTCGATACCTTGTGCTCACCTATAGTGCCATTCGACCATTATTTCTATCCTTATACGGGACTCTAACGTGTTTTGCTTGCAAAGCACTAGATCTCCTATGCGGATGGGATATTGTCCGCACTAGTAGGCTTGCACCTGGAATTGTACCAAAATCGTCCCATATACCAGAGATGGATGTGCGTTGAGAATGCACGTAGGAATAGTCTGGTATAAACTCGGATTAATCAAAGTACGCTTTGCTACATGTGTCAATTGGGCATTGTTTGAACCAGAAGGCTGGACTCGTACCTAGTACAATCTGAGTCAGTCTTAGCACGATCCCTCTTGGAAGAATGTTTTTGGCAACTTTTGGAGTTAAGACTCAAACAAGTTGGAATGTATGTCTTATAACAAGACTCGGAATCATAGATCTTGGCTAAGGGATCTAGCTAAGTCTATCGGTTCTGCATGATAAGAGAAGAAGTCAATAGTTTCGGTCTAGTTAGAAGATCGTGGACCTAAGAACTTTGACTTCTACTGTAAAGGTTGGAGCTTTCCCGATCGAGCTGAGTCGTATTGGCATCTTATTGGCCAGTTTTCACATAAAGGGCTTTGCCAGTATAGAACTCGCTCAGATTGATCCTACCCTGTCTACCGCAAGTTCGGTGAAGTAGTTTCCCACTCTATGGGAGTTACGCTTCGCTTCTTTCGGTAGTAAATATGTTAGTATGAAGCACCTTTTTGCTGTATTTGAGGATGTGAATAGCAGATTCCTGTATCATCCTCATACTTTAAGTCTACATGGTAGTGGATGAGCCATTCGCCAAGATGTATTGCATATGTGGTATCTATACAGCATTCTATTCCCTCAGTACCACGGTCACGATTCGTTTGGAAAGGCCTACGAGTTGATGTTCGTAATTCAGAATGAAGAAAAGGTTCGCATCTTGGTGAAATCAAATTATGCAAAATCTCACAAGTCAGTAAAGGTCTGTTACAACTAGGAGCTACTTCTGGTTTGGGATAAGATCTTCTCACATCTGTATGGTAGTAACCTAGAGGAGCAGTCAGTCCCTAAGGGAAAGGATCAAGACATGAGGACCACTATTGGATCAGCCTTAGGTAAGAAAGGAAATTCTTTGGAGTCTGAAGTAACAGATTAAGCAGAGTAAGATCATGTTATAGAATGATGGCAAGTATGACGGACCCTTCTGGAAGTGTTTGCAAATGCAACTTCGAAATGTCGGTATGAGAGGTATCGCTTTCGAAAACCAAAAGCTAACTCCACCAAATCTCGGGGCGAGATTTCTTTAAGGGGGAAGGCCGTAACACCCACGGTGTTAAGCATGCATTAGCACTTGCATTCATTAGCATAAGCATCATTATGCATGATATTAATGAATGGGTTAGTTGTCATTTTATGTGTGATGCTTGATTCGTTCGAATTATGTTTGAAAAGCATGTGAATGTGATGAATGTGATGATGTGAATGTGATGAAGTGACTCATGTGAAATGTTCTACTCATCAAGAGCTATATTTTCTCTTTTATGAGTTTTGTCTAATTCGGAATATTTTAAAAGTTATTTTAAAAAAGGGCTCTTTTATATATAAAAAAAAGAAAAAAAAGAGACACTATCGATCGAAACGCACCGGCCGGCCACCGCCCACGGCCGCCCGTCCGCGCACGCCGCGTGGCGGTCGGCGACCGGCAGGCCGGGGCGGCAACCTGCCAGGTCGACCGGTTAACCTCACCCCTCTCCTCTTCTTCTCCACTTCTCCCCCTCCATTTTCTCTGCACAGAAGGCAAGCGCGCATGCAGTGCGCGTCGGCGCCGCCGCCGCTCGCCGCGCGCCTCCTCCGCCGCGCGCTTTTTCCCCAAAATCTACCCACGAGCTCGCCTCGACGTCCTCTACCTTTCCCACCCTTCAATTTGTCGAATTGCATCGAGGAACGGCCGAATTTCGGAGCTTGCCGCCATGGCCATGGCCGCCGCCGAGTTCGAGCTCGCGTTCCCGTCGATTCGGCCGCCATCTTCTTTCTTTTTCTTGCTCAATAGATGCTCCAAGACCTCCTCTAGTTTTTCCCCCACTCAATTTGGCCGGAGAACCGCCGTGGAGGCCGGCCCCATCGCGCCATGCGCGCACGCTTGCTGTTCACCAGCTCAGGGACTTCGTTCGAGAATTTGACAAAGTTCGGGGGCCTTTCTGCAAAGTGGTTTTTGTATTTTTGATTTTCAGATTTGGTGATAGCCTGTAAAATTCATAACTTGCTTATTGTTAGTCCAAATCGAGTGGTTCAACTTGCAGTATTTTTCTTATGAGTAGATATGCATGATAAAAATATGAAATGTGATGTTTGTGATACTTTTATATATATATTTATTTTATCTCTATTAATTGTTTATATCTTAGAAAATACATAACTAATTCCCTGTTGCTCAGAAAAATGTGAAACCAAGTTTGTTAGTCTTCTTATATCTTGCTCTATCAGAGAAAAGTATTTGATAGCTATGTTCTATGTAAAAATATAAACTTGTAGTTCAAGTGTGCTTTTAGTGCTATTCTTGAGAAAAATCATAAATGTATGTTATCGGTTTAATTTAGGGTTGATAATTTTTGTAGGCTCTTTATATGTCATAAGGTAGCTCTTGATGTGATAATATATGTAGTTTAGTATATTTCATAGTACAAAGTATTTTTAGGTCCCCTGTTTTGTGCTGCCTTTTGATTTTTGTGTAGAATTATAAGCTTATCCAAATGAGGTGAAATTTGGATGGCAACCTATATTTGGTATGTGGCATCTTTTGTAATTTTTGTAGAATTTTCTGGGTAGTACAAGTATGTGACGCAGTTTTGTCCTTAATTCAATATGTGCTAAATAATGCTTTGGGTTATCATTTCATGTTAGTTAATGTGTTTTTCTATGCTCTCGCTAAGTGTATAATCTATTGGTGTGATTATTGTGGTTTGGTTATGAATTTATCTATGCAGCACTTAGTCGTAGGGTATGTACATTCATGTTGCTTCTATGTGCGATTGCATGCCTTGCTCGATGATGATTAGTCGTATGAAATAGGGATATGCACCTACTCGGTAAACTAAAGTAATATGTTTTGATCCATCATATGCAGCATGTTCATTCATGGAGAGCATACATGATCATCATCATATTCCATGTTCATTCCGCATGCATTCGTTGTATTTATATACGCATATGCATCATACAGGATCGCATGCGAGAACCCTGTCATGAAGCCAAGAAGCCAAAAGGACGACTTGTTGGAAGTTCCCGCACAGGAGGTGATCGGGAATAAGGAGAAGAACAAGAAGTTATCCAAGTACCGAAGAATCAACATCGCTTTTCTGAGGAAGGCAAGCCCCGGAGCATTCTCCCTGTGGTTTGCAAAATATCTAACTTTAGTCCTTTACTTGTTTGCTGCATTAAGTTATAGGCGTTGTTTTATACCGTTGCTGCATTACTTATATTCCTTGCCACTGTTTATACTTCAACCCTGTTAGGTTCAGGTACGAATATATGCTTAGCCCTGCTTAACTAGATCGGTAGAAGTCGGGTGATTTCCTGTCATCCGCGAGTTATAGGTGGTAACTCGGATGGTTGAATACATTGTTATCTTGGATAACCATGTGGAGATAATAAATCGAGACCGGGCGGGATTGGAGTTGAGAATGAACTGGAGGTTCAATGTGGTTTATCCCGTCTGTGTCGAACTAGGACCCCGTCTGTTGTACGTCATCAAGTCATATTGAATTTATGCCTCACATTTAGCTGGAAGGATAAGTCGTTCCGACCGCGAAGCCTAATTTTGATTTGGGCCGGGAGTCGACCTGCTGTACGCATCGCATTGGTGAAGATGGGGGACCACGGGTTACGCGGTTGTAAGGCCTGAATATAGCATGGTGCGCCCTGCTGGCAGCCGGACGGTGCCCGGATGTGATGGTACCTATTGATCTCGTATTTTTCCTGAATTGGATGTCGGTGACCTGTAGCTCACCGTGGCTGGTGAGTGTGGTTTGTGTGAGGAGTACCCGCCAGCTGGTTAGTAATCGATTATAATCGCCATCGTTCCTGGACAGTGAACACTTGACTTGAGCAGCGGCATCGTAGTAAGAATTTGAACAAGAGATGAGATGGTTGAGCTGTTGAGACTGAAAGCTACTCAACCGAAATTGGTTACTTTCTGTTGAATAATTATTACCATGCTTGTTTAGTACAGGTGCTAATGTAGCATGATAAGGTTAATCAGACTAAAATACATTGCTAGAAGGTTCTTATTAATTGTTTCTTAATGCAAGCTTTTCCGCAATTTATATGAGTCAGCTATCCCACTTATACAGCCTTGCATACTCCTTGGAGTCTCTTTATTTTAGTTTATGACGGGTAAGTCTAGCTGAGTACATCCTTGTACTCAGGGTTTTATTTTCCATGTTTTTGCAGATGGTGAGATGCTTTATGGTTATTGTCAGAACTGTTTCTATCCCGCCTTGGGAGATGACTAGACCTTGGGCATGGTCACTCTTCTCGACTTGATGCTTTTGCTGGATGTGGACTAAGGACCTGGCACTGTATTTGAACTAAATGCGTGTGTGGCTTTAAACTAAATCGCTTCCGCTTTTATTTGAAATTGAACTGGTTTGTAATAACTCTATTTCATACTCCGATGATGTTTAAAACTATGTGCGAACTGTGTACTTATGAATGGAATCGCTAAACTATTACGATCTTGGTCGTGCCGGAAAAGTTTGAAATCCTTCGAGATTTCACGGACTACCGGGTTTATTAGGTCTCAATCATATGATTTGCTGAAGTAATGGCGGATTATGTGCTTGTGCTCTAATAAATTGGTCGGTTCTGTCACAGAGGGGTGCTCGGCGGGAGGACCTGTATATATTTATTTTCTACCTCTTTTGTCCCGCCGGTGTTATCGTCTTCGCCGGCTAGGGTTAAGGTTTGCTCGCCATTGCTGATGGCGGAGCTAGGTCTCGTCGGGGGGAGGGGGAGGGGGCATTGGTGGGGCATTCCTCTGTGACATGTGTGTCTGGGCGGTGTCGGCGTGACGAAAAAGTCGACGCCATAGCAGAATAAGACTTGCCTGCCTCTTCTTCATCCCGGCGGCGTCTTCGATGAGGTTGGGGCTTCTTGCCTTGGAGTTCGTGGCTGCCAGTTCTTCGCCTTCCATGTGAACTCGGTACTGGCCCTCTTTTGCTTGGATGCGGAGCTGCCTGTGTGGGGTTCTGGTTGTTGGTCGACCGGATCTGGCTTCTTCGCTCGACGACGGTAATTGCCAGTCTGATGCCCAGATCCAGGGCCGGAGATGTCGAGGGCGCCGCCCCGGTTGATACTACATTGTCGATGGCTTCATCCTGTTCTTCGAAACGGGTGTCTACTTCAACTCCATTGCAAGCCAGCGGGCAACGGGACTGCTCCGGCTCATGGTGGATTTCGACTGCTTCTCCGACGGCGATGGCCAGCGCCGAGGCATTCTGTCTCCAGAGGGTTCACGAAGAAACTAGGGCCATCGATGTAATATTTTTTTTTCTTTTTCAGGGGTCTTCGTGTAGTTTGGCAGGACAGCTGCATCTGTATCCAATTTGTATGTGTCTGTATCTTGTATATGTGTAATATCACATGTTTTCCTTAATATAAATACAGATATGTATTATAAAAAAAAACACAAGGGCCAGTCTGGACTAGCGAACACCAAAGTGATCTCCGGAGCTCAAGATTAGCAGTGTGCTATGCGATAGAAGAATGCAGTCTTACGTTTCTTACCTGCTACACACATCAATTGAAATGGGCACCCTCTAGTGTCAAAAGCCGTGATGGTTAAACAATTTAGGGCTCAAGAATTAGGAAGGGTAGTTCTAGAATAAGGGGAATGGCTTCCAAGAGCGAATTACAATTGCTTTTTTTTAGAAAAAAGGCCACAGACATACAACATCTAGTATTTGAAAATTCATAATCATCAAGGATGGAGTTGAAGTTTACAAAACTAATAATGTTGTTAGTGCAAGATTAGTACATCAGTGATATTAATAAAAAGATGCATTTGAAAGAATTTTAAGGCATAGTAAGTTAGAATTAGGACTCTAAGAGTATTATTACACAAAACCAAAATCATTGTCATAGATTTGTATATTTCCAGACGAGGACACACAAACAACCAACAAGCCCAAAGTAAAGATAGCCTTGAGGAAATAAAACGAACTGTTTATGGTGGGGCTTTGATGCGATGTTGTGTTAGAGAAATGCTTAGGCCTTGCACTTGAAGCATACCTCGTCCTATGGAGAATGAATTGAAAACCTTGTCCATACCTCGTCCTATGGAGAAGGTAAAGATAATCCATTGTCGTCAAGTTGATGAAACTTTGCTTATACAAATGCATAAGTACACCTAATGCAATTAAAACAAACTAGTGATTTGAGACCCCTAAAAATTGGGGATTACGTTCCACGGTCCACACTGAACTATATGCCATTATTATAAAGAAGTGATTTTATACTTATTGTGTGAATTGGTTCTCTTAGATATCTATAACTGTAATAAAGCTAAACCTCACTAAATGATTTCTATCTTTATGCAAGATATATATCGTCATTCTCCACTAAATAGTCCACTAGATGTTCTATCTCTTCATATAAAGTGTCCATATCATCCCACTAAGTCTATGTCATCTCTTATTTAACCTCACTAGATATTTTTTTTCTTTGCTTGAATTATATTCCTCCTCCATATTCATGGCAACGTGTGAAGAATCCACCTAATATAAGAGGTTGGCTGCTAACAAAATTAACACCGTCTCCTAACTCACTTCTTGCATAGAATTAACTTTTGCATAGAGTTTATTCTAAAGAATCATTTTCCTAAAAAAACAAAGTAAACATGAAAAACTCTACCAAATAGAGCAAAACAACTTCTAGTGCACACACTTGTGCTTCCTTACAAGCAATAAGTTAGCATTTCACGGTGATTTTGGAGAACGTTTCTCAGAGTCCATCGTTTGGAAGTGATTCTTGTGTTTCAGACGAGATTACGAGAAACTGAAATGTTCCCGCAATACCAAACACCGATTTGAATTAGGATATTGCCGACATCCTGTACAGGCGTCTTTAATTTGATCTCACCATACTGACCGGAAAATGCTGTATTTGACACGAATATATGTACTACTTGTGATTAAAATAATGGCATATAGTTCAGTGATGAAACTTGCTGTATTTGACACAACTATTTGACACGAATGTAACTATATATAATACTTGTTGTGATTAAAAATCCTTCAAGTAGTTGTCGTCAAAAAGTCTAACAAGTTAATCATGCTTGTAGCTAATACTTACTCCGTTGACAAGTGCCACTTGGTTGTCAAATTCATAAATTGTTTTGTGTGGGAAGGCGAAGTGCCCAGTTGCAAGGCCCGGCAAGGCGTGTGGGTAGCCGACTGACCGCCTCTAATGCTAGAACAAGAAGTTACTGTGACGCGATCTCTCTCAGCAGTATGTTTTTTTTGAAACACAGCAGTACACGGCCTCCGAGCGTACGTAGTGTAAAAGCGTCGAGAGAGAAGATCGGAATGTGTCATAAAGTTAGATTACGAAAATGCTTCATACATGGCTGGATGGGAGAAATCTGCTGTTGAAAATAGTTGCAATGCTTCATACATGGATCATCCTCTGTCCACTGGAGAGAAGATCGGAATACTTGTAAGACTGACAAAACTTAAGGAGATTGCATCGAGGGATCTAAGAATCGGTGGCTGAACCAAGTGCATGACAAGTGGGATAAGTTCATGTTCCAGACAGCCGTTGAATGGGAGGAAGAGGACCTACCGCTCCAGGCGAAGATGAAGCTGGGGTTGATCAGTGATCAGGGTGAGAACGTTGGGAACCGCTGGTTTAACTGTAAGCTGGGAGAGGTGTCGAGTTGATGTGAGTTGATTTCGAGTTGGCTGTTGAGGTGGTCCGGTTGATTAGCTTTATGATGCTGGCAGTTTCTTTTCAGGTTTTTGAGAGTTGTTTTAAACTTTAAAGACAGGTGTGTTCCACCTGGGGATGTAAATGAATGTTTGTTGTCCTTGCTATGCAATGACAGGGGCTCTGCCCTATAATTTAAAAAAAAAAAAATTGGAGTGGCAGATGGATGCCACTGGACATACTGTGTGCTATGCAGCGTCGATGAAGAAATCATGTTTATAAACAAATAATTTTAAAAAGAAGGGCATAAAGCTAATTTGAATGATTTTGAGAGTTTATTTAAGAACAAATTCTTTTAGTTTTAAAATTCAAGCACTAAAAATTCAGATTTCGACAATAGTTAAAGATCGGATGTCCAAAAGTCCAACAAAAGGCCTAGCTGCCAATTATCAACTTGGGCCAAATTGTCCCAGGCCGACCAAATAGTTGGGTCCATCGGAAATGCCACAAGCCCATAGCCCACTCAAAACTCAAAATCGACTAAAACCCCATCGTCGTCGTCGAGCCGACTCCTCTTCCCCCAAAACCCTAGGCAGCCGCCTCCTTCCCTCCCTCCCTCCCTCACTCTTCTCCCGCCATGAATTACCGCTTCCAGAACCTCCTCGGCGCGCCGTACCGCGGCGGCGACGCCGTCTTCGCGGGAGACTCAAACGTTCTCCTCTCCGCCGTCGGCAACCGCGTGGCCTCCACCGACCTCGCCGCCTCCTCGTCCCTCACCCTCCCGTTCGAGTCCTCATCCAACGTCACCCGCCTCGCCACCTCCCCCTCTGGCGACTTCCTCCTCGCGGCCGACGACAACGGCCGCGCGCTCTATGCCAACCTCCGCCGCCGCGCCGTCCTCCACCGCGTCTCCTTCAAGGGCGCGCCGTCAGCTGTCCGCTTCAGCCCCGACGGTCAGCTCATCGCCGTGGCCGTCGGGAAGGTCGTGCAGATCTGGCGCTCGCCGGGGTTCCGCAGGGAGTTCTTCCCCTTCCACCTCCTCCGCACCTTCCCGGGCTTCGCTGCTGGCGTGACAGCATTCGATTGGTCCCCGGACTCTGCGTTCCTCCTCGCGTCCTGCAAGGACCTGACAGCTCGGCTCTTGCCTGTCAAGAAGGGACTAGGAGGCAAGCCCTTCCTCTTCCTTGGCCATCGCGCGGCTGTCGTAGGTGCCTTCTTTGCCACGGATAAGAAGACAGGGAGAGTCAAGGGGGTGTATACAGTTTCCAAGGATGGAGCCATCTTTACATGGAATTTGGTCGAAGGAAATGAGGAAAATGATACCTCACCTCCACCATCACCAGGGACGCCAGAGCAGGGGTCAGAACAGAATGATGTCGATGTCATGGAACCGGATGGTGGGAGCAGGAAAAGGAAGAATTTGGGAGAATTGGAGGAACCAGACACTATGCTGCATTTGGCAAAGTGGGAGCTGCAGGAAAAGCATTTCTTCATGCAGTCACCTGCTAAGTTAACAGCATGTGATTACCACCGGGAGCTCGACATGGTGGTGGTTGGATTCTCTAGTGGAGTATTTGGGCTGTACCAGATGCCAGACTTTGTGTGCCTCCACCTGCTGTCAATATCAAGAGAGAAGATCACCACTTCTATTTTCAACAGTTTGGGGAATTGGCTTGTCTTTGGATGTGCCAAACTTGGGCAGCTTCTGGTCTGGGAGTGGCGGTCGGAGAGCTACATTTTGAAACAGCAGGGGCACTACTTTGATGTGAATTGCATCGCATACTCACCAGATTCTCAGTTATTGGCCACTGGAGCTGATGATAACAAAGTCAAGGTGTGTGTGCTTAGTGATAGCATTTAGATCTCAGTCATGCCCTGCTTTTCTTTTTTGCTATGCATGATCTCCATTGTTTGTGTGAACACACAATCTCATCACACATGAATCGTCGATATTTACTCCTTTTTGCTCAATCCATTGAAAACTGAATGTTACTTATGATGACCTTTTCCCTGATCATACTATCTAGTGCTTCATACTATTAAAAATTAACTCTGTCCTTGCCTCATTGATGCTTACTCGTACCACACTTATTTCTCCAATTGAAAGAGTAGTGCCTACTATGTACTATCGGTATTTGGCCAAAACATTAATTTTGCAAAAATATTTAAGAAATCCATTTAGTTAGTGTTAATGTCCTGCACATCAAGTTTGATAATGTAACTGATGTGTTGCAGGTCTGGACAGTTTCATCTGGGTTCTGTTTCATAACATTTTCGGAGCATACAAATGCTGTTACTGCGGTTCATTTTATGGCCAATAACCATTCTCTTCTAAGTGCCTCCCTTGACGGGACTATTCGAGCATGGGATTTGTTCCGCTATCGCAACTTCAGAACATTTACCACCCCTTCACCTAGGCAGTTTGTTTCTTTAACCGCAGACCAGAGTGGAGAAGTGATATGTGCTGGAACACTCGATTCATTTGAGGTGTGTGACTGCAGAAACCTTTTATCCCCCCAAATTTTCATGTGTATGCCATCAACTCCCTTGACAACCAAAACATTTCCATGCAGATATATGTTTGGTCAATGAAAACTGGTCGATTGTTGGATGTACTCAGTGGCCATGAAGGACCAGTGCATGGTCTAATGTTTTCGCCAATCAATGTAAGAGAATGCTTTGATATATTTTGTTACTTTCTTTTCAGAACTAGAATTAGTCACAAAAGTCACTACTTTATGATTCTGCAAGAGCATTTTGTTCCAGTTCAGTATTTCTGTTCTGTATGTTATGCAAGTTCATCAAAAACAATAACTGGGCTTTGTTTGGTAGGCTATTCTGGCTTCTTCATCATGGGACAAAACTGTTCGCCTTTGGGATGTCTTTGAGAGCAAGGGTGCAGTGGAAACTTTTCAGCACTCACATGATGTTCTCACTTTAGCTTATCGGCCTGATGGAAGACAGATAGCATGCAGTACTTTAGATGGCCTAATCCATTTCTGGGATCCATCTGATGGTTTGTTGATGTATACCATTGAGGGTCGCAGGGATATTGCTGGGGGTCGCCTCATGACTGACAGGAGATCTGCAGCTAATACAAGCAATGGAAAGTACTTCACAACATTGTGCTATTCTGCTGATGGAAGTTCTATTTTAGCTGGAGGAAACACCAAATATATTTGCATGTATGATGTTGGAGAACAGGTCAGCAAATCTTTCTTTGCATGATTGTATTTGTACCTTGATTAAAGCATAGTTTTATACCAACAACTATGAGTGTATCTTCAATTTTGGTCCTGCATTTTGAATACTCTCTGGATACTTGCTGGATATTATCTACTACTATTATCTAACCAATGTTCTATCTTTCTGCTTAAATTTTGAAATTTTTACATGTTGTCACCATGCCATGATAGTTAGCCAGTTAGGAACCAAATCTGAAGCTGTATTAGTCTGACTTTTCTCCATGTGCTGTGGTGAACGTACTTTTAGGCTAATACATAACCACATGACCTTGACATTATTTTTGCTTGTACACATACCTTTGTCTGAAATAATGCTAGAAGTCTCATTTATCCAGAGAAATTTCATTATGTACCACTGAAACTACATCATTTGTAAAATGCCATTCATTTTGGGTTGGCATCTTCGTAAAATACCTTTGTATGCGATGCAAGATAAGTTATCACCCTTGTTTTAACGTGTTTCTTTGAGCAGGTGCTGTTGCGTAGATTCCAGATCACTCGCAATCTCTCATTGGATGGAGTTCTTGATTTTCTGAACTCAAAGAAGATGACAGATGCTGGCGCACTAGATCTCATTGACGATGAAGACAGTGATGTTGAAGAAGGAATAGATCGGCAGATTAGAGGAAACTTAGGGCTTGGTTTACCTGGATCAATGGCAAATCGTGGAAGACCCATAGCTCGGACAAAATGTGTTAAGTTTGCTCCAACTGGAAGATCGTTTGCTGCAGCGACCACTGATGGTGTTTTGTTTTACTCAGTTGATGAATCATTTATTTTTGATCCAACGGACCTTGACATTGACGTCACGCCCGAGGTATTTACTTCATGCCCTTTCTTGTTGTCTATTACCTATTGAAATTACTCTAATCAATTTGCAAATTTCTGTGTTTGATATTTGTAGAAAGTAGAGGAAGCTCTTGCAGAAAATCAACAGCAGAGAGCCCTTATACTTAGCCTTCGGTTAAATGAGGACTCCTTGATTAAGAAGTGCATATTCGCAGTTGATCCATCTGATGTAAGAGCAATTTGTTCAGCAATTCCTTACAAGTATATCCAAAGACTGATTGATGCTTTCGCTGATCTCTTGGAAAGTTGCCCCCATCTGGAATTTATCCTCCTGTGGTCTCAGGTATCATCCTCATTTTCATTTTCTTACCATGATTATACATGATGTTATACTAATCTCATTCTTGTCTTTTTATAATATAGGAGCTATGTAAGGTCCATGGCCACTATATTCAACAGAACTCCAGAACTTTGCTTCCTTCTCTGAAATCATTGCAGAAGTCTATAACAAGATTACATCAGGATTTGGCAGATACTTGCTCTTCTAACGAGTACTTGTTGAAATATCTGTGCACTGCTGGTACAAAGAATTAGGTTGTGCTGGGAAATACCTATTTCAGTGGGCAACATCTTTACCGATCTCCCTGACTGCCATTTATATAGGAGGTTGATGTGTTTGCAAACCCAGACACGCATGTGAGCTCTGACCACTTCAGCAGTTCTGCTTGGGATGTGTGCTTAATCCTGTGGGCTGTTGTGTTCAGCATACTGAACTGAAGCAACAATTCAGCGCGATTGATTCTCAGGAGAAAGTTGAGCTGGGTCTGGTTTAGTTAGTGACCATTATAGTTGGTGATTTTGTAGTCTTCCTCGGATCTGTGTTCGTATGTGTACCTTATCAGTGGAGGATTGATAGCTGATTTGTTAGAAAATTGAAAAAGAAAAGGTTGGGAACAAAGGAAATTTATGTAACTTATGTTATCAAATGTTTGAATCAGAACTGAAAATTAATATTTGTCATGAATGAAATCGAAGATCTATGTTATATTCACTGCTGTTATTTTGTTCAGAAGTTTGTCTGCTACGTCGAATTTCCAGAGCCTGGCAACAGTTGGATGGCTCTCATGGGTTATGGGGACTTCCTCAGTGCTGAATTAGGGGCAAGCCTTCCAAATGGTATCTTTTTTTTTTTAACCTAGGATTTTCATTACTTATCTGCCATGAGATTGACAGCAACAAAGTACATTTGCATTGCTCCTCGGGATGGAGCTGGAACCAAGCACTACCAAATGGGACGCTGAAGATGAACTGCGATGCATCGTTCAAAACAGTCTAACACGGGTATTCGGGGCTTCATCATCGAAGATAGTGATGGTGATGTTGTGCTGACTGGCCCGGAAAAGATCAATCATCTTCTGAGTGCCTTCCATGCGGAGGTGATAGCGTGCTTGCAAGTTTTTTTTTTTTTTTTTTTGAGCATACGTGCTTGCAAGGTTCAGCAGGAGCTAGCGGCAGAACGGGGCGTGTGCAAGACCGGAAGGCGGCGGTAAATGAATTGGCACTTCACGTGCCGCCGCCTTCCGGCTCCTGCGCCGCCTGCAGCCGGGCCTCGCCGCCGCTTCTCGGTCGCCCGCTTCTGGTGCTCGCGTCCATGCCTCGCCCCAGCACTGTAGCTGCAGTTGGATACGGAGTTCGCCACCGCCGTTCTGCAGGAGTACGTTTTTTTATTTTTAATTTTTTTAAAAAAATTTACAAATTTAATTTTTTGTTTCGAAATATGACAGAATTAGTCGCCTACAGTGGGCGTTTTTTAAAAAACGCCAACTGTGTGGGCGTTATATGTGACGTGGCACAGAGCCAGCCGCCGCCGGTGCCGATTTTTGGTGGCGAGGGGCCACCTGCAAAAGTGCGCGATGTTTTGCGGGCGGGCCTCGGAGCAGTCAAAAAACGCCCACAGCGTGGGCGTTTTTTGTGCTCCAGGGGGCCGTCTGCAAAACAGGCGAGGCCGGCCGCGCACTTTTGCAGGCGGCCCCCTCGCCCCCAAAAAACGCCCACAAAGTGGGCGTTTTTTAGGGCAACTCTATAAATAGGCAGCCCCCTCTTCAGATTTTCATTATATTCACTAAAATTTTCAGAAAAAAAAGAAAGGAGAGAGGAGGGAGGGGAAGGAAGTAATGGCGAAGCCCTGCCAGTTTGAGACCTCGGCTTTTAGGTAAGTTTCTCATACATTACAAGTCTGTTGCTATACATTAGTAAAATATAATGTGCACTAGAGTTGTTTAGTTTTTAGTTGACTCTGGGTAGATCTGTGAGTAGTATGTATATTAGATTTATAAATAATGATGTTAGAGCATTGCAGTTCATGTTAGAAATAATGATGTTTCTTCTATGCTTTAAACAATGGATTGCATGATTTAAAATGTGATGAATATCGTATTTTTTCTGAATAGATATATTTAGGGTTTAGGAATAATGATGTTTATACTATGCTTTAAACAATGGATTGCATGATTTGAAATGTGACGAATATCGTATTTTCTCTGAATAGATATATTTAGGGTTTAGGAATAATGATGTTTATGCTATGCTTTAAACAATGGATTGCATGATTTGAAATGTGACGAATATCGTATTTTCTCTGAATAGATATGTCAACCAAAGTGATGTTTCAGTTGTTTCATGGTAGTGGCACTGTCAGATATGGCCCGTATGATATAGATCTGTCTGAATTTGGGTCAACACTAAAGGGGATAGATAGGCCAGCGAAAGAAATTTTTGGTCAGTGTGTAACTGGTTAATGAGGGCATTTCATATCAACCCAGAGGTTAACACGATAAAAGTAAATATAGTAGTCAACCGTGGCAACGAAGAATGCTTCTAGGAATTGATGTCGGTAGATTGCACCGAAACATGGAAATGGTATGTAGAAAATGTATTGCAGCGGGGCTGGGAACCCAGCATTTTCATGGAGGTGCACGATAAAGACAATACAACCTTGCAAGATGTGGAGGGTACAAGCATGGTTAGGACTGATGCTGAAATGGAAGAGGGAAACGACCGTGCTCAGCAAGGAGAAGAACAGGGACATGATGTGCAGGAACCAAAAAGAGAAGGAGAAGCCAGTGAGCCGAGAGGTTTGGCAGATGAGGGCGAGAGGATCAACTCCATTGTTCAGGCAATGGAAAACGAAGATGCGGCGAATGAGGAAGTGGAGGGTGATGAATCTTCTGACGAGGAAGGATGATGTGAATCCGTGGCAATGGTCTAATGAAGACTTCTCTGGACTTACTATTTCAGAGGGATACCATGTTCCATGGGAGTATAAGGAGAATGAGGTAATCGAGGGAGCGATGTACGCAGAGAAGGAAGAATTGATGGAGGCAGTCAAGCATTGGGCTGTATCACTGCAGAGGGAGTTCTGGTAGCAAAGTCCACAAAGTGTGTATATGAAGTTAAGTGCATGAGATCCAGCGATGGTTGTCCGTGGAGGGTGCATGCATTCAAGGAAAAGTGGAAGGATTATTGGAAAGTGTCAATAGTTACTGAGCACAACTGTCACTTGGAAGGTGTACAGAAGTACCACAGAAACATGACATCTGCATTTATTGCTGCAGAGATGTATTCAAATACACCATTTCATATGCTAAGGCGTGGAGGGCAAAACAGAAGATTATCGACATGAGATTTGGCACATTCAAAGCCTCATATGATAATTTACCATCTCTTCTTCAATGCATAGCCGCCAGAATCCAGGGACATGTACAGATCTTATAACATACCCAACCATGGAGAATGACCGTGCAGTATTGGTCTTGCAACGAGCTTTCTTTGCACTAGGTGCTTGCATCAGGGCATTTGTGCATTATCGTCTAGTACTCTGTATTGACGGGACATTTCTGACAGGTAAATACAGAGGTCAGATACTAACAGCAATTGTCGTGGATGGGAACAATCAAGTTCTACCACTGGCATTCGCTTTTGTGGAGAGCGAGAATACCGATAGTTGGTACTGGTTTCTCAAGCAGGTGAAGGTTAGCATTGTTGGTATGAGGCCTGGTGTATGCCTAATTCATGACCGTCACGCTGGCCTTCTTCGGGCAATTGAATATCTGAAG
>CM041641.1:7623088-7735082 GCA_023333625.1 Bothriochloa decipiens
TAATGAATGCAAGTGCTAATGCATGCTTAACACCGAGGGTGTTACAAAGGGACAACTAGAAAATTGCGTAGTGAAAAAGGGGATGGGTGGCCTGGTAATGTCGAATTGCCGGAGCAAGAGACAGGAAGATGATGACCATTGCCAACAGTAATGGATGGGATAGAGGAGGGTTGATGAGAGAGGAGTATACCATCCGAGTTGTGCATGTGGGAGGTGGCACCGGAGTCCATGACCCAGCCGGAGTCCTGGAGAGCCATCTGGTTCAGGGAAGCGATGAGGCCGGCCTGATTCCACATGGGAGCGGATGGAGCAGGAGCGTAGGCGTGGTGAGCGTGTGGGTGAGCACCCATGAGGCCCTGGCCGCGCCCACCCTGCCCTTGTCACCGTGAGGCTGCCAGCCCTGGGGAGGGTGCTAGCCGCCAGGGTTGCTGCCCTGCTGCCAGCCGCTGCCTAGGGAAGGAACGCCTCCCTGGTAGGCCCATGGATTGTAGCAGATCCATGGCCCCATGGGGCGGTTGCCCCCTCTTTGGCCGTTGTCACCGCCCTGCTGCCAGTCGTTGCCCTGGCCCACTGCTTCTTGCCGCCTTTGCCTTTCTTGCCACCCCCGGTGCCCTTGGGAGGAGCGGGGACACCAGAGGAGGCTAAGCGGCACCCTGGAGAGGTGCAGTTGGAACCAGACACAGCCACCATAACAGAGGCGGCCGTGGTCTTCTCGTCGTTGGCGAGACGCAGCTCTTTGAGGGAGTGCATCTCGCGCGCCCTGGAGAAGGAAGGTAGCACGGTGGAGTTGGCGATGTCGTCGGCGGTGACGGTGTAGCGCGGGTTGAGACCGCGGAGGAGGCTGAGGACGAGTTGGGGTTCCTCGATGGTGTGGCCGACGTCCCGAAGGGCGGCGGCCTTGATCTTGAGCTTCTGGCAGTACTTGTCGATCGATGAATCTCCATGCTTCAGGGAGTGGAACTCCTCCAGCAGGAAGATGGCCCGGGGTGCGCGATTGGATCGGAAGAGCCCCTCGATTGCGACCCATAGCTCGCGGGCGGACTGGTTCTCATCGGTGATGGCGAGGTCGAGAACCGAGTCGTCGACGGTGTTCAGGATCCAGCCGCGGACAGTGCACTCGGCAATGTCCCACGATGGATCAGCAGCAGCGGCGGCCCCGGCAGCAGCTGCGGCGTCGGCGTCAGCCGTAGCTGCCGGGAGGGGAGGAGAGGGAGAAGAGCGGAAGCAAAAGGTCCGGGATCAGGGATCAATTGATCGCGATTGATACCATGTAGAATGATGGAGAGATTAGGGAAACACCTCACACCCAATTGTGGGGGGGTGATCTCATATATAGCCAATATGGCTGATTGATACTGGCAGTACATGGCAGGTGCTAATCACTCTAGACTTGCCTAATATACACTTGCCTAATATACACTTTCCTAATGTATATGTCTATCAGTTATTGTTTGACTACTTACATGTTGAACTCGACTGAGGCTAGACATAGTTAATCCCCTCTTTTCTAACTATTTCATTTGACTTGCTCGCCTCTTCATATTTCTCAGGGAAAAAACTTGCTTGTGATTGGAACAACAAGCGAGGTTGGTTTCCTAGAATCTGTTGGAATGTGTGATGTGTTCTCTGTGACATACCATGTCCCCAAACTGAAAAAGGAGGATGCCAAAAAGGTGAGGAAACCATACTGATTTTGTTTCCCAGATAGTTGAAATGCTACATACTGCTATAGTTGCAAGATATGGTCGCAGCGTGGCAGTGATACTTCATAATACAATCATGATTTAGGTTTTCTCTGCATATGCGGTGATCACAGTGTTGTTTAGAAGTTCGTGCCTTGGATTTGTTATGTGTTTCTTCCTTCGCAGCTCACAGTTTCTGGTTTTGCTACAGGTATTGCATCATCTTGATGTGTTCGATGATGGAGATCTTGATGCAGCAGCAGAAGCCCTGGATGATGTAATCTTTTGTTGTCAATCTAGCATTCTTATTAGTAATCAGACACCTGAATGATCAAATCTTTACAATGCTTCTGTGTTTCAGATGCCAATCAAGAAGTTGTACACACTTGTTGAGATGGCTGCACAGGGGCCAACCGGAGGAAGCGCAGAAGCAATTTATGCAGGAGAGGACAAGATAGATATCAACCATTTCTTTAGCATCTTGAGTGATATTATCCGTTACTAAGCCCCATGGAGCTAAAATGGGCATTAGGTGTTCAGTATGAGTTTCTTTAGCTTCATCACCCCTTTTGGCATCCTCACAGCATGTAGAGTGGTTTGATGTGTTGTTTTTGTTTGATACGCCTACTAGAGCTGTTGCTTTTTGGATTGGATCAGAGGCGAATTACACGATATAGCATTTTTGTATTGTATGCCATGTCTATACTGTCGATAACAGGATCCATCTATAAACAGAAATGATTTTTTTTATTGCCTCAACCTTTGATTACACAGGCACCCGCCTATACCTCGACCTGAGAGTACGCACCCGCCTTTTGTCCCTGTTCAGCTGCTCGTTTTAGCCCTGAGAGTATGATAGTTGTGGCAAGCCTGGTTGGAACCGCAAGGAGCCCTCAGACTCGCGACAGGTTGCCCTTAGGAATCACGAGCAGAGCACTAGAACTCGTGATCGATTGCTTTGGCTACGGGGCAAACCAACCGAGATATGGCTTGTACCCACAACACAAGTGATGTCTACAGTGAAACTAATGTGAATGTTGATTCTAGGACTACACTGTCCTAAAATAGTTGTCACTATGATATTTGAGCCAGTTAATCTTTTTTAATTTTTTTAAAAAAAATTTTCTCAACTTTAACTAGTTTTGTTGAAACCAACATGTGTATCTTCAAATAAATTTAACAATGTATCAGATGATACTACCATTATATATTATAAATATTAATATTTGCTTATATGTATTTGGTCAGAGTCAAAAATGTTGACTTGTTGAAAACTTTTCGTTGTGTTCATGTCGAATATGAACAATCTCCGTCTTGAAAGATTGCAATACAATTGACACTAACAAATTGCGTGGCTAAATATTTGACAAGACAAACGCTTAGAAGCAATAATACAGCTATATATATCTGATTCTACTGGTTCTAGTATAGTAGATGTCTATTTTACAAGTGTCACTAGCATGAGCAAGACTGTACAAACTAAGCTAACTGAACCAGGAAGCCAGCTGCTCCTTCCTGGCGACACAGAGGGGACGCTCCGCGGCGGCGCGGGGTGCTCTTGCTGTTGCTCGTGCCTGGTAAACCGCGGGTTGGACCCGTACAGCAGCTGGACGCCGTCGATGTCGTCCGCGCTGAGCCCCACCTTCCTTCGCATGACGTCGATGTAGGGGTACATGATTGCCTCCGGCGACGACGAGTGCCCCAGCCCGAGGATGTGCCCGATCTCGTGCGTCGCCACGGACTCCAGGTCCACGGCCGGGTCCCTCGTGTCAGTGACACTGCCCAGGTCCACCGACCAGCGCTCCGCCGCGTCGAAGTCGATGTGCCCGTCTTCCGAGGTGTACGCGTGAGCTAACACGCCGTACCGCCCGTCGAACGGCGAGCCGTCCCCATGGTCGCCCTCGTAGAACCCCACCAGGATGTCGGGATTGCCGTGCTCGTAGTCGGTCTCGACGAACTCCACGGGGATGACCGTCGCCCACCGCGCGAACGCGCTCCGGAACGCAGCGCGCACGGCCTCGGGCGGCAGGTAGCCGACGGTGGCCGTGGGCGAGATCGCGTACGTCAGGACCCGCGGGTGCGGGATCGTCCGTGTCCAAAGCGGCGGGTCGTCGAGGAACGTGAACCGGCTGCCCGTGCCAGCCCCCGCCTCCGCCTCCGCCGAGAGGGACACGGACATGCCGTCGCCGGCGCCGTTGGCCACGCCGCAGCGCTTGGTCATGATCCGGCCAAGCGTCGAGGAGTCGAGCCGGCCGGTGACCGGCAGGCTGAGGCTGGACTGGTACCGCCGCACGGCGGCCTCCATGTGCTCGTCGAACACGTCGTCGTGCTCGTGCGCCGGCCGAGGCTGCATGTACCCGAACCTCGCCAGGTACCTCTTCAGGTCGGCGAGGCCTGCGACGCGACTGCCCCGCCGCGCGTCATGCAGGTGCTCGAACGAGCCCCACGAGACGCCGTCCGGGGGCCGGTGCTGCCCGGCAGACGGCACGGGCCGTGAGGTGGCTGGGTGGAGGCACGAGAGGACGCCAAGTATCACCAACAGGAAGCACGCAGGAGCACGGCCGCCCGGGAACACGAACATCGTAGTCTACGGCCACGAAAAACTTTTAATTACTGCATTAAGGTATATGAGGTATATATGTGGAAAGTACTCCGTATATTATTGTGTTCCTGGTTTCGTTCTTTGTCAGGGTCGGAAATGGGAAGTTTTCTATCGGACACGGAAGTCGTTTATTCGACAGAAACTGACGCCACTGGCGCGGGGCGGTGCGCAAACGATTCCGACTCGTCCAACACTAGTTCTATACGGAAACCAAATCATGGATTATATACTACACATAAAAGCCAACGATCAGCACTTCCTGCCCACGATCGCCTGTTCCTCTAGAGTCCTGATCCCCAAAGTGTACATGGCGCTGACTATGACGAGCAAGAGGTTCACGAGCCGCGCGCTCCACATCCACCGTTTTTTGAAGCGTAACCTCGCCGCGGGGCCTCCGCCGCTGCTCCCGTGGCGCGGCGACCACCGTAGAGACAGCAGCAACGCCGTCGCCTCCGGCATTGCGCCGGCTCGGCGAGAACGCGTTCGCCGTCGACGCGGACGCCCTGCTCCTGAAGCCGTCGCCGGGCGCCCCGTTCCCGCCCTATTTCCTCGCCGCCGTCGAGGCGGGAAGCTACGCCCGCGGCCTCGTCCTGCTCGCGCTCTACCCGGTGCTGCGCGCGCTACCCCGTAGCGCGCGCGAGAGGGCCATGGCCATGGTCTCCTTCTGTGGGCTCCGCCGCGACGAGGCGGCCAGGGTCGGCAGGGCCGTGCTCCCCAAGCTCTGCACGACGTCGAGGAGCTGCTGCGGGAGTTGCCGAAGGAAGCGAAGGTGGTGGCCGTCTGCCAGACGTTCCCGACGGTGATGGTGGAGGCGTTCTTGAAGGAGTACGTGGGGTTCGACGCGGTGGTCGGGATGGAGCTCAAGGGAGACGCACGGTACCTAACCGGGGCCATGGCCGAGCTGGACACAGAGAGGGTCGCTGCGCGTGTCCTGGAGCAAACCGAGAAGACGCCATCGTGCGGCTATGGCCCCAAGCCCATTGTGTTCCACGACGGCCGGCTGGCGTTCACGCAGACGGCGACGGCCGCGCTCGCCATGTACATCTACTTCCCCTTCGGCGTCGTCCTTGCCGTCATCCACATCGCCATCTACATCCTCCTCCCGTGGCGCGTGTCGGCCGTATCTGCCGCGCTGACCGGCGTGAGGGTGCGCGTCATCGGGGCCGCAGCGGACGACAACAACGGCAATAAGCCTCACGGCGGGCGGCTCTACACCTGCAACCACAGCACGCTCCTCGACGCGGTTGGCATCGCCAGCGCGCTCGGGAGGCCCGTCGCCTCGGTGTCGTACAGCCTGGGCCGCCTATCGGAGCTGCTCTCCCCGATCCCGCTGCGGCGGCTGACGCGCGACCGTGAGGAGGACAGGCGCCGCATGTCGTCGATGCTGGCGCGGGGCGACGTGGTCGTGTGCCCCGAGGGGACGACGTGCCGGGAGCCGTACTTACTCCGGTTCAGCCCGCTGTTCGCCGAGCTCGCCGCCGAGGTGACCCCCGTGGCGGTCGACGCGCGGACGAGCGTACTCTACGCGACGTCCACGTCGCCCCTCGCTAAAAGCTTGGACTCTGTGTACTTCCTTATGAATCCTCGGCCGGAGTACACGGTCCAGTTCTTGGAGCCAGTGAGCACTGAGGGCGGCAGGACAAGTATAGAGGTGGCAAACGAAGTCCAGCGTGACCTCGCTGCCGCGCTCGGGTTCGAAGCGACGACTTTCACGAGGAAAGACAAGTATCTCCTTCTCGCTGGGAACGAAGGAGTAGTTAAGAGCAACAACAAGAAGAGTAGTATACAATGATATTTGTATATTTAAATAGTAACAGTGTATATTATTATCTTTATAATTACTACAAATATGTCCGTGTTACAATCTTATCGGTCCAAGTGATGTGTATTATGAAATCCCCTATGTTGCTACTTTTGAAGGTTGAATACGTATCTTATCTTCTTTATTAAGAACTTAGAATCATTTTTTGACAAAAAAAAAAAAAGGAGAGTGAATTACATTGCATGTCCGTAAACTTTTTGTTGGATTCTTATCTCCTTGGACTAAAAAGTTACTGTCTATGGGCAGACGGCTATCGTGAGAGTAGATATAGCACTATCGTGAGAGTAGATATAGCACATTCGGACAAACCAGCACATTTCCATCCTTGTTTTGGACGCGCATTGGGATACGGATTCTAGCCACGTGATTATACACCTAGCGGTGTTCAGAGCATGAAAAGGCTGAACAACTTGATTTGACACCACCATTGTCGAGCACTGGGCCGGTTTCTCAGCCTGCGTAGACATGTGGTGGGCTTACTGGCACGCCCTCCGGTTACGGGCCAGCCCACACCGTCCCAGGTCCCGTTCCGCGTTCGCCGCACGCCGGCCCAGTTCGAAACGCGGCACGACCCCAAGTCGAATTCGAATCCGGGACATGTATCCTAGTCGGATAGGAACGGAAGTTCGATCGCAACGAGATGTTTAGTAGGAAATCTATAAAGTCTACTACGCACTCTGTCACCATCTCACGAGTCACGAGAGCTTGCGACGGAGCAAGAGAGAGCCCATAGCCATCTCGAATCTGTGACATCCCCAGCTTAGAAATGGCCTGCTGTTCTTTGGTTACGGCGACGCCGCCCATCCCGAGTCTACGCTGCCCCGCGCAGCAGCTCTCTCCGTCAGCTCGGCCGTACCAGCCCGGCCGCGTTGTCTTGGTGCAGTGGTCGCCGCCGCCTCGTGGCTACTACAAGCTAAACTTTGATGGATCCGTGTATCATGACGGCTCAGGACGAGCAAGTATCGGCGGCGCCATCCGCGACAGCGCCGGCCGCGTCGTGCTCGCGTTCGCCGAGCCGACCAAACACTCCACGGTCGGCATCGTCGAGGCACGAGCCATGATTCGCAGTCTGCGCCTTGCGCTTCGGCTCAATCTGCAGCGACTGGTGGTCGAGGGAGATGATCTCGTGCTGGTGCAGCTGCTCCGTGGCGAGGAGACTCAGACACGGATCCCGATGGCGCTGCAGGAGGAGATCCATGAGCTTCTTCGTTGCTTCTCTAGGTGTGACGTGAGGCATGTATACCGAGAGGGAAACCAGGTGGCGCACACCCTCTGCCGTCAGGCCTACCATTGCCCAGGAGTGTGGGTAGGGATCGTGCCGTCGGTCGTGTTCGACAAGGCAGAAGAAGACCGACGTGGCGTGTTGCATGAGCGTGCAGTGGTTGCCCGATGATCAACAAAAGAAGTCATGTGCAAGACCAACTTTTGAAGAAGGTTTGAAGAATGGAGAGCGCCAGAGCAGGGGTGCGTGGAGGGAGGCGCCACAGTCCGAGAGACTTAAGATGAGGACGCAAGTGTGGCGAAACGAAGGATCAACAGCGCCTAAGCTTTGCAACAACATGCACCGAGAGCCAGAGTTGATGCGCGAGGATCACTAAGGCTGCTTTGGATAGTTGTGTTAAAATCCATTTTGGCATTTTTCTATTGTATACAAATTACACAAGTGTTGATGTATTGTTATTGAAAGAATTATTCCATCGGCAACAATTGTATCCCTATGATTATCATTATTAATGTATGAAGTTGTATTGTCATTTTTAAGGTATGAAAGTTGACAATTCCTGAAGTCCTGTTTTAAGAAGCATGCTACAATGCGTTTGTGGTCAATGATAACGCGAAACTGCAAATGGCAATTGACAACAGACAACCCACGCCCGCACTTCCCTCCTTCGACCCTCTCACTTCCAGCTGGGCCCACCACCTCCAAAATTGAATTGAATTGAATCAGCTGCTAGTTGAATCCATCTCTGATCTAAAAATGTTTATTTACAACAAAGATAACAAGGATAATATGGATTATTGACAACAGACAGCCCACGCCCGCACTTCCCTCCCTCGACCCTCTCACTTCCAGCTGGGCCCACCATTTCTTTTCCTACCTTGCACCCTGCGAAAGACTACCTCCAAAATGAATTGAATTGAATCAGCTGCTAGTTGAATCCATCTCTGATCTAAAAATGTTTATTTACAACAAAGAATTTCTTCAGCTCTCTATCAACAATCCCTAACAAAATTTTGGTGCCTATGGGGAGCGGAGCATGAAAGGAAGTTAAAACAATGTTGGAATGCTGTCCGTTAGATATGCTGTTGTATAGAGGCAAAATTGTCAGGATTTACAGTTGAATTGCTTCCTTCCCATTAGTTCGATGAGTTCGTCTCGAGCTTGATTTCTCATCCCGTGTTCGCTTCCCTGATACCTTCTTGGTGGCAGAAGCCTTCCATGGTTCCTTTGCTGCATTGTCTGGAAGCATCTTTCTAGGTTGGATGCGCATGATGGGAGGCTGCTGGGGAGGCCAACTTCGTAAGGTAGCCTGCCTCTGTTCCAACAGTTCTCGGTGGTACGACTGTAAAGTAAGAATGGTGCAAGAAAAGAAGAAGTAATCAATAATAGACAAAAAGAATAGAAGGTTAGTCGTTCTGGAATAAATAGTGAATGTGTTGTTTTCCCTAAAGCAAGATCCTAGTTCTATGATCTATCAGCAGTGTGTATCAAAGAAAAACAGAGAAGAGAAAATCAGTGGCAATAAACCAAACATTTTTTTTTAAATACCTGAACAACGAAATCACGCCTTTCACAATCCAGGAACATGTCTGCAGTCCAATTAACCCGCGACCTTATTTTGTCCCTAACTGTGCTGAAGCTTAGCTGATCTCTGGACGTGAAGCGGTCAACTTCATTGAACCAAAGGCATGTAAACAAGTTTGTTATGGGTATATGTTCCCTAATTATCACACAGCCCTCTGGGACATCTGTTTAATCAGAGTATAATGATATCAGGCAGGTATACAGTGTTAGAAATATTAATAGGTCAGGGATCAGGGGGGAGAAGTAACTACCACTCGTTATAGGAAGTTTGGCTGATGAATAATGGGTTAGACCCTCTCTTTTGTAGAACCCTATCTGGCAGTCAATTGATGTGTTATCATATTTTCCACCAGCCTTGTTGGCCTCAGCTTCCTCAAAAACATCGAAGCGTCTGTAATGCCTGGAAATAGCAAAGCTAACATTCTTCCTCCACAAGAACCTGTAAAGAGTGTAGTTGGACAAATCAAAACAGACCAGGAAACCTGATAGGGCAAATGGAGCATTAGGCGCACTGGAAACTAGAGAACTTCATTTCTAACAGCATATATAAATGTTCCTTGAGCTATGTGAAGCGTACATAGTGCAAAACAAGTGACAGTTTACCTTTCTAATACCTGATAAGGATCCCTCACTAGCTTAAGTTTCCCATCAATCCAAATTGAATATCGCACATTAGGAAAAAGGCGATGAAGTAAGAGCTCTGGAACCTGTAGGAGGAAAAGATCACAGGGGCCATAAACGATAAAATCAAACCCAATAAACTTGTTGATTCTGATTTGCATTAACAAATGTCAAGTCAAGCAAACATTCCAAATGGGATAACAAGGATAATATGGAGTCCAGTATTCCCTATTCACTTCATGGAGAAAAACAAAAAAAATGGAAGATTGCAAACAACACAGGTTTGACTGAGAGAAATCAAAAACGCCAACTGCACAGGTACCTTTCCATTGCGCCTAGCATCTGTAAATGGTAGGTTGCGGACAACAACTACCCGCCACAGCCCGATTCTTTTAGTATGACCAATAGTAGTGGAGTTCTTTATTGCAGCTTCAGTTTCTTCATCCAGAAACATAAAGAAGCAAACTGTATCTTGTGAAAATTTGCTGATATTTTCTGGTTGTTGCATTATATCATAATTACCTGAGAAATTTGTAAGCAAGTGTACACAGTATTAGTAAGCAAGTGTAAAAGCAATTTGTAACAAGGACTGAAATCCAAAGTAGTAGTTACCAAAAATAGCTGAGGCAACAACAGTCCTCTTGCACAGCTGCATCTCAGAACGATCAGCTTCATCTATGTCAAACCCAGTATTAAGACCAGGTATCTTCCCTCTTATAAATCTGGAGACAAACAGTAGGTTAGCTACAGCAAAAGGGATACTGATCATGGTAAACAGCCATTACATGATCTCGAGATAAAGCATATGAAATGTATGGGCATACCCACAATGTACAGTCATCGAGTCTTTTATGTCATAAGACTTATCTCGCTCCTCCAGAGATGGAAAACCTCCAAACAAAGAACCACTCTTTGACGCTTTGGGAATCAAATTCTCTTCAAACATATAATTTAAGCTTTGAAGGACAGGTGACAATGATGGTTTAGCTGGTCTCAGTGCCAGCACTTGCTCAACTGGCAAATAACAAACTGGACAGGCTATACAAGCTTATAATACATTAGTTTAGATTCAGAAGTCAGAACTAAAGTAGCACTGAATGGAATAGTCAGGAATGTACACTTACGTCGTGGTCCAGTGCGTTTCCTATCAATAGGTGGAGGAGACAATGAGAAATTTTCACAAGGATGGTGATCCATAACAACAGCTGGTGGAAAACTCTGTATGAGTTCCTGAACTTGTTTGCTATCGGATTGTTTTTCCATCTGCGATGGTGTATTCAAACCATTCACAGTCAGCGAACCTCTCTGAGCTACTGGTCTGCCCGACGATGTCCAAACAGGGTACACAAAGCTCCGGACATGATCAGAAAACACAAGCATTGTCTCAACACCAGGTGATGCATCTTCATCTAAAAAGGGGGGAAAATAGGTCAGTATTGGAATACACATACTATGGTTGAAAAAGGACAAGAAAACATATACTTACAACTGAATGTTACATCTTACTTCAGTATGGCATTTTTTACAACAGATTTTTCAGTCTGGTTATTATTCAAAATATTAATGTTTAGCACACAACATTGGGTTTTGCAAACAGAAATCCAGTTGAATCACTAACATCGACAGATGCATGTGAAAGATGTGCTCGAACTGCAGCTGCAATGTCAGAAATATATTAATGGCATTAGTGACAATGGCAGCTGGAGGTAGATTTCTTGTTTGGCATATTGCTAAAAAAACAGTCAATTACACCAAATGCCAGTGAAACTCTTTTCTTATTTTCTCAATAAATTTGCAAGCTAATGAAAAACTGGAGGCAAGAAGATGGCGTGCATCTACAAGTAGAAAGACATCCCCTAAATTTGTCAGAACTTGGCATCACATAGAACAGTTTGTCTGTTAGGACCTTGATAAAAGGTTGGGAAACCTTTAGCTTAACACTGCTCCAAGAGGGGAATAAGACCCCAAGTCTTAAATTAGATTCAAAACAAACAAACCAACTTTTTGCTATTGTAATTTGTAAATTGTAAGTTAAGTTGGTAACAATGAAAAAACATGGAATTGGCTTCTTGACAAAATGGACCAAATATTCCAGTGAATTATTAAATGCCAAATGAAAAATGGTCAGCAGAAGCCAAATGAGGTGCATACTGAAAAGAAAGGACCAGGCACAAACACAAATGTGCAGTTTAGCTATAATGATTTTAAACAAACAGTTGTTGCAATATGATCCCATCTACAAAGCTGGTACCAGAAAGGCACAAACCTTTATAGCATCATCACCAGGTATAAACTTGTAGAAATGCCTAAGCCACATTAGCTAGATCAAATACCATATCTCCCAACAAGTATGTATTTCAGTTCCAGAAAACTGGCTGATCCACATCCACAGTCATAACCATAGAATTCAAACTTCAGATCGCACCCCCAATATTATTATTTAATCTCTCAATGCAAATCACCCAGACATTGAGACTGATCAGAGTGGCCTGGACTGCAAGAGGATAATTACTAATCCCCTTTGCATCATATCAGTCAGCTAAAGTCAAAGTTGATGCGGGATAAAGAATGTGCCTTAACACACACTAAGATCCCAAAACACACGTCTGAATAAACATAAAACGTGCATAAGGTGCAGAGAATCAGTGACGTGGAATATAGAAGAATAATATCACTTGCAAGTTGCACTATGTCATTTCCCTGAACTTACTGGCTACACAATCGCAATAGCAATTCGCAATGTACTGTATAATCTAGTCTAGTAACTGAAACAACCTGATGAATTCAAACTGGAACACGAGGCAAGGCAACCACCACCTTTACTGACAAGTGAAGAGAAGACGAAGCAGAAGGCGACGGCGACGGCGACGAAGAGGAGGAGGAGCATCCGCTGGCGTCGTCCGGCGAGCTTGCAGATCCGTGCGAAGACGCGTGGGCCGCCTCCGGCGCCGCCGCCGGCCCCGCCGAGCGACATCTTCGCGGGCTTCCGCGCGGCGAGCGGCGGGGACGGCGACGGCGACTGTAGCTGCTGCTGCTGCGGCAGCGATCCGTAGCTCCCCGACGACCTGAGCCCCAGCGACGCCGCGCCGCTCATGCCGCCACCGCAGGGGCGGATCCAGCTTCCGGCGCTGGGATGCACGGCCGCAC
The DNA here is from genome assembly GCA_023333625.1 of Bothriochloa decipiens. Classification (NCBI taxonomy): domain Eukaryota; kingdom Viridiplantae; phylum Streptophyta; class Magnoliopsida; order Poales; family Poaceae; genus Bothriochloa; species Bothriochloa decipiens. The sequence goes on from CM041641.1 coordinate 7,635,769, forward strand.
CCCGGATTTTTTCAGCTTCCACACATATACCCCTCGCTGTAACTCACCAGTGAATCGGGCTCGTGATCACGCTGGCTCGGCCCGGGCATGCGCCGCTGCACAGTGTGGTGAAAAAAAATGAAAATGAGAGGTTAAAAAAATGAAAACAAAATGAAAATGAGGATGCGAGAAACTTAGTTTCTGAAAAAAAAAAGCGTATTCAATGTGCATTTCAAAGAAACTCTTGTGTTTGTGGAAATTTATAAATTTCGAATGCATTTTACGGACTCACATGCGCTCCAAGTACAAAATCGAAGCCTCGGAATTGCGTGTGTTCTCCTTCCATATATTGTCTCTTTCGTTGGAAACTTGCTATACATTTCGATGTTTGGGTTGTAACGTGAAAGCCGGACACGCGCGATCAACGTGTGGGCTTTCTATGTTCTGAAGAAAGCTGGTCTTTCAAAATCGTGCCAAAGAGGCAGCACCTACAAATTAACTTTCTGAAATAAAATGACGAGAATGATCTCGGGCGACCGGTGCTAATCGAACCCATGGTTTGCAACACAACACATTTGGTTTGCGTATGCGTCATACTTCTTTTATTGTATTGTAAAATAGCTTTTTACTGTACATAACTCTAGTTTTATTTCAAGTCAAACTTCTCTAATTTCAATCAAAAGTTTATAGAGAAATATATTACTTACAATAGTAAAACTTTTTCACTGCACCAATATCCTTCTTTTTGAATTCACCACAAAATATCATTGGTAGTGTGTTATTTACTACTTTAGATTAGATGTTAGTAATTTTTTCCCTAAGGGTCATGTTCAAGCTAGTCAGTGAAGCATTGAGGCTATTAGGTCCTTATATCAAACTTGGAGGTGATTGAGGTTGAGCGGCCGGCGATGACTATAATCTATGTGTAGGTACACGCGTGAAAGGTGAGGGGAAAAGGCTATATTAAAAAAAAGTAGGGTCCTCGCTTAGACTCTTGCATCGAATTCGAAGGTGATTGAGGTAGAGGGGTTGGCAAAGACGGTTTTAATCCATGTGGATACACTGCGTGAAAAGATGAGAACAAAAAAGTAGGGCCTCTAGCAATAGCCCTTTGGAACGAGGGCTCAGGCAGGAATTTTAGGGCATAAGAGACACACTATAGATTCATTTTTTCCCCTTGACTACTGGATACTCTTATAAAATTGTTTCATGGCAATTTTTTTCACTAACTTTTAACGGCTAAACATGGTATGAAGCCCAACTATTCGTTAGTTTCATTTCATAATTATTTAGTTTGGTTTGTCTCCTCGACGAGAACTCTCATGGATGAACCGTCGTGCGTCAGTAGCGGTGGACTGGAATAGTCCAAGCTGAAAAGAAAATCATATTGTATTTTGTTACACATATTCCACAAACTAACCAGTAAGAATTAATTCATGCCTGTCATACATGATAATTCAACAAAGATAAAATATTCCATGAATTTTTCACATAAAAAGATAACAGTAATTACTTACTTCCACATTTAGTTCCAGCTGGTAGTGGCTTGCCACACACCTGTGCAGCACCAATAATTTTTTCTGGAACTTGTGAAGTGCTCATCTTCAACACTAATGTTATGACAAACGCAAATCATGTCAGCTTTTTTTATAGCTTGACAACATTTGCTGTTTCTGGTTGGTGGGGTATTCACAATGCCATTTCTTATGGTTTTGTCGCAGTTGACAAAAATCGCCACCTTCTCGTAATAACAATCACCCTCACCCGAAGCTTGATGTCCTGCAAATATAGTAAACACAAAGGCAAAGACAGCAACTAGAAGGATTTCTTTTGTAGCCATCAAGGAGATTATTTCCTCAGAAATGATGAATTGACAATTTGGCTTCGTCCTTGCACCATGGACATCTACTTATACTATATAGGGTTCTAACGTTACTACAATGTAAAGTCATAGAATCCTCCGATGGATATTAATTATCACTTCCAAAATCTAAGTCATAAAAGGACAGAAATAAATGTGTAGAAATAGTTGAGCAAGATATAATAATTATACATTGAAATATGAGAGAAGGAAAATAATAAATGCGAGGAAATCACGGAATCATGATACAGGCAACATGGATACGCTCCATTTAATATGTTTTTCCTTATGAAGAGGGCTCACAATATTCTTGTTGAGAGTGGTATGATGAACACGACATCAAGCATGAATTCTCCAATCTCCACTACTACTTAGACCAATTAACAAAATTGAGTTATTGAACGAAAGAACAACATCCTTATCACACTAGCATCTGCTATTCTAGATGATTACTTTTATGAGACACTATAAATGTTTTGTGAGGAAGGAGGTCCTGCCATGTTTCCAACCGTGTCTATTTTCATCAACTACTAAAAAAGATAACATATGGACCTATTATCGGGAGGAAGCCCAATATCATCTTTTTTTTAAAAAAAAAAAGATTTAGGTGGTAAATGCTACATTGTTTCCTTGCCAAGTCAAACAAAATTCTTGGAGTTGAGTAATGTGCATCCCCAGCTCGCATTGAGTCCCCTCTGTCAACTTGTACTACCTCTACTTGTTTTGCATCTGTTTGCTGCCTGTAGCTTGTGTCAAACGAACCGTCATTCCGTGACACCAAAAATTGCTTGAACCAAATAATGCAGCCTCAGGGATCCACCGGCGGCAGCGCATGCTATGGGTGACCAGAGACCCCGCCGTTTCGGAAGGAAAAAGTTGATACCCAAACCCTGCATGAGTTTGTGTCGCGCTGCACATGTGTTGCCGGGGTGCTTATGTGCGTCGTCGGCCTGCCCTGTGCTCTAGATGTCATCCGTTCACCTGGCTATCAAACATGCGGCACCTGCCTCAGCCGCCAGTGGAACCCGTGGAAGCGTCTGGTTTCTTTGTGCGCGGCCCCCGTCGCGGCGTCGCGTCGGCGTGCACGGCGACATACGGTGCCTTCTGGAGCGCTCGGCACGGCATCGCGTGGCCGCGTCGTGGTGTGCCGGAGATCGGTCGGTAGGAGAGGCTAACGGACAGCGTGGATGCTGGATGGAGCGGGGCCTGCCGGTGGATGCATGATTGAGGCTCACGCCGTGGGACGCGGGGAATTGACGTGGGCGACGGATTCGCTCCGCCGGCGGATTCTGTCGCACAAGCTGCTGGCTGGTTCAGTTTCTTTGGCCGCTGTTGAAATACTCTCTCAAAGTCTTACTTCTTTTACCTTTGTTAAACAAAAAGGAAGAAAAGTTACTCTGACAACTGGTGAGTAGCGGAAAAGAAGGATGGAAATTGCATATATCTGCATTATTCTGACGCGAGAGTGATCGCTTGGGACAGGAGAGAAAAAGATGATCATATCATACATGTAAAGGCTGGGTACGGTCTACGGTGGCAGATCGACTTCTTTTTTCCTTGCAAAGTGGAACCTAGATAACTTTGGTTCAGAGCGAATGCCTCTGTATGCCTGCTTTCAGCATGTCCCCGTTGCTCGTTGGACTACTTATAAAGGGATTCGTATTATTTCCTGAAAAATCTAAGCAGAAAGCCATTTGACGTTTGTTATGAAATTGTTGAACCGATCTAAGGAAAAATGTTCTCGTGTATCTGTGCCTGCTTCCCTTCCCTCTTGGCTTTCCTGAATTACTAAGAAATGAGCTGGCCAGTGGCCACTCCAATCTCCACTCCAGCCAGCAAACAGTAATCCGCAGCCGCAGCCGATCAGGGCGATGTCCCGACGTGGATCCGTGCTGCTCGACCTATTCATTATTCATTATTCCAACCAACCTGGCCTGATCCGTTCTCACGCGGCCGGGTCCCACACCTACCGTGACCATAGCCGGATCGCCACGTCCCCCACATCCCCGGATATATAAACCGCCACGTCCCCCACATCCACAGAAACCAGCGCGCGACATACTTTGTGGCGATTAAGGAGCCCAGCGCACAGCTAAGCCTCCCGCCCGCGCAGAGCGAGCTCCGGCGAGGATGGTTGTTGGTGACGCGGACGCCGCCGCCGCCGGCAACGAGATGAGCCTGTCCAACATGGTGTTGGGCTTCTACGAGGAGGCCGAGAGGGAGAGGTGGCCGCCGGAGGAGGCCACCGCTACTACCGCCGGCGATGGCAGCGACGACGACGACAAAAGGGTCCAGCCCCAGCGGCCGGCGGGCCAACAGCGCGGCGTTCTGGCGGGAGCAGCGCTCGCTGCTGCATGTAAGTTACCGTTGAATGTTTATTTCTTTGAGTTTTTTTTTTTTGTGACGATTTTTTCTTTGAGTTTTGGTCATCGATCTCGCGCAACTTGATTTGTGCGTTCATGTCACATTTGTTCTCATCACGAACGCGCCGCGTTAGTGTCTAGCCGTGACAAATGCGTGCGTCGTACTTGTAGGAAGCGCTGGCCAAGACGAGCTCCGCGGAAAGCCGGATCCAAGCGGACACGGAGGAGGCCGTCAGGCAGATGCGCGCCACGCCCGGCGGCGTCTGCTCCTGCGCGACCCGCGCGGCCGCGGGAGGCTGCTGCCGGGGCTGCGCGCTCCGCTTCGTCGCCGAGCGGCTGCGCGACGCCGGCTGCAACAGCGCCATCTGCAGGTCCAAATGGTCCCGCACTCCTGAAATCCCCTCAGGTAACAATAATAGTCGCTCTGGAAGTTTTGTCACGCCGCTCAGGTTCTGGAACGAGCATGTGGCCAACTTTTTGGCCAGGTTATAGTGGTTGTTATGTTATTCCTGCTGCACCTTTTCAGCTATAGGCTGCTGCAAGTGGAATGATCCATCTGTTCTTTTTTTTTTTTTGGAACTGAGTCCATCTGTTCTTTTTTGTCCGGTTACAAAAAAAAAAAAAATAGTCGTGCGTGATGTGTAATGGAATTACTTGAATTATGGCACACACATGGCCTGCCCATCACCAGCAACCACACGTCGTCTGATGAGTGCACACGGTTCCTGAACTTCTGCACGCGTTCGATGTGCGCAGGGGAGCACAGCTACGTGGACGTGGTGGTGCCGACGAGGAGGAGCGGCAAGGCGGTGCGCGTGGTGATCGAGCCCAGCTTCCGCGCCGAGTTCGAGATGGCGCGCGGCGGCGCCGAGTACAGGGCGCTGGTGGCCGCGCTGCCGGACCTGTTCGTGGGCCGGGCGGAGAAGCTGCGGGCCGTCGTCAGGGTCATGTGCGACGCGGCCAGGCAGTGCCGCGAGAGCGGCATGCACATGGCGCCCTGGAGGAAGCACCGGTACATGGAGGCAAAGTGGCCCGCGGCACGCCGGAGCGCGTCGTCGCGCCGGGCGGCACTGGCACCGGACCCGGAGGCGCGGCGGGATGAATGCCTGGTGTGAGTGATCACGGTTTGAGAGGATGTCACAGCGCGAGGACCTGATACCATGATGTAGATACAGATAGTATGGCCGTGGGACACGCGAAGAAAAAAAAAAGTGATGATAGTTTTTCTTATTCAGTTTGAAGGCATAATATTTGTGGTGGTTCCTTGAAAAAACATATTTGTGGTGAGTTTTCGGTGTACCATCTATGAGGCTGTTTGAGACTGGATGCCACATGGCACTGCGTGTACTGCTAGTACTGAAGAAGCTGCTTGATAAGTGGTCAGGATTCAGAAGTGGGCACTGGGCAGAATTCAGAATTAGGTTCAAAAAAAAGAGAGAGAAGTAGTCAGCATTTAGAATTAGGGCAGCTTGTTTACAGTTTAACCTGTATAATGAGTTAGTGACTGTCTAACCATAAATATAAACCTTTGTTCAAAGTCAGAATCAAAGTTTTCATATATTTCTAAACCTTTGTCCAAAACCAGAATCAGAGTTTCGGGCAGCCCTTTCAGAGCTGATCCTGGTAAAGTCTGGATTCCCCCCAGACCCCAGGTCAACCAAATATGTTAACGTCCTTATACATAGCCAAACGCTAATTTTCTTTAGGTTTTTAGTCTCATTTCATTTATCTTCTGCTACCAACATGCTAAGACTTGCATCATATTGCTCCCATGTATCATCAATCAAGATAGGAAGGATTTGTACAGGAAGCCAAACAAGTATTTACTGTGCTCCCCCCAAAAAAATTTGATGTATGTACTGTGTCCGAGTGTATACCATGAAGAGATCTCTGGTCTCTCAACAAAAGCAGGAAAAGATTCAATTTACAGAGTTTCTACCTACCGGATAACAAGCTACTAAGAACAAGAAGACTCATAACTACAGTAACTTTGGTGGTGGAGGTCCGGAAAAATCAGGTTGAGCGTATGACAACCTCTGGATCCAGTTGCCAGCCTTCTTCTTGTTTTGATCATTGCATTCCAGGGCCTGGAAGATCGAACTTGGGATCTTGTTGAGTGTTCCATCTCTTTCAAGAGCAGTCTTGAAGTTTTCAAGGATTGAAACTAGTTGCTGAAAATCGGGCCTCTTTTCTGGGTTCCAGGACCAACATTGCTCAATCAGAAGCTTCAGCACTGCTGGGCAGCTCAATGGAATAGCCGGTCTCAAATTCTGAAATAGAACCCATGGTAGTAAGTAACTATAACAAACTGAAAACTAAACTAACAAAAAGAGGAAACTCGGTGACTTGTAGTTTCTTCTTCCTTCTTGAAAACGCTGGGTATAACTTTTTCTCAGTTATTACTAATCAGAGGACCTCCAAAGTCTAAACTATACATGAACAGGACAGCAATGAACCCCACACTATCTACGAAGTACAGACGCAATAAATTGAAGTAGCCAGCATAGGGAAGATAAATAGTTAGAAGAGTGCACACACCTTATTAACAACTGCAAAAGCTGCCTGGAGCGGAGTCATATCTTCATAAGGGAGTGAACCAGTGACCAATTCCCACAAGACAACTCCAAAGCTATAAACATCAACCTTCCGGCCATATGCCTTGTGCTTGTACATCTCTGGTGCCATCCATCTATAAGTACCTGGATCATCCCCTAACAAATTGCAGTATATTTCCTCGCATGCCACTCCAAAATCGACGACCTTAGCGCAGAATTCTCCATCAAATAAGATGTTCTCGGGTTTGATGTCACGGTGCACAATTCCTTTGAGGTGAATATATTCCAGGCCACGTGCGATATCCAAAGTGATGGAAATGACCTTCTCCAAAGGAAGAGTCTTACGCTCCTGCTTTCGCAAGAAAGCCCTCAGAGAACCCCCAGACAAAAACTCAGTGATGACACAGAAGACCGGTGGGCAGTTACAAGCTCCAACAAGCTAAACAAAAATGCGAATGAATTAAAAAAAACTGGTTCAATACTAATACATGTTGGAAGATACCTACAGAAGCTATACTCTGAAATATTAATTTTGCCATATAGCCCTTGTCACATAATTTTGATAATTGAGTAGCAACAAAATATTTTGGCTTCATTTGTCTGAATTATTTTGAGGGTACATGCAAATCAACAATCATGTATGCCATATGATAACCTCGATTAAACTGAAATAGGCCAAACGAGTCAAAGCCATTCCGCTAACAAGAATATTCCTAAACATAGTTGTTGTCTCTGTGGGAAGATGCTAGATGCTTGTGTTGTACTCATTATTCCTCAGGGAATAACAATTAAAATATTGTGGTACAAAAAGAAATTCATGTTTGTGTAGAATAAAAGCAGAAAATAGAGATGGCTCACATGATTTCTGTCCTAAACATGTGACAACACTCTGCAATATAATGCTGATTAGCTGATGCATGTTCGAATGTTAATTATTTCAGATCTGCATTGACTCATTGTACTGACTCAACAACCAGAAAATAAGCCAGTCTTATATTTCAGCAAAAAGGGCAAGTCCTAAATCAAGCATTCGTAACTTTGACTATCATTTAAAAAAAAATAGTTTCACAGCAATGAACTATATATATTATGAAAGTATTTGTCATAGCGAATCTAAAAACATAAATCCTATGTTGTTAACCTATACAATTCTTTAAAAAAAAATTATGGTTAAAGATAAAATGTGTGACTTATGACAAAACTAATGCAAGAAGTAAAATAAATAGGGGAGCATTTGCATATTGAATTGTTCCATGATTACGCATGTGATCCCATTTACAAAGAAACATGCATAGTTTACCGCCAATTATATGCAGAATTAGAGCACCTCAGCAAAATGTTACATGAAAGTTCATATGCATGGTTACCTTAATGACATTACGATGTTGGAGCCTTGCCAGAATGGTAACCTCTGAAGTGAACTGCTTCTCAAGCTTAGCAGACAATTCATCATCCTCACCATCATCAGGCTGCCTGATAAACTTTACAGCAACAGGTTGCTCCTTGTAGATCCCATGGAACAATCGGCTATACGTCCCAGATGCAAATCTATGGCCAATGAGCAACTCAGAGCGATCGACCGTCCACCTCTCCAGGATCTCCAGTGCAGCAACTTTTGCCAGCCCACTGTCAGCATTCCTTCTCGGCCATGAGGAGGTTCTGCTATTGATCTTCAGTTTGCTTGGTGTTCTCTGCGAAGCAAAACCAAACGGAGGGCTGTCATCTGGTGACCGTGGGGATGTGGGCTTCCTCTGCCGCTGCGGGCTGGAGAACCTCTTGGTGGCAGCTTTCGCCTCCTTGAACACATCTGAGATGACGCGCTTGGGGATTGGAGACTTGGCTCTTCTTTTCGGCTTCGGCGTCGGCTTGGACACTTCTCCGGTGACCTTCATCGATGCACTGTGCACTCTGGAATCATCAGCTTGAGCTGTTGCTGTTGTGTCCTTCATAAAGAAAGGAGCCGGGCTGGAACACACTCTCTGGAGCCTCTGGCTGTGCTCGTCCGAGTGGAAAGAGAAATCCAGCGGGTCTGTGCTGTCCTTGGATGGCCGAACCACATGCCGCTGTGGAATGTCCAAGTTCAGGCCGACGACCCCCTTCCGGTTCTGCTTTGCCGACGACTCTTGCGACGACCGATCACCATCACCGCTCCTGTCTCGGTTCAGCTGGCCATCCGAAGACACATGCTTCAGCTTCCGCTCCGACTGGGCGACCGCCGACTTCGCCTTGGGAATCGGCAGCCTCGCCGAGCTGGAGACCCCGGGCCCCTTCGCCAAGGGCGGCTGTAGCTGCAGACCCTGGCGAGGGAGCCTGTGCCCGTTCTGCCTCAGCTCGGCGCCGCGGCTGAACTGCTCGATGAACGCGCCGTACTGCTCCCAGCCGGAGCTGGACCTGACGATGGACTGCGAGAACCGGGTGCGCCGCACCCACGAGTAGTCCTCGTCGTCCATCTCCTCAACACCTCCGGGCGCACGGATCCCTGATGCAGTAGATTAGCAACTGGCAACAAGTAGAACTGCACGAAGCGGACCTAGATGAGGCAGGCGCCAGCAGGAGGAACACTGGCTGGCTGACACTAGAGCTCCTCCGCCCGGTCCAGCAGGCAGGAGCCGCATTTGATCCCTTGCAGAGGAGGGACAGGGAATCCCCCAAGCTCGACTGCTCCAACCCGACGCGCCATCCGCCGGCGATCAGAGCCCCTCAGCCGCCGCCGCCGGCTCCTCCTCCTCCTGTGGCATCAAGCAACAAGCAAGAAGAGCGAATCAATCGACGGGGCCGAGCACGAGAGAAGCACAATACCCCGCGATTCCCCACCGCAAGGTGCTCACCATGCTCGCCTACCACGAAAACAAAGGGAAGAGCAGGAGTCTCATAGCTCCACGCAATAATCGGTGCGGAAAAAGTGTGGACCAGACCAACCAAACGAAAGCCGTGCAAAGGCGAGCGAGCAATCCGCGACGGCGACCGGTGAGGTGAGGGGGGAATGAGTGCGGAGACCGTCATTCCTCACGGCGCACAGGATGCAGGAAAGGGGGAAAAAAGTGAGCGAGAGAGACGTCACGTCGCCGTCTCCCGGGCAGGCAGACGCGAGCTCCGCTGTCGGCTTCCGCGCGCCCCCGCCCCGCCCCGGGGGAGACTGGAAGCTCGTCCCGCCTTCCGCGCCGCGACAAGCCGCTCTCTCTGACGCAGCGGCAACCAACCCCATATCGACGTCAGAATCGACCGGGCCGGATCAAATCCGAATCCAAATCAGACAGGGCAATCAAACTGGTAATCATCACGGCCACTACGAAACAGGCCGCCAAGAGCACGAAGCGTGCGAGGAACAGGTGAGAGAGGGATGCACGCACCCACGGCCACGGGCCGGGCACGGGAGCACCGGGGAGAGGACGCCGGCGAGGCGACGCCGCGTGGCGACGCCGCGTGGCGAAGCGGAGGCGCGGATGAGTTGATCGGTCCGGCCAACCGGTTGCCAGATGGAGAGGCCACGCTCTCCTTGGTCACTCGTCAGTCGTCGTCACCGCCCGGCGCGGCGCGGGTGCGCGCATCCTCGGCAGATCACGGGCGGGCGGGCGCGGAGACTGACGCACGCCGGCACGCGCAGACTGCTGCACCTGCGCCGAAATGGGCCGGCACCCTCTTCGCCCGTCCGTGGAAGCAACAACTATACCAATACCAGACAAAAAAAAAGAAAAAGAGGTGTACGGCCGAATGCGTGAGGGACTCGGGATTGGGAGGATGCACATCGTAGGCCCCGCCGCCGCTTTGTATATTCGGCATAATTGCGCGGCGACTTCAGGACAGGTATCCGGTGGCGGTACGGTATCGGTATCAGACGGTGAGGTGGCTCCACTGGCTCCGGCGACGATCCGATCCGATCCAAGTCCGCCGGGGTCGGTGTGCGACCGGGACGCGCCGCTGGTATTTTTTTTTTATTCGTTGGGCTCAGTTCAATTGCGTTCCCGTTTGTATGTTGGGACGTGTCCTTCGTGGGGCCTCGCGGCGGGCGGCAAGTGGCGAGTCGAGTCCCGTGCTCCAGTTGGCACGGCGGCGGGGCCCAGAGGCTGGCCGGCCGGGGCCAGGTGACCTCACGTGCTTGTCCCTAACTCCAAAAGCTACGCGCCGGGGCAAACCGGCTCCCTTGTCGTAGGCAGTTCGGCCTGTTTGGTTGGAACTTGTGGGGTCGTGGCACCTGGGATAGTGTGGGCTGGGCCGTGTACAGTGCACGAAGCAAAGTGCGGCCGTACTAGGCCCATTGCACGAAGTGTGATGTCGTAGCAGGCCTCGTAAGACCTCATGTTGGGCCAAATGAGACCATTTGGTGTTCTGTTCAGCATGGGTCTTTTGAATTTCCATGCGTATTTCAATTCAAATCAAGTTATTATTATTAATATTCATTCAGACTTTTCAAACTTCATTCAAACAGCCTCTCAGAGATGGGGTGAGAGCCTTTTGGTGGTGGGGCACTAAAATATATGACCCCCAAGCTTACTATAGCTATTTTGCGCCTATGTCTATGTCCGTATACATACATCGTGGTAGTTTCACACTATCATTGATGTATTGTACTAGCATCCTATTCTTATCTTAAAATTTGGCTTCAAGAATCATCAACAACAAATTCAAAGTATTAACTAATATGCGGATACAATACATCGCAAACGGAACAATTCATTCACTGACAACACACAAGTCCAATAATCGTTTACTTTGTACACGAGAAAAACTTTGTACAGTAGAGAGGGAAGTGCGGGCGTGGGTTACGTTGACTGTTGTCAATAGCCATTGCAAATGCATTGTGGCTAGCATGGTTCTTGAAACTGGACTTCCAGGAATTGTCATCAACTTTATACATTAGAAATGATAATAATCACATGGACTGCTGATTAAATAATTCTTTCAATGACAATACATCAACACTTGTTTAATTTGAACAAACACACAAAAAAGAAAGAACTATCCAAAGTAGCCTCGATGATCCTCGCACATCAACTCTGGCTCACGGTGCTCTGCTCGCATTTTCTTGTAAAGCTTAGGCGTTGCTGATCCTTCATTCCGCCACACTTGCGTCCTCGTTCTTCGCCCTCAGTTCTCCAAAAAGATCATCTTGCACAGGACCTCTGGACCCGGATTGCGTGTGCAATTTTTGTATTTTGGTCTTTTTTTAAAATATTTTTTACAAATACCCTCCGGTGAAATATTTTCTAAAAATGCACCGTTTTTAGAGGGCATGACGCCGAGGTATAAGGCTCGGCGTCAACTGACACAACGCCGAGGTCCGTGCCACGTCAGCAGCGACCGCGGTCGTCGGCCTCCGCTGGCCCACTAGCTCGGCGTTGCGTCATACAACGCCGAGCCTCATACCTCGGCTATACGCCGATATTTGGACCAGGCATTGACGGCCCACTTAAGCGCCGCGGCCCAAGAAGCTTAGCGTGCGGCTAGTTACCGCCGAGGTTCATACCTCGGCGTGGTCCGACGTAACGCCGAGGTCTGGGCATTAGAGGCCGCGCCGAGGCCCCTTCTTCCTCCTTCCTCCCATTCTGTTCTTGGCCACCGGCGCCTCCTCTCTCTCCCTTCCGCCCCCCAAACCCTAGCCCCTAAATGCTCTTCTAGGTGGCCGGATCTCGCGTCCCGACGGTTCCCCGAGGTAAAACTCTCTTCCCTCCTCCAATCTGTCCGTATGGATTTTGCTGCATTGTCTCCAAATTTGTAGCAACTTGGGTATATGGTGGTGTGGTATATGTGTAATTTTTTTTTGCGAAATGCTAGCATTAGTGTCATTGTTTGTTGTTGATGATGTACGTAGATGCAAATAGTGGCCATGGTGTATCTTAGATGTCCATATTTTTTTAGAATAATAAATTGTAATGACGGTTAGGGTTTGGTTAAATAATATTATTTATTATGTACTCATGGTTGTCACATGCTATTGTATATTTAGGATTTGGTTGAATTAGTAGACTATTGAGTATTATGTACTAATTAGAGGTTTATTGTTTGGTTAAATTAGTAGTATTATCAGGTATTTTCTTATTTATGAAAATGTGGCATCAAATTGCATTTCCATGATAAGTGACAACTCCTGTTGCGCGTTGTATGTAGATGGACAGATTAGTGAGGTTGCATCATGGAGGTCGTGTTGTTAGGACAAGAGATGATAGTTTGAAATTGGTGGACATGTCCAAAGAGTTGTTTATTTTTTCTGAAACCCCCTCTTTAAACCAGATAGTGGACCGAGTGAATGAAAAGTTAGGTTGAAATGAAGTCAATGTGAATCTTAAGTTTGAAGGTGTGATAGATGTTGGGTCATCCAAAGGTCCACGAATAAAGAGGTTGTTCAAAATTTCTACCGAGTCTGATTGGATTGATTACAAGGCAGTTGTATTGGGCTCAGAAGTTCGTTCTTTGGATTTAGTGGTAACTAAGGAGTGTAGCTTAGGAAATGATAACATTCAAACATGGCCATGTTCCCCAGCTCATACTAGTGACGGTGCAATGTTTGAACAAGAGGTTTATCTGACACAACCAAGCTACGGTGGTGGCGACTGGTATGCATCGCCCGATCGTGATGAAGGGTTTTTTGAGGGCGATGGACATGATCATGAGAATGTGGTTGGTGAAGTTGAGGCCAATGATGATATTGACGAGGAGGATGATGATTATGTATTGGGTGGTGAAGAGGATGCTTCGAACGATGATAGCGGAGATGATGTTATTGAGGATGACCTTAGCGACGAAGATGATCTTAGTGGTGAAGAAGACTTTGGTGATGCTAGGGCTACCAACCGGGTTGACATTGAAGTCGCTGGAGATGATGAAAATTTTGAAGAGGACGTGGCTGAGGACTCTGATGACGATCGCCCTGCTCATCGTCTCAATGCTAGGGAAATAGAAATATTGTCTAGGGTCTTGCCTTGGAGGGATCCAGAAGTTAGTGATTTCGAGTTAGTCTCATAGGGCAGTAGCTGATGGAGGGCCAAGTGATACAGCAGTGCCTGATGATAGCGGTTGTTTCATCATACGCAAGGGCCTATTGTTCGGTACCATGGATCAACTAAAATTATAGTTGCAAGAGTACTCTATTCTCCACAACCGTCCCTTTAGGGTCGTCACTTCGTGGAAGAACAATAGGTACAATGTGGCTTGCGAACAAGAACAGTGTAGTTGGAGAGTATGTGCTAGACAGAACAGGGCAGGCAAATGGAAGATTACCTCGGTCTAGCAACCACATCTTTGTGCCATGGCTGAGGCAGAAGAGAGCCACCTGCAGCTGAATTCTAGGTTCATTGCAAGGCAATTATGCCCCGTGGTGAAGCATATGCCAACCATCACAGTTTCTGGTTTGGTTGAGATCATCTTCCAATGCTACGATTACTATGTCAAGTATGGAAAAGCATGGAGGGCAAAGTAGCGTGCACTAAAAATAATCTTTGGAAATTGGGAAGAAGCATATGAGCGTCTCCCTGTAATGTTGAATGCAATGAGAGCTGTAAATCGCGGGATGCACTTCGAGTATTTACCTAAGGAGGGTGAAACTAGGAATGGCAGCCAGGTTTTTGGTAGGGCCTTTTGGGCTTTCGGGCAGAGCATTGAAGCATTCAAGCATTGCAGGCCTGTTGTCTCAATTGATGGGACATTTCTTACAGGAAAATTCGAAGGCACAATGCTTATTTGTATCGGGACAGATGCAGAAGACCAACTTGTCCCACTGGCCTTTGCGATTGTTCGGAAAGAGGACACAGACAGTTGGTGTTGGTTTCTGAGACTCATAAGACAAGTGGTGATTGGGCAAGGACGTGATGTTTGTATCATATCGGATAGGCATGCTGGCATTCTTAATTCTGTACAAGAAGAGATGCCAGGTTATGGGAAAATGCATCACCGGTGGTGCACAAGACACCTTGCTCAGAATCTTATAAGGCGTGACCACACAAAGGACAATTTCAAGTTGTTTGAGGAGGTTTGCAGGCAACAAGAGGTAGAGTTATTCGAAGAGAAGCTAGATGCCTTGAAGTTGGCCACAAATGTTAATGGTAGGCAGTTCTTGAATGACCTGATGTTGTCTAAGGAGAAATGGACGCTTGCATACGATACTGGAGGTTGGAGTTGGGGCTTCATGACTAGTAACATGGCAGAGATGTTCAATAGTATTCTGAGAGGTTGTCATGGTCTGCCTGTGACTGCTATTGCATCATTCACCTTCTACAAGTCAAATGCTTGGTTTGTTGCGAGGAAGAAGCATGCGAGAAAATTATAGAGCGATAACAAAGCTTGGCCATTTTTAGCATCTCGGGAACTAGCTTTCTCAAAGAAGAAGTCTAAAAAAGAGAAGGGATCATGTTTTGATCTGATCAACTATGGATATGAGATTCTTGAGCCAGGTGGAACTAACATCGGTGGTGAAGATCGAGATGCTCGAAAACATAAAGTAATAATCAATGAGAACAAATGTTCTTGTGGAAAACCCACCATATACCATAGGCCTTGCTCTCACATGATTACAGCTTGTCGCATTAGACGTGTTGACGCTGAGGTCCCTCCCCGTATGGCTGTGGAGTTCTCTCTGAGGAACCTAATGGCCACATGGAATCCTCAGTTTGAGACGTTTCTAGACGAGAGCCAGTGGCCTACCTATGATGGCCCCAAGTACGTGTCTGATCTTGGTTTACTGTGGAAGAGTAGAGGACCTAGGCGACGCAAGAGGTTCAGGATGGACATGGACCGAGCCACTCCAGGTAGATCAACTGCGAGTAAGGTTGGGACATATTTTTAGAGGACACCCAAAAAAGTCGTTGCTCAAGGTGCCATAAACTAGGCCACAATAGAAAGAAATGTCCTGAATTACTTAGACAACAGGTATCATCCATGTCAGCTGGTTGTTATGTACAATAGTTTGGTTCCTTGTTTTACTTACAAGTGTTTGGTTCCTTATGTTTTTATTTACTTTGTATTACTTCTTACTACATATGGATGCTTTTTTCTTGCTTAAATACTAATTGCTTTGTGATTACTTCACTTGCAGAATGAATCGGTACCCACTCCTTGACGCAAGGTTCGATGAGCAGCACCGGGCCCGGAGGATAGAGAATGGAGAGGTATAACCCTTACATTTTCATACATGGTTGTAAAGCAGAATTATTTTTTGTATGGTACCTTCGTCACATTCTCATTGACACAACATTTGCTTGGTTGTCTTGTTTTTTTGTGCAGGTGTTGAAAGTGCTGAGGCCAATGACACATGACACCGCTATCACCATGGCCTACGACGACCGGTACACGCCTCTCCTGATGCGGGCGAACCTTGCCACCGTTGCTCGTGTCTGTCATCGAGGCACGCCACCGTTCAACCCAGCGGCATTGACAGCGTTGGTAGATAGGTGGCGTCCAGAGACACACACCTTCCACCTTCCGTGTGGGGAGATGACGATCACTCTTCAGGATATAGCCATTATCCTTGGAGTGAAAATCCGAGGATTCCCAGTGACCGGAGACACGGAGTCTGCAGGATGGGAGGATCGTGTGGCCCACTTCTTGGGTTGGGCCCTACCTGCCCCTGAGCTAGGAAGGAAATGACGCAGCAGTGGAGTATCCTTGAGGTGGTTGCGTCAAGAGTTTGGGCATTGTCCAGACGACATAGACGAGGCCACGGTGACCTACTACTGTCGGGCTTACGTGCTACACATGTTTGGTACGGTTCTGTTCCCCGACGGCACTAGAGACACTGCTTCTTGGATGTACATCCCGTGCCTTTGAACTGGGATGATGCCGGGAACAGGAGTTGGGGCTCTGCTATACTTGCTTTCCTGTACCATCAGCTTTGTGAGGCTTGGCGCAGTACTGGAGGTGAGCACGCAACAATGTCAGGATGCATCACACTGCTGCAGGTAATAAATCAATATTGTACAACTATCTACAACAACCATTGGTTTTTATGTAAAAGAAATTAACATCCACCTTCATATTTCTGTTGTAGATTTGGATGTGGGAGAGGCTTCCAGTTGGGAGACCGCATCAAATTGATCCACCAAACCCTTGGTTTCCAGTAGGTGATGCCATCGTTGCCCCTACAGTGGCACACCTCTATGAGAGAGCCCATGGAACTTATCACGTGTCGCGGTACGCGTACGTCAGCTACACAAATAAGTTGGACACCCTACGGCCACAACATGTAAGTTACATCAGCTTCTCAAACTTGCTCGACATCATCGCAGTACATAGTACATTGAGCACAAAATGATGAGAACTATTTGTACAGGTTGAATGGAAACCATATGAAAGGGCTGCAGTTACAGGTCTCAATTTGAGCACCTCATGCAAGGAAGACGAGGCCTTATGGGAGATACGGTGCCCTCTCATTTGTTTCTATGCAGTGGAGTACCATCTACCTCACCGTGTAGCATGGCAGTTTGGTAAGCTACAGCCTTGTCCTCCTGAAGAATTCTCCACCTCCTGGGCGCTGCACAAGTTCAGTCGACAAAAGAAGAAGAAGATCACCAACTGGCAGCTCGAGCACTAGCGGTACATTGATGAGTGGAACTCGATGGAGCAGAACAACATGCGCATATTCGCTAGGCATCGTGAGAACGCTTTCAATGAGTACCTTGTTTGGCTTGGTGAACGGACACGGCTACAGTTGAAACCAGCTTGGACGGAGGAGGACATTGCAGAAATTGCAAGCGATAATGAAGGCAACAACCCATATGACGAAGGTATCTGACAAGGCCGCCAAGTTGAGATTGCCCCAGTGTTAGCTAGAGCGGTAAGTTTTTAATCCATTGCCCCAAGTTGAGATTGCCCCTTTGATGGTTACTAAATATGCAAGGAGTGGCATTGATGGTTCCTGTGGGAGATCCAAATGAGGCCAGTTTGTTACGCCAATACATTCAGGTACTCATTACCACTTTCCTAGAAACAGCAACTTGAAAACAATAATGATCATGTAAGTTAACTTTTACTGAATTCAAATTGCAGCGTTCGATGCATCATCTCCGTAAAGTTGTAGCCTGCCTTGGATGTAGACACGCCCTGCAGGTCATATCCCCATAGCATGTCATAGCCCCACAGCTGAATGTTGGAGCAAGCTCTAGTCAACAAGGTGCAGGCCCTTCAACTTCATAAGGAGGACCATGGGACCAATGGGAACAACAAGGTGATGAGAATGAAGGACAAGGAGAAGGGCATGAAGGACAAGGTGCACAGTGGGACCGATGGGAAGAAATTGGCATGTCACAGCTTGATGATGCACCCATGGGAAGTCAAGCCTCGGCATCGGGACGACCGCATAGGGAAATCCGACCAGTGGATAGGTACACTCCAGGTACCTACACATTAGGGAGGGGCAAGCGTATTGCTCGTGGTAGATGAATGGATGGTGGACATGATGAACTTGTGCTCTCTTTTGTGTATGCACGATGTGTGTGTTGGTGTTGAGATGAAATGGTGTTGCGACCATGGCCTTTGTGTCATTTGTTTGGACTGTGTCGCAGCTACAAACTGTAGGTGTGTGAACTATGGATTTTCTATGGACTATGTTTGTGTATGGACTAAGCCACTATGTTTGGAGTTTGTTTATTTATGTTAAATCCTGCTTGTCAAATTCTGTCAAGATATAAATTTATGCCAAACTGTTGTGCTCAGGCTCGGCGTCAGGTGAATTAACGCCAAGGTGATCAGGCTCGGCGTCACTTGACTTCACGCTGAAGCCCTGACCACACTGTGCTCCGGTTGCCAGTGGCGCCGAGGTGCTCAAGCTCGGCGTCGGGTGACTTAACGCCGAGCTTCTCAGCCTCTGCGTCACTCGACTTCACGCCGAAGCAGCCTCGGCATCACTCGACTTCACGCTGAAGCCCTGACTACACTTGGCTCTGGTGGCCAATGGCGCCGAGGTTCTCAGGCTCGGCGTCAGGTGACTTAACGCCGAGCTTCTCAGCATCGGTGTCACTTGACTTCACGCCGAAGCCCTGGCCATCTAGACTCCGATGGCCAACGGCGCCGAGGTGAATTCACACCGACGTTCTCACCCACATGGGCCATAGTCCTCGGTGTCTTGGGCCACAGTAACGGGTTGGTGTTGTTTGGTCAGGCATCGACGCCATACAGGTGACTTCACGCCGAGGTTCGTACCCTAGACAGCCAGGGCGGTTCGAACCCAGCGCCGAGGATTTTTTTTACTTTTGTTTTTTTGGTTTATATGACTTTAGAAATCGTCCTTAGTATGCATATATATAGGAAGAGAGGTATTGTGGCCATAATAATAGTCCAATACAACATAATTAAAGGTCATGGGCAATAGTCCATTACAACAAAATTATAGGTCATGCGGCGAGGGCGATGAATCTAAATTCATGTACCAAATTGGCCCTAATAATCCGAAACATAACCGGGAAGCAAGTCTTCATCTTCGAAACCACTATCCTCTCCCACAAACTCATTGGTATGGCTACGCTCAGCTGTGTTGGCTTCTTCTTCCTTTTTTTTTTTAGTAAGCGGCCTCGGATTCATCGAGGGCTTGGGTGAACGCTTTATCATACTCCTTGTCCTCAGCATATTGAGTAAGAAACTTGCCTTTACCCGCTGTTAAATCAGCCTCCGCTAGGGCGATGAGCTCATCCAATCTGGAAGTGTCGTCGTCGTCCTCCATCACTGCCTCAGCACTCCTCTTTTCGGCCTCCTCCAGCTTCTCCTTTTCATAATATCTCTTCTCGACCTCCTCCGCCGTCTACTCCAGATAAGCTGAACGAGCGACCTCAACATCCCAGTTCCCTGTGCATCCAATCTCTGTAGTAATCAAAACAAAAAGTTAGAAAGACAAACCATAAACAAGTTTACGAGCTTTAAAAGAAAGACACTCACTGAGACAAAGGTGAGCTTCTAGGCCTCTGATGCCCTCATACTCTTTTCTTTCTGCCTCAATTTTCGCATGCACTGCTGCCTCCTCTACTCTCTTCTTTTTCACCGTCTCACAGTCTTTCTTCCAAGCAGCAGCTCTTGGCGTTTGGACACCCAATCGATGGGCATAAGCACGCTGCTCTTGCTTTCGCATCTTAATGTAGTTGTCCACAAAATGAGTACCAGACCTCATCTTCTGGTCCATGAATTGCTTATGCTTGAGTGTACCCATGTATTCCCTCCGGTCTTTAACATGGTTAAAAACCTCCCAGTTGCATTTTCTCAGGCTCTGTGCTTGAACGGAAGAATTATACACAAGTCAACAAAAAGAACAAAGTTTGAATATCAAGAAGCAAGAGGTAGAACAAACGAACCTCATCGTAATCAACCATATGGCCGCACCAATACCCTATTCCAAGCTCCGTAGGAAGTAGGCCATACTGCACTTCGACACCACATTTGCACATCACAGGAGGAGAGGGGGTAACCACTTTTCTCTTCTTGTCCACCTTCGGCTCTGGCCATTTGCTCTTAGGACCCCAGAGCCACTCCCTGAAGTTACACTTTCGCAACAAGGTGTACCCACCCTACAAAGTGAAATATTAGTACATGCAGAAAGACTAAGAAAGACATTAAGACATACAATTTGCACTTACTTCGGCGGGGTTAGGACATTCGAACTAGTTAGGCCTGTCTGAACTTATCACTGAGTAATCTCCGCATTTGCAACGAGGCAGAGATTCAAGCCGTCTCAATTGGGCTATTTTCTTCTCTTCGTCTGTCATTGGCGGGGGGTCAGGGGGAGGTCCACCCACCGCGCGAATTGATCGGGTGGATTATGCTTCCCTTTCTACCATTCGTCAAACTGGAGATACTTTGGGTCAAACATGTTTAGACCGTCAATCCACTGAAAGAAAAGGCACTGCTCATGGTCCTACAAAATATGATTCGTAGCAACGTTGTTAGTGAAGTAGTACAATAAATAAAGACGCAATGAAGAGATGCAATTACTTACATTGAATCCACCGCATGTGTAGTAGCAACGGGCAACTGTTTCCTCATGGCGAGATTGGCCAATATCAGCCGGTTCTTCACAGTCGCAATTTGAAACAGGGAGTGCAGGAGGAACAGGGGCATCCTTGCTAGACACGTCAGGGTACAATTCTCTAGGAAGACCTCGTTTTTTCCAAAGCTGCGTCCGCCACAAGTTTTGCATCTAACAAAAATAAAAATGCTCAATACCTATAAATTTGTAAATAACATAACATAGTTGACAATGCAAATACTAAATATCTATAAATTCAACTACTCTAAAACAACAATCCATGTCACCACCATGAGTAGATAAGAATTATTAGTAATAATTTAACCAAACCCTAACCAAAGAGCACCATAGGAATCATATTCTAACAAGATGATGGCATCCAAGTGAGACCCTAATCATCCTCCACTGCAAACAATCATCCTAATCCTACCATTTCGCAAATGAAGTTACATATACACCACACCACCATATACCAATGAATGAGGCACATTCGAGACAATGCAGGTAAATCGATCCGGACAGTTTGGAGGAGGGGATGGAGCTTTACCTTGGCCAATCGTCGGGGAGGGACCTCGGGCCACCTAGAGGAGCATTCACCACCTAGGGTTTGAGGGGGGGCGGAGTGGAGAGAGAGAGGGAGGCGTCGGCGGCCAAGAACAGAATGGGAGGGAGGAGGAAGAAGGGGCCTCGGCGTGGCCTCTAATGCCCAGACCTCGGCGTTGCATCGGGCCACGCTGAGGTATGAACCTCGGCGATAACTGGCCGCACGCCGAGCTTCTTGGGCCGCGGCGCTTAAGTGGGCCGTCAATGTCTGGTCCAAATATCGGCGTATAGCCAAGGTGTGAGGCTCGGCGTTGGATGACGCAACGCCGAGCTAGTGGGCCAGCGGAGGCAGACGACCACGGTCGCTGCTGACGTGGCACGGACCTCAACGTTATGTCAGTTGACGCCGAGCCTCATACCTCGGCGTCATGCCCTAATACGCCTAAAAACGGTGCACTTTTAGAAAATATTTCACCGGGGGGTATTTGTAAAAAAATGTTTCCAAAAAGGACCAAAATGCAAAAATTCCACGGATTGCGCCGCCTCATCACTCTGCGCACGCTCCATTCTCCATTCTCCAAAGCAGAAAGCACACATGACATCTTTCGTCGATCATCGGACCACCACCGCACGTTCGTGCAACACGCCGCGGCGGTCTTCTTCGGCCTTGTCAAACACGGCAGACGGCACGAGCCCTACCCACACTCCCAGGCAGTGGTAGGCCTGGCGACAAAGGGTGTGCGCCACCTGGTTTCCCTCTCGGTAGACGTGCCTCACGTCGCACCCGGAGAAGCATCGAAGCAGACCATGAATCTCCTCCTGCAAGGCCATAGGGATCCGTGTCTGCGTCTCCTCACCTCGTAGCAGCTGCACCAGCACGCGATCATCTCCCTCGACCACGAGCCGCTGGAGGTGGAGCCCAAGCGCGAGGCGAAGACCGCGGATCATCGCGCGCGCCTCGACGATGCCGACCGTAGAGTGTTTTGTTGGCTCGGCGAACGCGAGCACGACGCGTCCAGCGCTGTCGCGGATGGCTCCACAGATAGTAGCTCGTCCTGAGCTGTCGTTGTAGACAGATCCGTCGAAGTTCAGCTTGAACCAGCCACGAGGCGGCGGCGACCACTGCACGAATACCACGCGCCCCGACTTGAATGGCCGCGCCGACGGAGACAGTTGTGGCGCACGGCAGCATACGCTCAAGATGGGCGGCGTCGCTGTGAGCAAAGAACACGCCATTTCCCACCGTGGGGATGAGGATGATGATGGCACAGACCCGAGAGATGGCACTGGCTCGCAATGCAAGTTCGTTACGCGTGAGACGGTGATAGAATTGCTCAAGATTTATATATCCCCTTCCCGATCAGACTTGCCCACACCGTTTAGGATTCGATTTCCTGTTCCGAGTTTGAGTTGGACCGTGGCAGACCGCGATTTCGAATGGAGTTGCGGCGTGCGGCCACAGGACCTGGGTTGGGATGGGACGGTGTGGGCTGGCCCGTGCGCGAAGGGGAAGTTGCCAATTCGCCGCGGCTTTCCCAAGTTGGTGATGAAAAATAGGAGAAAAAGGTCTACTTTTTATCCTTCAACTATTACGAAAGTTTGATTTTCGTCTCTTAACCAGAAAACCAGAAATCCAACGTCCCCAACTATGCAAACCGTCCGATTTACCTCCCTCGGCTGTTTTGTGGGTGGTTTTGAATGACGTGACAACATGGCCCCACAGAGCAGCAGAGAAAGAGAGCATAGTCCGGGCCGCAGCGGAGGCGGAGCCGGAGGTGTCGACGGCGGCGAGCTCCTCGGCGAGCAGCTCGTGCATCCAGTCCCGGCATGCCTCGGCCGCGTGCGAACAGCCGTGGCCGTAGAAGTCGTGCCTCCCGCTGTCATCGGCCTTGCCCTCTGCGGCAAACGCCTCGCCCACGGACATGTCCCCCATCTCCCTCCGGCAGCTGGGTCCTGGGAGGGCGGGTGATGGGGGTGCGGGTCCGGCCCTCCGGCGCTCGGCAGGACGCGGCGGCGCGAGCATCATCAAGTCATTGCCAACGTCGCGAGTGCGGAGCTGCTGCTCCGTAGAGTTTGCGTCGGGCAGGTCGCTGGACGAAGCCGTGGCCACGGCAGGTGGTTGGAGGAGCGCGAGGCCTCGCGTAAGTCCACAGGAGTGGCTTGTGCACGGGAACATTGACGAGCAGGCCTTCGCCATCCAGCTTCCAGCCGGGGTCGCGGCAAGGACGAGGCAGATTGCCATCGGTGGGGAGCGTCCTGCGTCGTGGGTAAGCAGTTCCGCATGGACCCAGCCATGTCGCTTCTCCTCCAACGAATGTTGGTGCTGGATTTGAACTTCGGTGCTTCTCCCCAATGCAGCTTCGTATGGATCTGAATGGGAGATGGGAAGAGAGAAGAAAGACCAAGGAAAGAGATAAATCTGACAGCTTCTCCACATGCACGGGCGTGGCTCTGCCGGCTGCAACCGCGAGCGCCGGCCGCGGCTCCGCATCTCACGAGCACGAGCTCCGCCGGCCGTAGCTCCGTCGGCCGCGAGCGCGACCTCCGCAGGTGGCGTCGTGCGTCCGTTCTTACAAGTGAAGAAAAGAACAGGCACATCCGAGCTACGTACGTTCCGATGGAGACGAAACTAGTCTCTTTCCTGAACGGCGTCGTGCTCGCCACCGCTCTTCTCATCGTCATCGTCCTTCGCCGCAAGCGCAGCTCTAGCTACACCAGTGAGTATAGACTCCCAATTGGCTGTTGCTCTGCCTGCCACGAGCTCCGCAGCTCCGCCGCGCGGGCTCAGCCACATCTGTGAGCCCCCGCATCCACCGGTTCTCTCTCTTCTTTTGTGGGGCCCACATTGACACGTCATTCAAAACCACCTGCAAAACAGCTGAGGGAGGTAAATTGGACGGTTTACATAGCCAGAGGACCTTGGATATGTGGTTTTGTGGTTTAGGAAGGAAATCAAACTTTTAAAATAGTTGAGAGATGAAATGTAGACTTTTTCCAAAATGGGAAGCCAGTAAGACCACCACCGGCCCAGTGCACGAGAATGGTCAGGCCTCGTAGGATCGCGCGTTGGGCCGATGGAGACCATCGATATGCCCTTTTGCTAATGAATTAGGCTAGTTTTTTTTTTCTTCAGCTTGGTCTCTGAATTTGCATGTGCATGTGTATGTCAAATCAAGTTGAATTATCCAGTCTTTCCATTTTCTGATTTGATTGGGCTCTGAACTCTGAACGCCGACGAAGCGCCTCAGTTCAGCACTTCCAGCTATAATCATGTGGCTAGAATCCGTGTGGATTTGATTTTGCAGGCACACCAATCCGTATCCCAGTGCGCATCCAAAACAAGGAAGCTTCAGCTGAAGCTCTGGCTCGACAGGTGTCGCGCCCCAATTCCCTCAGACGACAACGCATAAACACAACAATCAGCAATTAATCACTCCATCTAGGGCATACATGATTCCCTGCTTAAAGAGGAGCGTAATCCAAGCGCGCCCATGCTTGCTAACCGACATTTTGGACTTTCAGTGCTGCACTGCGACCCGACAGCTTGCAACTTGGGACCCTAGAGCAGTAGTTACCTTCCCTGCAGTTTCCTTCAGAATAGGGCACCTCCTCCCTCTCTACCTTCCATGCAACTTTACTAAAAAGTCATTTGATCTAGTTTAGTATAATCTTAGCTGTGATTTAGAATTTATTTGGACAGTACAGTCGGTAGGTGATAGATAAACTGATTAGGAACCTATTGCCCGCAGGCAGTTTGCAACTGAAGAAGAACCGGTCTGCACTCGACAAATTTCAACAGCACTAGTACTGCTTCAATAATCAATAAATATACTAATAGCAAATATATCTGCCCATGCAAATATTATTTGTCCATAGGATAGCCGGATAGGAGGGGAATGAAGCTGACGAGAGATTATTAGCCATCGATCGGTGTTCAATGTTCAGACATGACTGGAGAAATGCAAGCTGCTTTCTGATGGAGACGTGCGTGCTGTGCTGCTTGCCAGTTTGATACGACGAGAATCGTTGTGAACGTATTGACTAAACAAACGTAAAGTGATCTTGCAATACACGCTGCCCAACTTGAAAGGCATAGCAGCAGACAACGCTTACGGTTTTTCTTCATATATCGCTGGCTGCTCCGATAGGAAACTTGCACTGGTTGTTGCCTCCATTTTCCCGGACGCAGATGTCGACCTGACCGCTTCGAGATATTACTAGAGTTACCCTTAAAAAATAACTCTACGGTTAGAGAGGGCATTGGTCAGTTGACATAGTAATTGCCTGCTAGAAAAAGAAAAAAATGGCGTGACAATATAATGCGAACGTTCTTTGGACACGCCGCTGTCGAAACAAGAAGAACATATGCATAAATATTTTAAATCGGAGTTTGATATAATCTTTGCCGGGATCAGTTGACTCTGATCATCATCAATCACATCAATTCTGTACTGACGCATCATAGCACCGTACGTCTGAGATGAGGTTGAAATAATCCCCGCTGTTCTCAGTTGACCCAGGATTTAGATACACCAATTCAATACACGCTATACGTACATTGGACCTGACGCATTCTATCACTGAACTCTTCAGTACTAAGACCGCATCAAATCAAACCCACATATTCAAAATTCGATAGGTGATCGAGCAGAATCATTCCAGTACCTTTAATTTAGCTCGACCTTTGCAGCAGTAACTGATGACGATACAATAATCTGTTGCGTTATATATTTCTCAAGAAAAGAATTAGGCGATGCATTCTTTTGATATGTGTGCGGATATGCCAGTGCCGGTTACACACAGGCTAGCTGCTAGCTATAGCTCAAGTCAATGGCACGGCCAAGGCAGCGTTCAAGATGACTGCATCGGCGTCGCCAGTATCCAAGCTCGGCCACATTGTACATGTCGCGATCAGATCTCATAATTGTAACGACGATTCCTTCCTTATCTTCGGTTCTGACGTTGGCGTATGGCGTGCGTGCAGCCTTAGCTGACCTTTCGTTTCGGTTCACTGCAACTGCAACAACGTTCAGAGCTTTCGTTCCATCTGCGCCATCTATCTATCGGTTAGCCAACCAAAACGCTCCTTGGATTGTTGGATTCACAGTGATTATGGCCGGTTCGTCGCTGTCGCTGTCGGAGAACGGGAGAAGCCAGCCGTGCCGCGAGACATTTCCTATTACGCATTCGCTCTCGATCGGACTCGGAGGAGGAGCTAACGACCGGACAAACGCAAACTAGCGTATTACTGGCTCTCGCGTGCATCTACTTTTCCGCGGAGTTCGTCGTTCCTGACAAGGAGAGATGGATTGTAGAACAATTGCACACAGCAAGGTGGCGTACAAAAGGTCTGATGGATGGATGGATGCAAGTGTCTGTAACTTTATTCAGTCCTACGAAATCAAACGTGGTTTTGATTGAGGTGATGGCAAGACACCGCACCTAGCTTAGCCTTTAAACTCAGCTTACTGGCAGCTTCCTCTTCCTGAATGACCGGCTCACGAAAGGAAAAGTCCTACAAAGACGTTTCTAATTAACAGTCCAAATTCATCGATCAGCCATTCAGCGTTTGGCCGTGATGGAGTCCCTCTTGGTCACCCGTATGTAACCAATTCATTCAGGTCTCTTTCTTCGTCTGAATCCATGTAAAGGGTGCCTGCTAGTCAGTCCTTCAATTCACTAATCACTACTAGAACCTGCTAGTAAGTCCTTCAATTCACTAATCACTACTAGAACAGTGTGACTTAGTGTGCACATAGCAGTACATCAGTGTGCACACAGGTCAACAGGGGTAGTTGTAGCATCTCCTAGAGACTACTGCAGAAGCCTCCATCGCTCGCGGTTTACCGCATTGACTTGCCGGCGCGGACGCGAAAACGGCCAAGAGTGTCCCGTCACTTCCCTGTGAAAACGACGCCCAACGCAACGTCCGGAACCGGAAGTTCAGAAAACCGATCAAGAGACGTGGCGGCGGCGAGACGACGACGAAGCACGCCGGCCCCGGCCGGTCTACCACGTACTACCAGCTACAGCGCTGCATGCGAGCTGGGTTGGGCCCCACAGCGCAGGGACGGCTAGGGTCATGGCCTTCACGGGTCGTTGGACGGAGACGGGCGAGGGCGAGGCGTGGTGGACTGCATGGACGTATCGCGGCCTGCCACTCTCCGTGGCGTCCATTCTACTCCGGACAGCTGGTCTGAACGGTCCACCGTCTGGGCCCCATCTTTGTCTCATCTCTTTTCTCTCTCTCTCTCTCTCTCTCTTTTTGGCACTACTAGTATTGCGCAGCTACATACTGTACTCGTGGTGTATCAGAAATTCAGAACTCTGCGTCTCAAAAAGACAATACTACAAATTAAAAGGAAATTGAAGGGCTACGACTACAGCAGTATACTGTGACAAGTGAGTGCGAGACCACCACGGCCGCAGCCCACAGTGCCAGTGGCGAGCGACTGGAGCCAGATGGTTGGAGTGGCGGGCATGGGTCGCGAGCTGCCGGCGCACCACAACTCCCAAGGCGAGATGGTCAACTGGACCGGCCAACCACTACTGTTGCCTTGCCTGATAGATGCTGCTACGCTACTAGGTGGAGGAAATGCCATTGTTGCCCGCCGCAGATTAATGCTTTGTTGACTGACTAATTCTCATCAACAACCTTTGTCTCTCTTTCTTTAAAAAAATTGCACATACTATCATCTCCCTTGGTGTGTTTCTGTAACTCTAAGAATTACAGTTGCTCGTCAGAAATCCGTCACTGTCAGCCTGCTAGATCAGGAAGACGTCTAAAAACTGCAAGAATTCGACGAGATCATGCATGCATCGTTTCACCCTTGACGAAAATGAAGCATTTTTGTGCTGTTTCTGGTGAACTAATAACTGATGGAGGAAGTGGAGAGCGTCAATGGCGGAATAAGGCAAGAAACAGCGGAGAGCACCAGGAGAAAGTGTGATCTTTGTTTCCGTTTCTCCGCGATCTCACGCTCAAGAGTCGTCGAATAACCATGAGCAAAAATTACATCACGCGCCAAGGAGGAGTTTAATTAAACAGCAAGTATCTCACGCGGTACAAAGGAATCCGCCGCCCGATCACTGCAACGGCGACGGCGCCGCAGCGGCGGGCGAGGGCGCCGTCATCCTGGGGGACGTGACGGGGAACAGCGGCAGGAGCCGTGGCGGCTCGGCGGCGGCCCTTGGCGAGGGGTGCAGGAAGAAGCCCTTGCGCGCGATTGCCGCGCGCTCGGCGGCGGCCTCGTCCTCCTGGCCCGGCGGGGACGCCGACGCCGACGCCGGCGAGCGGTTGAAGAGGTCGGCCAGCAGCGGCGTGACGGGGCTCCCGAGCGCCAGTGACGGGAAGTCGAGCACGCTGGGCGACAGCACCTCCGGCGTCGCCGCCGCCCCGAACTTCGTCCTCGGCGACGCGCCCGCGGCCGCGGCCGCCGCCATCGCCAGCGGCGCGATCATTTTGAGGTTGTTCTTGCCGATCCGGCGCTCGTACAGCTTGAACGCCGGCTTCTTGGGGCCGCCAGAGAGGCCGCTAACACCGTGGTGGTGGTGGTGATGGCCGTGGCCGTTCTTGGCGGGCTTCTGTGCCGCCGCGGCCGCCGCCGGCGTCGGCGGCGGCGTGTCGGACCCGGTGAGCCTCTGGACGACCTGCTTGAAGTTGGCGGTGTCGGCCTGCACGAAGGTGGTCGGGAACGGCGTGGTGTCGATGATGCGCGGCACGGGTGGCGCCGCCGCCGGCTGGGACTGCTGCTGCTGGCGCGGCGACGGGGAGGCGGAGGCCGCGGCGGACGAGGGCGAGGAGGAGGAGGTGGGTGACGACGGGGAGTCGGGGGGAGCCACCCGCGCCATGTGGGGAAGGAGTTGCTTCGCCGCAGCAACTTCCATTCGCGGTGGGTCTGTCTCTCTCTCGTGCGCGCGCGCGCTCGCTCTGTGGGGCGTTGGTTTCACGGACAGGGAAGAGGGGGTGTGGAGGTGGGGGTGGTCAGTGGGGAGACGAGAGGGAGTGGCAATAAGAAGAGGAAGGGGAGGTTAGAGGTGTGGGCCCCGGTCGGTTGGATGCTTTCTTCCTCTCTTTCTCTCTCTAGAGCATGCTGGCCTGTGCAGGTCAGTCGTCTCCACTTCTCTCTCATCACGGATTTTGTAATTTTTAAATTTTCTTGCTGGCTTTCTGTTTTAGTTTCTGTCTCATGACTCACTGCCTTTTTTTTCGTGCACTATTCTACGTGCAGTTTTCACTGTTTTTTTTTTGGTATACCTTTACTCAGTAAAGCTAAGTATTTTTTTTATTTTTGACCGGATCTGAAAGATATTAGCATTTAAAATACTGAGTAAATATCACTAGAATAATTGTACAATATCTTATACAATAAATCCATTTATATAGTGACATAAATACTAAACATATATTAGCATTCGGAATACCGTAATTTTTTTTTGAGCAACTTGGGAATACCATAATTGACCAAAGCAAAAGTGACCGTGTCAAGTCAAATGTTACGCCCCGGGTTTCACGCAGTCTCATCGTCGTCTCGTATAACATTCGAAAGTGTCAAATCTTGCTCCTTGTGGAACCATGGTAGCAGTAGTGTGGCGAGCAGAAGCATGGTTCGAAGGAAGAAGATGCTTGTGCCGAGAGAAAAGGAAGGTCTTGTTTAGTTCTCTCTTAATTTTAGTCTTTAGTATTATATAAAAAATGATTTTTGTTATATCAAAATATCGATACATATACGAAGTATTGAATTTAGATGAAATTAAAATTTAATTATACAGTTTAGTTATATTTTACGAGATAAATATTTTAAATCTAATTAGTTAAAATTTAGATAATTTTTATAAATACAAATAAAATATTAAAAAACTCTGATAAAGAGATTTCGGTCCCACACAGGGCCGAAAAGCAAAAGAAAATGCGGCGGCATTGACTTTGCACAACTAGCCTTGACCTCGTGCAGCAGCTGTCCCATCCCTGCCGGTGGGCCGGCCGCCTCTGTCGCGTCCGCGTCGACGTGTCGCCGCCCGCGGCGGCCGGCGGGCCTCGTACTTTGCCATCGCTGGCCTCTGCCATAACCGTAACCCCCTGTCCTTGCGCCGCGTGAGCCAGCACTGCACCTGCCCTCTGCACTGCACAGGCAGCCATCTCGTTGTCAAGGGCATTCGCCGTACCAGCCAGGATACTACAGTACTATAGGAGCAGTAAAAATATACGGTTTTTTTACGAAAGAGTACGAGTACTAGGCAGACTAGGCACCAGTCAAATTGTCAAAAGCCGTAGCACTAGCAGCATGCAGTGGTAGGTGCATGAACGGAACGGAGGCTGCCAGAAAGTGGAAGCGGTGAGAAAGCCGGCGCGGCGGCGGCGGCGGCGGCGGCGGCGGCGGTGCGCTCGTGCTTTCCCCCTGCGGCGTCGTCACGGGAGGGGTAGTGTCTCTGCCGAGTCAATGCCTTTGGCATTTGTAAATACTCGGAGTAATAAAATGGAGGACAGAAGAAGGTCGCTGTTAGTTGGTAGGGAGTAGTAGAAACTTGAACCGCGCCCTCGTGTTTTACGTGTCGCTCCGAGTGGTTGCGACTGTGGCGAGGAAGCCCTTGTTGCCCTCGGCCTCTTGTTGGGGGTTCTGAATTCTGATGAGGCGTTGAATTGATTACCCCATGGAAGTGGTGGTTTTATGCTGAATGTGGCACATTTTGAAGGAAGCGGTAGTAATAAGGCCGGGTGAATCGACAAGAAGCGGCCGGTGGATCGGACAAAGTTCTGTATTAACGATTTCACACGGCGTTACGACGTCGATGAATAATGCCGAATTGACCCTAGCGGAATCCTTTTCTTTTTCTTTTTTTTTTTAAAAAAAGGAAAAATGTATCCCGGTGGAACGATCAGGTGAATTCACGGTAAATTTTACTGCGCCGTAGCAATCACAGGGTAGATGGACGACGACTGTGGTCAGTGGAGTATAGTAGTAACTGCAGTTCACCAGCAGGCACTCGTCACTGGACGACTGGGGAATACGATGCTGGTAACGGTCGTATTGATGGCCGTTCCCAGGACATCCCTTGGCGAATTATGACCGTCTTAATAATTCCAGTATTAGTGCGCTAGTGAGAGGACAGCCCGTACCGGCGGACTCCGTAACAGCGGCATCAATGCTACTTGCTGTATTGTAATCGAGAGTAGTACTACCACGTATAGCCTCCTCCAGTGCAGTCAGTCGTCGTCTCCTGAACCAAAAGTCGTGCTACTTTTGCTGCAAATTCTTGATAGGTTTGAAGAACCTGAAATACAATTCTGAACAAATTAATCTCGATGCGTCCACGACCAGCAGATACACGCACACACAAAAAGGGGGGATCCGTGACCCGCGAAAGAACGGAACGGCGTTGCTTGGAATCCCCGGCGCACGATGGAAAGACGAACGCAGAAAAAGCGCGGGCATCCTGTTCCTGTTCCTGCTCCGGCTCCGGCTCCGGCTCCAGCGGCCACAACAACACGGACAGGCAAAACGGGCGCCTACTCAGCCACCGGAGCTTCCGGGCGGCGGCGGGTTCGGCGCACCTGGCCGGCAGGCCGGGCCGGAGCACCGGCGCCCGAACTGCTGCCCAGTGAGTGATCTCCGGTCCACGGCGGCACGGGAAAAAGGCACACGCCAATTGCGTGCGGTGCGGCTGCCCCAAAAGAAGGAAAGAAAGCGGGGGAACGAAAATGATGCTGCTGGCCACGACGACTGAGACCCCCCGGATAATAAACCAAAAAAAAAAAAAGTTTCGTGGCGTGTGTGGCTGATGTGGTCGTGTCGACTCCAACGGCTGGCCCGTCCTCCTTTGGCCGAGTCGGTCAATGTTTGCTTGCTTACGCCACTCGATATCGGACCGGATCGACGGGTCAACCTGTTATACGTGCACACCTTTTGTGTTTGTGTGTAGGTGCACATGGACGAACACTTCCATGGAACGCACGGCGTGGTCGACCTGCGAATCACGCTGTGGCCCGGCAGCGTGGTCTGGTGATATGTTGGTGACGGACGGCCTGGCACTGGAGGGGATCCGCGGCCGGCAGCCGAGTCCGATCGAGCCGTCCCGCGGCCGGACGCCGTGCGTGTCGTCCTTGTTTTCGTGCGGCCACATCACGGGGCACCACCACACACCAGCGGTGTGTCGTGTGGTGTGGTGTGGTGTGGCGGTGCGCGGACCGCGGGGGAGATCGCCGAATCCGGGGCGGGGCCCCGTGTGTTCCATCGTCCATCCGTTCCTTCCAGCGTGCGGTCGCCACCGGAAGGAGGACGACGAGGACCTCGCTTGCCCGGGGCTAATCATTGCCGCGGCCGGAGAAAGAAACGGGTCCCTAGCCTTCCCCGGGTCAAACGAACCGCGCTTGTTTCGGACTCGCACCGCGTTCCTGTCGCTGCTCGCTGATGCCCGATCTGCTTTTGCTGAGTGCGGTGCGGTGCTGTGCCGGCGCGGGTCCGTCGCCCTCGCCCGCGAGCCTGTGGACTGTGGTGTGGCTCGTGGCTGTGGAGCCGACCGACCGTGCAGGCCGCTGGAACCACTCGCTCCGGTCTCTGCTGCTCGTGGTCACGGTGCGCGGTCGGTGCCGGTCCGGGTGGGTCGCTTCAACTAGCCTCGTATCGTTCACTAATCGCTTCGACTAGTACACTGATGATACTGCTATTCTTTTTGAATTATTACACACAACTAACGGTCGTAAGGTTCAGAGAAACATTACGCGCTCTTTCAACACGTATATACGGAGCAGACCGGATTTTGTTGCTGCTTTCTTGTGGGCCTTTGGGATATTGGGGGCACTGCCTAATAAGCCTCTCTCTGACCAGCATAAAGGCAATCGAGCAACCAAATCTAACTATTTCCACATCTAACTTTGAACATAGTATAGGGCTCCATGGACCATTATTCCTGCTGTCCAAGTCCAACCCTACTACCCTAAACACTCAGCGACTGTCAGACCAGACAGCAGCGGTGCACTGTTGGTTACATAGCTAGATAGCCTACCAAGACCAGACCGGCTTTTCCTAGCTAGAGCGCTGCTAGCTCCTCACTCATCTGACACGCTGATGGGCACCGGTGCTCCTCTTGTCACGTTGCATTGCCGTCCGTCTCGCGTCTACTTCTCATGCAGACCGTATGTCAATTGTCACGCTCGTACTAGGACGCAGCCATGGAATCTGTTTGACTCGTTTGGCGCACTTTGGCTTCGTCATCATGCACGCTCGGGCTGAAGCTTGACTATTGCAGCCAGCAACAGCCAGCAGCCTTGGAGGAGGACCAGACGAGTGTGCGATTCGAGCTTTCGGCGATGGCTACGGCCGACAGCCGGGTCCGCGCGCGGAGAAATCCAGCTTCCAGCGCCGGGCTCGTCTCCTAGCTGCGACCCCTGATCTCGCTCGCCCAACAACTGCTAGGGTGCTCATGGACCGTGACTTCACTGCCTCTCTCGTCGCATCGGCCATCTCATGGAAAGAATCCGATGCGCTAGCACTACGTAACAAGGGATTCAGTGCAGTTAAAACTTAAGCGATGTGCTGAGACCGTGCAGGGGCAGGGGCGGCACGGCTCGCGCACGTCCTTGAAGAAACCTCGGGACATTGATGGCCGCGCGCTGGTACGCGTGAGGCCGGGCTGCCCGACCGGCCGGCGTTAAAGATGTACGTCGTAGCGCGATTCCAGTGTCGAGGAAGACGGATCCCTGTTGAGACGCGGTGTTGTTTCCGTTGCAAAAATGACTGCTGGACCTGTGATCAGTAGTCCCATGGCTTACCGTTATGGTCATGGAATGCTGCCATGCCAGTGGGATTGATGCAATTTCGAATAGAAACTCGGACTCACCGCCCCATCCAATTGACAAAGGCTGTGTTTAGTTACCCATAAATCATCTCAAAATTTACTATGCAGAATTTCTATCACCCGTCACATTAAAATGCCGGCACATGCGTGGAGTACTAAATGTAGATAAAATCAAAAACTAATTGCACGGTTTTATTGTACTTTACGAAACGAATATTTTGAGTCTAGTTACTCAAAGTTTGGATAATTTTTACCAAATACAAACGAAATGCTACAGTGCGCTGAGGTGACATGAGGTGATATTTCTTTTCAAAATTCGCGGGAACTAAACACAGCCAAAAAAAAAAAACATCGTTAGGACATGGACCAAGGAAAGGCGTAAGCTAGGTTACTGGCTGAATAAGCATTTTGTCCGAAACAAAGCATTCCACGAGCAGACGACTCTATTACAGCAGCAGCGTGGATCGAATTTGCAGGCCCTGTTTGTGTCCAAACGCCGCTTTAGCTATTAGGTTCTTCAGAACTCTGCTCCTCGGTCAGCAAAGACGTCGACGTCGTAAGCTAACATAGCTTAAACGGCAAGTGGAAAGCACGACAGAGAAAGGGTAACATACTGCACTACCCAAGAACATGTACGGTGTGTGTATGCAGGAGCTCAAGGACACTGACGTTCCGAAAATGCGTTTGCATGAAAGGCGCATCGATCTTGTTCTATCAGAGTCAAACAAGTACAGACCCATGGCCACACACTGAATCATAACAAAGTTGTCCTCTGTTCACATTTACGCAAGGTTTGGTACAACATTCCATCTTACAACAAAATCAACATGAATGAAAACAGCACATCTTCTGCATCCTGACACAGCACCACATTGCTGTCGTTACGGAGCCTTTTGGCTTTTGCAACTGAGCTCTTCCTGCAATGACAGTAATCGCTACAAATAAATCTGAAGGGTTACTAATTATCAAAAAAAATCTGAAGGATAACTAATTCCTATAGAGCGCCCCAGAAATCAGGAGGAAGCTCTCGGTTGGCTAAGAACGGGAAGCAATAGCCTCCACGAAAAAAAAAGGAAAAAAAAACTATCATGATCGAATCAGAGCTAGCTGACTTGCAATGTTATATCTATGTTTTTTGGCTACCAATGTAGAGCCACACAAAGACAAAGTTTCAAGGCCCATGGCAACCTGGAAATTTCAGGAGCAGTCCAAATTCTGGCTCATGTCTTGTCTACAAACTTCATCGTCCCATTTTCTTCTTCTTCAACTCCTGCTGTACTGCTTTTTGCCTTGCCTTCCCTGCAGAATCAACTTTTGACCCTCCCACATCACTTCCAGGGGATTTCTTGCCAAGGTTCTTTCTTGATCTAACTTTTGAAGAGACCGCTTTTTTAGAGATGGTGGCATCCCTATTTACGCATACATTAGATTCTTCAATCACAGTCCCCTCAGGTTCTTTAGGTTGCACATTAGGTGTCACTGGGCTATTAGTATTTTTGGTGCTATGCTTATCTGGACTGATACCTTTCCTGGCGAAATGACGCTTAGATTCAAACCATTTGCTAACCTGTCACCATAATGCACAGCGAGGGTCAAATCCAATGCCAATATAAGAATGAGAGCCATGCAATTAGAAATTAGAAAATGATAGGAATCCACCTGACGAAATGTTAACCCTAGTTCTTCTGCCAGGTTTTCTTTAACAGAACGACTAGGGTATTGTTGTGTCTTAAAATGTTCAAGTAGCTTCTGCAAGTAATGTGCATCAACTTATCCGATCAATTAAAGCGGTCTAAAATGGTTAATTCTGCAACCAATTGTAGAGAATCATAAACCATACCTGATTTATTACTGGACCAAATTGTCCTTTCCTAGCTGTGCTGTTGCTGCCATTAGAAGTAAGATCTCCATGCTTCTCATCTACTGAACCATGAACAGAATCCAAGCTTTTTTTAGTGCTTGGTGTAGTCAGTTCATCATTATAGTGCACAACTCTGGAGCCTTTTCCTGCAGGAGAATCAGCTTCACCCTCTTCATTGCTTTTCATAGGTGTTTTCCTCCCAGACCATTCTTCATCATCACTAGAATCAGATGGTGCTTCGCCATATGCTTCCTTTTGAGTACAGCAGGAATAGGAAATATGTCATGACTCATGACATCATGGTCAGAAAACAAACTTCTCACATGCAAGTATGCACTGAAGAGCATATAACCTTTAGCAAACAATTCATAACCTCATGCAATATTCACATAGTACATACAGTTGAGTTGCTAAGAAAAGGCTACTGAGTTTAGTTGCGCTAATCAGTATCAAGATTGAATGCAGCAGCACATAGGTATAAGCTAAGAAATCTCTAGAAATACCTAAATTCAAGGTAGAGGACATCACCAAGATTATGCGCATATGTCTTTTCAAAATCTTTTGAATTTGCCTCTTTTTAATTTGCCTAGTTCCTCCATGAAACTGAAGCAATCGACTGAATGAAAAACGAACACACAATACGA
The DNA here is from genome assembly GCA_023333625.1 of Bothriochloa decipiens. Classification (NCBI taxonomy): domain Eukaryota; kingdom Viridiplantae; phylum Streptophyta; class Magnoliopsida; order Poales; family Poaceae; genus Bothriochloa; species Bothriochloa decipiens. The sequence continues at coordinate 7,672,306 of CM041641.1, forward strand.
AAACACCCCAAAAAAAAAATAAATGTGCACAGATGTAGGTTGAGGGCATACATCATACAGCTTTTTGTAGTCCAACCGTTCAGCCTGCCGTCTCCTTGAAACTGGTAAAACCACACTCTGGTCTATTTCAGTCTCCATAGGGTCATCAGCAGAACTTGCTGTCTTAGCCTGAGAAGTGCTCTTTTCCAGATCACCCACCTTGGCATCAGGTAATGGAGGCGATGAAACTTCATCATGTCCACCACATTTTGCAATCTCCTTACAAAAATCATCCGAGTCAGATGTGAAGTCAGACTCATCAGAACTTGACTTCTTTTCGACATCTTTATCCGAATCAGGACCTGCTGGATCAAAGTCATCATCCTCTGAATCTTCAGAAGGTAATCCAAGGTCATCAACCTTCTTCTTGTCCATCAAAGGTTCCGCATCATCAGAACTGGTCAAAAAGTCTGAGTCATCAGAGTCTGATCCTCCATCCTCATCCTCTTCAGATGATCCTTCTTCCTTACTGACCACATGCTCTTCAGGCATATTGGGGTCAAAGTCATTGTCATCTGAGTCATCTGATGGAAGATCAAATGCGTCATCTTGCTTAAAGCCATTTGCTGTAGCAGCTGCCTCTGGAAACACTTTCTGCAAAAATAAATGTACTACTGAGTTGAAATGTAATTCAATATGCAAACTGTTACTGTTCTTATAAAGGGAATTTTTACCTCCCAAGAGTCCTCAATGGAGAGGTCACTCCCCTGGAGTTCATTTATTAGATCTATACAGTCTATCTTGCAATCACATGCTGGGCAGAGCCATCCTTCATCTCCCATGGGGACTGCAAATGAATGGAGCTCATGAGTGAATGCCGAAACAAGAATTACTGATACTATGAAAGAGGAAATTGAATATTACTATCTTCAGTACGCAGAGGAGGATTTAAACAGTTCTGGTGAAACCCTCTGTCACAAGCTCCATCGCAGAGAATGATATCATTATCCAATGTAGAGTCATTCGAACCACAAGTGGCACAAAAGATCTATATTTATGAAACATTGTCACTGATTAAAATGCTGAACTTAACAGAGTACAGTTAATAGATAACACATCTACATTGATGGAATCAAAATTACATACTGACTTACATCTTCACAAGATATTTCTCCTTCAGAATCAAATAAAGATTCATCAATTTTCCCCTTTGAGAGAAGAGAATCAATATTCTGGAAGACTTCCCGTATTCTCAATTTGCATCGTAAGATTTCTGATTTGGCTCTTTCAAGCTCCTTCTCAGGTCTTATCTTATCCAAACTGCATATTTGTACATGGACGTCAGTCATTTTATATTGCAACACAATTTGTGATGAACTCAACAGCTAAAGAAATATCACTGCAGCAGCAAAATCCCAAGACGCTGTCTGTTAATGCAAAGTTGAAGGTTATTTTACAACATGTGTGCATCTGATCAGCAACTGAGCCTAATAGACCATATAAACTTAATTGAACCAAGCAGACATCATGGCTGGCATTGAGAAGATGCAGAGATACTAACTGTATACATAGAACATAATGACGCCAGGATAATAACAGAATCGGAAAGGGCGAAACAAAAGCATGGAATACATGGAAGGGAAAATCAGGTGCAAAATGATGGGGGGATAAAGGATTGTCATCCACTTGACAAGCGTATTTAAGCTAAAATAGTCAAACCTACTAATCAGTTTTGTAGCATACAACACTGTTGTGGTTGGTTAACAAAGAGGGCCTATTTGGATCCCTTCATTTTGGAGGAATTGGAATCTACTTAATGGATTAGGCCTTTGGCTTGGAATTTGAGATTCCACAACTCTCCAAAGTTCACATATAAGCCTATCTCAAATTCATAGTGTGGGAGATGGAAATGGATTCTATAGATCACTATGCTTAATTCAAGTTATAGAAATTATATTGCCTATCTCAAATATGTACTCCCTCCGTTCCAAATTATAAGTTACTTTGACTTTTTTGGTTCAATCACTTTGCTATGTATCTAGACATTACCTAAACTATAATTTGTTACAATGAACTCAATTCCAAGGATCCAAACGGGGCCTTAAGGATTTTGGCTAGCACATAATACATGGCTTTGCAGCACTATTCAGTAACCCTGGCAACACATAGGGATTGAAGAAACAGATTTCTAAACAAATACGCAACACTAGTTATTCCTAATAATATAAGAGAAAAAGAATTTAAATTCAGAAGATGCTAGCAACTCAAAATTCCAAATAATAATATAGAGTGACAAACCTTTGATTTTTCCAGCCTTCACTAGCATAAGCTTCAAGTAGGCTTTGCTCATAATTCATTCGGTTCAAAATGTATCTAATCCGTTTACGAATTTGTGAAAACTCATCTGTGGAACTTTTGTTTGAGGCTTTTTTGTTCAAGGCTCTGCTCCTTTTTCTTCTCTTGGCAGCCGGTTGTACTGGAGTCTGTACATGCTCAGTAGGTGTCGTCTTTGAACTTGATGTGGAGCGAAGCACCCTGACATCTTTATCAGATGACCTCAAAGTATATGTTTGACCTGTTAGTCCTTGGGAACCTTTTTTACCTCTGTTTGCTGCCCTTTTATAGTTTTTCCTTATCCCCAAATTATTTGGCACTGTTTGAGATGTTGGTAGAGAAACTGGATGCTCAAGCGTCTTAGGATTCTGACTAGAGCTCGTGCCATTCTCAATCTCACCATTGCCCTCAGCTGGACAGTGAGCTGCATTTTTTTCCATAGTATATGTTCACCAAAATTTCATTAATTTACAGTAGACAAAAAGAAGTCTTCGAAAACCGTCTTCCTGAAGACCAGAATGAAAAAAAAAATAAGCTTGGTGTGGCCAAGCCAGATTCACCAGCACCTTGCAATCTACAGCAAAGAAATAAACATAATGAATAATGGTTACATGGACTCAACAGTCAAATACCTATTAAAGTATTATTAAAGTCTTACACTTACACACCCCTATTTGGACTAGGTTTGATTTGTTCCCCATTATTCAAAATTATTAGACTAGCTGATGATCTTTTTACTTGAAAATGAGCAAGAACATCCATCACTGTTAAGTGATTAGCTGCCAAAAAGAGCCCAAAGAGAACACGCTAGGCTGTTCTTAAGGCAACATATGTCCTTTCCCATTACCAACGCTTCCTTCACGCATTCAGCTTCAGCCTTCAACTGAGACGCCATTTCTTCCCATCAAAACAGAAAGTGGTTGCATCACTTCTTTTCCCATTTTTGTTTTTGTTTTGCTTTTTTCTAGGTAGGCATTCTGTTTTCTCTAGTCACCTCAATGTTGTACTGTATATCAAAAACATTTTACTGGATATTTAAACCATTCAGCTAGCACAGGATCATAACTTTTTACTATATATCAAAAGGATATTATATACTCATTCTTTTTTGTTTGTAATTTTAAACTTGTGCATGAAAATTGACAAATTACTTATATGGAGAAACAAAGGAACTACGGTCAGATACTAAAAGGGCAGACCCAATGCAGAAGTCTCCGACATGAGTGGGGTCTGGGGAAGGGAAAAACCGAGGCAAGCCTTCCCCCCGCAAAATCTGCGGAGAGGCTGCTTCGAACCGACGACCTGGTGTGGTGACTCAGTGAGACAGTTCTCACCACTGCACCAGGCCTGCCCTTCACGGTCGGAAACTATAGCAAACATTAAATGAGTTAGGTGCATGTAGCAGGTCTCTTTCCTGAAATCTTGTAAGTACCAAAAAAAAACAATTTTCACAAACTTAAATGGCAAACAAAAATACAGTTGGTTGTTTCTCATTGGAATCGATAACTTCTTAGGATCTAAATAGGAGTTCCATAGAATTTTCATAAGAACAATTGTAATTTTGTAGTGTCAGCAAGTTCAGAAGAAAAAACTGGGTTCCAAACAAAGATAGTAATTAAAAAGGTATTACTAGAAAATTTACATATAGAAAGAAAAAAAATCAAGCAAGCGACAATTAACATGAGGTGCATATTACAATTGGATATTTCCATTTCCAAAACAATAACGTATCGGCAACTTCTGTAACGTAAAAGATAAATCAGGAAAGAAAACAAAGGCATGAGAAAACAAGGCAAGCTCAAGCCAATTCCACATCTCGCTTGACGACAAGACAGGAAAAGATGCCTGAAGCCTCGATGACCTTGGCCAAGAAACAGGCAGCTTGCAGCTCATCTCCTACTTCCACGTGTCATGGACCATGCACGTCCAAGCTCCGACTCCCCAGCATGCCATGCAATGCTGGGTGCCACCCTCCACCCCTCCCCATTTCTACTGGTAGAGGGTGACATTGGCATAGCATTTCCAGAGCGCGTCTAATTTGAAAGAGAAAATCAGAGCCGAGTACTGTATATCCATTCTACACAGTAGTCCTGTCTCTATGCATTCAGAGTTATCTTGAACAACAGAGTGAAGTCAAGTAATGATGTGCCTTCAGGTCAGTTGTTCTAAACACGAACTGCTTTCACACCAAACATCTAGTCCGAAATCTACCTGCATTGCGTGGCTGCACAAATTCACAGGATTTCCTTCCAGTGGTCATCTACTTCCACAGTGTGAAAAGCCATATCCACGAGACCCCTGGATCCACAAAATTCAAGCCGGAAGCTCGTTTCTCCACCCTATGCTAAATTGCTAAGTAGAACTGGGTTGCAAATTGCAACCGCCCGTGGGCTGAGAAATGACTTTCGTGTTCCGCGACCAGCCAACCCACCATATGTCCGTCCGGTTCCTAGAACAGACGAACTATCGGAACCCTAAAAACCATACCCTTGTTGAATGTGACATCCGACCGCCGCAGCACCGAGCCACATCACACCACACCCTCCGAAATCCCCTATCCCCACGAATTGGTGCAGAAACAGAGCTCCAAGGCCGACAGAAATCAATCCTGCGACACCACGACCCCGAGCTCCCTCCGCAGAACCGGCCGCCGCGAATACTACCCTGGTGAAACTAAATCGCAAGACGCAGCTAGCGAATCCAGAGCTCCGAGCACGGCGTTTGACTGCAGCCAGAGGATGAACGACAACCGCGCGCAGCGGGGAAACGGAGAGGCGAGAGGGGACACACGGGAGAGAGGGTACTCACCGCTGCGAGGTGGCGACGCAGCGCCTCCGCGGAGAAGCTTCCAAGCCCGGCGGCTCTCCTCTCCCGCGTAAGGCGGAGGGCGGGGGTGGAAGGGGGGAAGAAAAAGGAGGTGTCAGGAGCCGAAACGGCCAGAAGTCCAGAACGCACGGGATCGGCGCACCGTGGGTGGGACGGATGTATCACGATGGGCTGACAATTTTGTTACGCTTGGGCGGCGCCCACAGTCCCGCCCGAGTTGGGCCGAAAATGCCAAATGAGTAGTGCCTGCCTCCAAAAAAAAAAAAATTATCGGCACGCGTGGGATGTACCGTGTAATTTTTTTAAAAAATCACACGCAGATTTCCTTAAAACAAAATTATCAGCACGCAGGTTAGAGCTAGCTAATCAGAATCCAGCAGCCAGAAGAGTCTGTCAGTCTAATAGATGGTACATTTTTTTCTTAATATAAACACAGTACAAACAATCACACCATCACTTCTATTTTTTTTTCTATCTAATCACAATACATGCCGGCTAATTCATATCATCTGCCGCCGCCATACAACTTTAGGTCTATCAATTACTTTTAAAAAAGGGTAATAAATATCGACACGCGGGGTCTCAAAGGGTTCCAAATAATCTGAATCACACCATATCCTCTGCTGTTGTTTCAGCCAAAATATGAGCTAGCAGATCTCGAGATCTTAATATTAACGAGTAGCCATATATAGACGCCTCAACAGAATGATCCCATTAAAAAAGTTCATAAAACAGAGCACTCATGTCTTGTTAAGAATTTAAATCTAAGTGAAAAGTTTCACCTTCATAAATCAAATAAGCAGTTCGTGTCTATTTCCTCTGTCCTAAAAAGAATATCATCCTAGATTTAAACTCAGTCAAAATTTCTAAACTTTGGTTGGATTTATATAAAATTAAATTAAATATTATAAATATTTATACCTCTGAATAAATATATCATAAAACATATTCCACGATGCATAATGATACTCATTACACATTATATATGTGGCCAATTTATTATTATGTATAATAGGTTTAGCCAATTCGTTTGACTCATTTGTGATTTTATTTATTTGTTTATTTTGGAAAGGGGGGAGTTTCACGTCTGACGCAAATGCTACCTGGTGCGCTGAAGGCGAATATGAGATGCTGCTGATCCAGGCCTCCAAGGCGTAGGTACATCGGCCGGCTCTCTATTTTTGCACGTCTCTCTAACATCTAGAAATTAAATGTTACACCAGACAAAAAAAAAAAAAATGTACGCCGTCTTCGAGTACGGGTACATAATAAGGTAAGGTATATACGATCCCCGTTTAAACACGGAACTTGTGCAAAGGTCGCTCGTACAAGACAGAACCTACGCATACGTGCAAGGAGACTTCTTGACATCCTACAGAGAGTTTTGTATGTATTGTACACCTCATGGGAAATACTCCTCTGCCTGCAAATACACTGCGCATCATCGATCACTGGAGTAGGTGGTTGTTTTGCCCGTCATTCCAAACGTAACTTTCCTTCAGTCGGATGCGGACGCGCTCCTTGGACTGCTCGGTGCCGTCGCTGTCGCAGAGTAAACGACGGGCACACTTGGGGGGTGATGATCGATGCCAACCACGTCCCAAACGTCCAAACGCGACAAGAAGTCAAGAACGTGTATGTCCATCCCTAGCTTCAATTCGCTGAATGACCATCGTTCCAGATCCATCACGTCCACACGAACTGACGCAGAAGCGAGATTTAATTTGAAAATTACAAATAAACTCCGTACATCTGAAGAATGCAAACTAATATATCCTCATTCTGCAAATTTGGAAACTAATATATTACACAGTCGATTTGAAAATTGAAAGGGAAAACTGCTCGGCTCGGCTAATAATTAGGCTGATCAGCTACGGAGATCATCTGGCTACCATTCTGATTGCATTGTACTCATCTGAAAATGCAATCTGTCATCTGGCTACCATCCTGATTGCATTATTGATCGAGAGGATGCATCTGCCTGCAACGAACTCAGGTCTCGATGAATCCGGTCATGCGGAGCACGGCGTCGCGCACGGACAGGAGGTCGCGGCCCTTGAGCGTGCGACCGCGCCCCTCGCACATGGACGCCGCCGCCCTTCGCTCCGACAGTCGCCACCTCGCCTCCAGAGCTTCGTGCGGCGGCGCAAATGCCGCCTCATCGTCATCGTCGTCGTTGCTGTAGTAGTAGTCGTCCTCCGGCACCCATGAGCAGGAGGATGGGCGCCGGCGCCGCTTCACTGCGGCTACGGTGGGGATGATGATGGCCACCGGCGCCGACGCCGACGATCCCGCTGCCTGTCGACGACGGTCTTTACTGCCGCCTCCTCCGCCCGCAGCGTCGTCGCCGTCGTCGTCGTCGTCGACGCGGCGGCGGGGGCGAGGGCAGGGCTGCTTCTTGCCTGGCCAGCAGTGCGGCTGCTGCCGCTGGCCGCCGTCGTCGGCCGCGCTGTGGTGGTGGTGGCCCGGACATAGCACGTCGGCTGCTGCCTCCACCATACTCGCCGCCGGAGCTAAGCACATCTGCCGATCGAGGGAGGTTGCTGTCTAGCTGACGATCGAACTGCACGCAGCGACGTGCGGATATATGTAGGCCGGCCAAAGGGAATGAGGGAAGGTGGGTGTGGTGGACTGGTGGAGGATAGCCGCTTGATGACATGACGAGACAGTGAGCACACAGGGGAGTAACAATGGCGACACCCACCCGGCCGCGTGGAGAAAAGGCCGGGCGGCCGCGCAACGTGCGTGCATGGCCGGGCCGGTTGCGGTTGGTGTGCACTGGTGCTCCCTCCGCTCGTGCGCCCGCGGTTTATTTCACGATGTCGTCGTCGTAGGTCGTAACGGTTTTAAGGATTTGGGGCTTTACGCCGGCCGGCCGACCGGCCGGCAACCGCTGCAACGCGGCTGGCTGTTTCGACTTTTTGACGGCCGCGATGTCGCCGCAGTTAGCTGGTAGCTGCCGAACCTGTTCGATCTCCCGGCCGGGTCCCGTGTGCAGGTAGCGGAGAGCTAGCTGAAGGAAGTGCCGTGCCAACATGTGCTGCTGTGCTTGTGCACACAAATTTACTACCACAATGCACTTGGATTAATCGCATTGCATTCAGATGCCATGACACCAAATGCTCCTGACTGATCCGTTTTGAAAATGTATGACGTAGCTGAGGTTTAGCCATATGTCTGACCTGGACTCAGTAGGCGATGGCAAGGCTGGCGGAGTAAAGGGCCGTTTCGGATCCACTAGTATTAATATTTACCTAGCTAATTATTAGTAGGAATTATGCGAATTTATCTAATAATACTACTATTCATATTTGCCTAGCTAATTATTAGTAGGAACTATTCAAATTTATCTAACAATAATATGTTGTTGATAGGCCACCTATTAGCAGCTCCAAAATGACTACTTGAACTAATAGTGAAGATCATATCTAAGAATCTCTCTTAAACTTGTTTTCTAATCATCATATAGAGAATCAATTAAGTAAAAGTTATAATATACTCCCTCTGTCCCATAAAGTTGGACGCCATAGTTTTTTATTAGATACACCAATAAATGCATGAACATAGACAAGAAGTAGGACCAAATACGTAGTATACACTATGAATCCAAACATTTAAATGCTGCTCCTCAATGTCCTTCGCTACGGGATAAAGGGAGTATATATTTTTGCCCTCTAATCGTGTCTCTATTCTTGTCCTCCTATAGAGAAGAGTCAACCCCTCTTTCTATCTTCCTCTTTCTATCTTTGGCTAATAAGAAATCTAAAAAATAATATGAACACGGAGTATATTTATTTGGAGATACAATTATATTTGTAGATATAATTACAACTGCTGGACAATATTTTTTAAAGATAATTATTCCTGTTAATTAGGAATGACATGCAGAGGTTATTAGAGTTGCTCTAACTGATAAGGAGTAGTTAATTGGTCTATTAGCATATTTGTTTGGATACACACTAGTACCTGTTTTACCTGCTAACTATTAGCATTAGTAGACTACGTTGGTTGAGGGTTGTAAAAGAAGTTCAACATTTTTCAATTACAAAATCTAGCTTCCAACCTTCGCCTAATTAATTTATTACAATGTCATCAAGAATCTTTTTAAAATTTAATCTTTAAGTATTATTTAAAGAGTCATTGAGTAAAGATTGTTTTCTATTTAAACATTCAGTTCAACACATAATTTGTAGTTAAATTTTGGAAGGTTGACTTCACATAACCAAAAATAGAGACTAATACCCGCGAGGTCAATATATATAAGCATCCAAAGCTCTACTCGGTTTCGTACTCGACCACGACATATAGGTAGGCACATGGTTCTCTTCTTCGGTTTTGTTTTCTCCTTGTTCGCTACTAATCACTAGTAGATATTCTCTTGGTCCATAAAAAGATACAATTCTCGTGTTAAAAAAGGAAATTACATAATTTCAAGTTTGGTCAAAGTTATAGAAAAAGAAGTTTATTATATTAGTTTTAAAATATCTTTTCATAATAAACCCATTTAGAGAAATAAATGTGAATACTAATTACACCAAATTTGGTCAAACTTAAACGACTTTAATAAACATGAATACCATAATTATATTCTTTTATTGACAGAGGTAGTCGTACTTACTTTTTCTGTCCCTTCTAAGTGTCGTATCTAGATTTCCATGATAGTCAAACTTTTGACTAAACTTATAAAAGATATTAGTAATATTAGTATCTTTAAATAAATATATATTTATACATATTAGTCATCATAAATATTAGTAATCTCTAGTATATATTTAGCTAAAATTAAGTGTGTTTGACTCTTCAATACGTGAGAATGACATTTTAAAAAGGACGGAGAGAATGTTTGGAAAGACCCTTCTGCAATTTCTCTTTAGATATGCTCACTACTATGGATGAGGGGGATCGGAATGGAAGCTTACTTCGCCTAACTACTTCCAGTTGCACTATGTACAAGTTCATACGTACGTATTATATTACCGTATCTCCCGGTCATCTTCAACTTCAACAAAGATAATATAATTGTTAAAAAAAATATGTGGAGGCATGTAATCTTGTTCTACCAATTCAACAAAACGTAATTACGTAAATTTATAAACATATATATATATAGATCTGGACGGGACCTTGCCTCGGCGACGCCCTGTCTCTGGCGCGAGGGAGAGGGGTAAAGCTGGGCGGCGGGGCGATGGCGCTTGCCTACGTGGGTGGTGAATCCGTTTGCGGCTCGTTCGATTTGGCCCTCCACGACCCGATCGGGTGGAGTCCGCAAAAATCGGATCGGCCATCGCACGACTCGGTTGGCATCTCACCCCGCCGCTGCCGAAGGCGGGTTCGGCGGAGCCAGAGTTGTCGTGTGCCTGGGCATCGGAGGCTTTACTTGTGACAGAACCGACCAATTTATTAGAGCACAAGCACATAATTCACCATTAGGACGGCAAACTACATGATTGAGACCTAATAAACCCGGTAGTCATACCGAAATCTCGAAGGATTTCGAACTTTTCCGGGACGACCAAGATCATAATAGTTTAGCGTTCCCATTCACAAGTACATAGTTCGCACATAGTTTAAATCATCGGAGTACGAATAAAGTTATTACAAACCAAGTTCAAATTTCAAAATAAAGCGGAAGCGATTTAAGTTTAAATACCACACGCACACTTAGTTTAAATACAGTGCCAGTCCCTTAGTCAACATCCAGCAAAAGCATCAAGTAGAGAGGAGTGACCATGCCCAAGGTCTAGTCATCACCCAAAGCGAGATAGAAGCAGTTCTGACAATAGCCATATAACATCTCACCATCTGCAAAAACATGGGAAATAAAACCCTGAGTACGAGAATGTACTTAGCTAGACTTACCCATCATAAACTAAAATAAAGTGACTCCAAGGAGTATGCAAGGCTGTATAAGTAGGATAGCTGACACATTTAATTGCGGAAAAGCTTGCATTAAGAAACAATTAATAAGAACCTTCTAGCAATGTATTTTAATCTGATTAACCTTGTCATGCTACATAAGCACCTGTACTAAACAAGCATGGTAATAATTATTCAACAAGAAAGTAAACATTTTCGGTTGAGTATCTTTCAATCTCAACAGCTCAACCATCTCATCTCTTGTTCAAATTCTTACTACGATGCCGCTGCTCAAGTCAAGTGTTCACTGTCCAGGAACGACGGCGATTATAATCGATTACTAACCAGCTGGCATCGGAGAAGGTTTAGCGTGTTACTGTTCACAAGTGTTTAAAATAAAAGAGTTTTTGGTTTGCGAAAAGTATTTATAAAAGGTATAGGTGTATATAGGTGTTCAAATCTATGGTTTTGAAAACTAGAGTGTGCCAGTGGTCATATCCTTTATGCCCAATAGGATTCAGGTGGCTTAATTAAGTACTGACTTGGGGGAAATTGCATCATATTTGTTATTTTGCCGTTGCCCATACAATGGAGGATTCGTATGGGTGCCATTCTTTTGAATGGTAATGTATGGATCAAATTGCCTCTACGTCCTGGTAAGTGTGAGTTGTGAGAGCATGATTGGATGCAATGCCAGTCTAGGGGAGTGCTTATTGATGCCGGATTATTCGCATGTTGCACACATGTTTATATGAAGGTATCCCATGTTGGGACCGTCTTCTGGCGGTGTCGTCTTCTGTGCGACTTGTTGGGGTAGTAAGTAATCGGTGTTTTCACCTTGTTCGAAGGTGCGTGAATTTTTACGTCGAATTGCATTCATATGGGATATGGGCTGAAATGAATTTTCTGCAGGTACACTAACCGCACGAACGGTAGAACGAAGTAGTTACGTATAATGAGAGAACGATGTATGCCACCGCATAGAGCGTTAGATCATTAGTCGTGAGGACGTATGTACGTGCATGCATCATGGTTAAAATTGCTCATTCATACATTCATGGTTCCTTCCCTTATAAATAAATTATCTCTTTTCTTTAAAATTATAACTTATGAGATATACAACTTTTGAACAGATGGCAAGAACCAAGCAGACTGCTCGTAAGTCCACTGGAGGAAGAGCGCCCCGTGGTCCTTTGGCTGTCCGTGAGTCGGCACCAAGGGAGGTGGACACTTTTCTTGAGGAGCACGCTATGCCTAGCCTTCTTTGGAGGATTCTCTCCAACGCTGGGTACACGGTGGGCATGGAGCCTCACTACTATTAGGACAAGGATAATTTGGTGAACTATGGAGAGGCTCGTGTGGAGGTAGTAGTCCCACCTTTGGACGGTGACCCCCACTGGGTTGGGTGGCGCTGTTTTGGTGCGGGCAGGACTGCCAAGACAGGTGCCACGTTTGCAGCTTTTGACGTGGTAGAGCACCTGATGGAGGAGATACCTCACTAGCTTGCCGAGGTTTTTTCTGGAGTGTTCCCCATTGCTCACCGCTTTTCTAGGTGGCCACATGCCGAGGGAAACCCACTGGAGGCAGGTCCTGAGGAGGCACAGGGCAGCAGCACGCCTGCCATGAGTGCTATGTTTACAGTGATGAGGGCCTATGTCAACATGGAGACTAAGGCACTTTGTCTAAATGAGGAGTTCAAGGAGGCTCGAGCTGATGCACGCAAGGAGAAGCGTGAGTTGACACATGAGCTTCAGCGCTGTAACACCTCTGGTGTTAAATTAACTAAAAACCTGCCATGTCATCATATGCATTGCAAAGCATTCATGGTTAAGTCAACCTTAATGTGCATCAACTAAAATAAATGTACATTTCATAGGTTGATTGAGTTTCTGTAATGGTTGTCACATGAAATAATAAAACCCTATTTTTGAATGTCATTGCAAATACTTAGTTTATACTCTATGTACTTGAGGTGTAAACTGTGTTTACACTAGTATCAAGCATAGTGTATAAGTCTAAGTCTAACCCTAAAAATGATTTCCATATTTGAAATTAAATTTGGATTTCCAAACTTATTTCTAAACCTGGCTATCCAAGTTTAAATTCAAATAGGAAATGCTATAAAAGGTTTTTCAAAAGTCAATTTAGTCAACCAAGGGTGTCATTGGGTCAATGACCTAAAAATGTCCTTGGATGATGTTTGTGATCATTAATAACCAACCAATTAAATTAGAAACCAAATTGAGTTTAAACCCCATTTCAAAAACCCTTTATTTCCAACCCTAGTTTTATCCCCTTTTCTCTAATTCAAATTCTATAAGGAATTTGGAGATACTCTAAAAAGACATTTTGTAGATCTTAACAGGAGCTACAAAGTTGGTATACAAAGTTTTTCAAGTTTCCAAAAGGAATTTCAAATTAATTTAAAAATACAGTTTCTAGCATTTATCTCCTTTTGAATTTAAAACCATAATTTAAAAATTATGCATAATTTGAGGAAACTTTGTACATGAAAAATGTTTGGTTTGACAAACTCAACATTTCATAGTTTTGAAGATTTTCAAGTTTTATTTAAAAATCAAAAGTAATTTCAAAAGTTTATTTCTAGGGTTAATCCCCTTTTCAAATCTGAATTCAAATTTTAAAATTTAAACAGAATTTGAAGATGCCCATTAAGGGAAAAGTGTAGCTCTTGAAAAGTTATACAAATGATATTTTTGGAGATTTTCAAGTTCTTATAAAATTTTGGAGTAATTTGTATTTTAAACCCAGTGGCAATTCTGTAAATAACTTGAACAGCACCTAACCCTATCGGCGAACGCCATGGCCGGCTTCTCATCGCGCGCCGCCGTCCACCGCCGCACCTTCTCGGCCGCCTGCGTGCTCACAGACGCGCGAAGGTTCACCGTCGTCGTGTCGCCTGCTCCTTCATCGGCCCCGAGCTATAAATACCGATCGGACGACGCCGTTCTTTTCCTTTCTTCCTCCCACCACCGTCGCCGACGATCTCCCTCCGCCGCCGAAATTCACCGTCGACGCTAAACCTCTGTCCAATTGCTCTCGCCCAAAGTTCCGCAACTTCCTCACGGTCCTTTTGGGCCAGTCCGTGTTTTCTTTCATCGCCCGAGCTGCCTGCACGCAATCTTCTTCCTCGCGGCCAGTCAGTCGCGCCGCCGCCGCCATCTCCGCCGTTTGCTGTCGCCGGAGGTGAAAATATTTTACTTTCGACCCCTTAATCGTGCTCTCCGTGTTATCCTGCGTCTGATGTGCGCCTTGGTTCGAGCAGCGCATTACCGGAGGTCACCGTGCCGTTGTGCCATCGGAGCGCCGCCGCCGCCATCACCGCCATCGACCGCGGCTCAACCCAGCCACTCCGGACCTCTACTAACATGCGCCTCAGCGCCGTGGTGAGCTCCTACGTCTATTCGTATTATCAATTTCATCCATCTCGCATCGGGAGTTGTTGTAGTGCAGTTCGAAGTCGTCGGAGTCCTGCTCGAGGGCTCGGTCGACGAAGTCGAGGGGGTGACGGTCGAGGTGCGGGCTCGAATCAAGGGATCAAGTCGAGGGCTTGAATCGAGGGGTGCACTGTTCTCGAAGGTGTCGAGTCGAGGGGTGCACTGTTCTCGAAGGTGTCGAGTCGAGGGGTGCGCTGTTCTCGAGGGGTAGTCGAGGATTGCACTGTTCTCGAAGGGTTCGAGTCGAGGGGTGCACTGGTCTCGAGGGGAGGCTCGTTCGTCGGGCGGAGCTCCGTCCTCGAGGGGAGGCTCGTTCGTCGGGCAGAGTTCCGTCCTCGAGGGGAGGCTCGTTCGTGGGGCAGAGTTCCGTCCTCGAGGGGAGGCTCGTTCGCTGGGGGAAGTCTCGTCTTCGAGGCTGGTCCATTCGCTCGAGCGGAGTTCCGTCTTCGAGAGGATGCTCGAATGTACAGTACCTAACCGACCGATAGATCCTCGAGCAGGCCTTGGCTTCGAGCTGTCGTAGCCCGTCCGTGAGTTAGCCCGGCATGCTTTAGCCTGCGAGCCCTCGAGCGTCGTTAGCTAGCTCGTTGGACTCCACGTGTTGTGCTGAGACTGATGGACCAGACCATGTCGCCGGAGACCTCACCGACGGCAAGAAATCGACGGTCAACCGCCGCGCGGCCGTCGGTCAGCGCGGGGTTACTGTGCCGATTTATCTTTTTCCATTATTCAGAAAATGATTTAAATGCTATTTTCTTTGAAAATTCATAGTAATTCATATATAGCTCCAAAAATTCTGAAAATTTTTGTGAATGTTCTTTATGATATTATCTACCTAGGAAAAATATGAAATGCCAAATTTGAGTACTTTTTGTATATGTTAAAATTATCCCTTTTAATTGAAAAATGGACCTTCAATGATTTTTAATAATTAAAATAATTGGCCTTTAATTCTGAAATTTGTTTTGCCATTTAATTAGGCTAAGAGCTTTCTAAAATAAAATTTTGGGCTTAATTTGACAACTTTAATTTTTATGTCTTTATTTAATGCTTTTAAATAATTTATCAACCCCTTAAACTAATCATACACTCATCGAGCATCATGTTTACTATTCCATCATGTAAAGCATATTAATTATCGAATAGTTTCCGTTAACGGAGAGTTAACGTATCACTCAGATTCGAAGGACGAGCAAATTCAAGAATCGGGAGTTGATCCGGATTTCGAGACCGTCTACCCCGAACATCAAGGCAAGCCCCGGATACATTTAAACCCTATTCTATTTATAAAAGTTTTACCGCTTCAGCTCTGATATGATGCATTAAGTGATAGGAGTTGAGTGAAAACCCACAAATTTGCATTACCTGTCTTATTTCCTTAATCCTTGTTACCTACTTGAAAGATGAGTAGTAATGCTTAGCCCTGCTTATTTATTTAATTGTTCAAAGGCAAAAGAATGAAAAAGATGAGATTGGCTTTATTGTTGAAATCTTGATGATAGTAATAAATTGAGTCCGGACGGCGAACTTGCATTGGGAATGGAGTCCCTCTGTAGTGTTCTCGTCTGTTGATGCCCTAGGTCCCGTTCGATGGTGACCTGTCGATAATCGAGAAATTAGAAAATCCACATGCATGAAGTGGTATACGGATGGTTGAAGCCGTGTATGCCATGGAGTGACCTAGCGTGGGGTCCGAGAATCCCATCTGCTGTCATAGTGTGTTTTACTGTGGGGTTTAAGTTCCCATGTATCTCGGTACGCTGGGCCGCAGAGCTCACGTGTATCATGTGGTGATATACGGCTGAGGTTGTTATCCCGGTATATCGGTGTATCTGGGGTGCTTCGGAGTTAAAGTCTCCGGTATGCTCAGTCGCCTAGGTCCCAGCTGGGTATAAAAATGGATTCGAATCGCCGTTGCTTCTCGGAGAAGAAGACTCGATCACTGATCATCATCGTAGTAACAACTCGAACAAAAATTAAGGTTCAATAATGAAGTTGTTTGATAACGGGAAATAGTCCCAGCAACTTCTCTTTTTGTAAAGCTTTTCTGCAAAAATTGCTTATCTCTTACAAGCCTTACCTTGTCCCTCTAGCCTGCATCTCTTGAGTCTCTACCCTTCTCTTTCGTCGGGTCAGTCTTGTTGAGTACTGTTGTACTCAGGGTTTGTTGAACCCCTGTTGCAGGTGAGCTGCATGGGCAGGAGTGTTATGCATCCTGCTGCATGACAGTCGTCGAGGAAAGCGACGACGAATAAAGATGTTAAGCTCTTGGGCAGAGCTTTTGTGTAATATTACAATCTACT
Source organism: Bothriochloa decipiens (assembly GCA_023333625.1). Lineage (NCBI taxonomy): Eukaryota > Viridiplantae > Streptophyta > Magnoliopsida > Poales > Poaceae > Bothriochloa > Bothriochloa decipiens. The sequence goes on from CM041641.1 coordinate 7,689,062, forward strand.
GCTACTCCACTACTATTATGGTGTGTATAACTTAAACCTATCATTGTAAATATTTTGAAACTCAGAGTTTGTAAATGTATGTTATTGTAAGTCTTCCGCTGTTTTACTCCGTGGTATTTCATTTATATGAAACTGTTGTAATACTGCAATGTCTCTCTACAATGATTGATCCTGCTCGGAGAATCGTGGATGATTCGGGATTTACCCGACAGACTTTTTAAGTCGTATGGAACACAGTCATGGTTATTTGGAGTCTGTTTAGACAATAATCATGCGTGTGGGCCATATGATTTAGGAGGTTCTGCCACAGCTGGTATCGGAGCTGGATCGTTGTTGAAAAGAGTTATTGTAGTATTCTCTTGTGAAAACTTCAAAAGTTTTGAGTCAAATAATTTTAACTTGACTATTTTGGGTCCAAATTGCTTATTCCTTATCTATGATTCTTTCTATCGACCCTTATTCCGATTTTATAAAGTGCGGTGGAGAAATAGCATATTATATTGCCCTATGTTATATATGTAAGTATTACATTACAAATCTTTTACGATTGGATCGTAAGTTCGTTCATGCATCATGCTTAATTAAATTATTTAATTATTTTCCCCCTTTAAAGTGGTTTGGGTTAAAGTAGTGTCAATCCTTTTCATGCTAACCCTTAGACTTCTCATCTATCCTAGCTTGCTTCAGGATGGCCATTACCAAGCAAACGCCTTGCAAGTGTACTGCACCAAAAGGAGTACCTCGGCATCAGTTAGCTCCCAAATACGAGATCGGAGAAAGCAGTAACAATCCGCATCAAGATCCACAGGTTGAGATAGCAAGGCTTAGATCTGAGTTGAAAAGGGCTGAAACCGACAGGATGTTAGAGGCCGCCGAAATCACTTCGTTGAGGCGATCCCGAAAGCATCTGAAGCACCAGAGAAATGATGCTTGGACAAGAGAAGATGCAGCAAATGTTCGTGTCCAAGAACTCAAAGATTATGTGGAAGATTTGGAGGAATATGCGGAGGAGGCTGATGATGAATGTGTGAGGTTGAATAACTTATTGGATCCTGAATATCAAAGACAGGCAGTCCAAGATGACCTTGGTCTTGTAATGGGTCAGGACGAGGAAGAGGAAGATCCTGAAGAACTGGAATCCGTTGATGAGGATGTTATTGATGAAGAAGAGGAAAATCAAATGAATATAGAGAATGAAAGTGAAGAAGAAGATGATATGGAAGAAGAAGATCCTGAAATAGTAGAGGAAGAGCCTGAAGAGGATGAATAAGAAGTTTTGGGAAGTAAGATGTGTAATATATCCCTTCTTTGCTTTCTAAAGCCTAGTAGGTATGGGCAGTCTTGCCGGAGTGCAGACTAATGTAATAAAAATAATGTAACATAAGTATGTTACGCCTTTGTAATATATCCTTATGAAATCCCATAAGGTTTTGTGAATAAAGTGAAGTTGTGTTTCAACAGATGCCTGCTCACACCCGTTCCCGTGATGCTGCTAGTCCATCTCAGGATGGAGGTGATATCCCTAATCCTCCACCAGTTCCACCCACTCTGGCTGATGCAGTTGCAGCATTGGTCACTGCCACAACCATGATGGCTCAAAACCAGAATCAGAATGCCCGACAAGGAAATCATGGGCGGAACCATAGAGATGAAACCACATATGTGGATTTCACAGACACTAGACCTCCGGTTTTCAGCAGAGTAGATGAACCTATGGAGGCTGATGATTGGCTCCGCACTATGGAGCAGAAGTTTGGATTGATTGATTGTACAGAATATCAAAAACCCATGTTTGCAGCCCAGCAGTTAAGAGGTACTGCAGGAGCATGGTGGGTAAATTTTGTGGCAGCTCAGCCCGAAGGCCACCGTATTACATGGACTGAGTTTCGAGAAGCTTTTCGAGCACATTTTATTCCCGAGGGGATAATGACTATAAAGCTCGAAGAATTTCTTTCCTTGAGACAAGGTGATATGTCGGTGATGCAATATTTTGGCAAGTTTAATCACTTGTCTCAATACGCGTCAGACTATGTTAGTACTGACCGTAAAAAGAAAGAGTGTTTCCTGAGAGGTCTGAATAGTAAAATTCAGAGAATGATGACAGGAAATCCTAATGCCACTTTTCATGAGGCAGTGAATATTGCTATATCTTATGAAGATAAGAATCGACAGCATCTGGAAACCAAAAAGGAGAAGGGTGTACCCTCTGGATTTTCTGGTGGCAATCCAAAACGCCAGAAAATAATCTATCACCCTCAGAATCATTTTCGTCCACCTTATCGTCCACCACAATATCAAGCACCGCAACAGACATTCGCTCGTCCTATTGCTAATCTTTCATATCCACGACCACCGAATGCCCCTGGTATTCGTAATTCCAATTCCCAGCCACCTATCTTTCCCTGTTATAACTGTGGCAAACCTGGTCATTTTGCACGAAACTGCCCGCATCCGAGGCAGTATAACTCTTATGTCCCTAGAGCTTTTGCACCACAACCACAACCCCAAAGTCAACCTAAACCCGGAAATCAGAAGATATCAAACAGTAAGAATGAAAAGAAGTCTGGCAGAGTGTTTTACACTCAAGTTGGGGAAATACCAGAAGGAGAGCCTGTCATGATGGGTACGTTCCCTGTTGCTGATCATCCTGCAATTATGCTATTTGATTCTGGTGCATCACATACATTCATTAATGGTACGTTTGTTAAGGCACATGAAATTCCAATAAGGGATACAAAAGAACAGTTCTTCATACAATCTCCTGGAGGGCGTATGTGTACTAAAGAAATGGTACATGATGTGCCAGTGAGTTTGGGTGGGTATATTTTTCCCATTGATATGATAATATTAAAGGATCAAGATATAGATGTGATCCTGGGTATGAATTGGATGAAACGGCATGGTGCTGTGATAGACATCCTGAATAGAACTGTGAGATTAAACATACCCAATTGCAAAACTTCACTTCTTATCCAACTTCCGACACTTAAAAGGCATGTTCCAAAGGTATGTGCCACCTCTGTAAAAGAAATTGAGGAGATACCAGTGGTCTGTGAGTTTCCTGATGTATTCCCAGATGAGTTACCGGGTTTACCTCCTGACAGAAATGTGGAATTCAGAATTGATTTGAAACCTGGTACTGCTCCCATATCCAGAAGAGCTTATCGGATGGCACCACCTGAGTTAGCAGAACTCAAGATTCAATTGCAAGAGCTACGAGATAAAGGTTTTATTCAACCTAGCTCATCACCCTGGGGATGTTCTGCTCTCTTTGTGAAAAAGAAAGATCAAAGTTTGAGGTTATGTGTGGATTATCGACCCCTGAATGAGGTAACCATCAAGAATAAGTATCCTCTACCCCGCATTGATCTGCTTTTTGATCAATTGGCAGAAGCAAAGGTGTTCTCTAAGATTGATCTTCGATCTGGGTATCATCAAATCAAGATTCGCCCAGAAGATATTCCCAAGACCGCTTTTACCACTCGGTACGGTCTATATGAATATTTGGTTATGTCTTTTGGACTTACCAATGCACCGGCCTATTTCATGTATTTGATGAACTCAGTGTTCATGCCAGAACTGGATAAGTTTGTGGTTGTCTTTATTGATGACATATTGATATATTCTAAGAATGAAGAAGAACATGCTAAACACCTCAGAGTTGTCTTGCAACGTTTGCGAGAACATCAATTGTATGCCAAGTTCAGTAAGTGTGAGTTTTGGCTAAAAGAAGTGAAATTCCTTGGACATGTGTTATCAAACAAAGGTGTTGCTGTTGACCCTAGTAAAGTAAAGGATATACTGGATTGGAAACCACCAAAGACTGTGCACCAAGTTCGAAGCTTTCTGGGAATGGCGGGATATTACCGTCGTTTCATACCAGATTTCTCGAAGATATCTAAGCCAATAACTGAATTGTTAAAGAATGATGTCAAGTTTATTTGGTCACCTGCATGTGAAGAGGCATTTCAGAAGTTGAAGAAACTAATGACTACTGCACCTGTGCTAGCACAACCAAACATTGAGAAGCCGTTTGATGTCTATTGTGATGCTTCTGGTATTGGTATTGGATGTGTGTTGATGCAAGAAGGGAGAGTCATTGCATATGCTTCTAGACAGCTGAAGAAACATGAGGAACATTATCCCACACATGATTTGGAATTGGCAGCTGTTGTCCATGCATTAAAGATATGGCGACATTATTTGTGGGGTAATAAATGTAATATTTACAGTGATCACAAGAGTTTGAAATACATATTCACTCAAGATGATTTGAATATGAGGCAAAGAAGATGGTTAGAGTTAATTAATGATTATGATTTGGAAATCTATTACCATCCTGGTAAAGCTAACGTAGTAGCTGATGCACTTAGTCGAAAGAGTCACTGTCATTGCTTAACAGTGAAGCCCTTGGATATCTCTATATGTCATGACATAGAAAAACTGGGTATAGAGATAGTGCAACAAGGTAGTTTGTCTAACATTGCTGTTGAGACAAATATCAGAGATCAGATTATTGCGGCTCAGAAAAGTAATAAGGGGATTCATTATATCAAAAAGAAAGTTAAAAGTGAAAAGAATTCTTGTTTCACAATTGATGAAGCGGATGTCCTATGGTATAAGAATCGTTTGGTCATACCAAAAGATTCTGAGTTAAAACAAAAGATCTTTGACGAAGCACATCTGTCAAAGTTTTCTATTCATCCAGGCAGTAATAAGATGTATCATGATCTAAAGCAGAGATTTTGGTGGACCAAGATAAAAATAGAAATTGCCAAGTATGTGGCTCAGTGTGATACTTGTCAGAGAGTCAAAGCTGTTCATTTGAAATCAGCAGGAGAACTTCAGCCATTACCTATTCCAGCTTGGAAATGGGAAGAGATAAGTATGGACTTTATAGTGGGTCTACCCAGGACAGCAAAAGGTTTTGATTCAATTTGGGTTATAGTGGATCGACTCACAAAGTCCGCACATTTTCTTCCAGTTCAAACTGTAACTACAGCTTCGCAGTATGCCAAACTATATTTGGAACGCATCATAAGTCTTCATGGAATACCGAAGACTATTGTTTCTGATAGAGGCACGCAGTTTGTCTCCCAGTTTTGGAAACAACTACACAGGTCTTTAGGTACTGATCTTTTGCACAGTACAGCTTACCATCCCCAGACAGGAGGTCAGACTGAAAGAGTAAATCAACTACTTGAAGATATGTTGAGGGCATGTGTTATAAACTTTCTAGAGAAATGGGATGAATGTTTACCCTTAGCGGAATTCTCATATAATAATAGCTATCAAGAAAGCATCAAAATGGCACCATTTGAAGCATTATATGGTCGCAGATGTAGAACTCCATTAAGTTGGTCTGAGCCCGGAGAAAGAAGATTCTTCGGAGTTGATTTGGTAAAAGAAACTGAAGCAAAGGTTAAACAGATACAACAGAATATAAAGATAGCACAATCCCGTCAGAAGAGTTATGCAGATCAAAGGCATCGACCATTGTATTTCAATACTGGAGATCATGTATACCTAAAGGTGTCACCCATGAAAGGAGTTAACTGATTTGGAGTCAAGGGTAAGTTGGCACCTCGATATATTGGACCATTTCAGATTCTGGCACCAGTTGGAAAGGTATCATATCGTCTGCAACGACCCGAACAACTGTCGGCCGTACACAATGTGTTCCACGTGTCCCAACTTAAGAAGTGTCTTCGAGTACCAGATAAGATTGTTGATGTTGAAGGCATTGAACTTGAACCTGATCTGACTTACTCTGAATATCCAATTCGAGTTTTGGATCATAAGGATCGCGTTACTAGAAGCAGAACAATCAAGTGGTATAAGATACAATGGAATCAACATACAGAAGAAGAAGCTACCTGGGAATCGGAAGATTATCTGTTGGAAAACTTCCCAGAGTTTTATGCTTCTATCTAAAGTAATAATTCTTTCTACGAGTTGTAACTTCCTTCTGAGTGATACAATTCCTTTCCTTTTCCATTACTTCACTAGAGGCTTTAAATCTCGGGACGAGATTTCCTTAAGGGGGAAAGACTGTAACACCTCTGGTGTTAAATTAACTAAAAACATGCCATGTCATCATATGCATTGCAAAGCATTCATGGTTAAGTCAACCTTAATGTGCATCAACTAAAATAAATTTACATTTCATAGGTTGATTGAGTTTCTGTAATGGTTGTCACATGAAATAATAAAACCCTATTTTTGAATGTCATTGCAAATACTTAGTTTATACTCTATGTACTTGAGGTGTAAACTGTGTTTACACTAGTATCAAGCATAGTGTATAAGTCTAAGTCTAACCCTAAAAATGATTTCCATATTTGAAATTAAATTTGGATTTCCAAACTTATTTCTAAACCTGGCTATCCAAGTTTAAATTCAAATAGGAAATGCTATAAAAGGTTTTTCAAAAGTCAATTTAGTCAACCAAGGGTGTCATTGGGTCAATGACCTAAAAATGTCCTTGGATGATGTTTGTGATCATTAATAACCAACCAATTAAATTAGAAACCAAATTGAGTTTAAACCCCATTTCAAAAACCCTTTATTTCCAACCCTAGTTTTATCCCCTTTTCTCTAATTCAAATTCTATAAGGAATTTGGAGATACTCTAAAAAGACATTTTGTAGATCTTGACAGGAGCTACAAAGTTGGTATACAAAGTTTTTCAAGTTTCCAAAAGGAATTTCAAATTAATTTAAAAATACAGTTTCTAGCATTTATCTCCTTTTGAATTTAAAACCATAATTTAAAAATTATGCATAATTTGAGGAAACTTTGTACATGAAAAATGTTTGGTTTGACAAACTCAACATTTCATAGTTTTGAAGATTTTCAAGTTTTATTTAAAAATCAAAAGTAATTTCAAAAGTTTATTTCTAGGGTTAATCCCCTTTTCAAATCTGAATTCAAATTTTAAAATTTAAACAGAATTTGAAGATGCCCATTAAGGGAAAAGTGTAGCTCTTGAAAAGTTATACAAATGATATTTTTGGAGATTTTCAAGTTCTTATAAAATTTTGGAGTAATTTGTATTTTAAACCCAGTGGCAATTCTGTAAATAACTTGAACAGCACCTAACCCTATCGGCGAACGCCATGGCCGGCTTCTCATCGCGCGCCGCCGTCCACCGCCGCACCTTCTCGGCCGCCTGCGTGCTCACAGACGCGCGAAGGTTCACCGTCGTCGTGTCGCCTGCTCCTTCATCGGCCCCGAGCTATAAATACCGATCGGACGACGCCGTTCTTTTCCTTTCTTCCTCCCACCACCGTCGCCGACGATCTCCCTCCGCCGCCGAAATTCACCGTCGACGCTAAACCTCTGTCCAATTGCTCTCGCCCAAAGTTCCGCAACTTCCTCACGGTCCTTTTGGGCCAGTCCGTGTTTTCTTTCATCGCCCGAGCTGCCTGCACGCAATCTTCTTCCTCGCGGCCAGTTAGTCGCGCCGCCGCCGCCATCTCCACCGTTTGCTGTCGCCGGAGGTGAAAATATTTTACTTTCGACCCCTTAATCGTGCTCTCCGTGTTATCCTGCGTCTGATGTGCGCCTTGGTTCGAGCAGCGCATTACCGGAGGTCACCGTGCCGTTGTGCCATCGGAGCGCCGCCGCCGCCATCACCGCCATCGACCGCGGCTCAACCCAGCCACTCCGGACCTCTACTAACATGCGCCTCAGCGCCGTGGTGAGCTCCTACGTCTATTCGTATTATCAATTTCATCCATCTCGCATCGGGAGTTGTTGTAGTGCAGTTCGAAGTCGTCGGAGTCCTGCTCGAGGGCTCGGTCGACGAAGTCGAGGGGGTGACGGTCGAGGTGCGGGCTCGAATCAAGGGATCAAGTCGAGGGCTTGAATCGAGGGGTGCACTGTTCTCGAAGGTGTCGAGTCGAGGGGTGCACTGTTCTCGAAGGTGTCGAGTCGAGGGGTGCGCTGTTCTCGAGGGGTAGTCGAGGATTGCACTGTTCTCGAAGGGTTCGAGTCGAGGGGTGCACTGGTCTCGAGGGGAGGCTCGTTCGTCGGGCGGAGCTCCGTCCTCGAGGGGAGGCTCGTTCGTCGGGCGGAGTTCCGTCCTCGAGGGGAGGCTCGTTCGTGGGGCAGAGTTCCGTCCTCGAGGGGAGGCTCGTTCGCTGGGGGAAGTCTCGTCTTTGAGGCTGGTCCATTCGCTCGAGCGGAGTTCCGTCTTCGAGAGGATGCTCGAATGTACAGTACCTAACCGACCGATAGATCCTCGAGCAGGCCTTGGCTTCGAGCTGTCGTAGCCCGTCCGTGAGTTAGCCCGGCATGCTTTAGCCTGCGAGCCCTCGAGCGTCGTTAGCTAGCTCGTTGGACTCCACGTGTTGTGCTGAGACTGATGGACCAGACCATGTCGCCGGAGACCTCACCGACGGCAAGAAATCGACGGTCAACCGCCGCGCGGCCGTCGGTCAGCGCGGGGTTACTGTGCCGATTTATCTTTTTCCATTATTCAGAAAATGATTTAAATGCTATTTTCTTTGAAAATTCATAGTAATTCATATATAGCTCCAAAAATTCTGAAAATTTTTGTGAATGTTCTTTATGATATTATCTACCTAGGAAAAATATGAAATGCCAAATTTGAGTACTTTTTGTATATGTTAAAATTATCCCTTTTAATTGAAAAATGGACCTTCAATGATTTTTAATAATTAAAATAATTGGCCTTTAATTCTGAAATTTGTTTTGCCATTTAATTAGGCTAAGAGCTTTCTAAAATAAAATTTTGGGCTTAATTTGACAACTTTAATTTTTATGTCTTTATTTAATGCTTTTAAATAATTTATCAACCCCTTAAACTAATCATACACTCATCGAGCATCATGTTTACTATTCCATCATGTAAAGCATATTAATTATCGAATAGTTTCCGTTAACGGAGAGTTAACGTATCACTCAGATTCGAAGGACGAGCAAATTCAAGAATCGGGAGTTGATCCGGATTTCGAGACCGTCTACCCCGAACATCAAGGCAAGCCCCGGATACATTTAAACCCTATTCTATTTATAAAAGTTTTACCGCTTCAGCTCTGATATGATGCATTAAGTGATAGGAGTTGAGTGAAAACCCACAAATTTGCATTACCTGTCTTATTTCCTTAATCCTTGTTACCTACTTGAAAGATGAGTAGTAATGCTTAGCCCTGCTTATTTATTTAATTGTTCAAAGGCAAAAGAATGAAAAAGATGAGATTGGCTTTATTGTTGAAATCTTGATGATAGTAATAAATTGAGTCCGGACGGCGAACTTGCATTGGGAATGGAGTCCCTCTGTAGTGTTCTCGTCTGTTGATGCCCTAGGTCCCGTTCGATGGTGACCTGTCGATAATCGAGAAATTAGAAAATTCACATGCATGAAGTGGTATACGGATGGTTGGAGCCGTGTATGCCATGGAGTGACCTAGCGTGGGGTCCGAGAATCCCATCTGCTGTCATAGTGTGTTTTACTGTGGGGTTTAAGTTCCCATGTATCTCGGTACGCTGGGCCGCAGAGCTCACGTGTATCATGTGGTGATATACGGCTGAGGTTGTTATCCCGGTATATCGGTGTATCTGGGGTGCTTCGGAGTTAAAGTCTCCGGTATGCTCAGTCGCCTAGGTCCCAGCTGGGTATAAAAATGGATTCGAATCGCCGTTGCTTCTCGGAGAAGAAGACTCGATCACTGATCATCATCGTAGTAACAACTCGAACAAAAATTAAGGTTCAATAATGAAGTTGGTTGATAACGGGAAATAGTCCCAGCAACTTCTCTTTTTGTAAAGCTTTTCTGCAAAAATTGCTTATCTCTTACAAGCCTTACCTTGTCCCTCTAGCCTGCATCTCTTGAGTCTCTACCCTTCTCTTTCGTCGGGTCAGTCTTGTTGAGTACTGTTGTACTCAGGGTTTGTTGAACCCCTGTTGCAGGTGAGCTGCATGGGCAGGAGTGTTATGCATCCTGCTGCATGACAGTCGTCGAGGAAAGCGACGACGAATAAAGATGTTAAGCTCTTGGGCAGAGCTTTTGTGTAATATTACAATCTACTGCTACTTCACTACTATTATGGTGTGTATAACTTAAACCTATCATTGTAAATATTTTGAAACTCAGAGTTTGTAAATGTATGTTATTGTAAGTCTTCCGCTGTTTTACTCCGTGGTATTTCATTTATATGAAACTGTTGTAATACTGCAATGTCTCTCTACAATGATTGATCCTGCTCGGAGAATCGTGGATGATTCGGGATTTACCCGACAGACTTTTTAAGTCGTATGGAACACAGTCATGGTTATTTGGAGTCTGTTTAGACAATAATCATGCGTGTGGGCCATATGATTTAGGAGGTTCTGCCACAAGCGCTCCCGAGAGGAGATAGCCCGTGTGTCTCATCATCGAGACAAGGTTGTGCTGGAGAGCCAGAAGATGGCTCAGGCTAGGGATGAAGCCTGGTCCGAGTTCCGTCGTCTTAGCATCCGCCAGCAGCAGGTGCTAGAGGACGTGGAGGAGGTTCGTGCTTACAATGCTAGCCTTCACGAGGAGGTGCACAGGAAGCAGGAGGAGATCCGTCAGCTGAGAGCAGCCTTAGTAGCAGCTAGGAGGGCTATGAACAGTGCTTCTAGTGAGAGTAGCAACAATGGAGAGTAGCCTTGCTGAGGATCGTTAGTCTCTCGTTGTTCTTTTGCGTTCCTATCAGGTGGTCATGTAACCCTTTTTGCTCGCTATCGAGACCTTGATGTAATGTTGGAACATGGGTTTGATGTGGTGATATCCGTATAACTTTTAAAAGTCCAGTGTATGTATGCTGGCAAAATTATGGATGTTGTAAGACGCTTTGCGATGGTTCGCAGTAATATTATTAGTGATGTTGTGATGTGAAAAATTAGAATTATTGTGCCCCTATTTATTGTGCGAATTTATTTCCCTCGATAAATTCAGTTTGGTATGATTTTTACATTCACCTCTCATTATGACAACATTCACCTGATAAGTACTTATTGCTGAAATATGCAGATGCCGGTTACACGTAGTGGTTCGGGTGCTAATGGCAGTGGTGGATCTGAAGAGGGTGCCGATAACACTGCACGTGGTGTGCCACCCCCACCTCTGACCAATGCGGAGCAGCTGTTTGCTTAATTCTTGGGCAGCCAGCGCAATGTGGAGCAGCTTCTTCGTGAGAGCTTGGCCCGTGATGTTCGTCAGGGTCCTCAGCAAAGTCAATATAGCAGCTTCAAGGAGTTTCAGGACACTAAACCTCCTGTGTTTAAGGATGCTCCTGAGCCACTTGAAGCAGATGAATGGCTCAACACCATGGAAGATAAATTTCGTCTTCTAAGGTTGACAGAAGAATTGAAAGCGGAGTATGCAGCCCATCAGCTTGAGGGACAAGCAGGGACATGGTGGAAGCAACATCGCACCACCTTTCCGTAGGGTGTTCCTATTACTTGGAACCGCTTTGCACATGCTTTTCGGGGGAATTTCATTCCTCCCAGTCTGATGGCTATGAAGAAGACCGAGTTTCTGTCGCTCACTATGGGAACTCGCAATGTGAAGGAGTATCTGCACGCCTTCAATACTTTGAGTCGCTATGCTCCTGAGTTTTTCAACACTGATGAGAACAAGATAGCTAGTTTCAAGAGAGGCTTGAGTTCCAAGTTGATGAAGACCATGAGCACTTCTGCCCGTGTTACTTTTAATGATTTCTTGAATGATTGTATTATGCAAGAGAACAGTAACAATGTTCATGCTACCGTCAAGAATCGCAAGAGGGCCCATGATGGAGGTGGTTCTTCTCAGTCAAGAGCCCCAACTGCTTTCCGTACGCCGTTTCATCCACCGATGTCTGGTGCGAGATTCAGGCCCCCGCAGCAGAAAAGGCATAACAATTATCCAGCTCAGAATCCGCAAAAGCATCACAGAGCATTCAAAGTTCCTGCTCCACAGGGGAAACCAGTACAGAGCAGCTTGACCAGTGCTAACAAGACACCTGTCAATGGACCTTACTTCAACTGCAACCAGACAGGGCACTTTGCTCGTTATTGCCCTTTTCCCAAGAAGCAGCAGGGCCCATATCAAGCTCGTGTGCACAACACCTCGATTGAGGAGATTCTTGCTGGTGAACCAGTGACTGCGGGTATGTTTTCTATGAATCAAATCCTGGCGCTGTTTTGTTTGATTCTGGATCATCGCATTCTTTCATGAGTCAAGCATTTGCACAGAAGCATGATCAAAAGGTACTTGAATTGAGTATTGAATTCAAGGTTAGTTCAGCTGGGGCTGATATAACTACTAAGCAGATAGTTCAGGGTGCAACCCTAGACCTAGATAAGTGGAGGTTTCAGTTGAACTTGATAGTTCTACCTGGCTTAGGAGTGGATGTCATCGTGGGAATGAGTTGGATGAAATTCTGGGGTGCTGTGATCGATACAGGTAATAGGATGCTATCTATCAGAAATCCTCTTGGGGAGGGTACTTTTCAAGTGCCATTACCCCAAAAGTTTAAGCTAGAGAGTGTGTCCTATTCTACTCGTGTGACCCCTCTTCCCGAAATTCCTGTCGTGTGTGAGTTTTCGGATGTTTTTTCTGAAGAGCTTCCAGGTCTTCCACCCGATAGAGATGTTGAGTTTCGCATTGAGTTATTACCTGGCACTGCTCCAATTTCTAGGAGACCATATCGGATGCCGCCAAATGAATTGGCAGAGCTCAAAAATCAGTTGAAGGAATTGTTGGACAAGGGTCTTATTCGCCCTAGTGTGTCAGAATGGGGTTGTCCTGCTATTTTTGTGAAGAAGAAGGACAAATCTCTACGGATGTGCGTGGATTATCGTCCACTCAATGCTATCACCGTTAAGAACAAGTATCCGTTACCCCGTATTGACATTCTTTTTGACCAGTTGTCCAAGGCGAGAGTGTTTTCCAAGATTGATCTTAGGTCTGGTTACCATCAGATCAAGATTAGACCAGAAGATGTGCCTAAGACCACTTTTTCTACCAGATATGGATTGTATGAGTATCTTGTTATGTCCTTTGGCTTGACAAATGCTCCTGCATACTTCATGTATCTGATGAATTCGGTCTTCATGCCGGAGCTAGACAAGTTTATGGTGGTGTTTATTGATGACATCTTGGTGTACTCAGAAAATGAAGAAGATCATGCCGAGCATCTGAGGATTGTTTTAGAAAGGCTTAGGGAACATAAGCTGTATGCTAAGTTTAGCAAGTGTGAGTTTTGGCTCAAGAAAGTTCAATTCCTTGGCCATGTCCTATCTGATGAGGGAATCTCAGTAGATCCGAGCAAAGTACAAGAGGTTATGAACTGGGAAGCGCCGACTTCTGTGCATGAAGTTTAGAGTTTTCTTGGTCTAGCTAGATATTATCGTCGTTTCATTCTGGATTTCTCGAAGATTGCCAAACCTATGACAAATCTGTTGCAGAAAGAGAAGAAGTTTGTCTGGACGGAGGAGTGTGAAACAGCTTTCCGTACCTTGCGGGAATTGTTGACCACTGCTCCTGTTCTTGCGCAACCAGATTTGGGGAAATCTTTTGATGTATATTGTGATGCATCAAAAACAGGCTTAGGATGTGTGCTTATGCAGGAAGAAAGAGTCATAGCTTATGCCTCACGTCAGTTAAAGAAGCATAAAGTGAATTATCCAACCCATGATTTGGAGCTAGCAGCTGTTGTGCATGCTCTAAAAATCTGGAGGCATTACTTGTTGGGTAACTTCTGTAAAGTCTATACTGATCACAAAAGTCTGAAGTATATCTTCACTCAACTCGAGTTGAACATGAGACAACATCGATGGATGGAGTTTATTAAGGACTTTAATATGGAGATCTTGTATCATCCAGGCAAGACAAACGTAGTCGCAGATGCGTTGAGTCGAAAATCACATTGTCATGCTATTCAACCTTTGTTAGCAGATGGTTTTAGCCTCATGCATCCTGTTGTGCTGCGTAACATCCAAATTAGTTGCTCGCTTGACAGTAAGATCATCGAAGGTCAGAAAACTGACAAGGGTATAGGTCATATCAAGGAGAAAATATTAAAACAGCCGCTCAAGCATTTCCGAGTAGATGAGAAGGGAATCTTATGGTTTGATGATCGTTTGGTCGTACCAAAAGATAGAGAACTCAGAAATCAAATCATGGATGAAGCTCACTTATCAAAGTTATCTATTCATCCTGGCGGTAGTAAAATGTTTCACGATCTGAAGGTTCGCTATTGGTGGACCAAAATGAGAAAGGAGATTGCAGCTTATGTTGCACGGTGTGACATCTGTTGTCGCATAAAGGCTGTTCATTTGAAGCCAGCCGGAATGCTTCAACCGTTGCCGATTCCTGAATGGAAATGGGAAGATCTCAGTATGGATTTCATTACCGGACTTCCCACTACTCAAAAAGGGCATGACTCTATTTGGGTAATCGTTGATCGACTTACCAAGAGTGCGCACTTTATTCCAGTTCGTACAGACTATCGACCGCCTCAATATGCTGATATTTACCTCAGGGAGATTATCCGTTTGCATGGAATTCCCAAGACTATTGTATCTAATCGAGGATCTCAGTTTACTGCTCATTTCTAGGAACACTTGCAGAAGGATTTGGGGACAAAGCTGAATCATAGTACAGCTTATCATCCTCAAACTTCAGGCCAGACAGAAAGAGTGAATCAAGTTCTTGAGGATCTTCTGAGAGCTTGTGTTTTATCATCCAAGGGTTCATGGGAGAAATGGTTACCTTTGGCAGAATTCTCCTATAACAATAGTTACCAAGAGAGTATACAGATGGCTCCTTTTGAGGCACTGTATGGCCGAAAGTGTAGAACGCCTGTGAATTGGGTAGGACCTGGAGAAAGGAGATATTATGGTATTGACTTTGTTAAAGAAACTGAAGAGCAGGTTCGAACAATTCAATAACACATAGTAGCTACACAATCTCGTCAGAAAAGTTATGCCGACAAGAGAAGAAGACCTCTAACTTTTGATGTTGGTGATTATGTGTATCTGAAGATCTCTCCTATGAAGAAAGTGCAACGTTTTGGTGTTAAAAGAAAACTAGCACCACGTTATATCGGTCCTTATCAGATAGTGGAAAGGAAAGGATTATGGGCCTATAAGCTCAAACTGCCTGAAGAGATGAGTGCAGTGTTTCCTGTTTTCCATGTATCCCAACTCAAGAGATGTCTGCGTGTTCCAACCGAAGAGGCCGTTAAAGTGAAAGACATTAAGCTGAGCTCAGATTTAACTTATGAAGAGAAACCTATGAGACTCCTGGATGTCAAAGACAGAGTGACCAGAAATCGTGTGGTCAGGCAATATAAGGTTTCTTGGAGCAATCATGATGATAACGATGCCACTTGGGAAACGGAGGACTATTTAAAAGAAGTATATCCCGATTTTCATAAAGAATGGTTAGTCTACTCAAATCTCGGGACGAGATTTCTTTAAGGGGGGAAGGGCTGTAACACTCTGGTGTTAAGCATGCATAATCATTTGCATTCTTAAGCATAAGCATCATTATGCATGGTATTAATGAAAAGATTGATTGTCATTTCATGTATCATGCTTGATTATTCAAATTATGCTTGCCTTTCACATAAATTGAATAAGTGGTATGAGTGTTTGGTGTTTGATGACCCCTAAGGTAACCTAGATATGATTAGGACACCAAATAAACCTAGGTTTATGTTCATGGTTTTGGCTAATTAAGCTTTGTTGTCATGGTTGACCAAGGTGGACCATTAAAGTAGTTTTGTTTGACTGATTTGAAAGTGATAGCTAGAGTGCTTGTATGTGTGTGAACCCTAAATAAAGTTTGTAGAGAATTTTATAAGGAACAAAAGTTATAATTACCACTTTTCATGAAAATGCTTGGAAGGTGTTCAAAAATGTTAAAAAAGGGCAGAATTGGAGACTGTTTTTCCATTTTAGGGAATTTAAGGGGTATTTTCTTTGGATTTTTATATTTCAAAATCTATGTAGAATCTGGCCAAACTTTGTACAGATGAAATGTTCTACTCTTCAAAAGCTACATTTCATCTATTTGGAGTTTTTACTAATTCGGCCTAGTTCAAGAGTTATTAAGCAGCAAAGTTTGTTTTATATTCCTGAAAATAGCTTTTTGGTGACGGTTGTTCCCTGGCCGTCAGGGAAATGGCCGGCCACCGCCCATGTCGCCCAGCCCGCGCGCTCCGCGTGGCGCGCGTCCACCGGCGGTCCGGGGCGGCAGCGGCCGTTCGGACAGCATTAAACGACCGCGCCCGAAACCCTAAGGGTCTTGGTGCAAGGTTGCCAGACACAGAGAATTACCTATTAGGGCTTGGTGGATTTCTAGAAACCTCAGGGTCCCCGGTGTAAAGTGTTTTTCATTTTTCTTTTTCAGAAATGATTTCAGATTTCTGTTTGAACTTTGAAAATTCATAACTTGCTCATTTTTCATCCAAATGAGTTGGTTCGACTTGCAGTATTTTTCTTATGAGATGATCTATGCATGAAAAATATGAAATGTGGAATTTGTGAAACTTTTCTGTATAGCTTTATTTATCTCTATTAATTGCTTTTATCTTAGAAAATGCATAAGTAATTCTCTGTTGCTCAGAAAAATGTGAGACCAAGTTTGTTAGTCTTCTTATATCATGCTCTATTTGTGAAAAATGTTATGAGGTTATGTCATGTGGAAAGTTTGATCTGTCTAGTTATGGTGCCTATTTTCATGTGAGGATAAATAATTTATAATAAATAATATATAAGGAAATTGTGTATGAAACTTTTTGGAGAGTGTTTTTATGTCAATTTAGAGCTAATTATGTTCTGATATCTGTTGTTTGACATACTTTTATGTACAAAGTATTTTATGCCCCTGAAATTATGCTGCCTTGGCATTTTTGTGTAGGATAAAGTACTTATTGTTTTGACTTGAAATTTTTATGGTAGTCTTTAATTGGTATGATTAAGCTTCTATAATTTTTACAGAATTTTCTAAATAGTCTAAAGTCATGTTGTAGTTATACCCTGATTTCTTTTATTTATAAATAATGCTTTAAAGTTATCATTTCATGTGTGTAAAAATGCTTTTTATGCTATTTGTGATATGTGTGATCTGCTATTGGTTGTGGTTCAGTAGAGTGTAGTGTGCGAAACAATGGTTGTTTATAATTTCCTATAGTGTGCGAGTAAATTGTAATGCGAGTCTTGTTTGGAAAATTGTCGGTAGAAGAGAATGAAGATGACATGTGCTTATCTCATATGTTTCGAAAATCATATCATTCATCTTAGCTGAGCATTCATTCACCATCAGCATGAGCATTGTATTTATATATATATACACGGTATTCATACGCACTATGCATCATACAGGATCGTCAGAGCTCGAAACGGTAGTTCCCGGAGCACAAGGAGAGGAAGGCCAGCAGGAAGCTTTGGTTCGGGAAGTAGCAGCAGAAGAGGATCCCGAAGCTGATCTTCCGGAGTGTCCCGACTACCAGCCAAGCTCTTTCCTGAAAGGCAAGCCCCGGAGCATTCTCCCTGTGGTTTGCAAAATATCTAACTTGAGTCCTTTACTTGTTTGCTGCATTAAGTTATAGATGTTGTTTTATACCGTTGCTGCATTACTTATATTCCTTGCCACTGTTTATACTTCAACTCTGTTAGGTTCAGGTACGAATATATGCTTAGCCCTGCTTAACTAGATCGGTAGAAGTCGGGTGATTTCCTGTCATCCGCGAGTTATAGGTGATGACTTGGAATGGTTGAATACATTGTTATCTTGGATAACCATGTGGAGATAATAAATCAAGACCGGGCGGGATTGGTGTTGAGACTGAACTGGAGGTTCGGTGTGGTTATCTCGTCTGTGTCGAACTAGGACCCCGTCCGTTGTACGTCCTCAAGTCATATTGAATTTATGCCTCACATTTAGCTGGAAGGATAAGTCGTTCCGACCGCGAAGCCTAATTTTGATTTGGGCCGGGAGTCGACCTGCTGTACGCATCATATTGGTGAAGATGGGGGACCACAGGTTACGCGGAGAGTAAGTCCGAGGTCAGGGTCGCCCTGAATAAGGCAGCCGGGCGGTTCCTGGATACGATGGTACCTGTTGATCTCGCGCTTTTCCTGAATTGAATGTCGGTGATCTGTAGCTCACCTTAGCGGGTGAGTGTGGTTTGTGTGAGGAATACCCGCCAGCTGGTTAGTAATTGATTATAATCGCCATCGTTCCTGGACAGTGAACACTTGACTTGAGCAGCGGCATCGTAGTAAGAATTTGAACAAGAGATGAGATGGTTGAGCTGTTGAGATTGAAAGATACTCAACCGGAAATGGTTACTTTCTTGTTGAATAATTATTACCATGCTTGTTTAGTACAGGTGCTTATGTAGCATGACAAGGTTAATCAGATTAAAATACATTGCTAGAAAGTTCTTATTAATTATTTCTTAATACAAGCTTTTCCGCAATTAAATGTGTCAGCTATCCTACTTATACAGCCTTGCATACTCCTTGGAGTCACTTTATTTTAGTTTATGACGGGTAAGTCTAGCTGAGTACATTCTCGTACTCAGGGTTTTATTTCTCATGTTTTTGCAGATGGTGAGATGTTATATGGCTATTGTCAGAACTGCTTCTATCCCGCTTTGGGTGATGACTAGACCTTGGGCATGGTCACTCCTCTCTACTTGATGCTTTTGCTGGATGTTGACTAAGGGACTGGCACTGTATTTAAACTAAGTGTGTGTGTGGTATTTGAACTTAAATCGCTTCCGCTTTATTTTGAAATTTGAATTTGGTTTGTAATAACTTTATTTGTACTCCGATGATTTAAACTATGTGCGAACTATATACTTGTGAATGGAAACGCTAAACTATTACGATCTTGGTCGTGCCGGAAAAGTTCAAAATCCTTCGAGATTTCGGTATGACTACCGGGTTTATTAGGTCTCAATTATGTAGTTTTCCGTCCTAATGGTGAATTATGTGCTTGTGCTCTAATAAATTAGTCGGTTCTGTCACATTACTCGTGCAACGGTGGCAACCAGCTTGGCGTGTACGACGACGACTAGATCAAGACGGAGGCGACAATCAATGGCGTAACAGTTCGGCAATTGGTGGGCAATGACGGTGCTACCATGTTTCGATGGCGGTGACGCCTGTGGGCGCTACTTTCCTTGCTGGAGGCCTCGTCTTTCATGCGGATCTTCCTGGGTGAAAACCCATGTCCAATTCTATGGCAGGGCGATGATGGTGTTTGCGGATGTCATTTTCTCGTTGGAGACGTCGCTGTTGGAAGATTCCTTGGGTTGTCGTCTTTGGTGCCGATAACAAGATGGTGACTCCTTTGCATATACCAGGTGCTTCGTGCTGTTGCCAGAATACAACATCCTGTGTCTTCAAGGTGGTCGGTGTCCAATGATCTACAGTACCCTTATTAGGTCTGATAGACATGTGTGCCGGCATTGTCTCGACGTTGGTGGTCATACTCTTGTGGAGTCGACATCACGGAGCAAGTCATTTGTCGCGTAGGACTACTAGAGTTCCTTGTTGGGATATTTTTCCTCCGTCAGTTTCTTTTATTTTAGTTTTCTCTATTGTAATAATTTGGTCTGATTCTATCTGTTGGTGGATGAAGCTGAATATAAAATACTATCCCTTATCTTAAACAAAATCTGGACGGGACCACACCTGCCAAATTAAGCATGGGTGGCACTGGCGCACGGGTCACATTCACATTAGTCGATGTAGTGGACTATTGGATATCGATGCATATGTAGTGGTAGTTGATCGCGCATGATCCAGTGCAGAAATGGTCACGTACGGCGTAGTTGTCCCTCCAAAGCCTTCTTGATGTATGATGTGTCCTTGGGTCATGGGTATTTCCTCCTCGTCAGGAACCGGAGAGGGCACCATGCAGAAGTGAGCAGCCGTACTGACTGCTGATCGCTCCTAATTAGCACTGCAGGTGTCAAAACACGGACAATGGGGTCTCGCACGTATGACAGAGGTAGATGTGCCCTTTTTATATCGGCAGGTGGTGTGGTGGTAGTTGCTGGGATGGGAAAGGATGATCCTGGGCATTATGGTTGTCTTCTGGCTAGGAAAAGAATTGGTGCGCCATACTATGTGTACTGGGAGGAGCGGCGAGCAGCCACCATGCCTAACGCATTTTGCAGGCGGATGCATATCCACCATCTTCTTGGCAAGTGCGGCATCCCATGTATGCTTTCCAGAGCACCAAATTCAAGGACGGGACACAAGAAAGATCATGCATTTTTTTTCGTAATATTTCCACTGTTCTTTTGTAAGAGCTTTTGATTACATTTGGCTCATCATCGCTGTTCACTCAAAACTTCAGTACCCTATGTATTTTGTTCCAAAATAAAATGCAGAAGGAACTAATAGTACTAGTACTCCGCTCTTAACGAAACACGTACGACGTACGTGTGCTCAGACACGTTCTAAAAAAAGAAGGAACTAATACGACATAACATTTTGGTCGCCAAGCCAAAAAAAAAAAGAGCAAAATCTTACTGCACTCGGACGGTCCGACCCCGATCTCGGCACCTCTCCGAACGACATTTCCTATATACACAGCCAGCGTCATCGAAAAAAAGTAAACAAGCGCCAAGCTGTTACCCGCAACCGCAAGCAAAATCATCACGGCGGAAAACGATGGAGCGGCGACGCGCTGAACGCGTGCTACCAGCGGGCAAGCAACGCCGACGATGCTGCGCGCCCTCACGGTCCACGACGGCGACGCGCGGCGGCGGCAGCGGCACCTCTGGTTGTCATGGGAATATCGATCGGAGACGACGCCACCACCAAAGGCCCGCCGCTGCACCCTTCACGTTTACCGCAGAAAACCGCGGCGGCCTCCTCAACACGACGGGAACGACGGCGACGACGCCACAAAAACCCCGCCGCGGCGGTGTCCGGCTCCGGCCACAGCACGTCCGCCTCCAGGAACGACTCCTCTGTCGCGTCGAGCTCGGCAGAAACGGGGGAAGCGCCAGAGAGGAAGAAGCCGCCGCCGCCGTCAGACCGGTCGTCAGACGACAGAAGCAGGGCGCTCAACGTGGAGCTCGTCGAGCTCCCGCTCCACGACCACGACGCAGCTGGTTCGCACGAGAAGTCGACGACGACGGCGGCGGCATCGTCGTACGCGTACAGCTCGGGAGTCGGCGCCGGCAGGTCGTCGTAGTCGTCGTAGCTCCCCTCCGACGACGACGACGGCGGCGGCGTGTCCGGCCATGGCCACAGGACGTCGGCTTCTTGGAACTCCTCCATCATCCGCCTCCGCAGCAGCTGGGGAATCTTGCTACGCGAGTAGCCGGAGCATTTTATGTCTGTGGCCACGGGGGGCTGCTCTGGGCCTCTGGCTGGCCGGCCTCCCCCCTGACGTGACGTACGGGACACTCTTCATGCCATTTCATTCCTGCCCGGTTAATATCCGCGCTTGCAAACTGGCAAATCATGCGACGGTCGTCCGTGGTTGTTAACGTGAGTAAGTTTATGCTAATTCACAAATGTCAGCATGTCAGCTAGCGTCAGTGAAAAATTCCGCGATTTTTCGCCGGATTCATTAAGCACCGGGAATTTGGACCTGGGGGAGTTCTTTGTTTGCAAGAATCGTGTTTGTATATATACTTATATTGTAAATAAATAATAAATAATACTCCGGTTTCAAGGGATGAGCTCGACTGGAGGGTTTGGGTGAGATTATCAAGTGACGGAAGCGAGCACATAAGAAATGCCCAAACTGCATTGCTGAAATGGATATGCAATCATGAAGGCAGGGGCCCGTGGCTTGTCTGACCACGTAATGCAGGAATGCGGTTGGGATTGGCGAGGAGCCCCACGGATCAAGCCATCCAATCCAAGCGTGAGCTCCCATGATTGGGATGGCACATTTCTTGCATGAGCTGCATTAGTATAATGGTTGCTTTCTCCGATCCTGTGCAAGTTGATTCCGTCAGGGGCTGCAAATCCCTGTCCAGCCTCACGTTGCTCCAAACCTCCTTTCAACCTCAACCTTCTCTAAGCATGCATCCAGACAAGATTTCAGTCTCTAATAACTAGTAATAAGTAGGTAAGACAAAAAAAAAATGAGGTCTGGCCTCATGGCACAGGCGTATTTCAGAAGAACTGTAGCAAACCAGTTCAAAAGCGCAATCTCAAAAAAAAATCATAATGAGAAATCAAAAGCCAGCGAACCATTTAATATCATACCAGAAGCAACGAAACTATCTAAACTCCTTTATCATTTACCATTTGCTCCCCTCTCGCAGTTTTATCATGAGCAGAAATTTTGTACAGGATTGTACAGCACGCTGACTAGCTACGGGTGTAACTCTGTCACGCATATGAGGAATGAATATTTTTTCCCTCAAGGTGCTTCTCTGGTAAAGCCCGGACCCGGAGGCTTGAATCTATTTACTGCCTATCCAAGGACATGTAATCAGCACTGGATTGGAAGCCAGCTGTTGCTGTTGCCAATTCCTTGAGGAAGGAGACAACCTCCTCTGACGAACTCAGCAGGTAACGGGCGTTGGACCGCTTCCTTCCGACGGCGCAGGAGAAGTAGTTCTCGCCCTTGAGATCAAGGACTGAGGACCCTTCGCGCCAGTCGTGGTTGCTGCTTGCGCTGCTGTGGCTTGATGAGGATGACCTGTCGGATGCAGCCTGCTGCGCCTTCTGTGTCCTGGACTGTGGGTTCCTGGAGTTGCTCCTGCCGTTCGATGCTGGCCTTCCGTTCGGCCTCCGGTCAAGTGATGCTGAGCCACCCTCTGGTTTTACTTTGGTTTCAGAAGGGTACTCGGGATCAAAAAAGACATAGATGTCCTCATCCTGAAACATGAGGAAGCAGATGTTACCAAACAAGACCAAAGTCGAAAAGAATAGACACATAAATCGTAAATCAAGAATCATCATCGTATACATGAACAAACTTAAATATACAATTTTTTTTTAATAAGGCACTTAAGTATACAGTATGTACTTAAAGATGGGCATTGTTATTCTGAACGAAAGATGGACTATATTCAAAGCGTTTGACAAGGAAACATGTGGAATCCGTACAGAAAACTCCTGAATTTTGCAGAACCGCCATCGGCATGCATAACCAATCCAAACAGCCGCAACTTTGCTCGGAAGGATATGCGTAGAGATTCAGTCTATTCATTCTTACCACTAGACTCATTTTGTATTGTTGGATTAGAAGATTGACGAGGATGCTTCCATGAGTGATTTAATATTTTCATTAATGTCAGAGTAGCAAACTTAATGTTATATGAACATTGATGGTTGTTCTTAAGACATAACTTTATCCTAAAAATGATTTGTAGATAGGGGTAGCAGGGTATTTTACAATATCACCATAGTTGAGCCAGTAAACGTGAGGAAAGATACAGTTACCACCTTCCATTTGACAGTTTGACTTTTATCCAGCATATTTCGATTTTGACATAAAAATAAACCATAAATACTGATTTTCCTAATTAAGTCCACATCCTTCTCGTTGGCATTAAAAACAAATGCATTTTGAATGTTCTAAAGCCTTTCATTTCTTCATAAGTTTCTTTATCATATCTACAGAACTAAAATACGATCAGAGCAAGAATACGATCATCAGTATAGAAAATTACCTTCCCAAGGAAATGCCCTATACACAGGACATAGTCAATTGGAGTAACCATGTTTTCGCTGTGAACTATCTCCCCTAAAATACGATCAATTGCAGCACCCTATAGAAAGGAGACAAATGATCTGTAAACCCTCAACTAGGCTAACATGGATAAAACCATCTACTGTCATGAACAATCATACAGCACCACTGACCTTTGTAACTCCAACAGACCGAACTTCAACTGACCGGCTCCCTTGAACAACATCAACAGCTGCATTTGAGATCGGACCTGTCCACAAGTGCTGCAGCATATCTCGTGCTTGTAGCCTTCCAAATTCAACATCTTTGAAATAGGTGGAAATAAAGTTACTGCACAGGCCTTCTTTAAAAAGAATGCTTGGAAGATCAACACTTACCAGCATACTTGTAGTTCCACACAAATGACGTTTCACGATGTTCGAAGTGGGATCTTGGGGTCCTTTCTGTAAAGTATTCAAAAACATGCTGGAGAAAAAAAAGAATGATATCAGAAGCTTCATATGAATTTGATGCAACAGAACATTATTGATGAGACGACGCACCTTTACGCTGTCAACCCAATCCATGTTCAGATGCTCAGGCATTGTTGTCATCCATTCTCCATAAGTCGGGCGTAAAAACATCCCATGCTCTGCTGCCAACCACATTCTAAATTCTCCAAAATTCTGTACACATGGAGAGATATGTTAGTTTTAATGGAAAATATAAAGGTAAATCGACCAAATCTAAAATAGCAGACAGATCTGCTCTGAGTATTACTTCATCAAGGACACTCCTGTCACTGCCACTAAGAACAATAACTGTAGTGTGCTCATCTTCACAGAGGGCTCTCAGAGGACCCTTTAAGTCAGGATGCAACTTGAGTTCCATTTCCTTGATTTGGTCACCACCCCTTCTCCCAGAGGATTCGACTGGCTCAGTCAATGTTGAATTGAAACCCTACATCCAATCATGTACAAATAACAGGAATTGTGGAAGTTGTTACTGTCAAATAACAGCGAATGTGACTTAAAGTAGTTGAAAGTGCAAGGGTCCTGCAAGCCTTCTTTTGGAAATTCGAAAGTGAAAATTTTACTGGATTCCAATATCAATGTAGAAATCACTGGAGACTTGAATGGCGCAAATGTTTCATGATGATTTAGTCTACCAGAAAATGTAAGGCAACAACCGGAGCGAAGACAGTAGCTGAATAAGAGCAAAAGATGTGACTGTTCAAAGTGACACTACAGAGTAAAGTTGCTACCAGATAAAAGTAAAGCCATTTTCAAATAGAACGCCCAGTCAACATGAAAAAAAAATCTCCACAGCTACTTATCAAGTATGAAATAAGAAGTATTGTATTACCAATATGAGCAGACGATTTTTAGAGCGCAAATATTGCTGGATTGCCATTTGACTAGGAAGACCAGGAGGAACTTGTCTTGTCCTCAGTAGTGCTTCAGCAACCGTGTCATTTAGCTCACTACATGAAAAAGTAAAGGATAATCATCAGAAAAACTGAGTGGTAACAAATTTATAACCGAAGAGACTTGGTCCACCAAATGACAAAATGGGCTACTGGAAATAAGAAACTCACAATACAAAAGTTTCAGCCCAATCTTGAGCCGTGTGAGTCGTGACATGAGCATAGTTGTGCCTGTGTCGTTTCTCTCTCTCATCGGATTGCATCGTCAAAGCATGCCGTATTGAGTCTGCAACTTCTGTAATATTCCAAGGGTTTACCAGAATAGCGCCAGCTCCAAGTGATTGTGCTGCTCCAGCAAACTGAAATGGCAGCAATAGCAAAATAAATAAATAATATAAGCGGGGCCCCCCCCCCCCCCCCCCAAAAAACAAAAAAAAAAAGACAATATATGCATGCATAATCGGCCAGCTACCTCACTAAGTATCAGAACTCCTTTCTTAGTCCCTTGGCATGCAACATACTCATAGCTCACAAGGTTCATCCCATCTCTCAGTGATGTTACAAGAGCAACATCTAACAAAAACAGTGAAAATTAACATAGGAATAAACAAAATCCATAAAACCAGGTGTAAATCAGGTATACTGAAGTGGAAGAAAGAAAATACATTTGCCCAAATGTCAGTATAAATATACATTTTTCTTTCAAGAAAAGTATAAATATAAATTTAATGATTACCAGTGACTGCATAAAGAGCACACAAAGCATGGAAATCAAGAGATCGGTCCTGCAAGGAACACAATGTTTCAGATTCTTGTAAAGGAAATGCATTGAAGTCTTTTTAGGCAAGGTGTTAAAAATTGATACTTATTCAAATACTTAGAACAGCAAATCAGATAATATCAGTACTTCAAAATTAGAACCTTAAAAACGGGTAATGCCTTCTCAGAAGCAGATGTGGTATAACACTTAAGACAAGTTAGGTCCTAAGACAGATATGGAGGCAGCAATTTGAAGTGTGAAAACTACCAGATGATGAATAGGGACAGCAGTCAACGTTCCGAATCGACCGTTTATGCGCCCAACAATTTCATGCACTTGGCTCGTTAGCTTTTGATCTGCAGATCATAGTGACTAGTTATTCAGTGATAAAAAAAATCATGTTGAAATTGCAGAACAGATAAATGGCAGTATGGTACAAAACCATCAAAATCAGTTGTAAAGCAATATGTTTAAATTTTTCCTCATGCAAGGTTCTCATAAGAGCATTAGACCCATTTAAAAAAGAAGTGGTGCTATGGGATACATGACACACCTAGCAGAAGTGATTACTGATTACTAATTAGACTTATTTCAACCACAAACAAATATGTGGGTTGCTAAGTTGTAGAGAACCTAAAAATTTGACCAGGTATGCATCAAACACAATTATAGAAACATCCATTAACATAAATCTAATAATTATTTTTTTGGGTGCTCCCTCTGGTCACATTTGTCTTGGATATCCACAAAGGTTTCTGTGGAAGCTAATAAAAAAGGTAATATTGTGGACGTGTTATTTCTATACAAATATAGTAGAAATAGCAGATACTCCACACTTATGCATGTAACACGCTGTAATTTGACCACTAATAATGCAGTATCCCTATGTAAGTTCTTGAAAATCCTCTTGTTGAGGACCACAAGGCATCCCCAAGAGTCAAACATTTTAAGCATACAGAATCGTTCAGAACTCTAATATCTGCATAATTGTATTTTTTTAAAGTACATCTGCATAATTGAATCACTAGAGCTTACGATTCAGTATGTAAAAGTTGAGTAAGCTCTTTACAAAATAAAGAGGGCAGTAGATTATCTGTCTCATTACTCAGAGGTGTAAACATGGATGTACAGCCGAAACAAAATGTAATAAATACCCAAATAAAGCCTCCTATGACCATAATATAATTTCAGCGCAGCTGACTTGAAAAGGGAATTCATAAAGAAGATATCAAACTGTAAATTAAGAACTCATGCAAGTAAGAAAACCATATTTCTGAACCATCTATGCTACACACATGCTTGCAGAATTGCATTAAGTATTAGCAAATGTGGGAGAAAACAGAAAGCGCTCATACACTCAGGGACGTCAGTTCTTGTTGGCACAGCAATCTGCAGTAGAACAACTTTGTCGTTCCAGTCTGGGTTTTCCTCAAGAAACTTTTCAAAGGCCAAAATCTTTTGTGGAATTCCCTTAATCATGTCAAGTCGATCAACACCAAGCATTACCTATCACATTAGCAAAGAACACAAAACTATATTCAGTGCCAGCAAAAGACAAAAAATTCAAAGTTAAAAGAGTTACAGAGGTAAGAACAACGTACATGAAGATGACAAAAGGATTAATAAGAAAAGTAGCAACTGATGACTACTTAAACTACTAAAACATACAAGGTAGAACTAAGTGGAATAAAAGGAAAAACAGTAGCAGTATCCTGTCACCAAGAGAGGTGGTGATCAACTAGCATTGGACCAGACAAAAAAATGAGACTTCCAGGGCATTCGGCACCCACAGTACTGTAGAGTGCGCACAGCAGAAATACTGCCTGCTTATCAATAGAAAATGCAGGGAAATGTAGTACCACACTATCACTCAGCTATAACCACAGTCCGCAGGGTATTGACTAGCTATTTTTCAGTACAGTTATTTTGATACTACCAAAACTTGTAACATTTTACTTTTGGCCACTAAGATCTTCCAGAATAGATTTTTAAAATCCTTCAAACTTATGATATTTTCCAAGTATTTATCTGATACATATACATATGAACAAAAACATCTACATGTCTCCATTAACGATGTTTGTAGTTTTTAAGTTTTGACCAAATATTGTCCTAGCTGACATGTTTTTGTGACCAGATGCAGTATAAAGCTTCAGACTGATATGGTATTTATTCTTCAGAGGTGAACAGTTTCAAATTTTCATTATAGTCACCTAGAAGCAAGCTGCAACAATTCAAATGTTCAGAAATCTCTGATATGCTTGCATTCTTGAGCACCAAATCCTTAAGTTTGTCCTAGAGTAAGAAAGGACAAGTGTTTTCATACCTTTCGCCCAGCAAAACGTTGTGTCAATTCACTGATGTGCCTTTTTACTGCTGGAAGCTCCAATGCTCGCTTGAAACGATCAGAGTCTATCCCAATAGGAAACTGAAGATTTCAGCCAAGTGAATGAAAAGAATCATTCACTCATTTTGCACATAAGTTTTGGATAACTCATAAATAATCAACATTGACATGAAATGTGCATAAGGAATTATCAAGGGGATGGAAATAAGGTTACAATACACTATAAGTACGTGTACAACATAGCTCATAAAAACATCAGTTTTGATTTTTACCGCTGCAACCCGGGTTAGTCTTCCTTGATCTTCCACACCCTCAGGGGTACCCTCAAGTCCAAGTATTCTAGTGCAAGCACTCACAAAATGCCTCGCATAGTCATAAGTATGAAACCTGAAGAAAATTAATAAGAGCACCATCAAATAACTCACAGAAATGAAACTGATAATTTCATAAGAGACATTGGCCTGTATTTTTTTTTAATCTTGGCCCTTCTTGAATAAATTTCATGGAAATTTGCAGAAAACTAAAGTTAATAAATAGGTTTAGGGATTTTAAATCCAAACCAAACTTCATACATAGGCCAGATCAGTTCAAACTAAAAAACAAATACATCACCAAAATTGTGGATCCAATACATTCCTACCATGATAGCAATATGTCACAGAAACAAAAAAAGAGCATCACAATGTACCGCTTTCTCTGTTATACAGTGAATGAACTGGCAAGCAATCCTTTTCATGCTGTCAAATTAGAACATTCATTTTCACCTGATTTTATATTCTAAAACTTTGCTGGTAGGTAATAAATATACTAGCAAACCACCCCTCCAAAAAAAAAAAAGAACTATAGACTGATCAGGTTGTAACTTTATAGTGGACAAGGAAAAGACCCAATTGCACTCATTTTTTTGGACGCTGGGAGCTGGGACTTGCATGCATAAAAAGCAGAATCAAAGTCATAAAGTCACTTTAAGTAAATCAAGAATAAAAAGAATAATCAGTTAAACTTCTCAGGTTTGACAATCAAATTCAACTGGACAGCCAACACAAAAATCCATAGGTATGCTTACCCGACTAAATCAGCACATAGCACCGAGCGAAGCAGCTCCAAGCGGGACGGCAGTGTTCGGTAAATCTCTGATGACGGGAATGGCGTGTGCAGGAACCACCCGACCTTCATATTGATGTCGTGGTCCTTGAGGCACTTGGGCAGGAACATGAGGTGGTAGTCGTGGCACCAGATGACATCCCCCTCCTGGTAGTGCTGGTACACGACATCAGCGAACATCTGGTTAGCACGCTTGTACGCGTCGAACTGTGACTCAAAGTTCCTCGTTGTTGCCAGCCTGTCCTCCTGTGGCAGTCCTAGGTAGTGGAACAGCGGCCACAGGATGTTGTTGCAGTACCCATTGTAGTACTGGTGCACAATCTCCTCATCCAGGAACACTGGTATGCATCTCTGCGAAGTTCAAGCAACCCACCAAAAAAAATGCCTCAAATAATTATCAGAGTGATGATAACAAAAGGTCACTGTTCTATTGGCCCAGACGACATGGAACTGCAAGCAGACCTTCTCGGCAAGAGCTTTGGTGAGGGCTCGCTGGCCAACCTCGTCTGGAACGTTCACGCCCGCCCAGCCAATCCATTTCGCATCGACGTCCTTCACGCCTTCAGCGTCAGAAAAAAAAAATCATATGAACGAAGGTGCTAGAAGTTAGCGCAGAATTCCACTGCATGCATCTTCAGGTCTAAGCCACATCGCATTTAGGAGGAGATTAAATTTCGGAAATACCCAGGAGCGCGCTCACGAGGCCGCCGGCGCTGATCTCAAGCGACCAGTGGTCCTCGCCGCGTCGGTTGGCGGAAACAGGCAGGCGGTTGGCCACGACGAGGAGGCGCTGCTTCATGCCACGGAGGCCGAGGCGGCGGAACCCGCTGCGGGAGCCGGCGAGCGGCGGCCGCGCGGCGTGCCCCGCGGCCGCGCCGCCGGCGTCCTCCATGTTTGCGGGCAACGCACGCCCGGGCGACTGGACCCCGTCCACCGCGAACACCCCGGCGGAAGCCGACGCCGCCTCGGCGCCGTCGTCCGTGTCCATCGCGTCCGACGCGAAGATGTCGTAGCGGCGGCCGCGCTCCCGGGCCATCCTGTCGACGCGGATCGGGGAGCCCGCGCCGCCGCCGCCGGTGCTGTCGCCGCCGACGAAGGGCGATGATGTTGGCATCACCGCCGCCGCCGCGTCGCCCCTCGTGCGGTTGATGCTGCTGCCGCGCTGTGCCCCCGCGGCGTCAGAGCTCATGCGCCGCCGCGCCCCCGGCCAGCCTGCAGCATTAGGCGGACGCGCGCGGTGAGCGACGACGACGACGACGACAGCGAGGCGGCAACAGGCGGACCCAAGCAGGCCCACCCGTCACGCACACGCAGGGAGGCGGGTGGGTTTCGGACGAAGCGGAAGATGAAACAACGACGACTCACCCGATCCCGAGTCGCCGCGCGCGCGCCTCTCCTCCGATCGATCGCACCGGCCCGTCCCCGTCTGGGAGCCCGAGCCCTTCCTTCGCTTGATGAGCCTGGCAACAGCTGTGGCGGCTCGTTCGTTCGCAATGGGAGGAGAGCGAGCGCAGTGATTCGAATCACGAGACGGCCGAGGAGAGGTGGTGGCGAGGGCGAGGGGTTCGGGAGGGGAGGAAGGAACACCGGCAGAGGCAGAGCTACGGCATGCAAACGCGCAACATGCAAAACGGGCCGCCACGCCTCGAACTCGGACGCTTGTTTGCAAGCACGCGAGTGGCAGGTGGGACGAAGGGATTGGGGCTTTTTATCGGAGCGAGGGACGGAGCAGCCACGGAGGGGCTCGCAAAGTTTTTATGCGGTACAGCTATAGGCTGGCTATATGTGATGCCCACCCATGGCCGTGTTGGCTCGAGTTATGGCCATGGCCTCCTTTGGTTCCACTTAAAATATTTTCTAAACAGCTATATATATATTAACACTGTTCTTAAAGGTTGATTGATTATTGAACAAGCTGCCTATATCAAAAGCTGGATGTCTTGCAGCGTAGATTTTCTACACCTTCATTTAGGGTACTCTCTTGTGGAATTTTATAAATTTTTTTATAAGGGCAAATCGAGCATCTTTGTGGTGTGACGTGTGAGCACGGAGAGTGCAATGCTTGCTACCAATCCCCGTACGTCCACCACCTCTGCCTATGTGTGTGCCCTGCCGCTTGCTTCGTGCTTCTAATCATGTGTTTCCACTCGATTTTGGCATGAAGGGCACTCGATCGATCTTGTAGCACTAGATGCGATACCATGTTTAGTAGATTTGTCACTATTTTTTCCTTAGATCATAGGTATATGTTTACATGATCGTGAAGGTACTATCCAAGATAAATCTACTTGTATGATTTTTTTTCTTCTAAACTAATATTTTTAGAATTTATTAATGATCAAAGTTTGAAAAGTTCGCGTCATAAAATTTTTCACGTGAATCAGGGTTCAATAACAAAGATACAAACTGTTTTAGTCTTGTTCACCTCTTCCATTTTCTGCATACAGGAAACATTTTTTCACATATCCTTGCTTGAATGCTTTTATATGGTGTATATTTTGAAATTATGTTTTCTAAATTTTTCACACATCAAGATTATTCGTGCAAGACGGACCTAATTTATTTTTTTATAAATGCTTATTAAATTTGAGGTAATTTTATTAGACATGTCAACCTCCAAACGCAAGTTTAGGCGTGAGACACGGCGCAACAATTACGTGTGCTTTGTCTTAGCTTTTCAGCCTATAAAAATAGGCAATGGCGATAGATGAGGCCTTTGATGCTCGGGGTGACCGGGCTAGGGTTCCCGCAAGCATTGTCACCCCCTTTTTGCTTAATCCCTCTTCTGTGTCTCACTTAACATATGCAACCCTCTTCCTCTCCTCCTCCTCCTCCCCCTCCTTCCCTTCCCGCACCCCCGCCCTGTCCCTGGTCCCTACCATTTATGTCGATTTTGGTGTGGAGCTCCCTTCTTTTGCTAGTAGATCTGGCACGAGATCCATCCAACTTAGTCATCGCAACAGCGGTCACTGATTTTACTGTTGTTAGGTGGGATAGCCATGGATTTATTGGTGGGCTCAAATCCAGATCTGAGAGCACCTTGTCGCATAGTGTTCTTGGTGTCTCCAACACATCTAGTGTGGGACAACATGTTGAGGCCAGTGTACTGGCATGCAGAACATGGGATGCCACAACCTTCCCAGGACTCCTCCAGCCTGTGCAATTACCATCCTCCAGTTGTTGGTTCTTGTTGCGCCATCGAACATTATTGGTGTGGTTGATAGTGTGGATTGCCTCATCGTTTCACTTGATGGTCTCCCACACCCCCTTTCGCTATGGTTTCCCTACCAAATGAGTAGTCTACAATCGAGATCCAATTGGCAATTGCAATACCGGTGCTTCTACGCCTCGATCTAGCGTGAAAGGTAAGATCTCTTTCTTTCCATGAGCTTGGTTTCATCTGCTTTCCTTAATGTCGATTTTGGTGTGGAGCTCCTCCTATTGCTATCAGATCTGGCATAGGTTTCATCTAATTTGCTCCCCATCACAACTCTAGTCATTGATTATTTGACCGTTGCTCGATGGGTACCTATGTCTTATTGATGGGTTCAGATCCAGATCTGAGAGCACCTTCTCACACAGTACTGTTTGCCAACACATCTAGTGTGGGACAGCATGTTGACAACAGTGTGTGCTGGCATACAAAACATGGGATGCCACAACCTTCCTAGCACTCCTCCAGCTTGTGCAAATGCCCTCCTCTAGTTGTTGGTTCTTGTTGCACCATTGGACATTATCGGGGAGGTTGATGGTGAGGATTGCCTCATTGTTGCACCTGATGGTCCCTCCTCCTTCTGCTATGTTTTCTCTGCCGAATGAGCCTCCTACACCTGAGATCAAATTGGCAATTGCAATGGCGGTGCTTATACGCCTTCATTTGGCATGAAAGGAAATAACTCTTTTTTGTCAAAGAGCTCATGCTTTATGCAAATCTATTGTCAATGCTTCCATTCGTTGACACAACTAGTAGATTGTTTGTTGCCATGGCTCTATACCCAAACAAGGAGGCCCCTTCTAATGACTAACTACATGGTGTGCTTGTGCTGGTCACTCACAATGCTTCCGCATCAAAACAGGGTGTCGTCAAGGGTGCCTATAAGGGAGTGCTTCCTTGGTTAGTTTTATCCCCCTTGTTAGAGTTTTTCACAATTGATCTCATGCTCCACTTTGGCTCCCTATATAGTGTTTTCTTTTGTGCAATGAGATAAGCTTTGATGTAGTGGTCTTCCCTTTGGCTTCTGTTGCTCGATAGTTGGTGCGAGGCTTTCATATTTGGTTGGGACGAAACCACCACAAGGCCCTAAGCTTTTGTTGTTAATAAGGATTAAGATGATGGGCTAGAAGTGGTCGGTTTTATATTGTGATGCTCAACAAGCCATCAGACATCATGTCGTGAGGAGGCAGCTATACTTCTCAACCTCTCTATGGGTTGTGTGGTGTTCTCCATAATTGAGCTTCTTCACATATTTGTCACTTACACTCCATTGCTTTGTTCTACTTGTTCCTCTATGCCCATCTACACATCTGGTCACAAATTGTTTGTTTCTAATAACATGAACACGAATGGTGTTCCTTGAAAAGACTCATTTCTAAATGATTGTGTAGGTTGCACCTTCTGATATGCAGTCTTGGTAAGACTTTTGATAAGTTGCTTCTAAAATACCATAGAAAATCCATATGAATTGGAATTGACTGAGATGGTTGTGAAGGAAGTGGCCTTAAAGAGGTTTTATTAGTGAATGGATTACTCGTGATGGAGGATATTCAATACACATTGATGAGGATTAGGTCAACTAGATTTAAAATGAATGCTTAATGTGATTTGAAGTTATATATTACTCATTATCGATATCAAGATTGTGAAAGGTTGGGATGTACTTGGTATGAAGATACCGATGTGATGGAGAACTGAGCAAGCATTTGTGCAATGCTAAGGGACAAAGCTAGCTATGAAGACTCATATTTGCAAAGCATTAATTATTCTGGGATATTAAAGAAAAGTGACTTGGCAATGTGCTACCTAACTCTTGTGTGAAGGTATAGTTGAATTCACATGCTCGAAACAAGATGTGCTCACGAAGAACATGATAGAGATGGATGCAACCCTTATGAAAAGGCGTTGAGGAGAAATGCCATATGAGGATCAAAGTCATGCAAGCTCAAGTATTTGATATTGAGATTGATATCTAATCTTGAGTATATAGGTATGTCATTTTGTCAAGGGAAATACTACATGAGGTTGGTTGCTGAAGTCTTAAGTACTCAAGTAAGCTTTTGATAAATTTTAAGAGACTTCAAACCTCTACCAAAACCTCAGATAGCTTGATAGTCTGGTCATTCGAAAGTTTGAGTCTAACATCTAGTGTTGTAAAACCATAGAGAGTTCATATTTTTTTTTTGTCTAACATAGCATATAATGCCTAGATGTTGCGGGATTCATACCCATCGAACCCTTCTTGAAGGGTCTATTAACCAGAACTCAGTAGAGGTTCGTGAATGAAGTATAGTAGTATCATAAAGGAACAGAGGTACACGTGCAGCTGTGCAAGTCAGGTTCGACACGATGACTTTTGTTGATCAACGGCGGCGCGGCGCGCGTACGCGGCTCGCGCAGCCGTATCTCACGTCGATCTGCCAAATTAAAAATATCAGCGTGTTCGCCGATGGCGACGGGAAAAAGGGCACGACAGGGATCGCCCGTAGCGCCAGCGCCGCTGGAGTGGAGTGGGAACCCAACACAGAGCCTGGCTGCGCGCGCGTCTTGCCCGCGCGGACAAGGAGCCTTTGCGGGAAGCCAGGCAGGCAGCCAAAGTCCGTGCTCCGCAAGGGAGCGGCGCCGTGTCACCGGCGTGCGTGGCATCTTTGACGCGCGACCAGCACGCGTGCTACGTAACCCCGGTCGCCAGCGTCACAGCTAGCTCTTATTTCTCTGATTCTCCGTTTCTTACCCGGAGAAGACGGATCGGCGGAGCGTTTCGTCGTCTGCCGCCGGCCGCTTTTCTCTCATTTGCGTCCGGGGAAACACAAAGGCCGGTAATAACGTAAACGTTATTAACGGACGAGGTTTGCTGGCACGCCGGCGAAGTATAACGGAAACGGATCCAGAAAGCCGGAGAAGAAAGCTTTGTTGCTTATAGATAGCATTCTGGTGTGCACTCGATCATTTGCGAACGTAACGGCTTCGTTTTTAAATCGATCAGGAAGCGATCGGGCAGTGCCGCCACTGCCGCCGCGCGGCCCATGCGTGTATTGGTGGTGTTGGTGTGTGGCTCTGTAGCCAGCTAAGAGCCACAGAATGCAATGCCTGGATATATTTTTGAGGAAACAATGCCTGGATATATATGTCCACGGAGGCACATATATAGACGCGTCGACGCCGGGCATGGAGATAGATATGGATGACAACGGGTGGCGCCACGCTTGCTTGCTTGCTAGCTTGTACTCCGTACTCATCATCATGTTTAGAGATGGTGATTATCTTATTTGTGGGTGAGATTGGGACGATTTAGCTAGGCTCTGTGTTTGGATACCCCTTAATTAGATTATAATAATCATTTTATATAATTAGATTTTGGTCCAAATTACCCTAATCCCATAATCTAGGTGTGACCACTTTATACAGGTGCTAAAAGTCCAACTTACCCTTAACTGATTGTCCAACTTAAGCTAGAAATTTCTCACATTAATTAAATGACCATATATAATTGATCGCCATAATCCATTAGCATTGACGCAAACACTCTGATTATTATAATAATCCATAATCCTAATAATTATAATAATCTTATGCATAGTCTAGATTATAATATAATTGAGTTGTGATCCACACATGCCCAATCTCAACAGCTTACTAAAATAAAATAAGATAAAATAGTCCATACTGAGTTTCACAAGGATGGGATGTCATCCCACAGTTCCCCGCATGACTGAATGACTGCATACCAATTTATTATCTTTGTAGCTACACAATTGACGTGTCACCATTTGTATATAAATGATATCTTTTGTACCAATTTATTATCATCATATATACTGTATGTAGTGTACTAGACATATGGGCATCAATTGATAATTTGATATATTTTGTATATATATGGCTTGATATTTGTTGGGATAGGGATGCACAAATAAAGTTCTTCACGGGAATGAGGATAGACATCCAACTATCCATTGATGTATGCTTGCGCTTGTACACAGTGCCGCAAGTACTCAAAGTACAACACAAGGGCCTGCTGCCACGCACAATAAGCAGCCTTAAGGAATAGGGAATCGAAAGAAAAGGAGCTTCAGGGAGTACACACAATCTGTCACACGATATGATGCTCAGATTGGGCTGGGACACAAGCTCGTATCCTTTCTCTTTGGACAGCTGGGTCGCGAGGCATTATTGATCGACGATAGATCGCCATGCCACTTTAAAAAGGCCAAGATATCGCCGTGCGACGCCGCATGTCCAATCCGATCCTCTCGTGATGGACTTGACGCTTCTCAGCAACACTCGGCGTGGCGGGTCATCGGGCTGGGATGGTCCACGGCGGCATGTAGTTCCCGTGAGAGAAGCCAACACCTCTTCCAGCACTTGAGGTGCTGCATTATGCCGGCCGCCGATAGAAAAGACGTTTCGGCACTCTAGCTTCTCATCACGTTTGTTTGTAGATAGATAGAAGCTGTGCACTACGTAGGCGTAACTCATGCTTTATTTTTGTTAGCTCGGAGCATCAGGCAAAGTAAAGTACTTTAAACGGCCTCTAGCCTTTCTTCGCTGCTTTACAGTACAATTCCTCCACTGATTGTTGAAGTTCCGTTTTGCTGGTGACTGTTGAACCATAAGCTAGCAGCTAGCTAGCTGTATATATGGTCGAACTTTAAAATTTGGATCATATATACGGACAAAAAATAGAGGACGTACGTGATTTGCAGGTGAAGGATATTTCTGAAGTATAACACATCACAATTTATTTGCACAAACTTATACACGCAATGGGTAGCATGTACGTGTTCGCCACTCGTTTGACACATCACATGTCGTAGATGGAGGAAGAAGAAGATCTCGGGTTTAGGTTTAGCGTTCCGGGGTTTATAGGATCCACTCACTGATAGTTGTAGAGGTAGAGCTCTACTCCCTCCGTTCAAAAATATAACGTATTTTTATTTGTCCTGAATCGGCTCACTTTATATTTGACTAAAATTACAAAATAACACATTAATTTCTACCACATCAAAAAGAATTAACAAAATGCATTTAATAGACAGCATTATATGATGTAAAAAATATTATTATATTATATTATATTTATAAATTAAATTAAAATTATATGGATTGACAACACATAAAAATACGCTATATGATGGATCTATGACGGAGTGAGCATAACACAACCAATTGAAGTGCATTTCATAGAAGGTTTATGGCTAGAACCTAGAGCTACCTACTCACTCCACTATTCTTCCACCAGATAATTGCAGGTACCAGAAGCTAGACATTCGTAAATGACATTCCGGTCCACAAGGAATATGACCAATGCACGAAGAGGTGCACGATGGTTTTAAGCCAAAATTAAGAAAAGTGGTACAGGATGCTTTTGAAGGTAGGAGAACAAACCCAACTTGACTTCCTCCCGAGAGCTCCAAGCGGCGTCCCGGCCCCTTCCCTCCCGCCTCCAGTGTTCTCGCCGGATAGGGCTGGGTGAGGGGCCCCACCTCGAGTAGTTCGTAGTATTTAGTATCTATCGTGTGTATGAGTCCCGCTGTGGTGAAATCTCGATGTGGTGAGTCCCGACCTGGACCCGTCGTCGTCGCCGCCGCCGCCATGGACTCCATGGTCGTCTTCGTCGCCGCCGCTTCCAAGGTCAGTGGTAATAAAATAAACTTGATCTCCCTCTTTCTTCTCCATGGATCCCTCCTCCATCATCCCCGATTCCACCTTCACCGGTTCCACCACCGACGAGATCCAATCCCCTCTACTCCATTACCTCCGCTGCCCGCATCCGTCTCTCCACAGCAGCCGTCGGTTCTGGTGCCCCCTGCTGCTGCATGGCCGCTCCTCTGCTGGTGGTGGTTCGGCTACTCCGTCTTTACCTAGGATCCGGGTCTGAGCTTCTTCAACCTCCGGTGATGTCTTCAACTGCATCTTTTGGCTGCCAAAGTGCTACTTCAACGCAAGCTCATCCGTCCCAACTTCAACCTACGCATTGCGAGGTCATCCATCCGGGTGCATGCGTCCTCGACGCCCCTGCGGCCCTCCACCGACGGTTTCGTCTTCACCATCGCCATTGCAGCAGTTGTTGTCCTCAAGCAGGGCTTCGTTGTAATTCGGTCCTCTTTTGAGGACTTTTATGTAAAACGACTGTTGTGATAATATAATATATTTGTGTTTGTTGTCAAAAAAAAGAAAAGTGGTAAAAGAATTTTATAAAAGTTAAATAAAGTATAAACTTAGCAAATATGTTTGGTCTGACAGTAGTTACTTCCTTCACCCAAAATTATAAGTCGGTTGATTTTTTGTAACCTCAAGTTTGACCACTTGTGCTATTTAAAAATTAGTACGTATAGCATACGAAGCAGCACAAGGTCGCTCAACTTTCTATTTTCGGTGCACGTGATGAGTAATAGAAACATCTTGGAAGAAGAATTTCCTTATATTTAAAGATCAAAAAGTTGATTTTTCCGAAAATGCTTATCTAGGTTTTTTTGGGTGGTAACGAATATCACCAACTTTTTTTCTTTTCTGCAAAAACCACCGCTGCTGGCCGCAAATAAATATCATACACAGGAATACGTTTCTTGGTCATTGTCATAACAATATCTACTTATCTAGATTGATATATTCACACAGACAATGAGGTGCAAAACTACTATGGAATTTTTGCTATTACCGTTGAAACAAATTAGTACGCGTTATGCACTCACAGAAGTTTACAAGTTATAAAAAAAAGTGTATTACATGAACCAGCAGCTCACATCAGAGTTGAGCTGTCTCTAAAAGTAGGCGTAATCAACCTTTTACCTCCTTTGTCGTCCAAGCAGCTCATATCTACGGGAAGTTGATTGCACGTCGTTCTCTAATCCTCTCGTGATATTCGACAGTATTGCGCGGAGATCTATCCGTCTTTTTCTGAAGATCTCTATACATATATGATTGTCGTTACAAATATGTACGATAACTTTTACATTTATGTTGAGGAACACAAAAAAAAAAAGCAAGAAAGAACATGAAGGAACAAGAGATCAGATAGGTGCGTGCAGCGCACGCGGATGCATGATGTTAACCACCCCTCCAAAATTCGATCTGGCACCACTAATGCAAGAGTTAATTGTAGTACAATTAGGGAGCTTATATATTTGGGTTGTGCGGCTAGTAGTATGGTCTGCCAAAGTTGCTTGCACCAGCAGCGCTAGTAGTATGGGTTTAAGGCTTTATACTGTAAGCAGCTAGAAAAACAACAAATTGTCCTGCTCCAAGCTAATACTTTGCAACCTCTACTTTATCCAATATTTCAATATCTATAAAAAATGTTTTTTAGAAAAAAAAATATATGTGATGCCTCAAAAAAACATATATGTGTTGATTGTTAAGTACCATTCTTTGCGTCAGGGATTCTATTTCCCTACCCTCTTTCCCCGATAGCTTTTATTGGTGTCAGAGAAGTTGATCTATATGAACGCCGTCGAACACCAAAACTTGTATGTTCAATCCTCCAAACAACTTCGAAACATTAGACATCCTGTAGTAACATCTAGCGTGACCAAAACATATATGAAACATTGATGGGTGATGGTTGAATCATTGATTCCACCCT
This sequence comes from Bothriochloa decipiens, assembly GCA_023333625.1. Lineage (NCBI taxonomy): Eukaryota > Viridiplantae > Streptophyta > Magnoliopsida > Poales > Poaceae > Bothriochloa > Bothriochloa decipiens. The sequence goes on from CM041641.1 coordinate 7,729,143, forward strand.
AGAAAAAGCATATAATGTTTCTAACCATTTATTATGAAGTCTTTCGAATACGTAAAAGATCTGTACATCTTTATTTAAGAAGAATAGCTTTTTTACATCGGCGCTGTAGAGCGGTTGGGAGGTATTACATTAAGCGTATCCTCTCTATTCGGTACGTTCTGCTCACCGACTTGATTGCAAGCACCGGCATCAACCTCCTAGTTGGTGGATTGCTTGCAGCTGCCGCGTCGCCTCCGCAATCTCTTCAATTCTTATGACTATCTCACGATAGATTTATTTAGATTAGATACATAAATAATTACTTCAATTCTTTTCTAGAAAAAATACTTTTCCCTTCTAAATTAGAACGTATATGACGTGTATTTAACCGCTTAATAACAAAATCTATACATAGATCTTGTGTTCGAGGATAGGTCTCCACTGCTTCTTGCCTCCAGCCAGCAACCTCATCGGACGTGGAGAAGAAAGGACGAGTCGCGGATTCTGTTTCTCGGTGGAGGCATACACGGTCGGATCGGAGGCCACTTCTCGCTTTGGAGTTTGGACCGCGCGCGGCCCCGGATAGCTAAATTTCCGTGCCGACCTCAGATCGCACACACCGCCGGCGCCGAGAGGGCTTTTGTTCGACAGCACTTCTTATCCGCGTACAAGTTGCCCGGAGAATCTTATGTGCAGCTAGTCCGGCCGTCCATGGATATGAATATATGATCCTCGCCCTGTTTGCTGTTTATCCAGAATTTCAGAGCACCAACGATAGATCAATCGCGGACGTGGAGGGCTGCCCCGACGCGAGCCCCTCGCCGGCGCCCCGCCCCCAGCCACGAAAAAGATCCGGATTCCCAGTTCCCATCCCCCACCGCGCCCACACCACAGCAACCCCCGGAGAGCAAAGCTGCCGGATTCCGATCCCTCCTGATCAGCTTCGTCATGCTGCACGCGGGCGATCAAATCACACATCCGCGCCCGCGCGCAAGCCGAACGCGAGCGTTCGCGCCAAAGGCCCCCGGTATATTCCCCGTGTCGTCCGCACCAGACCGGACCGGACCGTGAAGCGTATTCGTATATATATTGTCCGATCGCGGTGCGGCGGCGCTTTCCGCCTGAACGAACGGAACGGAACGAGACAAAGGCGCGGGGGATTTCACGGGGGGCGTACGCGTCGTCCTCCTCCTTATCTGATCATCACCACGGGGGCGCGCGATGCGATTCGTATCAGGGCGCAACAGGAGGGAAAGGGACGGTCCAGATGCGCCGCGAGCGCACGCGTGCACGGAATCGGGTTCCATTCCCCCACACAGGTAGCGGCGGCGCGGCGGACGGCCGGCCGGTCGGGGATGTGTGTGTGTGTGTACGTACGTGCTGTGTGCGATTGCAACGCATGCCGAGGCAGCAGACTGGGAAGCGGCAGGCAGTGCAATGCAAGTTGATCGAGCTGGGGCGGGGGGCAAGGCATGGCGCGGCCGGCCGGCGTGGTTTATTGGTAGGCTCGATCCGCCGGCCGGACGGCTTCGGTGGTCGCCGTGGATTCCCTGCTGCCGGGAATGCGATGTGGGGGCTGGGCGGCGTACTAGACGGGCTAGGCGGCTAGCTAGTGGCTGCTGCCGTGCCGTGCTGCTCGTAGTGCGTTGTGCATGAGCTGCGACATTGCCGTGCGATGAGAGGATGGATGGATGGATGAACGAGACTTTGTAATACTCTGTACGTTTTAAATTATAATTTATTTTGATTTTTTTTATATATGTATTTTGCTTTATACTTCCTCCGTCCTAGATTAAAATGCATTCTAGTTATTCTCAGATAAAATAAGAGAGATGGCGATAGACATATTTACCTCCTCACTTAACTTCCTAATATAACCAAATCTGATCCAATTCCGTATGATTAAAGGGAACAATCTATTTTTATTACGAAGGAAACAACAATAAGCCAATCACACACTATTTTTATTAAGAAAAAAATATCCTTATATTTCTCTAATGCAATATATTTAAGGACATCAACCAAAAGCTAAAATACACTTTAATCCAGGACAGATTGAGTATTTAGATATATATAATTTTTTTAGATATAACAAAATACATACATAAAAAAAGTTAAAGTAAACTAAAATTTAAAATGAAGGGAGTAAAATTTAGATAGATGCCTGAATGTTATGACACATAGACGGATAAAAAATCACAAAACTAGCAATTTACTTGTACTAGTTGGGTACACGAGTGTTGCCTAAACCATCTTAAAATTCAGGCACCTGAAATATATGAGAAATGTGGAGGAATATGTGCCTCGGCCTTTTCTTTCCTCTGCCTCCCTTTCGGATGAGGTCTGAATGCATGGTTTATACCCCGAAATAATCTGTCTCGCCGTCACCAAATATTCCGTCTCGTTGGTGTCGTCTTTGCAATGCTGCTGCTGCTGCAGCTAGCTAGCTAGCTGTACTATTGACACCGTAGGGTACCGATAGGCATGTATCGGCAGTGTCAGCTCATCGCCTGATCTTTCTTCTGAGAGAATTTTCAGAAATACACACGTACGTGTCGCAAAACACTTAAAATGCAAGTGCAGCAAATTAAAAAGTTTTTTTTCTATATATAAAAAAGATCCAAATACATCGACGCATCTTGTGCAAGACAAAGGAGGGGATAAACCTGGATGACGACGACGACGGCACCCTAGACCAACCATGCATGGAGAAATGCACCCTCTGTTCCCGTCTTAGTGCAGTGGTGTGCGCAGTGGCCGTACCAATTTTATACATGGAGGAAATGGCAACTTGCCATGGCAGGAATTTTAACTAATTGATTGAAAGGCAAAAGGCGAGCGCACCGGGTTCCCAGCTTTCCTCATGTGATGCCTTTACATAGTGTTTCCATCAACACAAAAAGCGGAGAACATAATCAGATGCAACTAATAACACAAAGATTTTCAAATGCAGTTGACAGTTAGCTCGGATGATCCAAATCCTGACCAACTGAATTGCCACACTCTCTTCTAACCAATGAAATAAAATACTGACCATGGGCCCCAAAAGCGTGTCGAATGAGCATTGGTATATATTAGGCAGAGCAAGGAGTTCAGTTCAGCTCATGAAATGCATAATGATATAGTATAAAAATAAAGCACTACCAGGCAGTCAAACTTTAAGCTTATGAGCACATACTAAGTTTTACGAAAAGACAATTGTTCTAAGTAGCGACGATTTGCCCCAGTTGACAGGCGTATTTATCTAAAATTTTGTAGGCTTATAAATAGAGCAACGCCTATCCGTGAACAACAAATACTTATTGGATAATTTGTAAATCGATAATTTGTAAATCTTAAAACACCAACTTTTCGACGACTACAAAATATAGTTTTATTTTAAGAAAAAGGGTAGATGTCGAGAAAAAGGGTAGATTTCATTCATATCTTAAATACAAAATACAGAGGTGGGCAAACATTGTCCCATTTAAAGTTTTCCAGAGCCAATCTGGATGTGGATAGTACACTTGTCTATCAGTGCCAGTTTTTGAACCGGCACAGATGTGGTATTGACATCAGTGCCGGCTCTTTTGACCCGTCACTGATGTAGGTTTTTAGAAACCCAGAAAAAACTAAAAAAATAGGAAATAAAATATTTCAAATGCAAGTCGCGGTGAGGGCCGAGCGTTGCTCGGACGGCTGGGTCCCTAGGTGTGCCAGCAACCCAGCGTGAGTTCGATCCTAGGATCAATACTTGCGTCGCCTCACTTGGGGTTTTCCCTTCATTTTTTCTGCAGGTCTTTGTTATCTGTAGCAGTCTCATATGTGGATGTGCCACAATGGTCAGTGTGACGTGCCCGTCATGTACGAAGCCTGGAAGACTTCGGATATCTCTCAACCACATGCAGCCTCTTCATGTAGGTATAGATCTAGCTTGCGCACTAGGGTATGCGTGAGTTGTGTGCGTGCGTGTGGTGGTGTGAGTTAGTGCGTGAGTTCCTACAACTTGTAATCGAAGAGCAGAGGAATAAAAAAGATAAGTTTAGATACTACAACTTGTACTCGAAGAGTAGAGGAATAAAAAAGATGCAAGTCGCGATATTTTTCACGCGCTTCGTAATTTGTAGGATTCGAACTTGTGACCTCCCTCTAACACATCCCCTGCTCTACCACTGTACCCCTTAGTCACTTGCATCTATAATCCATTTTAGTTCGTCCACATATTATATCAAATCGAATGTATAAATCTTTTTCGAGACCCTAAACGAATTCAAATTAAAAAGTTGTCAACTCCAAGGTTTCGTAACTTTTTTAGATCTACACTTTTTGTTTAGAAAGTTTTTCTATCCGAGATCGTTTATGAAATTTGAATTTTAAATTTGAGAAATTCAAACGTACGTTTAACATGTCAAGATGAACTCAAATGAAGAAGTTTCATAACTTTTCAAGATCTATAAACTTTATTTTGGGTGTTTTTCCATCCGAGGTCATTTAAAAATTTTAAATTTTAAATTTTAAACAACTCAGACGTACTTTTCCATGACAAGATGATTTCAAATAAGAAAGTTGCCAACTATGAAATTTCGTAACTTCTCATTATCTATAATTGTTATTTTGATCATTTGTTCATCTGACAAAGCAATGATATCGTTGTTCACAAAATTTACATATCACTTATACGGTTCCATAGAGTTTTCTAGACTATAAGAGAGATATGTAAATTTATGAACAATGTTACTATTACTTTGTCATATGCAAAAATGACCAAAATATGAATTATAGATCTTGATGAATTGTACAACTCTTATGTATGTGACTTCTTCAACTGAGACCATTTGATGTTTTAAAAATATCGGTTAAACTTATGACCCATTATGAACTGACACTAATGACCCACGTCATTGTCGGTTCGTGTTATGAATCGCCAATAATACAAAATATAAAATACAAAGATGGGGCACAAATTGCCCCATTCAAAGTTTTCCAGAGCCAATCTGGATGTGGATAGTATAATTTCTAGAATGTGTCCAAGACTGACAAGAGAACAAAACTAGGAATGCATTTCGACATGCCTTGCTTTCTTTGCAAGATTGTCTAACACTGAATTTTCATCTGTACCAATTTAATGATAGAATGCATCATGTAAGGCCATGTTTAGCTCACCGATTCGGGGCTTCCCGAATGCACTGTAGCGCATTAAATACGCACTGTAGCATTTCGTTTGTATTTGGTAAAATTTGTCCAAATTTTGACTAATTAGACTCAAAACGTTCATCTCGCAAAGTATAATAAAACTGTGCAATTAGTTTTTGATTTTATCTATATTTAGTACTACATACACGTGTCGGCATTTGATGTGATGTTGAATCTTCTTTTTACATAGTGTAATTTGACGTCCAATTCTAAAAACTAAACAAGGCCTAAGCTGTAAAGTCTGCTAGGATTGGTCGCAGTGTCAGATATGGTATATTTGAGGATGGAGTTAGTAGTGCCCTTAGATTTCAGAAAACTAAACAAGGCCTAAGCTGTAAAGTCTGCTAGGATTGGTCGCAGTGTCAGATATGGTGTATTTGAGGACGGAGTTAGTAGTGCCCTTAGATTTCAGAAAAGATCAATCAATCGACTTGTATATGGACAGCAAATGTTTCACCGTATATATACCGGTTACTGAATAAAACATGCATGTCAAGTTGTTGCGCGCTGTCGTTTATTGAAGCGATCATTTTCAGATTTGGTATTAGATCCATCGTCATCCCAGCAGGAGCAGTGTTCAATATATCCAAAGATTCAACTGATCCAGATGACCATTTGCCCATTTGGACTGGGGGTTATTAGGGAGGAGAGATGAGCGATAAATCGGCACACCTGGGGTCTGCTGATGACTGCATCGTAAGGGGACATGTCGAGGCATGCCTCTTCAGTGCTCCCGACGAACACCCCCAGTCCAAATGGGCAAATGGTCATCTGGATCAGTTGAATCTT
>CM041641.1:7735482-7764162 GCA_023333625.1 Bothriochloa decipiens
CCCCCCCCCCCCCCCCCCCACCACCACCACCATTTCATCCTGATGGGCATGATGGTTTATTTAGCCGCCCCCTGTGATGGGCATGATGGTTTATTTAGCCGCCCCCTGTGTAGGCCAGTCTTCTTAAGTCAAAACCATGAACCCTGCGTGCATCCTCCGGCCGGCCGGTAGTGCTGTAACCACCATGCTGCAGGGCCCTGTTAGTAGTGTCCTAGATTTCAGAAAAGGATCAAGCGATATGTTTTTTACTTAAAAAGGACGATAAAAGTTTTGCCGTGATTTTTATCAGACGAATAAAGAAAAATAAAGGTCAGTGTCACTACCGGAAACGGCTTCTTTGCAGTGCGGAAGGCTTTGCCGATAGCCAAACCACCGGCACTCGGCAAAAAACCTCTTTGCCGACTACCAAATAAAGCAGTCAGTAAATATTTCTTTGCCGAGTGCCTGACACTCGATAAATCTAGGCGCTTGGCAAAGAAGCTTGTAACAGAACCGACCAATTTATTAGAGCATAAGCACGTAATTCGCCATTAGATAGCAAACTTATATGATTGAGACCTAATAAACCCGGTAGTCATACCGAAATCTCGAAGGATTTCAAACTTTCCGGCATAGCCAAGATCATAATAAGTTTAGCCGCACCATTCACAACATACATAGTTCGTACATAATTTAAAACATCAGAGTTCGAAATAAGTTATTACAAACCAAGTTCAAATTCAAAATAAAGCGGAAGCGATTTAGTTCAAATCCACACACACACTTAGTTCAAATACAGTGCCAGGTCCTCAGTCAATATCCAACAAAAGCATAAGGTAGAGTAGAGTGACCATGCCCAAGGTCTAGTCATCACCCAACGCGGGATAGAAGCAGTGTTGACAATAGCCATAAAACATCTCACCATCTGCAACAACATAGGAAATAAAACCCTGAGTACGAGAATGTACTCAGTTAGACTTATCCGTCATAAATTAAAAATAAATTGACTCCAAGGGATATTCAAGGCTATATAAGTAGGATAGCTGACTCATAAGTTGCTGAAAAGCTTGCATTAAAGAAAGATTTGACTATAACCTTCTAGCATTGTATTTAGTTTGATTAACCTTATAATGCTAAATTAGCACCTGTACTAAACAAGCATGATAATAATTATTCAACAAGAATAGTAACCAATCCGGTTGAGTGCCTTTCAACATCACGGCTCAACCATCTCATCTCTTTATTCAAGTTATTACTACGATGCCGCTGCTCAAGTCAAGTGTTCACTGTCCAGGAATGATGGCGATTATAATCGATTACTAACCAGCTGGTGGGGTATTCCTCACACAAACCACACTCACCCGCTAAGGTGAGCTACAGATCACCGAAGATTTAATTCGGATAAGTCGCGGGATCAACTGATACCATCGTATCTAGGAACCGCCCGGCTGCCTTATTCAGGGCGACGCTGACCTCGGACTTACTCTCTGCGTAACCCGTGGTCTCCCATCTTCTCAAATACGATGCGTACAGCAGGTTGACTCCTGGTCCAAATCAAACTCAGGCTTCGCGGTTGGAATGACTTATCCTTCCAGCTAAATGTGAGGCATAAATTTAATATGACTTGAAGACGTATAACGGACGGGGTCCTAGTTCGACACAGATGGGATAACCTCACTGAACCTTCAGTTCAGTCCCAACACCAATCCCGTCCGGTCTCGATTTATTATCTCCACATGGTTATCCAAGATAATAATATATTCAACCATTCCGAGTAACCACCTATAACTCGCGGATGACAGGAAATCACTCGACTTCTACCGATCTAGTTAAAGTAGGGCAAAGCAGATAATCGCACCTGAACCTAATAGGGTTGAAGTATAACAGTGGCAAGGAATATAAGTAATGCAGCAACGGTATAAAACAACGCCTATAACTTAATGCATCAAACAAGTAAAGGACTCAAGTTAGATATTTTGCAAACCACTGGGAGAATACTCCGGGGCTTGTCTTTCAGGAAAGAGCTTGGCTGATGGTCGGGACACTCGGGAAGATCAGCTTCGGGATCCTCTTCTGCTGCTATCTCCCGCACCAGAGCTTCCTGCTGGCCTTTCTCTTCTGATGCTCCGGGAACTATCGTTTCGAGCTCTGACGATCCTGTATGATGCATAGTGCGTATGAATACCATGTATACATAGAAATACAATGCTGATGGTGAATGAATGCTCAGCTAAGATAAATGATATGATTTTAAAACATGTAAGATAAGCACATGTCATCTGCATTCTCTTCTACCGACAAATCTTGAACAAGCCTCGTATTACAATTTACTCGCACGCTATAAGGAATTATAAACAACCATTGTTTTGCTACCCTCTACTGAACCAAAACCAATAATAGATCACACACATCATAAACATCAGAAAAAGCATTATTACACACATGAAATAATAACTTAAAGCATTATTAATTATTTAAAAGAAATCAGGGTAGAACTGCAATATGACTTTAGAATACTCAGAAAATTAAGTAAAAATTATAGGAGCTTAAACATATCTAATATGGACTACCATAAAAATTTCAGGTCAAAACAGTAAGTACTTTATCCTACACAAAAATGACAAGGCAGCATAATTTAATGGGCATAAAATACTTTGTATATAGAAAAATGTCAAACAATAGATCTTAGAACATTCTTAGCTCCATATTGACATAAAAACACCGTTCAAAAAGTTTCATGCACAAATCACATATATATTATTTATTATGAATTATTTACTATCTACTTGAAATAAGCACCATAAATAGACAGAGCAATATTTCCACATGACATAGTCTCACAATATTTTTCACAGATAGAGCATGACATAAGAAGACTAACAAACTTGGTCTCATATTTTTCTGAGCAACAGAGAATTCCTTATGCATTTTCTAAGATAAAAGCAATTAATAGAGATAAATAAATCTATACAGAAAAGTATCACAAATTTCACATTTCATATTTTTTGTGCATAGATCTTCTCATAAGAAAAATACTGCAAGTTGAACCAACTCATTTGGATGAAAAATGAAGAAGTTATGATTTTTCAAAGATTTAACAAAAATCTGGAATCAGATTCTTTAAAAGAAAAAGGAAAACGCTTTTGCACTGAAGACCCTGAGTTTACCAGAAATCCACTAAGCCCGATAAAGAAATTTCCTGTGTCTGGTAGATATGCACGAAGCACCCAAGCTTTTGTCGTATTCAAGGACGAGGTCCTTTCAGACGGTTAGGGTAGGTCAACGGCGTTGGCACGGCTTCGCCGGCCGTTGCCGTGGCTCCCCGACCAAATTGAGCCGAGGGATAGCACGAGCGGGTCTAGGCGCATCGATTCGAGGTCCTAGCGCGATCGGAGTGGGGCCGTGGCGGCTCAGCCGAGTGCACAGGGCGGGCGGCGGCTTCCCGACCGACGGCGCGGTCGAAATCCAGCGAGGAACGACCCGCACTGGCTTCATGGACTAGGGTTACAGCTTCTACATGGCAAGGCGCAGCTAAAGCTCGAGTCAGAGAGTGAAGAGGATGGCCGAATCGACCGGAACGCCGGCCGCGGAGAAGAAGGGTCGATTGGGGGTCTTACCCTCGGCGAGGACGGCTGCTAGGGGGCGCACGAGCAAGCGCACGTCGAGGCAAGTCTAGTGGCGCGCTCGGGGAAGAAAATGAGCGGCGGCGATGGCTCGACGACGGCAGCGTGTTCGGCGACGGCGACGGCGAGCTCGCGAAGCGGGGAAAGGAGGCAGGGAGAGCAGAGAATGAGAGGGGGACAGAAAGGAGGAAGCGGCCCGCACTCGCTTTAACGCGGTCGGAACGGTCGCGGCCGCCCCGAACCATCGGTGTATGCGCGCCACGCGGAGCGCGCGGGCTGGGCGCGATGGGCGGTGGCCGGCCATTTCCCTGACGGCTTTGACCAACCGTCACTGAAATGCTATTTTCATGACCTCTGATACAAACTTTTCTGCCCTATAACTCCCAAACCAAGCCGAATTAGCCAAAACTTATATTGAATAAAATGTAGCTCTAGAAGAGTAGAACATTTTATGTATAAAAAATATGGCCAGATTGTACATAGATTTTGAAATACAAAAATCCAAATGAAAATGCCTTTAAAATTCCCTAAAATAGAAAAACAGCCCCCAAACCTGCCTTTTTCAATATTTTTGAACATCTTCCAGGCATTTTCATGAAAAGTGGTAATAACAACTTTTGTTCCTTATAAAATTTTCTATAAACTTTATTTAGGGTGCACACACATGCAAATAATCTAGCTACCACTTTCAAATCAGTCAAACAAAACCACTTTCATGGTCCACTTTGGTCAACCATGACATCAAAGCTTAAATAACCAAAACCATGAACATAAATCTAGGTTCAATTGGTGTCCTAATCATGTCTAGGTTACTTTAGAGGTCATCAAACACCAAACACTCATACCACTTATCCAAGTCATGTGAAATGCAACCATAATTTGAATAATTCAAGCATTCACATAAAATAACAATTAATCTTTTCATCAATGCCATGCATAATGATGCTTATGCTTAAGAATACAAGTGATTATGCATGCTTAACACCAGAGTGTTACAACGCGTGCCACGCGGAGCACGCGGGCTGGGCGCGATGGGCGGTGGCCGGCCATTTCGCTGACGGCTTTGACCAACCGTCACTGAAATGCTATTTCCATGACCTCTAATACAAACTTTTCTGTCCTATAACTCCCAAACCAAGCCGAATTAGCTAAAACTTATATTAAAAAAAATGTAGATCTAGAAGAGTAGAATATTTCATCTATACAAAGTATGGCCAGATTCTGCACATATTTTGAAATACAAAAATCCAAATGAAAATACCCTTAAAATTCCCTAAAATAAAAAACAGCCCCCAAATCTGACTTTTTCAACATTTTTGAACATCTTCCAAGCATTTTCATGAAAAGTGATAATAAAAACTTTTGTTCCTTATGAAATTCTCTACAAACTTTATTTAGGGTGTACACACATGCAAATACTCTAGCTACCACTTTCAAATCAGTCAAACAAAATCACTTTCATGGTCCACCTTGGTCAACCACGACATCAAAGCTTAATTAACCAAAACCATGAACATAAACCTAGGTTCATTTGGTGCCCTAATAATGTCTAGGTTTTTTTAGTGGTTATAAAACATCAAACACTCATACCACTTATCCAATTCATGTGAAATGCAACCATAATTTGAATAATTCAAGCATCCACATAAAATAACAATTAATCTTTTCATCAATGCCATGCATAATGATGCTTATGCTTAAGAATGTAAGTGATTATGCATGCTTAACACCAGAGTGTTACAAAGCTCTTTGCCGAGAGCCGCACACTCGGCAAATCAAGGCAGTCGGCAAAGGTTGATGGGGGCAAACGGCGTCCGTCGCCGTCCCCTTTGCCGAGTGCTCTTTGCCGACTGCCGGCCCAACCACTCGGCAAAGAGACACGCGCAGGAAACTGGGCCCAGGTTTGCCCCTCTTTGACGACCGCCAGCTTCGACACTCAGCAAAGAGGTCATGTTTTCCAAGTGCAATGTCAAAGGTAGTCGACAAAGAGCCCCTTTGCCGAGTGCCAATTCTGGCACTCGCCAAAGTTTTTATTTTTTTTGAATTTTGAGTTCAAACTTTTTCTGTGGCCTAGGCATATTGTATTCAAGCATATTTTTGAATTTGGGACCTTTTTATAATATTTTGCTATATTTCGTTCATTTATTTTATTTACTTGAATTTTTCAGGATAATCCAGATTTGAACTGCAGGTGCATGAAATAATGAAACGTAGCCATTCAAAAAATGATATTCATATTGGAGAGTGTATTTTGTGGCCGTTCTATAAACTCATCCAAAAGTTTAAAATCCTTGTCCATAAAACGTGACCATCCAAGTGCGATAGAAGTGTTTTTTAATTATATAAAATCCAAACAAAGTCCAAAAATCACGACACTTGTCGAGGTGTCATGTTATTGCATGTGGATGCTATAATAAAAAATTGAGAATGATTGGAGCAAATTGCGACATGAGATGTCTAAAACACACACATCTCACATGGTGAGATAAATGAACGAAATATAGCAAAATATTATAAAAAGGTCCCAAATTCGAACATGTGATTGAATACATTATACCTGGGCCACAGAAAAAGTTTGAACTCAAAATTCAAACAAAAAATCTTTGCCGAGTGCCATAGAGGTTCTTTGCCGAGTGCCTGCAAAGTGAGGCCTTTGCGGAGTGCCCTTTCTGGCACTCAACAAAGGGCCGTAATGAAAAGGGCCCGCTGCCGGCCCATCTTTCCCCTGAACCCTACCCCGCGCTCGCCAGCCCCCGCCCCCGCTCTCAACTACCGCCGCCGCTCATCCCCGCGCGCGCCCACCGCCGCCTCGTCCCGCCCGCCCGCGCGCCACCGTTGCCGCTCGGCCGCGCCGCTGCTCGCTCGCCCGTGCGCACCCACTGCCGCCACTCCTCCCCGCGCGCGCCCATCGTTGCCTCGTCCCGGCCACCCGCGCGCGCAGTCGTTGTCGCTCGGCCGCGCCGTCACGGCGCCCACCACCACCGCGGCCACCGGCCTCCACCGCGCGGCCTGCCCCGCCGCGCCGCGCCACCCCTAGTAGGAGGAAGAGGAGGAAGGAAGAAGGAAGAAGAAGAAGGGGAGGAGGAGGAGGAGGAAGAAGAAGAAAGAGAAGGAGGAAGAAGAAGAAGAAGGAGAAGGGAGGAAGGAGGAGGAGGAAGAAAAAGAAGGGGAGGAAGAAGAAGAAAGAGAAGGAGGAAGAAGGAGAAAGAGAAGGATAAGGAAGAAGAAGAAGGACAATGGAGGGAAGAAGATGAGGGAGAAGGGAGGAGGAGAAGGAACCTTGGTCTGGTGATCGTCCACCCTGTTCTTTGATGACGTTCGTCCACACCGTCATTCCCTCCCGTCACTAGAGAAGAAGGTAAAGCCCCAGGTTTTCTGCTATCGTGTGGTATGTGTCATTGACGGCCTTTGTGCCGAGTTTGTGGATGTGTGGCCTTCATGCCGTATATGGGTTGTCGGCCATCGAGCCGGATTCTTTCTTGTAGGTTTTAGAAACCTCCCCGTGCAGGGGAGGTTCTACCGAAATTTTATACTTATAATGTTGTTTTTCTTATTTTGCAGAGCAGGTCTTGTCGGAGGGGGCCCGGAGTATCTCGACGATGTCGATCGTCTTTGTCGGCACCGCGTTGCCTCGCCACACCGCCACCTTAGGTATAAATCAACTCTCTTCCTTACCCGTTGTTGTATTTAGGTCGCATGACCCAATTAGGCGTCTCCCGTCCAAAAGAGATATGGTCAGAGGTATGCAGGTTTTTGCATATCTGCGACCGTATTTGTTTTGGATTGTCCATATTTTTTGGACAGCCCGCGGATGCATAGATGATTTAGATTCCATGTTCTGCTCCCGTCTGAGCCGAAGTTTCGGCAGCACCTCTCCATTGTTCTTCAGATACACACTCTCCTCGCGGGGACGTGTATCGGGAGAACAGCGGGGAGGTGCTATTAAAATTCTGACTCGGACAGAGCAGAACATAGAAGCTAACCCATCTACGCATCCACGAGTGGGATTAGGACCTATCCTTCACCTATTAGATGGTAGGAATGCTGTGTAGATGTAATTGCTGGTTTTATTACTCGCTTACATATATGTATGACAGAGGATGGCTAACCGTGAGTGGATGTACATGGGCTTTGCAAGTAAGAGCGATGAATGGATTAGGGGGACCAATTATTTCCTAGATCAAGCATTTGGCTTAGCTGCTAAAGGGTCGATTCAGATGCCGTATCCCTGTAGCAAGCGTAAGAACTTGAAACATAAACAAAAAAAGATATGTGGAAAGATATTCACAGGCACGGATTCGTGGCAAACTATACCCGCTGGATCTTCCAAGGTGAACGCGATCATACTAGAGAGGAGGAGTTGAGAGCACGCCTCGAGCAGTATGACGGAGATGCCGGGATGGCCGACATGATGGTAGACTATAACGAGGCATGTGACAATGAAGGATTGGTGGAGGAGGATACAAAGGAAACTACAAAACAGTTCTACTTGATGATGTCTTCGGTACAAAAGCCCCTTCACAAGAAGACAACAATGTCGCAACTGGATGGCATTGGACGCCTAATAGCGTTGAAGTCGTAGTTGAGCCTGAGCCGAGACGGCTTCGATCTCGTATTGAAAGTTTTGGGGACAATGCTTCTGGAGGGTCACACGCTGCCAAAGAACACTTATGAGTCACAGAAACTCCTTCATGCACTTAAGATGCCGTATGAGTCGATCCATTCTTGTCTGAAGGGGTGCGTCCTATTTAGGTGAGACCTTGAGGAAGCAACGCACTGTCCAATGTGCAAAGCCTCTAGGTATGTGGAGGTAGAGGATAGTGATGGCAATAAGAAATAATCTAAGATCCCAGAGAAGGTCCTACGGTACCTTCCTGTCATACCGAGGCTCCAACGGATGTACATGATAGAGGAGTCCATGAAACAGATGACATGGCACAAGAATGGCAAAAGATACACTGCAAGATGGTACACCCATCGGATGGTGACGCATGGAAGTACTTCGATGACCAGCATCGTATCAAAGCTATGGATGCTTGGAATGTACGTATAGCGATTGCAACAGATGGGTTCAACTCGTATGAAATGATGGCCACCCCGTACACATGTTGGCCCGTGTTTGTGATCCCCCTCAATCTCCCCCCGGCGTCATGTTTGAACCCAAGAACGTGTTCTTGTTGTTGATAATACTTGGATACCCAGGCAGCAATATGGGTGTTTTCATGCAGCCACTGTGGGATGAATTGCAACATGCTTGGAAAAAAGGGGTACTGACGTACAATCAAGCAACAAAGAAGAACTTCCCAATGCATGTGTGGTACCAATATTCAATACATGACTTCCTAGCGTATGGCCTATTCAGCGGGTGGTGTGTTCATGAAAAGTTCCCTTGCCCAGTATGCAAGGCTTCTGTGATGTTCATCTGGCTGAAGAAGGGGGGCAAGTTTTCTTTGTTTGACAAACATCGTCAATACCTGGATGATGACCATGAGTTCAGACGAGACACCAAGCACTTCATGAAAGGTGTTCAAGTCACCGACCCCATTCCTCAGATTATGGGCGGTGCCTAGGTTCTTGCCTAGTTAGAGGCTCTCAAAATTGATGAAGACAACGGTGGTTTTAAGAAGTATGGTGTGGAACACATGTGGACCCATATATCAGGCTTGACTAGGCTCTCCTACTTCAAGGATCTTCTTCTTCCACACAACATTGATGTAATGCACACAGAAAAGAATGTTACCGAGGCACTCTGGGGAACACTCATGGACATAAAGAAAAAGTCAAAGGACAACATTAAGGCTAGACTGGATGTGGAACAGATCTGCGATAGACCAAAGCTAGTGATGAAGACCTCTGCAGACGGCAAGAAATGGAAAAGGGGCCCGACCGATTACATCCTGAAACATCCATTCTAATACATCTTCTCACATGACAAATGCACGTTGTCATGCAGCACCCTCCTGAATGGTGCAAGTTGTACATGGACTGCTGGGAGGACATTGTGGATGCGTGGCTCAAGCCTGAGGCGTATGAGCAGCGCAAAAAGAAACAGGGGGAATGCCTGGTGATGCCAGGGCCAGCACACCACCAAGGGAGCCAGCCCCTCCCAAGGTTCATGAACAGATGCGTACGCTTCTGTTGATATTTCTATTTATTTAGTTATTCTAGCTCTCAATTATCATTACGTGTAATCACCTTTGTGTTTTCCTCATAGACCCAGGCGCATGATGGCCAGGTGATCAACGAGTTCACAGGGTACGCCCTGGCTCACAAGGGCAAAGCGACAGATCCGATCAATGTCTACAACCCAGCGAACGGGCCCGAGGCGTACACCAACCCGAACGCCTATAAGAAGATGGCCGAGTACACCACGGCGGCTCGCATGCGCCATGGGGAGGACTTTGATTCGACCACCCAGCCCCTGGATACGGACATCCCGATGAGGACGGGAGGAGGGAAGCAGCACAGCCAGTACTATATTGCCCACAACGCAATCGACCCGGCCACCGTTCCCACGCTTCGCCAGGTTCGAGAGGGGAGCAGCACGACCTCCTCCGACGTCCCTATGTGACCTCGGTAGCCGAGCTCTATGCAGATGTTGGCGACAGTTCAGGTAACTATAGTTTTATTCATCGTTCATTGATTTTACATATGTACCTTTCCTTTTGCATTGTTTAAACATCGTAGGTGTAATATCGCAGTCCAAGTTGGCCGAGTTGCTGGCCGCGCAGGAGGCCCATCAGCGGTTGCTGGCAGCCCAACAGGAGGCCCATCGGCAGGAGATGGAGCGCCAGATGGAGGCTGTCCGGTTGCACTCGCAGTGTCAGATGCAGGACTTTGCCGGCTTCGTTCAGAGCATTCGGATCCCTTTGCCTCTATTGCCTGCCTCGTTGTTCGCTCCACCCCCTCTTTCTAGCCCTATAGGGACTCCGCTGAGTATATATGTTTATCTATTGCTTTGGCTTGTGCGGCCATCCGGCAGGTACTAATGAGATTACTTCTCTTTTGTGCAGCCATAGTCGACGAGTTCGAATCCGACTCCTGGAGACGGCCCTTCTCCAGGCCATGGATGGCCGATTGGCCCGAGTCCACCTCACATGTGGCCCGGTGGCGTTCCTCCTCCGCAGCAGGGGTGGTCTCCGTGGTCAGGTGGCGCTCCTCCGCCTCAGCAGCACTGGTGGTCAGGTAGCGCTTCTCTGCGTCAGCAGCTCAGGGGGTTGGACGTAGTCCTTTATGCCGCAGGAGTGGCAAGGTGAGGGCTCTTCACACTCTGCAGGGCACGAGGTCGGCGGGTCGCAGCACGAGCAGTGATGGACTGAGGCCTTTATGTTGGACATGTTGAACTTGTTATGGACCATTGATGGATATTGAACATGTGGGACTATTATTGGATTTGTGACTATATATGTGGATTTGTGTTATATATGTGGATTTGTGATATATATATATATGTGTGTGTGTGTGGATCTGTCTACTGTCATATGTATCAAAAAACAAAAAAATTGTTTTCCCTAGCTTGCACTCGGCAAAGCTGGGCACCAGTTTTGTCTAAACTTCAGCTTTGCCGAACGCCTGCTGACCTTGCACTCGGCAAAGTTTTTTTTAAAAAAAAATTTCTTTGCCGAGTGCCAGATCAGCACTCGGCAAAGATTTTTCAATTAAAAAAAAGAAAAAAACTTTGCCGACTGCTGGCTTGGAAGACACTCGGCAAAGGAAATAATTTAAAAAAATAAAAAAATATTTGCCGACTGCCATGTCAGCAGTCAGCAAAATAGGCGTTAGATGACTAGTGACACGGCACTTTGCCGACTGCTGACACGGCAGTCGGCAAAGTCTTTGCCGACTGCCTTTTGTCTAGCTGTCGGCAAAGAACTTTTTGCCGTCAAATTCTTTGCCGAGTACCCTTTGCCAACTGCCGACGTAGAAAGCAGTCGGCAAAGATTTTGCCGACTGCCTTTACCCCTTTTCTGACTGCTTGCAGTAGTCGATAAAGAAGCTGTGTCCGGTAGTGTGTCCGCCCAGTTTTTTGAATGAGATCAAGCGACATATATATATGTGGACAGGAAATGTTTTTGTTCTCTCCGTATATATACATATAGGAGTTACAGAATAAACGCATGCATATGTAAAGTTGTTGCTGTCGTTATTGAAGCGATTGTTTTCAGATGTGGTATAGATCCATCGTCCTCGCAAGAGCTAGCAGTGTATAATATATATCTGATCCAGAAGACCGTTGGTTTGCCCATGTGGGCTGGGAGGTCTATCGTTATTAGGGAGGAGATGAGCGACAAATTGGCACCTGGGTCTGCCAATGACTGCATCATAAGGGGACATGTCGAGGCATGCCTCTGTATTTGCTTCCCGACGAAAACCCCCACCATTTCGTGCGTCCTGATGAGCATGATGAGGATTTTTTAGAGGTGCTCGATCTGACGATGGTTTGTTTAGCGTCACCCTGCTGTATGTGTAGGCCAGTCGTCTTAAGTCAAAACCATGAACCCTGTGCATCCTCCGGCCGGCCGGTAGTGCTGTAACCACCATGCTGCAGGACCTTGTCGGCCGGGGCGCACATCTCCATGACTCGCGGATTTGGATCACAGACTGACAGACAGAATCGTCGCTCACGATCGGGCTCGATCCCATCAGTCGCCGCGCTCCAACGTGGAGCACGCATATGTGCACGCACTAGTCGTTCATTCGTCTAGCTATTAGCTGCTCTTCTAAACAACTCCTAATCAGCAGTACTTAAGCTGTGCTGCTATTGATCGATTGTTCAATCAATCTATAGTGCTCGAAGGTCAGGACTAGCTTTTTGTTGTGTTGCTAGGTGATGAGATAGGGGATAAACGCCAAGTCGCCAGCCCCACCTTGGTCCTCTAATCCAGCACACACACGCACAACTCTCCAATCGATCGAGATGGCAGCAGCAGCATCTGCATGGATTCGTCAGCGTCGCGGATCTTTGGCGCCCAATAAAGTACGTGGAACGTGCATGCGTTAGTTCTGTCGTAAACAAAAACGCTGGCTAATTGTTTGTGCGAGTATCGCAGTACTCCACTGACACACAGGGGGCGCTGACCCTGCTGCCAGCAGCAACATGATGCAGCGCCATGCCCATCCCCGGCCCCGCCCGCCGGCGATCAGCCAGCCAGCAGCCGGCGCGCGGCACGGCGGCAGGGGCGGTCGTAGGGCTAGCGTGAAGGCGCCTTTGAAGCTACTAGGCATACGCCCCCACGCCCCGGCCGGCCGGCCGGCCTCTCCCAACAAAGCCCCGCGCGCATAAGATATTCAGGATCCGGGCGAGACCACACCAGGGGCAGGGCAGGGCTTTTGGCCAAAAGCGGCCAGTGAAGTCGACAACAAAATGCTGCAAAAGCTAGGCAGGCGACTGGCTCCGCCCCGCCGCGAATCAAAACGGCTTTGTGGAAAGCCCAGCAGGGGGGAAGCAACAATGATGACCGGCTTTTGCAAACGACTTTTAGCTAGCGAGTAGCTTCGGGCAACGGCCCTGTGTTGGGTGGGCTAAAATAAACTCTTTAAGCAAGTATTATAATATAGCCGACTTGCTGGCTGCAATATTTTTTATTATTTTTTCTTAGCTTACCTATACAATGGTTGGGTCTTTACTATTAATACCCTATTTGGTCTCTCTTACAGATTTTTTTTCGTTCTTGTGTTCAAACCGGCTATAAGTTTACAACCGGCTTCTCCTCTCTCTCTTCTTCTCCATGTCAGCATTTAACCGGTTTTACAACGTGCAATAATACTTGCTCTTAAGCGGCTTAAAGAAGAGGCCTTGTTTGGATCTAAGAGGCTAAACATGCGATTCAAGCTTTTTCACACTTGAATTTCTCTGCTCAATAATCTAAACATGCTAGGTATGGTCTTATTAGGTTAGGATTAAGGTTCGACATTCAAGGGCTTACCTGAATCCATAAGAGCGCTTATGTGCATCAGCCCTTTTACATGTACCGAGGCGGAGCGCCGATTTTATGGCTCCGCCGCTCTGGCTCCGGCTCTCGTGATGGAGCAGGGTGGAGCCCGGCCAAATGGTTGCTGCTTACTCAGCCACCCGTTCTCATCCCTGAACATGCCCTGATAAGCAACCATGCATAATATTTGTACTCAAACGAGTATAAAATGGCCATAACCTGTTGCTCATGGCATGGGTAATGCATGCATGTAGGAGTATTAATTAAGGCTGTGTCGTCAAGACTATATAGTTCATTTTTTGTTTGTGACATGTGCGTGCATGTCGTCGTCTAGCCATGTGTCATAATGGAGGCATGCATGAATGCATGGATCCAACAAAACCTTAGCTCCCAAGGAATGAAGTGGAGATGACAACGATCGTCTTTTTCCAAATGTGTTGCCCTGCTTTCGATAATTTACGCTACCGGAAAACCTCTCTTTGCCGAGTGTCTGGATCTTTGCTCAGTGACAGAGCTTAGACACTCGGCAAAGAGGGTCTTTGCCGACTGCCAGACCCAGGCACTCGGCAAAGACAACCCCTTTGCCGAGTGCCACAGCCTGACACTCGGCAAAGATTTGACTTTTTTTGAATCTTGATTTCAAACTTTTTCTCTGGTCTTTCTAAATTGTATTGAATCATATTTTTTAATTTAAAATTTTTTATAACTTTTTGCTATATTTTTTGAATTAATTTTGTTTACTTGAATTTTTCCTTAAAAAGTAAATTTGAACTGCAGGTGCATGAAATAATAAAATATAGCCATTCAAAAAATTATATTCATGTTAAAGAGTGTATTTTGAGGCCCTGTGCAAAAACTCACCCAAAATTTTGAATGTCTTGTTCATGAAACATGACCATCCAATTGCGAAAGAAGTGTTTTTTAATTATATAAAATACAAACGAAGTCCGAAAAATATGAAACTTGGCGAGGTGTCATCCCATCATATGTGGAGGCTGTGATAAAAAATTAAGAATATTTCAAGTAAGTTATGACGTCAGATGGCTAAAACCTGGATATCTCCACATGTGATCATTTGTGGTCACATGTGGAGATGTCTGGGTTTTAGACATCTGACGTCATAACTTGCTCGAAACATTCTAAATTTTTTATCAGAGGCTCTTCATGCGATAACATGACACCTCGACAAGTTTCGTGATTTTCGAACTTCGTTTGCATTTTATATAATTAAAAAACACTTCTCTCGCAATTGGATGGTCATGTTTCGTGAACAAGGAGTTAAAAATTTGGGGTGAGTTCCTGGATACGGCCTCAAAATACACTCTCTAACATGAATATAATTTTTTGAATGGCTATATTTTATTATTTCATGGACCCGCAGTTCAAATTTATTTTTTCGAGAAAATTCAAGTAAACAAAATTAATTCAAAAATATAGCAAAAAGTTATAAAAAAATTTTAAATTTAAAAATATGATTCAATATAATTTAAAAAGACCACAGAAAAAGTTTAGAATCAAGATTGAAAAAAATCAAATCTTTGTCGAGTGTCTCATCTGGCACTCGGCAAAGGCCTCTCTTTGCCGAGTGCCAGCTGAAGTACTCGACAAAGTTATTAAAAAAACCTAAAAGGCCCAACCCGGCCCAGCCAGCACGCCACCCCACCCCACCCGCCCCTGCCTTATCCACACGCCAACACCCACCCCGCGCGCTATGCCTTATCCACACACGCACAGCGCGGGCGGCTGCGGGACGCCGGCCAGCACCCTCCCCGCGCGCCGCACGCCCGCCCTCACCGCGCGCCACCACCACCCGTCCGCGCCGCTGGCGAGCGCCCGCCGGCGAGGCCCGCGCGTTCCCGGTGAGGGCATGGCGGCCCACGCTCTCCCAGCGAGGGCCGCGGGGCACGGCGGCTCGCGCGCTCCCGGCGAGGGGCGGCGGGGCTCGGCGGCCCGCGCGCCTCCGACGAGGGGCGGCGGGGAGCGGCGGCCCGCGTGCTCCCACGAGGCGCGGCGGGGTTCGACGAGCCGCGCGCTCCTGGCGAAGGGCGGTGGGGCTCGGGGGCCCGCGCGCCTCCAGTGAGGGGCGGCGGGGAGCAATGGCCCGTGCGCTCCCGCGAGGCTCGGTGGGGCTCGTCGAGCCACGCGCCTCTGGCGAGGGGCGGCGGGGAGCGGCGGCCCGTGCGCTCCCGCGAGGCGCGGCGGGGCTCGGCGAGCCGCGCGCCTTCGGCGAGGGGCGGCGGGGTGCGGCGGCCCGCGAGCTCCCCGCGCGCGCTTCCGGTGAGGGGCGGCGGGGCTCAACGGCCGGGAGCAGCGGCGAGGGGTGACGCGGCGGCCCCCGCGGCGCGGGTCGAGGCGGCGCAGCGACGGCGACGGGACGGCGGCGCGGCGTTGATGGGCTCGCCGGGCCCCATGGATGGGCTTGGCGGGCCTCTGACTTTTTTTTTTATTTTTTCAGAAAGTCTTTGCCGAGTGCTTACCTGGCACTCGGCAAAGCCTTTGCCGAGTGCCTGCTAGGTGGCACTTGGCAAAGCCTCCTTTGCGACCAATTCTTTACCGAGTGGGCTTTGCCGAGAGCCGCACTCGGCAATGCTTCTCTCGGCAATGCTTTTGCCGACGGCAAAGGCGGCGGATCCAGTAGTGTTGGATAGGATTACAGGGAAAGGCGAGGATCGAAGCGAGAGGAATTGCACACTAGCTACTACCTAAATATAAAGGAGAAGCCAGCTTTGGAAGCATCCACAGACCGGCCGGGGCGGGCATCAAAAGATAGAGACGACGACAGACGACGAAGGGCTACGCGATTGGATTGGATGCCCTAGGCTTTAGTCACATTCAGAGGCCATGTTTTTAAAAGCAATTATTTTGCCCTAGCTAGTAAGCTAAAGGCACCTCACTCACCACCTCTCTAACGCAGTGGCATTGTCAACGTAACATGCACGATCGCTGGACGTACTGGTCTACTAAACAAATTACATATACTCGATCTCTTCCGTGAATGCAAGCAACGAATTCATGCATGATGACCGCATACATTTATCTACTATATAGTTTGTTAATTCAAGGCTCCACCGATCAGGGTCAAGTACTACTACTGGGGCATCAGCCGTAGCGGTAGCTAGCTTGGTAGCTTTTTCTTGATGTTTAAAGATATCTTCTTCCTTTGTTGATGAATGTTTAAAAATATCTTCTTTTTTAGGAATGTTTTAAAAAAAATCTGCAGGTAGCTTTGCTAGCTAGTTGGTTGAAGCATCTGGATGACGATATATGTGTTAGAGAATTGCAGTGGGCAATCGGCATCAGAATACAGCAGATCTCTTGTACTACTGCTAGTACATGAAAGTTGAGTGGAGCCTATAAATTATACCGGCCGGGGCTCAGTAAAACCGTACTGATTCAAGAACTTGGACAAAACTATCGAGTCAGATCGATGGATGCACGCCACCTTGCTTTCCACGTAGGGCGTACAGTTTCTCTCTGAATAACGCTGGATAAATTAATATCACACCATGCAGTGTTCTATTCTAACCTGAATGAATTATTTAGGATCGACTACACGAACATGCATAAACATGCAGCTTAACAGGTGTCAGCCCTACGTCGTAAGCCGCCGAAAGAAACCATGCAGCACGCAGCTAGGCAAATCTATCCAGGTGAAATTATTGTGCTTTACAAACCAAATGGCTGGCGCAGCATGCACTGTTGATGAATATCTTCACCGAAAGGAGCAAAGATTTCACCGGCCGGGTCTTTTTCCATCCACCACGCATCGCTTCTTGCATGCTGGGGTAAAAATATATATACATATGCTTGCGAGGCTACGAAAATGCAGGCGGCCAGCAGGCTTTATTACATGATCCGATGCTTTCCACCCACATTGGCATCTCAGTGAGGTGATGGATGATCGGTTGTTGGGTCTGCCCTTTCTGGGGTTTCACCCGACATATGTATCTCTGCCCAGATTTTGCAGCGCCTTTTTATCTTCATTTTTTTTTACTTCGCAGGAGAAATAACGACTTTGTCAAAATAGTGCCTGCCCACTGGCGCGCGTCAGCCCGACCCCCAAATATCTGCAGCTGATTGATCCGCTTGTGTATGCCATCGATGATCACATGGAGTAGTAGCAGTAGTCTGCATCGCCGGCTGATGCTAGTTTAATCATGTCGTCAAGAAGGCGCACTGTCAGTGTGGAACTGACCGTGAAAGATCAGTGGAGGTATTCGGATCCATGATCATTCAACTTCTTTTTCTCTGAACAATAACCATGATCAGTAACAAGTTTCAGATTGAGCACTTTGTTAGTGGGGAACATATATAACTGATTCTAGCTACAAAGCAAGGACATTCAGAACAGGCCATTCATTTACCGACGATGAGAACCTTGAAAACTAGTGGCTCAACATATATTAAACGTTTCACTATATTGTACCCGTGTGAAAAGGTTCGCCTCTCTTGCACCAAAATTGTATAAGCACGTTATAAGAAAGAGTTAGGGTACGGTGTTTCAGAGGAGTTTTACATCTAAATTAAAATATTTCACAAAAATGCGCGTTCAGGACGTCCAGCTGCCTACTTTTGTTGCTGGGATCCGACTGGTGGTGAGAATATTTGCCTAACGACTCTGCCAGAAAAGACTAAACGATTCCAAAGCTGAGTGCGTCTTAGCCAATCAAAAGATGAGGGAGAATAACCGCCAAGAATGTTAGTGGCTGCTGTTTTTCCGTCCTTTTAGTAAGTACATAGTAGCGGTTTTATTTCCTTTCCGATTCCTTGTTTGGTCAAAAGCCATACTAGATATGCAACGGATGGCAATCATCTTTTTATTCATCTTATATAGATAACTGATTGACACATGAGTAGCTGCTGCAAATTCGCACCGGGAATAATTATTAAATTAATAACCTTGAGGTTTCAGCATACCAAAGCTTGCACTGTCTTTTCGCAATTAGGCGCGCAGCGTGCCATTGGTAATGATTCTACTACGGTGCTGCAAATTCGCAAAGCTGACCCTAAGTAACCGTTGTTGTTCATTGTGGGGCCAGAAATTGCAGAGGAGCTGGATCCAAAGCGGCAATCCTATTGGTTTACTGAATGAGGGTAGGTAGACCGAAACGCTGCTGGAAAATCTTGCTAGCCTTGACTGTTGTTGCGTTTAACGAGCTTGACAAAACTACCTCCCCGCTTGACGTCTCTTGGTGAGAACTAGTTTGAAGGTTTGGCTCCTCATGTCCACGCATTGAAAGTTACCATAAGAGAATTCAGCTACATATAAAACATTCGATTTTCCCCTTACAAGAACGAGAAATGATTATGAAAACATTGGCCATAACAAAAAAACAGAAAAATACATTCTCATAAAAATTACTAGATATTAGTAGAACAATATAGATTGTACATTACATGTGTATTGGTTTCCAAATCTTATGACAAAGGCAACATAGAGAGAAGCCGTGAAAGGAACAATTTTATAAGAATCTAAAGCAAAGGGACCTCACCGCAATAGTGGAATATCACAGTCGCACCGTCGTCCATACCAACTACATCATGTCATTCATACCTCATCGAATGCTTAGCGCATCGGATATTGCCACCACTGAAGATGATAGATAGAGTATGTGTTATCAACAGTAAAAAAAATCTAGTTTTTTTTTTGTCAAAGCATTTGAAACTTTTCATTAGTTCGCTTCAGCCATTCTTGGCTATATATAGGCAGAAGCATACTCCCTTCTATCAAAAAGGGCCACGTCTCTTTTTTCAAGAGCCAATCAATTTCAAATTTAACTAAAATTGTATAAATTAATATCAATATTTATATCTGTAAATAAGTTTATAAAAATATATTGCATAGTTTATCTAATAACATTGAATCAATAATATAAATTATTATATTTTTATATAGATGCAAATTTAAAATTGTTTTATATATATATATAACTTTTTTACAGAGAGAGTACGCTAGTATTGACCGTCTTGTTTTGAAATGAAAAATTGTACCGATCGTTTAGCGCACCCAAAGCCCACGGTTTCTCCCAGGGCAATTCGAGGCTGGCGGGCTGTGTGCCGTACTAGTGGGGATCGACCGACCTTGAGTGATGGGCCCACGCTGCATGATGCCACCGATTTGTTCTCCGCGCTGTGGCCTGTGGGCGCTGAGTCGCTGACGTCACACGCGGCGAAATCTTCCTAGGGAAACCCGCGCAGGGCGCGCGCGACGCGGAGGCCCCCACCCGGCTAATTGGGCCGGGCCCTACACTACTGGCATGCACCGCTGCGCGCTTTCCCCGTCCGATCTCCCGCGAGATCGGGTGTATGCGTACTTCTGGGCGGACTGCCGGCACTTGTAGCTCCTGTAGCTGCGCTCTTCTCTTCACATCTAATTCTTTCTGATCATCCACGCTCATCTCATCCTTCGTCCTTGTAACTTTTGTGTTTCCTTTCCCCATTTATCCTGCGTCCTTTTATCTAATTTTCTTCTCCTCTTTCACTTCTCTCTTCTTCTTCACGTTTCTCATCCATTTCTGGTTCTCTGACTTTTCATTTCCATTTCCTCTTGGCTTCGGTCTACTCAAAGTGTATCTATCTGTACTTTCTCCTCTTCCAGGGTGTTTGTTGTATATTCGTCTCTGATCATTCCTTCTGTCTACTATATATACCTCCTTTCCACCATGATTTCTTCTCTTTCATCTCTTCTCTTGTATATTTATCACTCATCTGCTTTTTCACTCACGAGTCTTATTCCTGCCAATGCCGGCGGTCACCCTCCTAACCCTCCATATCCACCTGAACCACCCCCTGCTCCAATGTGCTCTGAGCTCGATAACACTCCTGAGATTGATCTTTCCTCAGCAATGCAAGCCCTGCAAATCACCAGCAACTCAGTGAATGAGGATGAGATACAAACTGACTACGGGCTACTAATAAAGGTAGCCCCCTCTATCCCATCTCGTCATGTCCTTTCGCAAGCAATCAGGGAGGATATGAAGAAAGCCTGGGGGGACAACTATCTGGCAATTAATGAGGTTCGGGAAAAAAAAATTCATTGCCTTTTTTGATTCCCATGATAATATGGTTTTTTTCCTCAAACGCCAGCCTTGGCTAGTGGGCAGACGTGACATTCTACTTTTTTGAATGGCTTGACCCTTCCATCCAGCACATAAATTACAACTTCCAATTCCTTCATGTCTCCATAAAGCTGTATGGCATACCTACTGATCTCAGGAAAATTCCTTTTGTCAATGCTCTCATAGCCAAGATTGCTGCTCCCTCTGATTATGATCAGATCTCGGTAGGTTCTCTCAACAGAGATCCCCTGTTTGTTCCTATTCGTGCCAAAGTTGATATCACTAAACCAGCTGTCGATCGCATTAAAATTTCTTCCACAAACAACGTCCAGCTCTTCATCTATGTTCATTACCAAAAAAATCCCAAAAATTTGCACCTTTTGTGCTGGCTTCTTCCACAACACTGTCAATTGCAAAATTAGGGAGCAAAAACTCCTTTCTACCTCAAAGGAAAAAGTGCAGGGAATTTCCTTTATTAATTTTGGTGCTTGGATGACACAAATCTCTGAGCTTCCTATGGAGAAAATTAAGAATCAAGTTTTTACTTCTATCCACTCCTCTCCAGCACCTTCTCTGCTCCTCCAAAAAATCAGACACAATTTTTCTCACTCCCCTGCGAACAGTCCACAGTTTCTTGACACTGTTCCTTCGCCATCAGCGGCTGACCAGGATTTCTTCACTACACACCAGACTAGCTCCTCGCAACCAGTGCCCAGCCGCAATCTTTTACCTCCTCCCTCCACTGTCCATAGTCAAAAAAAAGTAAATTTATTGATTCCACTTCAGCGGGTCTTGCTCCAAGCCAAGCCAAGCAACAGGCCAACTTGACAGTTGCTGCTGCCACCCATGGGCCCGACTTAACTTATGAGGCTTATGCTATAAATCCCCCATGTGGCTCTGTCAGTGCTGGTTGGCCCACTGTTGCTGAGTCTAGGCATGGACGGGCCGGGGCCATTCAGTCATTCAACACTACGGACAAGGGCAAAACCGTAGTAGTGGACTCTGAGCCCACCTCTGCCCTTCATGTCACCTCCCTCCTTGCGCCGCTTAACAACTCTGCTGTTGTGGATCTGCCCAAGCTAGCCAACCTCAGCTTGAACCAAGGCTCCCTTTCCTCCCATCTTACTCATGGCGAAATTTTGAGCTCATATGCTGGCGCTTCGCCGGCGATCAGGGAGCTGGATGGAGCTTCTACCCTCACTACAAGCCCAAAGCCGCACAGTACTGTGGCTCCGTACGCAGGCCTTGTCAACCCTTTCAATGGAGTTCATCTCTCTCCAGGCAGGTCTGCTGCTGCTCTTCCTAATCTTGCCTATGAATCCGCAACGGCGTCGACTGACAGGCAAGAAATTTTTGCCCTCCCGAATCCTCCACCTCATCGCTAACTACAAATACAGTTCCCCGCTCCACCGCGGGCCCAAACCCTGTTCTCCCTCCTACTACTCTCATTCCTACTGATAGTCCCAGTCAAAGCAAACACACAGTGCCGAGTTCTTTCGGAGGGGGAGGCCATGAGGGGCCTCTTCGATCTGGAGATGGGCATGGTGAGCTCTATGGCAGAGTTCCACTGCCGCTTGAGCCCTTCACCACTGGAGCAGCTGTGGACTCTCGAAAGATGCCCAACGCATTGCAACCAGGCGAGGCAAAGAGTGATTCTCAAGAATGTGTGCAACAAATCTGTCCAAACGGACTTCGAGGCGCCAGAGGAGGTCGACGAGGTTGTGGAAGAGCTACCAGTGATTCCAGAGGAGGAAGAGGCCAAAGAAGATCAAGGTTTGAAGGCAAACAGCAAGTGGGACAAGGCAAGGAGCAAATTATCGGCGTACGACGCCTTCGTCAGTCCGCTTCGGAAGAGGCTGTCTCCGACGCCTCCTCAGTATGCGGAGAAGCTGGGGATTTTAGCGAAGAAAGGTCTTGGCCTAGGCCTCGCACTTCAAGGTGGGACCAGCTGGATGCCAAACTTTGCCAACCCTCCAGATTGCCGCTCAATGGTAACCTTCTTTGTGTCCCCGGATTTGGAGGAGCTGTACAAGACTCCCATCTCACTGCTTTACTCCCTGATAGCTCTGCTCATAGCAGCGATTTGGGAAACAATCTGGCTGCATCTGGGCAAAGGAATCTTCATCAGGATTTACATGGCTCGGTACCACTGTCAGCAGAGATGGATGGCGTGGAAAAAGTACCAATGGATCTGGATGGCTCTATTCTGGTTTCTCACAGCGATGGAAAATCTGTTGGTTGTCTGGAGCACAGGCAAATGGGTGGCCATTCTGGCCTACGCGGTACTAAGGATGGAAAAGGGAACAGCCCCATCTCCACCAAGCTGTTCTGGAAGCTCAAGCTCCCGATCCCCATGCTGATATACACAGGCTTAGTGACAGGGATTCCCTACATCAAGAAAAAGCTCAACGGGCAGCGGCGCCAGCCCTTAAGGCGCCACGGGCGCCATGAACCTCCTAGCCTGAAACTGTCAAGGCATGGGCGGGAGCCTTGACAGTCTGAAGATGCGCCACCTCGCCAGGATCATCTCCTCTACTAATGCCCAGGTAATTTTCCTTTCAGAGACCAGAACTTCTAAATTCAAAAACTATCAATAAGAGCATAGGTTCAATCTTGATAGTGCCCACATTATTTCAGCTGATGGTAACTCTGGAGGTTTATGGCTTCTCTCTAAAAGTGATGTGCAAGTAGATGTTGTCGAGTGAAGTCCTTATTTTATCTTCGCTACCTGTGTCAATAAGCCAGCCTCCAAGAAGTTTGGTCTTCTTTGCATATATGGAGACCCTCACCAGAACAAGACCAAATGGATATGGAAGAGTGCTCGTGAATTTGTTATGTTGTATCAAAACCTCCCTATTATCTGTATGGGTGACTTGAATAACATTATGGATGTATCTGAAAAACTTGGCCCTCGGCCAGTTAAATGTAGAACTATTTTAAATTTCTGTTGCTTAGTTAAAGATTGTGGTCTCTTTGATCTTGGGTTTCATGGCCCTGCATATACGTGGAACAAAAGGTTTGATTCTAATCCTACTTATGAAAGACTCGACAGGTTTCTTGCTAACGTGGATTGGTGCTTACATTTTCCCAACACTGTTGTTTATCATTTGCCAATGTTTAGAAGTGATCATTGTCCCATCCTAGCTATTACAAACTCTTCTCGTAGAAAAATCTCCAAGCCTTTCAGGTTTAAAAATTGGTGGCTTCTCACTGATGATTATGAACAAGTTGCCAAAGCCAGCTGGGAAAAATCTTCAGCAAGACCCTTTCATATGAAAATATTTTATTTGGCAAAAGACTTATGCAGGTGGCAGAAAAGCAAACTGAAAAACTCTAAAGTCCTCACTCAGATTGAAGAAAAGCTCAGTGAACTGCAAGGTAAGCCTCCAGGTGAGCAAAATCCCTAATCTCAAAAAACTTCTTATACAACAGCATGAACAAATTCTTGCAAGAGAGGAAGCTTATCATAAACAGAGATATAAAAAGAATTGGGCCATTTCAGGAGATAGAAATACCAGTTTTTTTCATCAAAGTATTATTAAACGTGCTAGAAGGAACACTATAACTCATTTTATTAAATCTGATGGTTCCTATGCCACTACTCAGGCTCAACTTGCTGATGTTGCTACTAGTTACTTCAAAGAGATTTTCTCATCCTGTGCTAACAATACAGATCAGCTTACCTGGAATGTGAATGTTGAAACTAACTCTTTTGTTTATGATAGTTATTACACTTATTCTATTCCTGATGAACAAGAAATCAAATCTATCATTACA
This sequence comes from Bothriochloa decipiens, assembly GCA_023333625.1. Classification (NCBI taxonomy): domain Eukaryota; kingdom Viridiplantae; phylum Streptophyta; class Magnoliopsida; order Poales; family Poaceae; genus Bothriochloa; species Bothriochloa decipiens. The sequence continues at coordinate 7,759,852 of CM041641.1, forward strand.
AGTATGAGAAGCAATGCTGCCCCTGGTCCCGATGGTCTAAGTGCTGGGTTCTTCAAATCCTCTTGGGAGTGGACAGGTAAGGACTTATGCAATCTGGTTGTCAATTTCTACAATATAGCTACCATTCCTAAAGAGATCAACAAAACCCATATTACCCTTGTTCCCAAAGTTAACAACCCTAATTGTCCCAAAGACTACAGGCCTATCAGTCTCTGCAATGTTGCTTACAAAGTCATAGCCAAGTCCTTAGCTGAAAGAATCAAAAGTCACCTCCCTCACATCATTCATCCCTCCCAATCAGCCTTCATTCAGGGCAGGCATATTGCCACCAATATCATTTTGGCCCAAGAAATCATTCACAGCTTCAACCTTGAAAGTTGGAAGCAAAAAGCCTTTCTTCTTAAAGTGGACCTTGCTAAAGCTTTTGATAGGATTGAATGACATTTTATTTCTGCTGCTTTCAAAAGACAAGGCTTTAAAGATTCCTTCATCAATCTGGTCTTCAATTGTATATCCACTACCAATATGTCAGTCATCATCAATGGTGAGCCCTCTCCCTCCTTTCATCCTCAAAGGGGCATCAGACAGGGCTGTCCTTTATCTCCCTACCTTTTCATTATAGCTGTCAATGAGCTTTCTATTTGCTTGCAAACTCATTCAACATCACGGGACATTAAAGGAATTACTCTTGGGCCCAATTGTCCCCCCATACATTCTTTGTTATTTGCAGATGATTTGATTGTGTGTGGTTAAGCAAATGAAAGAGAAGCCAGGAAAATCCAGGAAATACTTATGTCCTTCTGCAGTGCCTCAGGTCAAACTCCAAACCTGGCCAAATCATCCATAGTCTTCAGCAAAAATGTGGATGAACAGAGTAAGTCAAAGGTAAGAAACATCTTTCCAGTTCAAAACCTAACTCCTAACACAATTTATTTAGGACACCCTCTGATTTTTAACCATACAGACAGAAACAGAGCTTATAACTTTATCATCTCCAAGTTTAGAGCCAAGCTCACCAAGCTGAAAGCTAATAAACTCAACCATGCTGGTAGATTGATTTATATTAACTCTGTCCTTTCTTCTATACCTATTTATTATATGACCACCATCCTCTTTTCAAAAATGTTTATTTTGAAGATTACTGCTATCATGAGAAGATTTTGGTGGTCTGGTGCCTCTGAGGAAAATAGTAATACAGGTTTCCATTTTAGATCTTGGCAAGACATTTGCAGGCCAAAAGATGAGGGTGGATTGGGCATCAGAGATCTCATGACCATCAACAGAAGTCTGCTGCTCAATGCTGCCTGGAAGATAGCCACAGGTAAAAATGTTTTTTTTATCTCAGGTTCTCAAATCCAAGTATCATCCTTATGATAGCTTCTGGACAGCCAAATGCTCTCACATAAAGCCCGCTTTCTGGTCCTCAATTATGAGTATTAAAGACATTCTTGTTAACAACTGCTCAGTTCAGATACAGAGAGGAAACTCTTGCATTTGGTCATCCCCTTGGTGTCAAATCTGGAAGGAAATTCACAGCCATCTCAAGTTTCCGATCATTGTTCCCAAACTTCCTGATACTATTGCTGATCTTTGGTCCCCCAACTCTACCAATTGGAACATTGATTTTATAAACCAAATCTTTGACTCCACAGCCTCTGATATTATCCACAACCTTACCACTGTTCCTAATCCTAACAATGATATCATCAAGTGGAATCACTCTCACAGAGGTGATTGCTCTACAAAAGAAGCCTTCAACTTCCTTAACAAACAAGTGCAGGTTCATCTCCCTGCACAAGGTCCCAGAAGTATCATCATGGGGGCAATGGACATTCTTAGAAAGGTATGGAAGCACAAACTCTTATCCCCTAACATAAAAGCTTTTGTATGGAGATTAGTTCGCAGAGCACTTGCCACAGGTCAGCGCGCTGGAAGTCTCTCTTCTCACATTGACAGTAACTGCGCTCTCTGTGGCCAACCTGAAAATGATAGCCACTTATTCTTTCATTGTAATTTTGCAAGAGCAATTTGGTTCTCTTCAAATCCTCCTATTCGCTCCTCTGCACTGCCTTTTGAACAGGACGGTGTCCAACAGAGCTTAGAAGCTCTTCTCGGCTACCACACTGATGACGCATCGTGGTGCGCCATTCTTGTTACGCTTTGGTTCATTTGGAAAGCTCGGAATGAATTTCGATTTCAGAAAAAAAGATGGTCTGTCTCGCAGGTACAATATGCTGTCCGTGCTCACATCAGCACGATGAATCTTGTTCTTGACAGAGAACCCAAGGGGTCAAGCGATGCTGTCAGCCTCAGACAACGAGTTCACATGGAGCCACAATTGTCTTGTTCTTTCCCTGCAGGTAATTCAGACGGCCATGAAAGCATACAATGCTTCATAGATGCCTCCACCGATCCCGACGATAAATCCTGGAGGCCAAGGAAAGCTGGGCTGGGCATATACATAATAGGCCCTTCAAACAGTTATTTTCTCAAGCTTCAGCTGCAGGTTCTGCACTGTACGTCGGTGCTAATGGCGGAAACAGCAGCCCTAGCGGCCGCATCTCAGATAACCAGCAAGTTGGGATCGCACCGAATCATCTTCTATACTGATAATCAAATACTGTCAGACTTCATTAACTTTGGCGATCTCGAGTCTCCCTCAGACTGGAGAATCAAGATATTCTCTCAGCGTTTTGTCAACCAGGCTTCCACTGGCACTTACAGAGTCATCAAAATTAGCAGAAGCCTAAATGAGATTGCACACTCGCTGGCCACTATAGCGTTCAGTCACCCTGCAAACCCCCAGAGGGCTTACATATTTACTGCTCTAATGCAGCTCATGTATTAGGTTGCCCATTAGCTGCTGCTCTCAATGATGTATCTATTGAACTATGTAGCTACATTGCAGCGCTTTGCTGCTAGTTAATCTTACTCATGTTTCTTCGTAAAAAAAAAAAAAAAAAAAAAAAAAAAAAAAAAAAACTCCCGCGAGATCTGCTCACCCGGCCGGCCCGGCCGCGCGCGCAGCAGGCCGCACGGCTTTTCCCTGCTGTCCCGACTCCCGCCGCGGCATGCATGCCCCAGCGAGCCGGCCGGCTGGTTGTCACAGCGTCGGCGAGATTCGCGATCGAATCTAGTAGAGGACTGGAGGCCCCGGCCTCGGCGCAACTTGCAAAAGGGCATGACGGGGTGTGTCGTCGTTGCTGCCAGTACCTTCGCCTGGTGGATCGCGTGGTCTGGTGTACTCGCTAGCCTTTTCTTCTTTCCCCCGCACCGCCGCACGGACAGGACATGCAACTTATTCGGAGCATGGCCAATGGTGCGGCGACGCGTACGTATACATGCACCCGCAGGGACGTGCGTTGCAGATCCGATCGATGGATGCGCCTGTCACGCTAGCTAGCTGCCTAGCTACTAGAGAGATCGCCGTGCCGGCCGGCCGGCCGGATGCCGGGGAACCGATCGATCTGCGTAGCTAGATTGCGGGAATCTGCATGCCCGCGCGGTCGAATGATCGTTCTTATCGGGAATTCCTAGGGTTTCTCGGTTCCGCTCATCGGCGGCTAGCGGTGGAAAAGCAAAGCGTGTGATCGAATGGCTATAGCTAGAGCTATAGCAAGCTGTGATGCGTCTCGGAATGTGGTGGCGCGGTCTCCTAAACTGTCGTCGCGCGAGATGACGAGACGTACGGTAACATTTCGTTTGTATTTAATAAATATTATTTAATTATGGTCTAATTAGAATTAAAATATTTAACTTATGATTTATAACTAATTTATTTAATTAGTTATTTATTTTATTAATATTTAATGTTCTATATATTTGACACAATATTTGATACGATGGAGAGAGAGCGAAATAGCGTATAAACAAACGCCTTAGCGTGCGAGAGGCACCAGACAGCGCGCGGAGCTAGCTAGCGTATGGACGCCACACCCGCAAGCGCGCGCACTTTTGCAAAACAGGCGAGGCCGGCCGCGCACTTTTGCAGGCGGCCCCCTCGCGGTCAAAAAACGTCCACACAGTGGGCGTTTTTTGACCTCCAGCTATATATACCCAGCCCCCCTTCAGATTTTCATTATATTCACTAAAATTTTCAGAAAAAAAGGAAGAAGAGATGAGGGAGGAGAAGGAAGTAACGGCGAAGCCCTGTCACTTTGAGACCTCGGCTTTTAGGTAAGTTTCTTATACATTACAAGTCTGTTGCTATGCATTAGTAAAATATAATGTGCACTAGAGTTGTTTAGTTTTTAGTTGACTCTGGGTAGATCTGTGAGTAGTATGTATATTAGATCTATAAATAATGATGTT
>CM041641.1:7769162-7813217 GCA_023333625.1 Bothriochloa decipiens
TCGTACGAGCGCCTAATGGGTTGTCGTCGTTCTGCACGAGGGATCAGGAGTACTGGCTAACACGTAAGGCTATTGTTTTCGACATCTTTGTCGAGGACTACGCTCCTCACAGAGTGATGTGGCAGTTTGGTCGTAACCAGACGTTCCCACTCCCGGTTGCCCATATTGTTCCTCTTTTCGTGCACGGGTAAGTATAAGACAATTAATTCGTTCTGATTGAGTATTTAATATATATAGAAAGATAATTAATACGTTTTGAAATCCATAGTTACGTGCGGAGGGGTCTACCGGCAGGCGTTACTTGGTCCTCCCGTATACAGCCGTGGGTCGACCAGTGGGCCAACGCACTACATGATGTGACCTACGAGCCTAGACCGTTTTCCTTGGAGGCTTACGGGGACTACTTACGTTGGTATATTCCTCGCACCCGGATCAGCGTCACGTATACACCAGTGGAGCCATAGACCCACGTCCCCAGGTTAACGGACACGTACCCTGTGCACAGAGATCAGGCGATGTCGTTGGCGGTACGATCTTTATGAACTTCAACCCACTTCGTTTAATATTTTTCTTATCGTAATTACTTCAATGTTCTCGTTTTGTTAATAGGCCGACATGGCTCACCGTATCACTGTGGATGGTGGATCGCTCTTGCACCGGTTGAGGGAGGGCATTCAGATGACCAGCCACGAGCTTACCGCTGCGGTCCAGAGGATGTACGACTCTGCTGCAAACATTGTCAAGTTGACGTCGTGCCGGCCCTGCGGGCGACAGCCGGATGTCGTGCCTCGACGTTCACACGTGACACACAGGCCTGACGGACCGACGGCGCCACTACCTCCGCGGCCTACGTACCAAACAGGTGAGTAACTTATATTTTCTTCGTATGTAGTAATGGTAACTTGTTCGTTACTTATAAGTTTTATTATTCAGGTCCACCTACGTACTCTGCCGGTTGGCGTCCGGAGTTCGATATCATTGGATCATCTTCGCAGCCTGCTCACATGCCTACAGGTACGATATAGTTGTGAAATTTAATTATATTATCTAATACTGCTTTATTCGTAACATTACATTCACTCTGCATAGTTAGGTATGCACTTTGACGGTTCACGGCTTCAGTTCGATTTCGGAGGTTCCTCTTCACACGCTGTACCCATGGTTCCAGGTATGACCTACTTTTAAGAGTTCGACACGTTATATATTAGTTTTACCATCAGCGTTATCATAACGTTGGTCTTATATGTTTAGGGACGACCCGTTACGACTACGAGGGATCGGACATCTCTGAGCACGCTGACACTTTTCGTCAGCGATCCCCGTCACCCTTCGACCTTGACAGTTACCTGGAGCAGGAGCCGGCGGACGTACTTGCGTCATCACAGTTACGTGAAGCACCACCACAGACACAGCCCTCACAGGACGAGTACGCGACACCAGCTACTGCTGGAGGCCGTCCTGCACGTGTTATAGTTCCTCCTTCGCCGCTTACTTACTCAGCCGGCCATGTGAGAGCGGGCCGTAAAGCACCAAAGTCTGGCACGATTAGGGGTGTTGTACCTAAGCGTGGACGATATTAGTTTTGTATGATTTGCCGCCGGTGTTGTTTTCTATGATATTATACTGATACTATTTTAGTTTTTAGAACTTAATTAATGTTTCACTGTTGTATTTTTTTTCATCTATTAAGCTTGGGCGAGCACACGACAACGGCGTTTTCGCACGCCCATTGCATGACTGCGTATTATTTTTGCTATTTCTCTGACTTCGATATTTTTTCTGAAATTTCCGAATAAATTAATATTATTTTAAAAAAATCTGATTTTTTTCTGAAATTTTCAAATAAATAAATATTATTTTAAAAAAAATCCAAAAATCAGGTCGCCCGTCGGCAGGACGAACATCTGGTCGCCCTTTGGCTGGGCGACTAGCCTGGTCGCCCTTTGGCCGGGCGACGTCGGCCTGGTCGCCCGTTGAACGGGCGACGTCGGCCTGGTCGCCCGTTGAACGGGCGACGTGGGCCTGGTCGCCCTTTGAACGGGCGATTCTCTCATGTCGCCCTTTCAACGGGCGACTGGTGGTCTACTCCTGTAATTTTTTGGAAACAGAGACTAATTTTATAACTTTTTTTAAAAAAAGTTTATTAATAAAAAAAAGTTCCAGTGGCATCGCGTAATAAATAAACGGATCGGAGGCCGGCATAGAAAAACGTGCGAGGGTCACAGGGACACGACAGTCAACGGCTAGTTCACTGTAGCGATACGCTGTGGTTTCCCTTCCTTCTCTGCGCTCTTTGCCCTCATCAAGCGGATATACCCCTATTTTCTATAGGCGCATCGTTATCATAGTGCATCAATCTGGGTTTCAGGATCAAAGCAGAGTGCAAGCTGCCGCTATGATCCTGAAAGCCACGTTGACGGGCCATAATAATGATGCTCGGCTGATCAGGTAGCGGCCGGGGAGCATGTTGCTGGTGTGCTTGGTTCAACCGAAATGAAAATTAATGCACTCTGTCTCGATAGTCTTCGTTATTGAAATTTGAAAAGGCTTGTTATAGAGTCCTCAAAATTTGGATATCAAGCTCAAGCTAGTCACGATGATGCCGCTTTTCACTTTCTCATTTTCAATTTCATGGCAAATCAGCAAAATGTTTGAGGTGACTGTAATTTAGTACAATATATGATACAGAGCATGATTGGCTGGCTTTCAAAATATGCCAAGCCGAGATTTAGTAAGCCATGATTTTGGCTATTGTTTGATTTAGTACCAAAAATTTTCTCCAAATAAAAATTTGGCTTGCCAAATCAATGATAATTTTCTACCTAACTTTGGCTTATCAAATTTTTGGCATAGCAAATTTTGGTCGCAAACCAATCAGGCTTACAGTATGGCCTTGTCGAAAGGGACATACACACCGTCAGGGCGCCATTGGGGAGCTTAAGTCCCTTACTCCCGATGATCACATCCCCCTCCATTATTTTTTTGCATGGTTACTTTACAGAGAGGCTGTAGGCTGAAGATGGTGACTTTAGCCCCGCTAAGCTTTTATTCTAGATCTATCGTCGTGAGCAATCGAAGGCTTTGAAGTCAGAGCCATAGTGCAGTATGCTGCAGTCGCTCTAATGGTGTATGTCGAGCAATAAATTATGTCTCAAGTTTTCAAAACTAATTGCCTTTTGAGCTATTAGAAAACACACATCCTAGATTTTAGTCCCATGAATCTTTGTAGGGATTTCAGTCAACGGCGCCCGTTGTCATGCCCGGCTCCTGTCCACAACGTCTTGCCCAAGCCCAACTCCAGCGAGCTTATCCTCTCTCTTTCTCTCTCTTCTTTTCCACTTTTAGTGATCTTAGAAAAAGGATGGGTTTGTGAGAGCAGGCAATTGGGACGGCCGGAGGTCTAGGTCAGGGCGAGGACGGATGATCGATGAATAGTGCGTGATCTACCCCAGCCACACGATGATGAGCTGACGGATGATCGTCGCGAGAGAAAACAGGCACCTGTAAAATCGCAACTCCGACTAGAGAAGTATTCTTCTTAACAATGACAAGTCTTCGTTTTAGCCGATGATGAGTAATGAAGAGATGCCCATATTCCAAAAAAAAAAATCCTGGTGAAAAACATAGGGAAGCGTCACATAGACGAGTCCACGTATATGTAATTAGAGGTGCAGAGAAGTTGTAAAAAAAAAAAATTAGAGGTGTGGAGGCCCAGCAGATAAATTTGGCGGACAAGGCCGCACGTACTATTGGGCTTCTCTTGATAGGCCCAATCAAGTGGGCCGGATTTCCCATGCGTGGAACAAACTCCTCCAGTTTCCCTTTCCGTGTTGCAGGATTTGCAGTTGCAGTTGTGCACTGCACACAGCAGCAGCAAGCCAACAACTACTCTTCCTCCAAGGGTAAAAACCTTCCACTGCTTCTTTCAAACCACACGGTGCACCTCATCAATTTTCTGCTGCGACGAACGAGGTTACCCGCCGGGCAAGGTTTCCGTACCACCGCCATGTGCCTAGTACCGAGTTTGGAAGCCACGCACACGGCCTATATACTGGCTGACAACCCGGATCGATCGACTAGTTGCTGTTGCCGTTGCCGTTGCCGTCGGTTACGCGGACACCACAAACCAGCCATTCACACCCTATCGGCCTATCGAGCTAGCAAGCATTACTTCTCCCAGCTAAGCTCAGTGTCCCAGCCTCCGTCATCACTCCGGTGGCCGGACGGTGCAGTGGAAACAGATAAAATAGCCAAGAAGGCAAAAATCCCTACCACGGCGGCGCATTGAATCCCCGCTGCTGTGCCGCGCTTGGCACTACTATGCCACTATCCACTATAGGCGTGGCGTGGGCTCGTCAGAGCCCGGATATGGGCGGAGAGCCTGATGAGGGAAGCTACGGACTACGGAGCCCCTCGTGTGCCCCACGCATCCAGCGTCGTGTTCGTGTACTGTCCACGCGGACGCTGCGGCAGCGACGACGGATTCTGGATCAGAAACGGCAAGGGCAACTGCCCGGCCGGCCGCATGTGCAGTGTACGTCATGGCGGCGGCGGCCCCCGGCCATGGCATGGCAGGGTGGCAGAGGTACCAGTGTACCACTACCGGTAGGCTTGGATGACGCCTCGTTTTTCCAAAGCTTCCAAGCGCCGCGTTCACAGTCTGTCTCTGCGATGGCCCCGCGCGCGCCTAATAACTGTGCCCCGATCGGGCACGGACGCGCGCGTGGGAAAAGAAGAAGGTGAGGATCCGATCCACGGGGTAGATCACATGGACGATCGAAATGTCGGTGAGTTAATGCCGGTGAAACCTGGCTGGATCGAGCAATCTTTCAGGTCTGAGGAGCACCCGGTCCTGCGTTACTTGTGGTAAAGGGCCGGCAGTTCAGTTCAGTTCAGTTCGACGGGAAAAAGGAGCTGCATCTATCTGCACACCTGCACAATGACGGTTGTACTACCTCTACCTGTGGGTAACGTAAGTACGTAACTACTCCAAGACTTGCCTACTACCGAGTATTCAAAATGACTGGGGGTATACTGTAGTGCCGGGCGTCCTGCACCCCGTTCCCTTTCCCTCTGTCTGATCTCCGATCAGCGATAGATTTCACTCACGTACAGCGGTTATAGCTACGCTTCGTACTACGCGGTACTACAACCGTGCGTGCCATCATCCATCTGCGTACGCTACGCCCCCACAATAATTTGCCAGTAGGGTTTACGGTACGGTACTAGCCACAACTGCTTCGACATTTTTTTTTCTTTTTTCTGAAAGGGTCCATCTGGCCTGGCGCTGTGATTGAAGTGTGAATTCAGCAAGAGGCAGCAGGCTGTTTTGCGTTCAGTACACTTGTAAAGCTGGACCCGGCCGGCCCAATGCTCCAGTTGCCCGTGCGAGCTGCGAGGAAATAAATGCGGGCCCACAGCCCGGACCTAACAAGGATCTTTAGAAGGCCCAACTAATCTCCACCCTGTCAAATCGAATCCAGGACCGTGCAAATTATAAATAAAACACAAAAAAGTTATTATTAATAATATAATGAAGAATTATTTGTAAAATTGATGCCATGCAGATTGCAGGGTCCCGGGTGATGGTATAAGACCAGAAACATCCCTTGCAGCTTGTGATGCGCCGCAGTCTATCTCATCGCAAAGCCATCCAGCAGCTCATCAAGCTCGCGCTCGTCTCCCCGCTAGCTGCTTGAGGAGATCAAGGAAATGGGGCGGCGCGAGTGCGCGTGGCAGGCGGTCGTCGTGGCTTCCGCCTTGGCCGTGCTGGCCGCGGCGGCGCGGGCGGCGCCGCAGGTGCCGTGCTACTTCATCTTCGGGGACTCACTCGTGGACAACGGCAACAACAACTTCATCGTGTCCATGGCGAGGGCCAACTACCCGCCCTACGGGATCGACTTCGCCGGCGGCCCCACTGGCCGCTTCAGCAACGGCCTCACCACCGTCGACGCCATCGGTAAGCTATCAGTGAGCAAGAGCAAGCTATTTAGTCACTGTTGATGGACGATGCAAAGTACAATTTCCCCGAGCGGAGCACGGATGCGCCGCATCGCGTGTCCCGCGTCAGTCCTAGCTGCTGGACATCCACTACTTACACATGCGTGTGCCATTTTTTTTGCTTCGTGTCCGTGTGCATGCAGCCAAGCTCCTGGGCTTCGACGACTTCATTCCCCCGTTCTCCGGCGCAAGCAGCCAGCAGCTCCTCCGCGGCGCTAACTTCGCCTCCGCCGCCGCCGGCATCCGGGAGGAGACGGGCCAGCAGCTGGTACTCATATTCATTCAAAATTTACCGCGCCTCTGCATGCATGACGTGTGAACCGACGCCGCCTATGCAATGCAATGCAGGGTGGGCGGATCAGCTTCAGCGGGCAGGTGCAGAACTACCAGTCGGCGGTGCAGGAGGTGATCAGCATCCTGGGCGACGAGGACTCGGCGGCGACGCACCTGAGCCGCTGCATCTTCACGGTGGGGATGGGCAGCAACGACTACCTCAACAACTACTTCATGCCGGCCTTCTACAACACGGGCAGCCGGTACACGCCGGAGCAGTACGCGGACTCGCTGGCGCAGGACTACGCCCGGCTGCTGCAGGTGATGTACCGGTACGGCGCCCGGAAGGTGGCGCTCATCGGCGTGGGGCAGGTCGGGTGCAGCCCCAACGAGCTGGCGCAGCGCAGCGCCAACGGCGTCACCTGCGTCGAGGAGATCGACCGCGCCGTCCGGATGTTCAACCAGCGGCTCGTCGCCATGGTTGACAGGTTCAACAGGCTCCCCGGCGCGCACTTCACCTACATCAACATCTACGGCATCTTCGACGACATCCTCAGGTCACCCGGAGCCCATGGTCTGAAGGTGACCAACGCGGGATGCTGCGGCGTGGGCAGGAACAACGGGCAGGTGACGTGCCTGCCGTTCCAGACGCCGTGCGCCAACCGGCACGAGTACCTCTTCTGGGACGCCTTCCACCCGACGGAGGCGGCCAACATCCTCGTCGCCCAGAGGACCTACAGCGCCAAGCTCGCCTCCGACGTGCACCCGGTCGACCTCCGGACGCTCGCACGCCTCTAGTCTGGTTTATTTTACAAGATCCATCCATCCATCGGCTCCGAGCAGAGCTTATAGGTTTCGCGTTCTTCAGTTTGTGAATTGTGACAGAGATATGTCTAGCATTGTGTGAGCGTCGTGATCTTCAGTCAGTTACATATATAAAACCAAATTACGAACGGTTCTAGGGTGCCCACGGTATAGGTTATAGTGAGCCTGAAGTGCAATTTTACGATATTGTATTCCAAGTGTGTAATTAGTTTGGCATTACTTACTACTAAAAAGAAAAAATAGTTTGGCATTTTGCAGTTTTTGGAAACCATGTACGGTTTCGCTTGAATAGTTTGCCGCATTGGGAACACACGCACGCAACCACTCACAACATTCACTTGCGGAAAATTCGAGACCAGCTCGTGATACACGAAAACGGCAGCATACACATCCTGACGTGCCCCGGACGCGGCTGTTCTGTACCGGCAAGAAGTTCGTGCGAGGAGTTCACGGGTGGCAGCGGCAGCGGCCCATGCAAGCAGGTCAGGGACGCGACCGCACGGTTCAACAAGTGATGCTATGCAGATCACCAATTCACCGAACTGAAGCGAAACAGAAATGCAAGAGCTACAGCACTCGATAACAATAATACAAGTCTACAACATAAGGCTCCCGCCCTACACGGCCACACCAGCCCATTCCAGCCAAAATCACTGAATGTTTCAGCCTTTCATGTTTGACATCATGACATGGCACCCCAATTTCAATTCATACATACAGGTGCCTACAGGCGCCACACTCGCAACAAAAGATCACATAGAACTTGCAGATCTTGCGTCTGGCGTCTTGGAAGCCTCATTCTCCAGGGGCTAGTGATGGTGTAACTGGATGCACATGCCAGGGATTTTCTTGGTACATGCTGCTGGCGCTTGGCTGCAGTACATGCTTCGCTCCAGGATTCAGCTTCACAGGTCTCAGAGTGCTGGCAGCATTCGACCATGTGGGATGCGATTCTATTTCTCCGTTTCCAAGCCGAAGATCAGCTTCAGCTTCATCGTCGAGACAGATGGGCGTAACTGCCGTACCACTAGGCTGTGCATCTAGTCTGGATCCACGGAACTCCAAACCTGTTCCTACAAGTGGTAACATATTTAGCCCCTTCCGTGTGCAAGGTTTCTTTGGTAGTGTCATGGGCACATCGCCATTCTCTGCTGGTCTTTTGGAGTTCCTGAAATGTTCCAAGCCTTCAGGCTTTGATCGCATCATAGTCTGCCTCATGCTCTCAATTCCAAATATTGAGTCGCCAGGAGCACTGGAATTGCTCGCTGGATATGGTATGGCAACTGGTGGGTGAAAGGTAGCAACGGATCCATGAGGCGGTGGTGCATAGCCAGCGCTGTAAACACGGGAAGGGATGACCGAAGGGGGCAATGGTCGGAGTGACGTGAATTTTGTTTGAGTTGTTAGACCAGGGGGTTTCTGAACAGCATAGCTTGACCCAAAATAGGATGCAACGGTTCTCGGTGCCATGTTGCTGAACTGTTTTTGCCTAAGATAACTGGACTGGTACGACGCTGGTTCTTTTCCCATGAAGTTTCTGGCACTGTTCCTTGTATTGAAAGATGACTCCGGTGCAACAGTTTGAGTGTGTCTGCAGTCTATAGAACCCATCAGCATGTCTTCAGCATTACTCTGAACTTGATTTGCCATAACTGGCTGCTGATTCCCTAGCTCAGTTTTGTTGCGCCAGTCCACTGGCTGAATATAAGGATTATTTCCTGCTGCTAGTTCAGGTTGCTGATTGTGACCATTTGCTCTGAAACTACTGATACCAGGCACAAAAGCCCGTACAGCTGCTGGAACAAAAGAAAAATGTGACGGGTTTCCAGATGGTTGTCTCGCTCTATCTGAAATCCTGCATGCAGACGGAGAACAGACCAATCCTCCATGAAACAACTGTGGAAAAACTTTTGTATGTGTTCCATGAAAGAACTGGTTTTCAGCTTGACTCTGTTTACTGGAACAAGGAGTTTCATTATTCAGACCTCTACAATGAATGCTGCTGGTCCCAAGTGCAACTGTTTTTCCCATAAGACGCACTGTTGTTTCAGCATTGTGCTGGGTGTCCTGCTCAAAGTTCTGGCTTAGATAGTGGTTTCGCATCCCAAGTAGCTTCTGCTGTGGATTAGGATGCCCCAAACATTCAGAACAAAAGCATTCCACTGCAAGCTCTTGCTGTTTGGCGCATGGATACTTGTTGCTTGAAATTGTATAGTAATGATTTTTTGTTCTTTCAGAAATTGGCAACTGCCTGACATCTGTCCCATATGCCATTGGGGCCGCTGGAGTTAAACGAGGATCTGCATGAAAAACAGACTGATCTATTGCACAAATCTGTCGAGCATGATAGCTGGGTCTCAAATTGACATGATCCGTGCAGGTAATAGGACTCAAAACGGTTGGAGAAGCTGAGGGACATGAGGAATTCTCCCCCAAACACTGCCTCCTAAAAATGTCAACAGAATTAGGGGTGCCACCAGGATGAACCTTGACAAATTCACCTCGTGAATTAATAGGAAGGCTGACATAGTTATCACGGTTGTGATTGTTCCTGCATGCAGATATACAATCAGCGGCTTGTGATGGTTTGTTTGATCCTGTTGAGGAGCTTATGCTTCTCACCATGTTACTAGATCTAAGAAGCTCATAACTAACTTTGCCAAAGGCAACCACCCTCTCCTGCAATGTGCTTCTGCTCCTATCATATAAACAAGAACCAGAAGGCTTTGACAATGGGCTCCTATCAACTGATATTGCCTTGGCTGCCAAACTAACTGGATTAAATGATACTTGTGATACCGTATGGTTTTGTTCTCCAAGGCACTCAACATCAACACTTAAGCTACTGTCAGCATTCAGATGAGAGTCCACAGCTTTGAAGCTTTGACAAGGCACCTTACTAGATAAGCATGCCAAACTTGTGGAGTTCAAACAGTTACTGCCATGAGAAGTTTCTGTGCAGTGATTCAGATCCCTTGAATTGCCCAGTTTAGTGATATCTTTTGGTTTGGTAACTGGCATTGTATGACAAACACCAGCTGGTACTAAGTTTTCTGATAAAGAACTGGTAGTCTCAACAGGCCCTGATATAGCTTCTGCTTGTTGATAAACCAACTGTTGCTCATCTGCATTGCGGTGATCACGACCTTCCTGAGTAAGCTGCTGGAATGTCTGTACAGATTGTGGTTGCTTTGTATTCTCTTCAGGTAGATGTGCAGTCCTTCTAAATTGGACAGTGTCATCAGATAAGGTATCATGCTTTGATTTGCAAGAAGGATTCGATTTACATCTCATATCTGTGGTTTTCAGTACTGTGCTAAAACCTGCTTTTGACTGCTTCTTACAAGTGCTTTGAGTTTGAATACTGTTTGTCATATCCTTTTTGTGTCTTTCCAAAACTGACTTTCTGTTTCCCTTCTTACTTCTCTTGTCCAGTAAGACTGTGATGACTTGCTTTTCCTTTTTCTTGCAAGAAGAATTCTTGGGCTCCCTCTTTTTTATGGAATGCTGAACTGACTTCGAAATGCTAATTGATGTGATCTTTACCCCGCTGTTTTTCTCCTGAAATGAGAACAAAAATTGTATCACATCTCCTGAGGTATATAACGAACATCTGTAGAAGTTTTCTGCTCCATATTGTATTTCAAGGTATTAATGGAATTGGAACCTGTCAAGGCTTCTACCGTCTATTACTTTCAACATTCCATACAGTATATACTATATACCTGCATTACTTGGGAACATTACAAGTATTTTGTAGACAGTAAGCATCAGTGGCATACATCCATAACAAACAAACAAACAAAAACACTATTCTAGACAGCAGTTCATCACTTTGCAAAACCTTATGCAAAAGCAAGTGTATCTATAACAACTCAATTGGCATGAATGTCACATAGGAATAGAAACTACTAAGAAAGTAACTTTGAATAAGACAATCTAAGTATCCAACTCAAACAACATGAAAATCAGGAACGATAAGGGGCATTAGACACATGAGGTCACTAGCACCGCAGATGAAAACTAAAGGGAAAATGTTGAGTAACCAGACATCAACAGCAGCTAAAAGGTGATGGGGAATTTTTCTCACATCTTAGTCATTCCAATATGGAAACAGTCAATAAGCTGTAAGTTTTAGTTACAACTGATTGTTATGCGTTCAAATTATACACTGGCAATACTTATGTTATCTGATACACCTTCTATCCAATGAAGGCAAAGTACACCTGAAAATTTTGGCTTGTCATCAATTACCCAAAAGCAGGAATGGATGGACACAATATGGGGGTGGGTGGGTGGGTGGGTGGGTGGAGGGGCAAGTAGAATAGTTTAAAGAGAAAAACCACATCAAACTTTCTTTGAATCCTCGAACCTCGGTAAGAGCTTCCCATCAAGTGATTATTCTTTGGATCTATTTTCTACTGTTTGTTGTGCAGTGACTACTCCCATGGCTACCGTATATCCCTAATCATATAGAATTATACTAGCAGAAGACTATGAACTCTCAAGGAGTTAGTGATCTGTGCTTATGGTCAACTGAACAATAAGATCCACTTGTAGCCTACAAGCTCCGGCAGATGTGTACTTCGTTGAGAATACAAACATTCTAATGTGCTCGACAAAATCGCAATACCAGATATGGAAAGCAAGTCAATGGCCGATGTAATGTAAGGCAATGCGCTATACCTTTTCTTTCCCATCGACCCCGGCCGGAACCTTCTTCTTCTTCTTGGTCGTCACACTGACAGCGAGCACAACCTTTCTTCCCTTGTCCATCTCCGCCTTGCTCCTCTTGGCAGCAGCAGCAGCCTTCTTCCCCTTCCCCTTCTTCCCAGACCCCTGTCCGCCGCCGCCACCTCGGGCTCGGGGCACCCGCGGCGGCACGGCAGCGAAGAGCTCGGCAACGGAGCGCTTGCGGCGCTTGGCCGCCATCCGCCTCTCCACCTCGACCTCCTCCTCCTCCACCGCCGCCGCCTCGTCCTGCCACCACAGGAACCGCCGCACCTCCACGGGCGGCAGCGGCCCCGCGTCCCCGCCGAAGGGCCAGCTCCCGCCGCCCTCATCCCGCGCCCGCGCCGCGTACTCCCTGCGTCGTCGCAGCGACAAAAACGAAACAGTGGCACAAGAAACGAGACGAATGAGCCGCGGCAGCATTGGCGCAAACAATGTGGTACAGTAGTAGAACGCCGTGCCATGCAGTACCGGATGGAGAACGCCGCGCCGGCGGGAGCCGCCATCCCCGGCGGCGCGCGGGGCGAGGAGGGTGGGCAGTGGTCTTGGCGCCTTCGCTTTCCCCCGGCTCGGTTTCCCGCGTGGCTGACGGAGGGAGAGGGAGAAGGAGAGAGGGGAAAGCGACGCGAGCGCGAGGAGGACGTCCGGACTGACGGCGCCTCGCGCCGAGTGCGTCGTGCCGTCGTGCGGTCCTGCAGGTTTTCGCAGTGGTCCTTCCACTGTTCGGCCGCGGAAGTGTCACGCGCTCCATGAATGCTACAGGGAGATAGCACAGTGGCAGGGCGCCGGCTGCCGTGCGGCGTGGGCTGACGAGACTCCTGGGCTGACCGGCGGACCTGCCGCTGCCTGCCGGGCCGAGAGCGCCAGACAAGCGCCCCTGCTTCCGCAAGGTTCTCCAGAAATAAAAATCATTTCTAAAAACTGATGGTTTTTTTTCTCTTTGCTAAATGCTAAAGCTTGGTCCGCGGTGGCTAGATCTTTGCTAATGCTAAGACAGGAGCATCGTCATAGAATTCTCAAGAAAATGATTTCTCTTCCTGTTGAATATGATCTTCGAAGCCAAAATAAAAAAAGTTATCATGTTCGCCATGATCCGCATCAGTTTGCCCAAAAAAACATTCAAACCATAACATTGGAGAAGTAATTTTATGCTTTCCAACATTAACCAGCGAAAATAGTAACAAATCGATTACTAATAATAATTTCTGATTTCCTTCATCTTGATTTGTTTTGCAAAAATGCCTAAAGCAAATCAGTCTTTTTCGTCTCCCTCTCCATATCATGAGCCAAATCTAGACTAGCTAGGCTAGCCTCCCTCCTTTCTCTAAGGCGCAGCTAGGCCTAGCCAGTCTCACTCACAGCCAATAAAGCTTAATTATAAAAACATATTTTTACTTAATTATAAAGCTTCAAAACATATATGGACCTTACAATACTAATAATAAATCAAATCTTAATGCTAAAACAGTAAAAATACTACTCAAGTACTCTCTCCGTTTCAAATTCTAAGTCACTTTGATTTTTTTCACTCACTTTGCTAGTGACTTAGAATTTAAAACGGATGGATTAACAATTTAGCATCAATAGAATGCAGCTAGCATCTGCGGAGTGACATGGGCATTTGGGCCTTGGAATGTTGAGCTGATCCAATTAACAAAGCAGGAATTGCAAATCTGTATATGGATATGCCACATTTTATTTTTGTTAATCTAAAGGATCAGCTATTGTCAAATAGTAAAGTGCAAATTTGAAGGCGCTTGAATTTTGGAGGCCGTGAACATTCGCCCACCTTGCTCCTGTCAATCGACGGGGCTGGGTCCCCACGTTGGAGTGTCAGAAGGCAAGGGATGCTTCCGGTGCAGTTATATGTGCAAATGTCCCGGGAACAAAAGGATGAGCAAATATGCAATCAATATTGCGCACACACTCGAGGGTGCAGCACGAGGCCGGCGTCCGTTGTATATCGGCGGTTGGCACACGCAGCTCCGGGTGCGTTTGCACGTATCTATCTGCTTCATCCTAGTCCTAGCTACTAGGTGGATTCGTCTGAAAAATATATGTTTGATTGCTTGCAATGGATGTAAAAACAGGCTCTCATTCTGGCTCGGTAGATACGCTCAAAATCAACTTCACCGGTCATCCTGGTTGGGTGGATACAATGCATCTTATATGCTAGTCCACATGTCATCCTCTAGCAAGTCCAAGTATTTGTTCATATAGGCAACCAAAGCGTCTTCGCAAGATATTACAACATGCACCTATGCAACCAACTAAATGGTATTCTTAAGCTAGTCCACACGTCATCCTCTAACAAAGAGTCCACTATCCACCCATACAAGCAAATGTCTTCACAGGAGATTATTGCATCCATCCATGCAATCAACCAAATAGTATTCTTCTCAGTAATTATAATGCATCTATTTGGTCTGCATCCACTCCAGGACTGTGAAAGCAATACAAGCAGTGGCGAAGTTAGAGCAAATTAGAAGGTTGTGCTCTTGCCTTGTGGAGCATATACATATACCGCAGGGGTGCATATATGGTAAAAATTTAGACGAAATCATTGATTTAATAAATTTTGGTTGGTGCATTTGCACCCCCTTAGCTAAATGTAGCATCACCCCTGAAATGCAATACACCCTGACTTGTCACATGCTGCCATGCCATCGCTACACCTACACAGAGACGACCAAACTAGCTAAGGCTTGTTGGAAGATCCGAGCACCTTCGCAAGTCTGACTCTCATCGTGGGATACGTGGCGGTTACTTTTAAAAAATTATTTTTAACTATATTTATAAAGAATATTAGCAATATTCAATTCAACATGTAGCCCTAGATTGAAAGCTGAAACCACAAATCAATTCTAAGTTCTTCTCGCTCCATTCATCCGCTCACTGTTTGATGCTTCGTACAGACAACTCCGCTATGCGGCTAAGCAGATAAGAAGATTTAACGTTGAGAACGAATGTAGATTCCTATCATAAAAAAAGTCGGCTACATAATGAACTAATTTACCCCTAACATTGCTATTCTTATAACAACCTCAATAAAAAAGATATATCATTCTAACAAATATACGACACGCTTCTAGCGAGCGTCCAAGGCGTCTAAGGAAGTCAACCTAACACTGCAATAGCTGATCATCCTAGCAAAAGACACGGCATTGTTACGGAGGTGCAGTAAGCTAAGCAATGGTAGCCGCATGGACCCGGACGGAAAGTAACATCGAATCTCGCATGGACGTCATGAAGCACGCACGGAGGCGCCTTTGCCACCGGCCGTGAGCACAAGCTAAAAGCTTTCAGTCCTTCAAGATCGAGTGGAGAAGAACTACGCGTTGCCTGGCCTTCGTCCGAGAAAGAATCAGGTAGCAGGCCTTGGTAGATGCATCACGGATGCAGCAGATAGATGCCCCCCTGTGGCTTTTTTGCCCACCAATAATGAAGAAGCATCGCACACACCTGACAGCCACAAGCGCAAGAGTGCTGGCAAACAACACAGGCATTACTCCAGTAAAATCAATCGATGGAGCCCATGATCCTGACAATGGCTATGACTATAAAATATGTGCAAGAAAACCTACCAGCCTTCGAGACCAAAACAACATCACAGGCTATGTAAATTCATTCATTCATTCATTCAAGCAAAAGAGAGAATCACAAGGGCAGGCGAATATCGTCCACTCAGTAAAGATATATAAAAGGTGTGTTCAAAATGTTCTTGTATTTGATCGCGTGCCTTTTGGGTACATTTTTTTTTTAATCTCCAGGGAAGATATGCTTCTCCTTTCTCATGTCTGATATTCACCGAGTACTACGGAAGGCATCGCTCCTTCAGTTTCAGCATCTGAGAAGTAAATCAGATATTGTCCCCAGTCACTCAACCATAGCCAAAGTAAAGAAAGTATCATAGGACAACAGATCGTAAACGCTTCTAAGGTATATATTCACATTCACCCGCCCCCCATGTGAGTAAAGGAACATCTGGTTCTACTTTGTTAGCGAGAAGGACAAACTAGAATCCTTATCAAGTTATCAGGGAATGGAGAAAAATTGTAGTCATCTTCCAATGCCCAGAAAACCTTTGCATATACCAAATCTGAATCTGTACATACAGCTAAGGCATACCATACAAATGTAGCTCACTATGTGAACCTAATGCATAGTGAAAAATGAAGTGACGACAGATACCAGATCTCAAAATTATTATGTGGGCATCTTTGCCTCCTGGATTCCATAACAATACACAGAAAATTAGAGATCAAGTAAACCAGGGAACAAATGTTATAGTAATTCCATAATACTATGCCACATTACATGTTAAAAAAAACACACCAAAGAAAAAAAATCATATGAAGGAAGAAACCCACCAAAGAATAAGGATCACATTCAGTATGACACACCTTAGACATTTGACGGAACTTTGAGCAGAGCAGAACAAAGGGTTCAAAAATTCGATGGGAGTTTGCTTCTAAGGTGGCCTCTAAAATTGTGTTTCCCTGCTTCAACAAGAGTACAAGATACTATCCCAGTCAGAAGCAAGTCCCCTTGTAAATTATGTTAAGGCACCGTGGCCTTGCTACCCAGTACCTAGCCACCCAGGCCTTCCTGGCCTAAACTCAAGTACTTCAGCTGCAAGTTTTTTTTTTCCTCCTATTCTTACTTTAGGACATCTGCAATTTCTGAATTCAAATGAAGAAATAACACTAATGCAAATAAGAGAGCACAAAAAAGGCTTCAGCTATTCCTTTGGTAATAAGTAATAACAGTCCATGATGAGAACTACCTCATCAGCATCAGTTGAAGAAATTGCAGTTATACATGGTGTTAATGCACCAAACCTCAAGAGTCCAAGACTTGCAAAGGGGACCTGTTTTGTTATTCCTACTGTAATTTATCTGTGATCCTTAGGTTTACATGGTGTAAGTCCCATAGATCTTCTGTACAGAATGTGGGTTCTCAACAAGTGTGAAATACACAACCCCAGTGTATGGTCTTTACGTGGAAGAATAAACACTAAGGTATGCAGAACAAATTTCAGATTAGATGAAAAGAGAATCAAAGCAACACTAGTTAGATATCTAACCTAATATGCTCTTGCAAGGAAAACAAAACATACTAAATGTATCTCCTTAATGTTCACAGCACTACAGCTGACTGCATTAAATCTGCCAGTAGTTCACATGCTTTACTCCAGCAAGCAAACCCCAGCAATGTTTATAACTAAGTTGCTAAAAGCAGATAACTGAAAAGACTATTCAACCTGACTACACCACAGAGATCATGCTGTGGCAAAGAAGCACACCCAGCTATCTGGGTGACGTATGACATGACTCAAATGCTGGAAGTTGAATAAGACGGCCTTCCTCAACTCCAGTATAAATAGTTCATGTTCAGACTGCAGCTTCCTCAGTCCCATAGGGAGGAAGTTCAGAGTTCTAATAGGAGCAACAGCCAATACCATTAACAAGTTACTTTTCTGAAATATGTCAGCAACCAATCCTTTGGTTATGTCTCATGTCATAGGGGATGTGTTGGATCCCTTTACACCAACCATTCCACTAAGAATAACATACAACAATAGGCTACTTCTGTCAAGTGCTGAGCTAAAACCATCAGTGGTTGTAAGTAAACCACGAGTCGATATCGGTGGCAATGACATGAGGGCTTTCTACACCCTGGTGAGCTAAGCAATTTACAGATAATGGTACCAATTGGGAGAATGTATGCCGATCCTTTTGTTATATAACACATAAAAGTACTATGGATTTTATAGTGGATTTATCAGTATTAGTTTGGAAAAAAAATCTAATAAGAACAAAATGCCTTAAATCTTGCAGTATATAAACATGTCTATATGCTAACTTTTGTCTTTGACTTGAGAAGGTACTGATTGACCCAGACGCCCCAAGTCCGAGCCATCCATCACTAAGGGAGTACTTGCACTGGTAAATAAAGTGCAATATGTTCTACTCTTCCTAGATTTGGTTCTTTTATTTTGCCTTATTATAATATTGGTTCATTATTGTGTAGGATGGTGACAGATATTCCTGAAACAACTAGTGTCAACTTTGGTATGAATGCATATAGTTATCTGTCGTTCCATTGTGTTTCTGCCGAATATAGTATCTGTGGAGCTTAAGTTGTAGTCTCTTCTTGCTTCTCGGACCTGTTGACTACCAATGAACTGATGCAGATAACAATGCAATTAATATATGAAATCAGCAACCATAGACTTGCTAGACCAACTTGCTAGGTGAAAATGCAATATGCCAGCTTAGCGCTTACATGTATAGTAACATCATGAAAGCCACTAACTTGGTACCATAACTAATGAAGCAATCAGGTAGAACTCCCATTACCAGAGTCTGGATACATTGATGTTGAACGCAAACAAGTATTTAATAGTGTAAATAAATTGGTATACTTATGATTCACAAGCCCCCTGTTTGTCCTTTAATTGGTTGGGAAGGACAATTTCAGCAGAACTAGGTTCATTTACAGTTGCAAATATTAAAGTTATATTCTAGTATATTTTTTAGTATATATAGCTTTTTCATACTCGATTTTACCTGAGACTTTGAAACAGATATTGGAAACAAAGCACATTAATTGTCTCAAACAAGAGGAGCTATTCCTAAAAGGCCTATCTGATGAAATTGAAAGAATTAAAAACAATAAACGATGATGTTTCCACGCGCTTCAGTGCTCCTTAAATTCTTCAGTAGATAATGTCAGGATTCTCTTGCAGGCCAAGAGCTACTATTTTATGAGAGACCAGACCCAAGATCTGGCATCCACAGGCTGGTATTTGTGCTGTTCCGTCAACTTGGCAGGGGGACAGTTTTTGCACCAGAAATCCGCCACAACTTCAACTGCAGAAGCTTTGCACGGCAATATCACCTCAGCATTGCCGCTGCTACATATTTCAACTGTCAAAGGGAAGGTGGATCGGGTGGAAGAAGGTTCAGGGAAGAGTAGAGACCACAGACCACTGCATGGTCACACTATAGAAATATCATCAATAATGTGCAATATATTGAATGTCAATGCACCACCTCTATATGCTGAATGTTATGTATCTCAAACTATGATTGTAATGACTTGAAGGGTTGAGAGCTTAGTCTCTTAACGGAATATAGCCCAATATTATTAATATATTCCATGATTAATCAGACAGTATTCTCCAAGGAGAAACCAGTACAGTTTCAGGATCTTACTAGAGTACCAGCTCGTTTCAACAGGAATTAAACAAACTCAGCACAATCTGAATAATCCAATGTATATTTCAACATTTCATGGAAAACTAACAGAGCACCACAGATTGTATATTTATTCCTTATTACAATCAGAAGAGCACATTAAATTATTCCTTATTCCCATTGACAGTCTTATGCCAGTGATACGTGCCAGTTGCTTAGAATGCAATCAACAAGATGCTACAAAGCATTACAAATTCCCAGAGTCAACTTACAGCAGAACCACCATGGAGAGGAAACTAATCACTTCTTCTCAAGATGGCACACCTCCACCAATTCCCATGACTCCAAGCTTTTATCTGTGGTATCCGTTCTATAGAGCGCAAGCTCAGAGATCTCAAACTCTAATCCACAGATATCCTTGTCCAGCTCCTCTGCTTTCTTCATTGCCTCCTCCTTCTCCTCATCTGTAAGGTCTCCGTATAAGAGGCTGACGTGCGGCATGTATGCTGCAAATGCCCGCAACCAAGTGTCAATTATCACTAATATGTGATTATTCATTCAGTAACAAAATTCAGGTAGTACACTCACGAGTTTTTCTCTTGTAACCAAAGTGTGCACAGCAGTGATCGCTCGCTCCCACCACCTACCAAAATTTACACAATTTTGTATAAGAAAACCAAATGATTCCAGTGAGCACTGCTTCACCTCTGGGTTTCAAATCCGACTAAGTTTGAAACTCGGAGCAAATCAAACTTGACTAGGGGAACCGGTAGGAAGAGAAGAGATGCTTAACCTCGGGGGTGGGCTCGAGGAGGAGGTAGACGCACTGGTAGAAGAAGGTGCCACGGGCAATCCCCGTGACACGGGCAGTGTATGGCTGGACGCCGGCGGCGGCTGCACGGAGCACCTCGACGGCCTCCGAGCGACGGCCGCGGAAGTCACCGACGACGGTAGCGTGCGGCTGGAAAGCGGGGCCGCCGTACGCGGCGCGGAGGCCCTCCATGATGCGGCGGAAACGGTCGCGGGCCGGCTCCGGCGGGAGGGCCCACACGGAGTACACCTCCTCCGGCGACTGGTCGGTGGGGTCCATGCGGGCGGCTGACACTGGCCGGCGGTGAGGTCGAAGCACGAGACGGGGCAGCAGCGTCGGAGGCGAAGGGTGGCGGAGGAGTGGGGAGCGGGCGGTGTGGGGAAGGGAATATGCTGTGCAGCCGAGAAGCATCGCGGTTCGCGGGAGGCGGAAGCGATGAAGCGCCGTCGGTATGGTCCGTTACGGACGAGTTACTGGCTGGTGGGTCCGAGACGGGAATACGGGCTTACGGGCCCGCAGTCAGTGGAATGCGTACTATGATTACACGTGTTAGCAGAATCGACCTTGTTGACAATGACTAATCAAGTATGGATCTAGATCTAGTCAAAACACAAGCACCAATGAATCGCGGTGACTTGCATTGACTTCAGGAATGACAAAAGGCTAGTCTTGCAAAGATCAAATACAAACATGAAATGTCCATGTCATGTGCCTATACATTAAAATTTGAAGGTGAATACAAATACAAATTATAATACTCCCACATTTGAATATAGACTAATTTGAGACGAGATAGAGATGCAAATTGTTACTTTCAATCAGGTCGAACTTAGACACCTCAACCTCATGATGCATGATAACACATGATAAAGATTTATGCACCTAAAGATTTCTAGGGCATGGAAATCATAGATAAGATTAATGAGCTAATCCTTGCAAGGAAAATGGTTCATGAGATTACACTCTATAGATGAATAGGATACTTGATGCAGCCTGTTTGGCAAGGCTTCTTTGCAACCGGCTTTACAAGGGCCTAGTTGGAAACCAAGCTCGACAGAGTGAAGCGATGGCTTATTTTTTTTTGCAGAGACCAAAAGACATGGAAGTAGATGGCCAAATCTGAAGTTCAGCAGGAACTTGGTTTTCTAATTACTAACCAGCGAGTTAACGCTAGATAGTTTTCGGTGTTTTGCTGTTACTGTTGGTAGTTCTCTGGACAGGGAGTTTGTTTGGTTGCGTTGGCTACTTAGCTGTAATGGTCTCTGCCATTTTCCTTTTGTATCCTTTTATATGCTTTATATAAAAGCTGGGTAACCACTGCTCAAAAAAAAAGTGATTTGTAAGACATGACAAAGAAAAAAGAGATTATATGCAATCAATACTAATCAAATACTCGGTTTCCCTTGGTCAAAGGAAAAAAAAAAGACACCTCATGACATGTAAGACATGACAAAAAATAGACTATGCAATCAATGTTATGTCATCAAATACTGAATACAATTATAATAACGAAGCTAAAGAAAGGTAATGAAATGGAGAAAGGTTCATTATCAGATTACTTATATAATGGTTATCAAATTAACGTAGAGTGAGAGTACACCTTTTGCCAAGTATATGAATTTATCTGAAAGACATGAGGTTCAGGATATCCAGATATCCACCGCACCATTATTGGGTAGAGATCCTATTGAAATTAGAGATCCCATTATGCAATACTATTTCACAACCTCGAGGTTCTGATATCTTCCATTATTCAGTAAAATTTCCATCAGGATTAAAGCTACTACAAAACATTTTTTTTACAAGGACTAATTCAAAATCCTGGACCTCACACTGCCCATGAATTAGACGAAACAGGGTGTAAGATCAGCTAATGCCTGTCCTCCTTGGGCACAGCATCTTTCTTGGCAGCTTGGGACTCCAGCTCCTTTACTGAAGATTGTTCAGATCTATTTTGAAACATGAAAAATACATGAGACCATATGGAACTATGGACCAAATGTGATGCTCAAATGCTTATAATGGTTTCAACAAAGCTTCAAACCAGGAGAGAATACACACATAATTATAATGGCTACAGCAAAAGGTGCATGAACAGAACACAAATTGGTAACGCTGAAGCACCAATGTGGCAATCTGACTACTGTAAACTCTGATGTATAAAGTATAAACACATCATCGTTAATTCATTCAAAAATTATGATATTAGATTACTTCTTCCGAATCCATGTAACAATGGTCCATCCCAGTAAGGGCTCATTTGGGTACCCAAAATACCGCCGGTATCCCCGCCAGTCCGTGGATTGAGAAACACCCCGCGATTTTTCTTTCCCGTCCAATTCCGACGCCCGTTTGGATTCATACGAGTAAGAAAAAGCACGAGCCAGAGAAGGCCCCCGGTATCCGATATCTGTGTAAATGGACGGGGATTAGAAAAAACTACTCGGCACCCGTTTATTTCCTCCCCCTTCTGCTCGTCACTCGCTCGATCCCTCGCTGCTCCTGTGTCGCCTCGAACAGGAAACCATGGCGGCGGCTAGGGTTTGAGCGTCGTCGCCTCCTCCAGCCGTCGTCATCCCAGGCCCGGCCTCGTCACGCTGTCGCCGCCACTCCCTGATCCGCACTTCCTGAATCCGTTCCTGCCCTCGTCGCGCCTTCACTGCCGCCGCCGCCGCCGCGTGTAGCTGCTACGTCCTCGGCCAACCGCGTCACGCTGTGATCTCCTATCCACAGGTTGGGCGCCTCATCCTCATCCTCTTTTGTGTGTTTCTTGTTAGATCTGATAGTCTTCACTACTTCTTGAATCAAATCAAATGGGATGGATGAAGGATCTGGGTGTTTTCTTAGTGGCGCTTGTACAAGATATTGGTTCTTTAATTCAATAGCTCCAGTAGTAGGTGATCTGCTTCTTTTGCTAGTTAGCTGCAGCGACTGGTTGTTGAAGTGAGCTGAGATTTTCATTTTTAGCAGAACATTCGGTAGTTGAAGTGAGCTGAGATTAGAACTAGATGTATGAGATGAGATATTATGATCGATGTGAAAGAAAGAAAGAAAAATTATAGTACATGTTGTCATGATCTTGGCGCCTACTTTACATCATCTTTGTTTGTTGATTCATGCTGATTTCTCTAGTTAATAGTTTAGTTCTTGCTGGTTCTAGCTGGAGTCTAACTTGACCCCTCTGCAGTTCAGTGTGGGTTGCAATTAGATAATGGTCAATATCTCATCACGTTTATGTTTGCAACCTTTAGATAATGGCCTCTAGGAAGGACAAAATTAGGAAATTCATGCAGATGGAAGAAGAAGATGATGATGAATTGTTTCTTGTCATTGTTCCTGCCATAATTGAATGTTTGAATGAAGAGAAGAGGCCAGAGCATACTTCTGAGTATACTGGTGCTAAGAAGGTGAAGGAAATTCTGGAGGGGCATGAGAATTGGTGTAAATCTGAGTTTCGTATGGAGAAACGGATATTCAAGGCGACATGTAACTATCTTAGGCGTGAGGGTCTATTGCGTGACACACGAGGTGTTACTGTTGAGGAGCAGCTAGGGATGTTTATGTACATGATTTCACACAATGCTAGCAATGATAGACTGAAGAAAACATTTCAGCATAGTGGTGAAACTGTCCATAGGCACATAAAGGCAATTTTTGATATCATTCCTACTCTCACCTATAGATTCGTGAAGCCTCCTACTTCCAACCAAACTCACCCCAAGATTGCTACTGACCCTAGATTTTGGCCCTTCTTTCAGGTGAGGCATAACACTAGACCTTATTGCTTCCCAACATTTTGCTCTGGTTTTAAATTTCATTTTTTTACAGAACTGTATTGGTGCTATCGACAGCCCACATGTGCCTATCACAATTGCAGAAGAGAAAGCCCCCCCATATAGGAATAGGAAAGGCACATTATCTCAGAATGTCATGGTAGCATGTGACTTCAATCTGAACTTCACATTATCTCTTGTGGGTGGGAAGGGTCTGCTTCAGATGCTGGAGTTCTTCGATCAGCTATATCCAATGGTTTCGAAGTTCCTGAGGGAAAGTTTTATCTTGTGGATGGTGGGTATGCAAATTCACCACAATTTCTTGCACCTTATCGAGGAGTTAGATATCACATTGGTGAGTTTCGGTGGCGTTCATCTCGAAGAAGACAATATGCTGATCACAAAGAGCTTTTCAATCATCGCCATGCACTTCTTAGAAACTATATTGAGAGGGCTATTGGGATTTTTAAGAAAAGGTTTCAAATTCTGAAAGTGGGAACACATCATCCCATAGAATCTCAAGTAAAAATTCCAGCAGCTGCTGCTGTATTTCATAACATAATTAGATGTCTAAATGGTGACGAGAATTGGCTAGATCACCAACCTACTTATATACCAGAATCTGATCGTGTTGATCTGCCAGAAGGAGATGATGATGATGATGATGAGTCGCTAAATGTACAAGACCAGGCTGCAAACATGCTAAGAGATCAGATTGCCATGCAGATGTGGGAACACTACAATCAAAATCGTGCTTAGGATGTAGCAGTCAAGTTGTAGAGCATGAATAAGACATCTATGTTTATGAGTTATGTAATAAACTATCACATTTGTGTTTGAATGTTGTTTTTTGTAGTAGTGTGTTATGTAATAAATGTTGAACATGCCAATGTGCTATCTTATAATACATCTATGTTTATGAGTTCTTACCTATATAATAAACTATCACAGTTGTGTTTGATTGTTATTTTCTTGTAAACTCTAGCTAAGGCTAAAGGAGACAGCTCAAGAGCAGCATGGTGCTTTGATTATGAGAAAGGACTTCTTGATATACTTCTTGATCACAATCATGAAAGGTTTAAGGGCCAAAATGGTTGGTCACCTGAAGGATGGAGAAGGGTCATAAAGCATTTCAATGACAAGTTCCCATCTGCTGGATTTTCAAAGTCACAGATCTAGGATAAGGAGAAGGACATTAAAGGAAACTACAAGGCTGTTCGTGCAGCGATCAAGGAAAGTGGGGTTGGATGGAATGATTCTTTGTGCATGATCAATGCACAACCAAACAAATGGAAGAAACTTATTGCTGTATGTAGTAAGATCATTTCACTTAGCTTGTTACTATGCTGCTAATTTAGCTTGTTACTTGCTGCTAATTTAGCTTGTTACTATGCTACTAACTTTAGTTTGCATTGGCCAGGATAATGGAAGGATTAAGAAGTTCCAAGCAAAAGCATTTCCTTTGTATCACACGTGTGAGAAACTGTATGAAGGTAAACTTTCATCTACAGTCTTGTTGTTAGACTACTGCAGCTGTGCAACTATCCTGCAGATGGCCTTTTGTTCATCTACATGCTTTTTTTTTGAAATCTAGATCAATGTGTCTTTTGTTCAGAAGCAGCTTTCCTTCTACTACTATCCTTTTCTGCTAAAATTTTTGAGACATTCATGTGAATTGAATTTATTTATCCATATGAAACAGGAAGCATTGCGACAGGCGAGTTAAATTTCACATCAATAGAGCCACCTAAGCTGCACGGACCAGCTTCCGCTCGACATGTTAACACTGGTGACACAGATGCTCCAGCTAGCAGCATGAACCCTTTCTCTGCAACTGGAATTGTGGATGATCATAGGGCATCAAGTGAACATATAGACCTCACTGAGGCAGAACCAACTTCCTCTGCTTGTTCTGGACAAAGGGGATCAGGGAGTGGGAGAAAGAGAAGCATTGCTGGAGTTCTACAAGGCTATGTGGATTACAAGATGAAGCAAAACAAGGCATTTGTGGATGAGCTGGATGGACCAAGTAAAGGTGACCATTCTATCAAGAAGTGTATGGACCTTCTGGAATCTATTGAAGAACTCTCAGATCGAGAGAAGCGCAGGCGACAAGTATCATGAAGTCTGAGGTGAACAGAGAAATTTTCATCAACTTCACAAATCCAAGAGTTTGCCTGTTGTGGATCAAGGATGAGATTGCTCCAAAGGTGAGTTTACTGTTCTTGTGACTTGCAATAGAGCATTACACTATATCTTTATCGATGCATGTTCACAATGTTAACTTCATCTCTTAGTTTGTTGAAGTGATTTCTCCTTGGCCTTATAAATGTATTGGCAGTATTCAGACTGTATAGAAAGTACTCGATTGGCCTTAGAAGTGTGTATACGTGGGCTAGAAATGCACCTAACTACACTAGCAAAAGAGCTGACATGTTATATGCACCTATATAGTATAAGCAAAGTTTCTATTCTATTAGCATGTAGAAGAATGATACTTTTGGTTGTATGTTACTTTTTCTCGAGACATGAAACTTGCCAATAAAACTTGCCAATAAAAACAAGCATCTAAATTAGTTTCAGTCTGGGTTTACATTGTACTATTTTATAAATATTGCATTGTATTGACTGATAGTGATTTTTCACCATCTAATTGCAGGGTTGATTCTATATGCTTTGGCTTGATGATGCTGGTTGAGAGGATTAGTTGTACTGCAGTTATGCTGAGAAAGTTGTTAATTCTCTCTGGCTATTTAGTAAGATTAACGTAGTATGTACTGTTGTCGTAAACCTGTGTACTCTTGTATGTTTTCTTGAGTTTTAACAGCTCTGAAACCAATGATGATGGCCAGCTTTATGTGGTATCAAAGTTCATCCGTTCGCTTATCCAATTCGTGTATTGTGATTTTAGTATTTTTCGACACTACAATAGTATCACGAGATCTGTGATTTTTTTTTTCTGATTGTTTGAATATATTTTTGTTGGCCGGTATTTCCATCCCCTACGTATTCCAAACAGTGCCAGGGAACTCCTCTCCAATGGGACCACTGTTACCTGGCGGGGGAGCGGGTGGCATGTGCATGCACGAAATTCCCTTGTGGGTCTAAATACACGTGCTTTTATCACCCCTCTATCCAAACGAGCCCTAAAAGTTTCAGTTCCAGACAAAATAAGGCCATCGAATAAATTATGGTAAAATGGCCAATGCACGATGCACATGCCCCTCGTTCATGTTGGTTCTGCGGTGCGCCGTGAGCATGAGGCACTAGCCAATTACAGATTGGACTAGTCGTCCACTGCTAATTACATTGGTCCTGCCCTAGTGCTGCTCATGGATGGCCAAAATCAAAGCTGTATGGCCAAATGCCCAGGCGCATGTTCCTGGGCATGGAAACTGCTCAGATGGCATAGAAGGGAGGAAAATTTTAAAAATGGTGGCACTGAAGGAAACACTCTATATATTTCCAATGACACATACGGGGCCCTTACGAGTTTCGATGGCATTCAATGATTTTTCTCATCTAACTGTGGAGCATATTGCACCCAGCTTCATCTTGGTTGATTTCATGAATGTTGAGTTATGAACCCAGCAAACAGCACACCTCCCTCCAGAAATATCATCTCTTAAAGGAGATTCATCCACTGGCTAAAGAATGGAGGGACACAAAACATCCTGATCTGGCCACTCTCCCATTGCTGAGCACTCTACCCAGCTGGCGCACCCTCCTAGTGGCAAGCGTGACACCTAGACCTGTTCTTGCTTCATTTGTTCTTCAAATCGAAATTGTTTTCAGCTTTCATCCACTCTATTTTTCCCTACTCTTCAAAACTGAGCTCAAGATATTTTATTCCTGTATTCTTTTTTGGTCAGCTGGTGTGAATTTTAATAGCATAGCATCTCATAGTCTGTTCTTATATGCATGCATTTGTTATCTGAAATTTTCTTACCCCCCGTCCCATTCCTAAAATCTCTTATGCGCAGAAGATTATCCTTCAGCTCTTGTTTTGATTGCGCATTGCACTGCTATGCCATTACAAGTACATCACCATCACACCAAGTATTGCAAATGAGTCTCAAACTTTTTATATGACTACCAAAACAAATCAAGGTTTCTCCCATCCTACTCTTGGATTACTTGGCCTTCAAATTTCAACGGTGAACCGACACCTAAATTTCAGTCCCACTTCGCTCAACTGCAGCTCACCTAATAACCAGATTAAATTGAAACTACACCATAACCATTTTTCTACCACTGAATAACTAGTAGCAGCTAGCCTATCTGAGATCGAATCCTAGCGGGTCAAATCACCAAATCAGCCGCAATTGCTAACCAACGGGTCGTGAAGACTACTAGATAGATATTCTTTTTTTTTTTCGAGATACTAGATAGATATTCTAGACGCGAGAGCAACAGAAGACATGAAGACAAAGGAGCGTACTTGGCGGCGGCGGCGGACTCCTCCTCGAGCCAGTTGCGGATGTGGCGCACGTTGCGGCGGAACATGGTGGCCGACTGCTTGACGTCTTTGCGCAGCAGCATCACCGCCGCGCCCACCCCCACCACCGTCAGGATGAAGTTTGTGAGCGCCATCGCTTGCACCTACGCCGCTCGTCCTCGTCCGACGACCCCTCGCGCACAGGCGCAGCACCTCACGTCCTCCCCTCCCGCTCGCCTCCCTGGACCAGACCAAACCCTAGAGCGGAGAGCCGGAGAAGCAGCCGGCCAGCAGTCGACTGGAAGAGAAGCTAGCTAGCCCGTAGGCCGCAGACTGATGAAACGGGCTTCATGGGCTTCCAGACCACGTACCCGGCCCGTTTATGTTCAGGCCCATTAAGCTGGACTCTGTTACGACCACGCTGTGGCAGTGCGCTCATCCGCTCGTCGGTTGCCAATCTGCAATCTGAATTCAGAACTGCTGCTCGGCTGCTTCCAATCCGTACCGATCACAGGACGCGAGGCAGCTACACGCACTTGCAGTTGCAAGCCCAGCGAGCATATGGAAGCTGCAGGGACGGCGAAGGATGCCAACCCAAACGGGTTATCATCGGAGTCGGAGGTGACTGCTGCCGGCGGCGGGGCCGCCGCCGCCGTCTTTGGCGAGGAGCAAGAGGCGCTCGTGCTGAAGGCGTGGAGCGCCATGAAGGGCAACTCGGCATCGTTTGCACTCAAGTTCTTCCTCAGGTACTACCACTGTTCATGGTCGTGTCTTTGCCGTTACATTACGTTGTGAGCACCTCTCATCAGGGCGCTGTTGTGGCCGTGACGTAATGCTAGCGAAGCTTATCATCGGAGCTAAGAAATATTAGCCTACTTTTTAAAAAAGGAAAATAAAGAATATCTTAGCGACTTGCGAGCTGTCTTGGTGTTCCTCGTGGCGATTTTTAACAAGCTCCCAGAGTGGCAGTGTCCATGATGATGGACGTCTCGAGGAACACGGGGAGCTTGTGTGGCGACTCCGGCTCCATGATGGGCACCATGATTTGCTTCCCGTGTCCATTTTTTGGCACGAGAAGTCAGACATTGCTCCTCGTGTAGGAGTTTTAAGCAACATGGGGAGCTTGAAAAAATTAGTTAAATTGGGAGATTGCTTGGCTTGTGGTGCCTAATGTGACTGATTGGGAAGGAACCTTCAGGGCTGAAGTTATAGTGTTACCCTTTTTTTCTTTTGTTCCGAGGAAATACAGTGTTACACTTCACCTGAGCAGAATCAAGCCTGCTCACAAGTATTGTCATAGATTGGTTAAACAATTTGTGAACTTTGGCCTCTTCTCTCCTTTAGCCTTCTGTAGGCTTTCTTGTTGCTTGTGTTATACTCTCTTTTTTTACCAAATTTGCTGGGTAGACTTTCCCCACATTTTGTGGTCAAAAAAGGACTTTCGTTCTTTTTAGACAGAAGAATAGAGAAAAAAAAAAGGGTGGAAATGATGTGCATATTATATTGTCACAAAAAAGATAGTGGAAACGATGTAAAATCTTCCACGACGTCTCCAGCACATGGAGTCATGGACGGATGAGATCACCATTCGCCCCAAAGTCTACCGGAAATCAGCACGAGATGTCTTCCTAGTTTTTAGAACCAGAAGATGCCTCTGCCCCGTTCGCACATTCAAGAGCCACGCACCTCTCCGAAAAATCAAAGCATGCCCTCAACCAGAGGGTCACTCACCCTGGTTGCCTATATAAACAACGATCAGATCTCTCACGAGACGTAGCATCACACCGAGAACACAGAATCTCCTTGCTGAACAGTAGGTAAGAATGGCGTTCAGTGAGGCACAGGAAGAGCTTGTCCTCCGTTCATGGAAAGCCATGAAGAACGACTCTGAGTCAATTGCTCTTAAGTTCTTCCTCAGGTGTGATGACTCATGACTGATAACACTACATTTGCGTGCAATCTGTTTCCTTGTCTAATGACATGTGTTTACTCTGAAACCGTCATTCTGTTTCGTGTCATGTCAAAAAACAAAAGGATCTTCGAGATCGCGCCGGGCGCCAAGCAGATGTTCTCCTTCCTGCGCGACGACGCCGGCGACAGCGCGCCCCTGGAGAACCACCCCAAGCTCAAGGCCCACGCCGTCACCGTCTTCGTCATGGTCAGCGCCATCTCGATCTCCTAGCTGGTCTGCCAGTCTGTACTCATGTTTTTATCCTCATCTCCTGCTGCTGCTTTTCTTTGACTTTCATCCAGGCATGCGAGTCCGCGACGCAGCTGAGGAACACCGGCGACGTGAAGGTGAGGGAGGCCACCCTGAAGCGGCTGGGCGCAACGCACGTCAAGGCAGGCGTCGCCGACGCGCATTTCGAGGTAATTTAGCACGTGTCCTCTATATGGGCGCGATTAACCTATGCAGCCTCGATCGCACGGATTGGTGTCGTCAGTTGCAGAGAGCGAGTGGTGGCAATTGACAGAGAGTTAGCCGATTCTGTCTGTCTCAAACGTGCAGGTCGTGAAGACGGCGCTCCTGGAAACCATCAGGGACACGATCCCGGACATGTGGACGCCGGAGATGAAGGCGGCGTGGGAGGAGGCCTACGACCAGCTGGCCGCCGCCATCAAGGAGGAGATGAAGAACGCCGCCGACAACACCAAGGAGGAGACGAAGGACGCCGCCGCGGCGTGATGGACCTCAGTCCCCAGACTCCTCCGCTAGCTGCCGCGACACGCACACGCACCGCTGTTGCGTGACTAAACGCGTGTTGATAAATGACGGGTGCTGTTGGACTGCCAGTACCGCTACAATGAAGCTGTTGCTATTGCTGTTGCATTTTTGTTTTATCAACTACGTCATTGCGATTGATGTTGATGAATAAAAAGTTAAAAAATAGAGTGCAATTTGACTGGTTTGATTTTAAATCCTGAAAGGCGAATAGTGACGTGTAGAAGCTATGGAGCTGGCGACGTGTAATGTCAAGGATAACCTCGGACGCCATCCGTGGCTAATTAATTGCAAAATAACTAAATAAACCCTAC
Source organism: Bothriochloa decipiens (assembly GCA_023333625.1). NCBI lineage: Eukaryota > Viridiplantae > Streptophyta > Magnoliopsida > Poales > Poaceae > Bothriochloa > Bothriochloa decipiens. The sequence continues at coordinate 7,800,252 of CM041641.1, forward strand.
AATGATATAAGCAATCACTTTTAGCCTGCACCAGAACACTCGAAGATATTAAACTTCCTCTATCAAGGGAATGTATTGTAGTAGCATTTTTTTTTTATAAAAGATAACTTGAAAAGAAAAAAAAACTAAAGGTGCATTTGGAAAGTCGAAGCAATTCTACTTCATCACAGCCAAATGAAAAGGCTTCAAGTGTTTTGCTCGAGAAACACCAAGAAAATGATTCTTGTTTTTTCAACTAGACACGTGACATGGCCGAAAATCATTCTTTCTTGTCTAACCATTCTACCCCTAAGTAGTTTGTTTTTCTTATCTTGTGTACATACATTGAGATGAACACAAGTAGGCTGTACACATAAGCTTATTCCGGTAGTTTTTTCCAACAAAAAAAGATGAGAAAAAAATTATCATCATGTCTTTTGAGGATTAGGATCTAGCATATGAGCCTAAGTGTCAGTGGGTAATTCTGTTTCACGTAGAAATAGTTAAAAACTGAATTTGAATCGACGTTAAGAAAATTGTACCATTTTTCAGATTTTATCGCCGTTCTAATAAGGCCAAAAATAAACGTAAACAAATCCATTCGCCTCCCGCTTTCCCGCTGGCGGATGGGCCACACCCGACCGAGTACGTAGTACCCGACCAACCGGAGACTTCCGGAGCCTCGCTCCGTAGCAAGCCTGAATCCCGCCGCCGGCGGCGCCCTTCCCTTCCGCCCGGCGGCACGCTAACCCTACCGCCGGGAGCGCGCGTCTCGCAGCGCTTCTTGCCCCTCCACCAGTCCACCTCCACGCACCGTCTGGTAAGTAAACCCTAGCCCAGTACCCTTTGTTTGCTCGTGCGCCTCGTTCGATCTCGCTCCTGTGGGGTGTTTCCGGTGATGTGATCCCGCGAATGCGAGCCGAACTCTACGGACGGGCGCCCTAATCCGCCAGGTTCGTCGCGGATTCGCTCACTATGTTGCAGAGTAATTGTTGCATTTGAGATGCGAAGTATTCGTGGGATCACGGTTCGTTTCAGCCGAAGGCCTCTCCCCCACTATGCTCTCCCCATGGCCTTAGCTTAGGGAGTGGGTATGTCCCCTTTGGGTGCACACAGGTCGTAGGATTGGATCGAGGAACTTGACCAGTGATGTAAAATGTCATTATGCAACATTAGTCCTTTTGTTTTGTGTATTCAGGAAGATCTAGAATGTGAAAATATTCATTGTTTACATTACACAAGAAAACTTCTGGATATAGTCCAGTGGAAGTATAAGAAATAATATTGCTGAATTACTACTAGTTGAGAACTCTCAGCACGAAATGCATTGCAACATGGCTATATCCTGCAGCCTATGATCAATTCCTGATTTTGCATCTAGCTCACTAATACTGAAATCCTGTCATGATGTGGCTTTGCCTGGCAAGAGAGTACTATGAAATGTTAGTACTATCTGTGTTTGTGTTATCATTTGATATATGTTACAATGTTGTATTTAAGTTAAAATTTTAAAGATCTATACTGTCATAATTGGCATCATAAGTTTTTTTTTTAAAAAAATGCATCTTGAATTCTTCTATCTATACTATTTTTCTTAAAATTTTATATATTTAAGGTTATTTTTTATTAGATGTCCCTAAACTATACAAATAATAATAAGAAAATTATAATTTGTTTTTAACAGGGATTTTGATGTCTCAACTTTAAAACTCAGTTTCTGTGTGACGAAACAAATAAAAGTCTTGTTAAGGCGTATATTGGACCTAACGAAATAGTTGAGGGAGTAAATCGAACAAACAATTAGTTTAGTGTTTTTGTTGACGACACCTTACTTGGATGGTTTAATTTGGACCTTTTATATTATTCCCCTATGTCCATTATTGAATGGAATCGTATTATTATCTATTTCCATTTTTTTAGACAACCCTAAAAGGCTAAACCCTATATCTATTCAGGTGCTTATGATTGAGTAATCTGTAATTCATTGTTCCTTTCTTGGTCAAATTGATTATAAATATGCAACTTTGCAGTTTGTCGGTATCCTCTTTGTTTTGAATACTTGCTTGCTGTATCCATTTTTTTTCCTAACTGAAGGAGAATTACTGAGTTGCCTATCATAGTTTAGTGGGTTCTCTAGTTTTTCACTTGGGATTGGTAAAGGCAAAACTAAAAAGCACTGAAATTTTGTAGCGGATGAAGCTGGAATTATGAAAATAACTGGCTGTATGTAGAGTTCTTTTTATCTGATTGCTGTATTAGTGTGTACTGTATAGACATAGATTGTTCACACAATCTTTCATGGCTGCAGCCTGCAGGTGACCTGTGGCAAGGAAAAATGGCTTTATCATCAGTGTTCAGGAGAGTGAATGTCAAAGAACTGATCTCAAATGCTTCGGTGTATGCTAGTGCAACAGGTGATGACATGTGCAGCTGGTGTAACCTTGCACTTTTCTTCTATTCTGAACAATCCTTAGATAAGCTTGGTTACGGAATCTTCTGGAGGAATGAGCTTGGTGTTCAGACGCTGGGCTACGAAGAAGACTGCTGGATCAACTAAAAATGGTCGTGACTCCAATCCCAAGTATTTGGGTGTAAAGAAGTTTGGTGGAGAGGTACACCCTTCGAATACATATTACTTTTGGTTCCTTTACTCCCATGGCATTCATGAGATTCGATATAACTTAACTCCATAAAAAAATGTTGCCATTGGAGTTTAGGTAGCATGCTGATGCTCATTTTCATGTGTCAGACATAGAACATAGAGTTGAAACGATAGTGTGTTTTTTTAGAAGATTGAAATGATAGTGTTAGTCTGTTAACTGAATGCCTACCACTGATGTTACTTCTCCAGAAGGTGGAACCGGGAAACATCATTGTCCGCCAAAGAGGGACTGGCTTCCACCCTGGGAACTACGTTGGCATGGGCAAGATCACACTCTCTTCTGCCTTAAGGAAGGGCACGTGCGGTTCGAGCGCAACAAGCTGACTGGCAGGAAATGGGTTCATGTTGACCCTGTGGCTGGTCATGATCTACACCCACTCTACAACAGTGGTTCGACTACTGCAGTTGACCTGGAGGCGCATTTGTAGTGACCACTGACCACGCAGTTGCTTCTCCCCTGGCAGATGTTGCTTCTTAAACAATGCAACTTGTTCCAGAACAGATGCTTGCGAGTAAGAAATGCTTTCATTACGTACCGCTCCCTCCGCCCCAAAATAGATGTCATTTTTGTTTTCGAGAAGTCAACGTTTTTAAACTACCGGTAATTATATATTAAAATATATAAATATTTATATTAAGTAATTAGTATCATTAAAAAGATCTTTAAGTCTAGTTTTTTAATAAATTTACTTGGAGATATAAATATTACACGTATTTTGTACAAACCTAGTTAAAGTTGAGAAAGTTTGACTGACACGCTTCCTATAACGTCGTCCTTTTTTAACGAAAAGGAGGGAGTAGTTGCGTTGCGTGTGCTGAACTGACAATTTCAGCATGTTTAATGTTTCCATTTTGTAGCAGCATTTTTATGTAATTGCAGACATATCATGCATAGAGAGTGTTTTGTACACTCACGAAAAAATGACTCTTTGATTCTTTGAATCTATCCACGGAGCTATAGACTTGGGACAGAAGCTCGATTCAAGCATCTACCGTCAGCCTGTATTCAGATAATCGTATTCATTCAGATAACTGTATCCGCTGACACAGGCATAGCCAAGTAAACACGCATGAGCGGAGTAGATTAACCAAGTACGCCCCTAATCACTTTTGGGTCAGTGGATTATGTCAGGAGATTAGCAGCAGGTTCTAGCGTTTTCTTAGGAAAAATCCCCAAATCATACTGTTCAGAAATCTAAAATAAAACAGGTCATACTCGGACACCTTAGGGAGCTCCGTCTCGTGTTTGTTTTTGTTCTCTGTCCTTTTGGTATCAATGAATTTAATTGCAAAGAGAAAATTTCCATGCACTGTGTACATGCTACATACTAATACACACAATGGCCCTATTTTGCTGGTTGAGAAGCCTATTGATTTTAGCTGATTTAATAGTATTATGTGAGAAAAAAAAGTTGCAATAAGTTGAAAATGTGAGAAAAAACAAGTTTTTTTTTGAGGCAAATGTGAGAAAAAAACAAGTTCGAAATAAGAGAAGGAAACATGGCCAATATGCAAATGGATAGGGGATATAAGAGCCTATCAATGGAAAAGGAATGGATAGCACTGTTTAAATTAGAATCCAAATTCAGATGCAAAACACATAGTACGAAGTTGGAAATCTACTTAATTTGGGTGATAGAATTTACCGACAGTTTAACCAATCGGTTTTACTGATGATTTAGAAGGAAAAAAATATGAGAAGACACTCAACTAGGGATCATACTTGCACACACAAGACCGTTAATGAAAACTTTGAGAATTATACCAACCTAATTCAAAAGGAGCACAGGCACATAGAACCTACTGTAGAACATTTATGTGAGGAATCAAAACTTTGTATATAAGGCCTTGTTTAGATGTTAGTATGTTTTTAATTCTGATACTGTAACACTTTCGTTTGTATTTGGTAATTATTATTTAATTATGGATTAACTAGATTTAAAAATCCATCTCATAATTTACAATCAAACTATGTAATTAATTATTTTTTATCTATATTTAATACTCATACAGATGACTAAAGATTAATGTGATGTAAAGAGAGTAAAAAAACTTAAAACTTTAAAGTCATCTAAACAAGTTTGCAATACCATACCACATGCTCTAGAGTGGTATATGTAGAGTCATAATTATTAATAGTATTTTAGAAACAATTACATTTAAAGTAGTTTGACTTATACCAAATCTACCACAGATGCCTAGGGAAAGAACGGATATGCAGTCATTCATAATAATCATATAGCATAGCAATAGCAGGCGGGTTCGTGACTCTTCCGTCTGGAGTTGGACAACGTCAACGTCAACGTGGGGGGTGGAGAGAGAGCGAGACGGTGGGAGGGGACCAAATCCCAATCTAGAACCCGCCCACGGTATTGGCTCCCGCCCACAGAGGCAGCGCAAACAGGGGCCGTCGCTGTACGATTTCCGCAAAACCGGGAGCCCCCTCCCGTCCCAGCCTGGTTTCCTCACGCCTTTCCGCCCCCACGTTTCTTCCAGCCTTTTCCGCCACGTCCGTCCGTCCCCGGTATCTGGGCGCCCGCCGCGGCTGCCTGCCCACGGGACGGAACGTGGAGGCCGCGCGCCGCGCCCTGCCAGTTTTGGATTCTTCTGCCGCCCGCCCGCCCGCCTCCAGTTTCTTCGCTGCTCGAATTCCTTTCCTCGGACGCGGCTTCTTGCACAGCCCCGGGTCCAGATGCCGGAACCACGCACGCGGCGGGCGCCACAGGCAGACATGGCTCGCAGCAGTCGCAGTCCATCCATCCATCCGAGGCCCCGCGGCGCCGAATCCGCCTTCCCCCACCTCTCCAAAACCACAGGCGCCCGCCCACCCAACCCAGAGCACAGCAGCCCACTGCTCTGTCCGGTCTCCGCTTATAAAAACCGCCCCCACCCACTCCCTCCTCCATTCCAACAACTTGGGCGCGGCCGTCCAGCTTCCTATAGGATAACCATCATCATCATCATCACCACAGCAAAATTCCCAAGCTCGCGATCTGTGCTCCCACCACCACCCCCACCGCCAATCCACAGCAAGCAAGCTCAACCAAGATGCGGATGAGCTGCAACGGCTGCCGGGTGCTGCGCAAGGGCTGCAGCGAGTCCTGCACGATCCGCCCCTGCCTGCAGTGGATCGACACCCCGGACGCGCAGGCCAACGCGACCGTGTTCCTCGCCAAGTTCTACGGCCGGGCGGGGCTGCTCAACCTGCTGGCCGCGGCGCCCGACGACGCGTCCCGCCCGGCCGTCTTCCGCTCCCTGCTCTACGAGGCGTGCGGCCGCATCGTCAACCCGGTCTACGGCTCCGTCGGCCTGCTCTGGTCGCGCCAGTGGCAGAGGTGCGTCGACGCCGTCGACGCCGTGCTCAAGGGACGCCCCATCGTCGTGCAGGTCGACGCCGGCGCCGCCGCACCGCCGGGCCCTCTGCTCGGCGGCGGCCCCGGCGGCGCTAGGCCATCGGCCGCCTACGACATCCGCCACGTCGCCAAGGATCCTGATGCTGTCGCCGCGGCGGATCTACTACGCGTCGCGCGCGGCGGCGGGCGGAAGAGGTTCAAGCGCGCAGGCTCGTCTTCCGAAGCCTCCAAGCCGAAGGCCCTCAAGCGAGAGGCCGGCAACGACGACGAGCGTGCGTCGCCGTCGCCGTCGCTCAGCCCTCCTCTGAAGCGGCGCCCTCCTCTGAATAGGCAACGACAGCAGGAGGCGGAGGAGCTCGAGCCGGTGCCGATGGTCGTCGAGCCTGAGCACGGCGAGGAGTCCGCCGGCAGCCACGACCACCACCGCCACCTGCAGCAGCTGCAGCAGGGGTCGGAGGAGGACACCGACGTGGAGGCGGCGTCCCACGTGAGCCAAGCCGAGGCCGATCCGCCGGTCAGCAGCAGCCAGAGCCACCAGAGCCAGCTGCTGGTACCGGCGGATCAGGAGGAAGAGGAGGTTGGGCTGGAGCTCACGCTCGGGTTCGAGCCGGTCGTCGTCAGGCAGCAGCCGAGGTCGTCGTCTTGCTGCGACCGGAGCGGCTTGGGCGCCGCATCATCGAGCCTCGTCGGCCTCCGGCTGCAGCTGCCAGCCGCCTGAGCAGAGCGAGAGCGAGCCGCGCATCTCACAAGGCACGCCTAACAAAGAGAGCAGTTTTGAGAACCTGCGGTGTTTTCCTCTTAAGAAAAAAAAGAGTTTTGGGGGACCCCGCGGTGTCAGGAGACAAATAGCAGCCGGCTTCTTTCAGATTTTCAGATTTCCTAGGTTTCGTTTATCTTTTTTTTTCATTTTTCTTGGCTGTAATTGTAAAGGCTGATGGAGTGAACAGTTAGCGTCGTCGTAGTACCTCGACTTCTTTCTTGCGTGCTGTACTCCTCCTGTACACCCATGTGATATACTACTCGCTTGTTGCTGTTGGCCAGGATATGAGAATCGTTACTCCTGTAACATGAGTGGATTCTTGCAAGTAAATATTTGGAGCCTTAGAGCTAATCCCGTGTTTCCATCTCACATTCTGAGAACTCTTTTGGTAGAAATTCTTGATCAATTCCTGAAGTTATTTTGCTGTTTATTTCTCTCTACCAAAAAACGTGTCACAACTCAAAAGAGAGATTGGACTGACGTAGCTTGGACTGCCACGAGCCCACGATTGCTTCTGGAGGCCTGGAGCGGTTGGGACCGGTTGGAGCCCAAAAGAGTTCAGTTCGGACAAACTCTCCCTGGGCTGATCAGCTGATCCCTGATGGCCCCTTGTGACTCCAAGCCTACATCCCTGTGTGTGCTTTGAGTTGAACTCCTCCGTCTTTTTTATACACATATTTCATATGTTAATTAATGTTAAGATGCACCTACAACCAAATTTCTCCAAGTACATGTATAAATATGTTGTTTGAACCATTTTTTAGATAAAGGATAATATGTTATTTGAACCCAAATATGCATTTTAGTGATGCTATTTCTCCATTATGACAGGATTTCTCGAGAGTTGATTTCTCAAAATCAATGTACCATACGACATAAATAACATAAGTAAATTCTTGCAAAGTAGGGTCTCTTTTGACAAGGCTAAACTTTTGCAAAGTAGGGTCTCTTTTGGCAAGGTTCGTACTTTCTCACTGTAGCAAAAACCATCCTTCTCCCTATTTCTAGAATACAATACAAAGTTGGAGGAGAGCCATTCTTCTCCCTCTTTCACAAATACATTACAAGGATGGAGAACTCGTGAAGCTAGAATTTAAGAGCTTTTTCAGCTTCACTTCAAAGGAACTAGTGATAGGAGAATTTGGTGAAACCATATTTTTATGTCTTTACTACCTTTGATATAGTATTTAAACAATAATAGATGAACAATTGGAAAGATAATATAAAGTCCTAGAGAGTTGTGCCAAAGATAGGGCCTAAGCCTTGCTAAAGAGGCTCTTAATACTTGGACATGATCTTGTGTCATTTTCATTTGATAATCTAAGAGTTCTTAGTTCATGTTACATGGATCAAACAACTTAATTTTTTTCACAATACAAGTTAGACACCAAAAGAATGAACAAAGATTTAAGAGTGGATTTCTCACAACCATAGCGACTAAGATAGGCAATGAGGAACCAAAATTGGACAAAAAAGAGAGGACCATGGGGTCGACAGAGTTGTACAACATCACTAAAATGGGGACAACTAGCCCTGTAGGATTCTAAGTGAAGTGGAAAATATCCATGTTTGTCGATACTTCAACTTACATTCTATTGGTAATGTAGGGTTATATCCCATCATTATGAAAATTGGGGATTCATCATATAAGAAATTGAAGAATTTGGTGCACTAGATGGTTGTAGTGCAACAAGTTGATTGCCTACAATATATAATGCTACTCAATTAGGTATTTAGGTATATGTCAGAGTAGGAGATGATGGTGCATTTTAGGAAGCACATGACACATAAAATTATAATCAAGTGCCCCACCTTACTAGCATTGATAACGTCTCACAAGGATGGCAGAAAAGATTAGATATGAATGTAGCTATCTTCATTAACATTCATGTTGTTACATTGATCATATGCACTATATGTCATTGAACCTAGCTTTACAGGTGTTAATATTTTTTATATACACATGCATGCCATGTTGATGTATTTGAATAATAATGTAAATCATTATATGTGTGTGCAAAACACATATAAAATTCCTTATTAGTAGAATCAAAGATGGGGCTACATGTGCAAAATGTAGACAACCCTTAGGAATAGGTGCAACTGAGAGGGTGATAACAAAATACTATGATCCAAGAAAAGTGGTCTTATGATAGTTCACAATGTTTAGCCATATATTGATTTAGCATTTGATCTTAATGCTCAAAGAAATTGATAGTTCAACAATTAAACCTGATATACACTCGGCAAAGCCTGATATACACTCGGCAAAGAGCTGTCGGTGGAGAAAACGATGACAATGGCTTCTTTACCGAGTGCCACGTGACTTTGTCGAGTGCCGAGCACTTGGCAAAGATAAAAATTTTAAAAAACCCAAAAATAATAGAAAAAATTTAATTGGGGGAAGGAACCCACTGGCCAGACCCGACCAGCCCCGACCCACAGTTTTTTTCCTAGAATTTTTGCACACTTCGTGGCGACGGGGATTCAAACTCATGACCTCTCTCGCGTGGTTTTTACCTTAACCACTGCACTATACCATCACATATATTTATAAGTAGTTTTAGTTCCCCACATATTATATTAAACTGAGTGTAAATTGTTTTTTTAATGCCCTAAACAATTTCAAATCAAAAGGTTATCAACTACAAAGTTTCATAACTTTTTGAGATCTACACTTTTTGTTTAGTAAGTTTTTCCATCCGAGGTCGTTTATAAAATTTAAATTTTAAATTTGAAAAATTTAAACGTAGGTTTAGCATGGCAAGATGAATCAAATGAAAAAGTTGTCAACTACAACCTTTCATAACTTTTTGAGATATATAAACTTTATTTTGGATGTTTTTTCATCCGAGGTTATTTAAAAATTCATATTTTGAATTTTTAAAATTCAAACATAGTTTAACATGGCAAAGGTGAACTCAAATGAAAAAGTTTTCAATTGTAGTATTTCATAACTTCTTAAGATTTTGGTTGTTTGATCATTTGTTCATCCAATGCGGTCGTTCTTACGTAATTCATAATTCTTATATAATCCTCTTTAATAGTTTTTATGAAACTTTGTGAAGAGATGTAGAATTTATGAACAACTTTACTATCAATTTATCAAATAAAGAAATAATCAATACAAACTTTGTAGATCTTAAAAGTTATGAAAGTTTATAGTAGAAATTTTTTTATTTGAGTTAATTTAGTGCCTCAAAATATATTTTTAAAAATCTCTTTGCCGAGTGTGAAGTCTGGCACTCGGCAAAGACTTTCTTTGCCGAGTGCCCGAGATTTAGCATTCGACAAAGAATATACACTCGGTAAAGTCACGATTTCCGATAGTGTATAGACTTGTATAATCCAAGTAGTTTCATTTCGACCCCTAGAACTTATCACTGACTTACCTACCCCATAAAACCTGTCATTGACTTACCTAAGGTTTCCTCCAAAAGTCTGCCTACCATAGATTCCATTTTGTTTTAGTATCCCTATTATGTATTTGTTCTCAACCTAAAAATGTGCCTCGCCACAAACTATTCCATTTCCTTCTTATGAAACATTTGGTTTTCCATGAATGAAAATAGATAGATTGATTTTTTTCTCTAACTCTAAATATGGAGAATTGTCAAAAACTGCCCACCATTTTCTTAGTCCAACCATGTAAAATGGATGATAAAATAACATTACCAACTACTCCATTTATCTAGAAAAGAATACAATTCTAACACAACACCAAGCTAAAATAAATATCATACATTTGTCATGGAATATATTTGTATATAAATAATATGACATCATAAATATCAATATTTTTACTTATATATTTGGTCAAACCTAAGACATTTGAACGAACAATACATCTAAAATAATTGTATTTTTGGACGAAGGTTCTTATACTTATTAGAAAGAAAACACAAAGGGGGAACCAAATATAGTTCCGGGACTATTTCAGAATGTAAAATGGAAATGACGAAACCTATAATCTCTAACAATCAATCCTGGAATCCGACGTAGCCTTCTCAATGTCACTCTATGTGTCACAACAAATATAAAAGGTGGCCCTTTTGGATTCTTCTTCGCGTGGCACATCCAGCTATGACCTTGTTTAGATGCTCGACTTAGGCTTGTAATTTTAGCATTTAACACTGTATAAAAAGAAGATTCTCTGTCACATTAAAATACCAGCACATGCATGGAGTACTAAATATAGGTGTAATCAAAATCTAATTGCACAGTTTGGTTGTACCTTGCGAGATGAATATTTTAAGTCTAATTAGTCAAAATTTAGATAATTTTTACCAAATACAAATAAAATACTACTACAGGAATTTTGACCCTCCAATTTAAAAAACTAAACAAGGCCTATCTTGCCATTGGGCTGACTCTTGCCTGTTGCCTCGCTATTACTGCAGCCGAATCCGCCCCTCCAAAACCACTGGCGCCCTGCGCAGACAGCATCCCCCCGCGGCCTCCGCCTATAAAACCGCACGCACACGCCTCTCCAAGACTCCAACAACGTGGGCACAGTATAGGATAGCAAATTCGGCAAGTAGCATCATGAGCTACAACTGCAAGGCCTGCGACGGAGGGTTGAAGATGCGGATGGTCAGTAGCTGCAATGGCTGTCGCGCCCTGTGCAAGGGCTGCAGCTCCGATTGCACGATCCGTCCCTGCCTGGAGTGGATCACCACCCCCGAGGCGCAGGCCAACACCACGGCCTTCCTCGCCAAATTCTACGATCGGGCGGGGCTGCTGAACCTGATCGCCGCTGCGCCCGGCGACGACGCCAAGAACCGCCAGGCGGTCTTCCGCTCCCTCATCTACGAGGCGTGCGACCGCATCGTGAACCCAGTGCGTCGTCACCGTCGAGGCCATGTTCAGGGGGAACTCGGTGTTCCGGTCGTCGACGACGCCGTGCAGGCCGCCTAAGCCACGTCGTTCGAGGCAAACGCGGCCCCGCCGCCAGGCTAGGCCCATCGGCGGATGCCTACGACATCCGCCACAAGGACCCCGTCACCGCTGCCTCGGCCGACCTCCTCCGCTTCGCTCGCGCCGGCTGTGCACGCAAGGGGTTCAAGCGCGCCACGGGCTCGTCGTCTTCCAGCTCTTCTAATGCCATGCTCCTCAAGGGTGGCAAGGGCAAGGCCAGGGGCATTGCCAAGCTCCTCAAGGGCATGTCCAGCAACGACGTGGGCAGTTTGGGCTCGAAGCTGAAGGGATCGAAGGAGAACACTGATGTGGAGGCGGCGGCCTCCCATGTGATCCAAGCCGAGGCCGAGCCGCTAGTCGACAGCTAGGTGGTGGCAGCGGATCAGGAGGCAGAAGAGGAGGGTGGGCTGGAGCTCACCCTTGGTTGAGCGGCTTCCGGCTTCAGCTGCGTGCCGGCCGGCTGAGCTCGATCGCCTCATCTCACTCAACTCTGGTTAACAAAAGAGAACAAATAATTTAGACCTGGAGCTCCCCATCTTCCTAGGTTTCGCATCGTTTTTTCCCATATTTTCTTCCTTGTAGTATGTAAAAGGCTGGTGGACAGGACATCATAGTTAGCATTGCCGTAGGACTTCTTTCTTGAGTCCTTGTACCCAACACTACCGGAATTGCTTTCTTTTCCGAGTGCCGTCAGTACTCGGCAAAGTCTTATTTGCACTCGGCAAAGGCTTTGCCGAGTACTAGCCATGTAGGCACTCGGCAAAGACTTATCGGCAAAGATAACGTCGGCAAAGAAGTCTTTGTCGAGTGCCAGGTGTCAGGCACTCGGCAAAGACTCTTTGCCGAGTGCCAAGTAAGCACTCGCAAATATTTTCTGAAAAAAATAAAAAAGGCAGGGACCCGCCAAGCCCATCCACAGGCCTCGGCGAGCCCATCGACGCCGAGAGCTAAGCTCGTCGTGCCGCTGTGCCGCGCTCCGACGAGCTGGCCTCCCCGCGCGTCGCCGAGGGCCGCCCTCCTTGCGGGCTGCCGCGCCGCGCGCCGGCGAGGGGTCGACCGCCGTCTTCATCAGGGGAGAAGTCAAGCTCGGGGAAGGAGAAGAGAGGCCCGGCGGGCCTGCCGCCGTGCGCCGGAGGAGCTCGGGGGAGGGGCCGCGTGCCAGGGGAGGGGCCGCTGCGACCGCCGCGCCGCGCCGCCTCGACCGCTGGGGCTGGGCGGCCGGGGCAGCGCGCCGGGGAGGGGCCGCGCGTCGGGGAGGGGCCGCCGCCCCCACTAACCAAAACGGCCGCAACCCG
>CM041641.1:7820299-7909006 GCA_023333625.1 Bothriochloa decipiens
ACTTCTGTAAAAGAGATCAAAGATATACCAGTGGTCTGTGAATTTTCCGATGTGTTTCCCAATAAATTACCAGGTTTACCTCCTGATAGAAAGGTAGAATTTAGAATTGATTTGAAGCCTAGTACTGCTCCAATCTCTAGAAGAGCTTATCGGATGGCACCACCTGAGTTAGCAGAGCTCAAGATTCAATTGCAAGAGTTACAGGATAAAAGTTTTATTCAACCTAATTCATCACCTTGGGGATGTCCTGCAATCTTTGTGAAAAAGAAAGATAAAAGTTTGAGGTTATGTGTGGATTATCGTCCTTTGAATGAAGTAACTATCAAGAATAAGTAACCTCTACCCCGTATTGATCTGCTTTTTGATCAATTGGCAGAGGAAAAGCTGTTTTCCAAGATTGATCTTTGATCCGGGTATCATCAAATCAAGATTCGCCCGGAAGATATTCTAAAGACTGCCTTTACCACTCGGTATGGTCTGTATGAGTATTTGGTTATGTCTTGTGGACTTACCAATGCATCAGCCTATTTCATGTACTTGATGAACTCAGTGTTCATGCCAGAACTTGATAAGTTTGTGGTTGTTTTCATTGATGATATTCTGATATATTCCAAAAATAAAGAAGAACATGCTGAACACCTCAGAATTGTTTTGCAGCGTCTGAGAGAGCATCAATTATATGCTAAGTTTAGTAAGTGTGAGTTTTGGCTGAAAGAAGTGAAATTTCTTGGACATGTTTTATCAGACAAGGGTGTTGCTGTTGATCCTAGCAAGGTACAAGATATACTTGATTGGGAACCACAAAAACAGTGCATCAAGTTCATAGTTTTCTGGGAATGGAGGGTTATTACGGTTGTTTCGTACCTGATTTCTCAAAAATATCAAAGCCCATAACTGAGTTGTTGATGTTAAGTTTGTTTGGTCACCCGAATGTGAAGAGGCATTTCAGAAATTGAAGAAATTAATGACCACTGCTCCAATCTTAGCACAACCAAACATCGAGAAGCCATTTGATATTTATTGTGATGCTTCTGGTATTGATATTGGATGTATATTGATGCAAGAAGAGAGAGTTATTGCTTATGCTTCTCGACAGTTGAAGAAATATGAAGAACATTATCCAACACATGATTTAGAGCTAGCAGCTATTGTCCATGCATTGAAGATATGGCGACATTACCTATGGGGTAATAAATGCTACATCTATACTGATCACAAGAGTCTGAAATATATTTTTACTCAAGATGAGTTGAATATGAGGCAAAGGAGATGGTTAGAATTACTCAATGATTATGATTTGGAATTGCATTACCATCTTGGTAAAGCAAATGTGGTTGCTGATGCACTTACCTGAAAAGTCATTGTTTGTTTAACAGTGAAGCCCTTGGATATCTCTATATGTCATGAGATAGAAAAGATGGGTATAGAGACGGTGCAATAAGGAAGTGTGTTTAACATTACTGTTGAGTCAATCCTCAAAGATCAAATTATTGCTGCTCAGAGAAGTAATAAGGGAATTAAGTATATCAAAAAGAAAGTTAGAAAAGAAAAGGTTTCTTGTTTCATAATTAATAAAGCAGATGTTTTATGGTATAAGAGTCGTCTGGTCATACCAAAAGTCCCTGAGTTACGTCAAAAGATCCTCGATGAAGCACATCTTTTAAAGTTTTCTATTCATCCAGGAAGTAATAAGATGTATCATGATTTGAAACAGAAATTTTGGTGGACCAAGATGAAGATTGAAATTGCTAAGTATGTGGCTCAATGTGGTACCTGTCAGAAAGTCAAAGATGTGCATTTGAAGCTAGCAGGAGAACTTTAACCATTTCCTATTCGAGCATGGAAATGGGAGGATATCAGTATGGACTTTATAGTGGGTCTACCTAGAATAGCAAGATGTTTTGATTCAATTTGAGTCATAGTGGATCGACTCACAAAATCCGCACATTTTCTTCCAGTTCAAAGTACAAATTCAGCCTCGCAATATGCCAAACTGTATTTTGAACGTATTATTAGTCTTCATGGTGTACCAAAGACTATTGTGTCTGACAGAGGCACGTAGTTCATCAACAAATTCTGGAAGCACTTACATGATTCATTAGGTACTGATCTTTTACATAGTACAGCCTATCATCCTCAGATAGGGGGTTAGACTGAAAGAGTCAATCAAATACTTGAAGATATGTTGAGAGCTTGTGTTATGAATTTTCCAGAGAAATGGGATGAGTGTTTACCTTTAGCAGAGTTCTCCTACAATAATAGCTATCAACAAAGCATTAAAATGGCACCATTTGAGGCATTATATGGTCGCAGATGTAGAACTCCATTGAACTAGTCAGAACCCGAAGAAAGGAGATTCTTTGGAGTTGACCTTGTAAAGGAAACAGAAGATAAGGTTAAGCAGATACAACAGAACTTAAAGGTGGCACAGTCTCGACAGAAAAGTTATGCGGACAAAAGGCGTCAAGCATTGTGGTTCGATAAGGGAGATTATGTATATTTAAAGGTGTCACCCATGAAGGGAGTTACTCGATTTGGAGTTAAAGGCAAGCTAGCACCTCGTTTCATTGGACCATTTCAGGTTTTGGCACAAATTGGGAAGGTATCATATCGTCTGCAATTGCCTGAATAGTTGTCGGCCGTACACAATGTGTTCCATGTATCACAACTCAAAAAGTGTCTTCGGATACCCGATAGGATTGTTGATGTTGAAGGAATTGAACTTGAACCTGATTTGACTTACTTTGAGTATCCAATTCGAGTATTGGATCAAAAGGACCATGTTACTAGAAGCAGAACAATCAAGTGGTACAAGATACAATGGGATGAACATTCAGAAGAAGAAGCTACTTGGGAATTGGAAGATTACCTGTTGGAGAACTTCCCAGAATTCTATGCTTCTATCTAAGTTATAATTCCCTCTACGAGTTGTAACTACTTTAGTGTGAGTTGTAAAAACCCTTTTTCTTATGAACTTCATCGAAGTGTGTTTTCTTGACACATTTCCTTTTCCATTACTTTACTCAAGGCTTTAAATCTCAGGACGAGATTTCTTTAAGGGGGAAGGGCTGTAACACCCCTGGTGTTATATCAACTAAAACTTGCCATGTCATCATATGCATCGCAAAATATTCATGTTTAGGTCAACCTTGATATGCATCAACTAAAACAAGTTTACATTTCATAGGTTGTGTCGGTGTTTCGACCCCGGGGGTCAACACCAACGAGTAAATTCGTAATTGCGTGCTCCCTTAATCCGGTGGGTGATGCAAGAAGGACACGGCGATTTATCTTGGTTCGGGCGAAGAAGGCCCTACGTCCAGCGGGGGGGATAGTTTGTGTTATCTTGCACCAAAGTGCTAGTACAGGGGTGAATACAAGTGGGTGTGAGAAGTGTGAGCTTGAGCTCGAGCATTTTGGGCTCCTAGCTCTCTACTTCACACTGTCTCACGGTGTTGTTCTGTGATCTAAAGCCTTAGCTTATGATGCTCTCCCTCTCGATCCCTCTCTCTCGATCCCCCTCCTTAGCTAAAGTCCTGCGCCTCCTTTTATAGGCGAAGGAGGGGCACAGGAGTACATGTTTTTAGGGATCACGTGGTTGGTGACGTATGACGTTGATGCCGATCATGTCAGTGCCGCTGTAGAGGTGTACGTCAGCATGGGAGGTCCTGCAGCCGTCGCTTTGGAAGTTGTTGAAGTGTTGACCGGAGTTGTTGAAGTCCCGCTCGAGGGTCAGCGTGACGGAGCCGAGGGGCGATGGTCGAGGCCTTAGGTCGAGTCAAGGGGGTCAAGTCGAGGGGGTCGAGGCCCATCGGATAAGGCTGAATCCTAGGAAATGCGGGGAATGTGCTGACTTAGTGTCTCGAGGGGGTGCCGGACGGGGCACAGTGCTCGGTATGGCGTAACAGTGAGGTACGATCCGTGGGATTCTGGGTTATGGGCAGTGAAAGCAAGATTCGACTGCCATACTCGCAATTGTTACTGTAACTGTGACCATACGGTTAGGCGGGAGTAGGTAAAATGCATTAAATGCGCCTGGATCCGTACGGGGAGTAGGTAGCCAAGGGCTATACTGTGCTCGAGGGCTACCTATTTGCACGGGCAAAGTTCCATCCTCGAGGGCGGGCTCGTTCGCTCGGGCGAAGTTTCGTCCTCGAGGGTTAGCTCATTCACTGGGCAAAGTTTCGTCTTCGAGGCCGGCCCGTTCGCTTGGGCGAAGTTTCATCCTCGAGGGGTCGCCGAAATCGTACCCTCGAGCGTACAGTCTTGGTCCGCGTGGTAGCCCGTCGAGTAGGCTGTGGCTTTGGGCTATCGACGCCCATTCGTGGGCTGGCCCAGTATGCCTTAGCTTGTGGGCTTTCGAGCGATAATGAGGGATGTCGTTGGAGGGTTTGCGTGGCTGATTTCGGGGATTAGTCTAGTTAATCGAGGGTTTAGGGTACCCCTTTCCCAAGTACCTGACAGTAGCCCCCGAGCCCCTACGCGAGTGCTAGCACTTGGGTAGGGGGTTAGGAGTCGGGAGTGAGGTGTGGCTTGGATTTTTCTGTGGGGGGCGCGCGAGCGTCCCCCACGGTGGTAGCCCCCGAGGCCTCGGCTGACTCCTTCGAGGGCTTTATTTGTCTTTGGTCGAGGGGTGCTCATCCAGTCGGGTACGGACCTGAACTGGAGTCGTGGCGCTTTACTGAGGGTATGTCGGAACGTCGAGCCCCCGGGGATTTTCGACCCTCTTTCATCGAGGGGTGCCAGGCATGGTCGAGCCCCCGAGCCTCGTGCGGCTGGGGCGTTGCCGGGCTCAGCGTTCATCTCACAAGTCCTTTCGATCGGACGTGAGGCGAGAAGCATCAGACTACCCTCGATAGGGCGAGCCTCAAAGTTCTCAGTGAGCTGGTAACGGGAAAATCCAAGTGAGAGCCCGTTCCTCATTCGATAGAGGCCGGCTGCTGGCCTGGAGGTGGTCTCATTAAAGCAAAATGTGTGGACCTACGGATACCAATTCCATTCGATAGGTCTCGACGTCTCGATGCCTCCCTTCGGGGGGATTCCATAAAAGTCCATAGCATTTTGCCTTGGATATGTCCAGAGGGGTCTCGAGAGTTCGTTCTCGAGCGGGGCCTCGTGTTGGCTCCCCCTTGGTCACCCCTGACTCGGGTGCTCGAGGGCGGCTATCAAACCCTGGTTGAGGGCCAGCCTTCACTCCCTCGAGGCTTGTTGTGGGACCGGAGCCCCTTTACCTTCTCCTGGAGGAATCCGTCGGTAAGTAACGTTTATTTTTCTTACCGCCAGACACGTCTTTTGAGGAGGAGGGTTAAACAATGTGGTGATGGAGATCATGGTGGGCCCGGGCAATGGCTAATTGCCTGAGGTGTGATGCATGTATCTCACCGAGAATCAAGGGGGAACGGTTAGGTAAACGCATTAATTGCGGGGAGTTACCTTTTTCTGCCGCCGGATACCGCCCGTTGCTCCTCCTGGGTATAAAACCAGGGGGACAGGCACTGTTCACCCCTACCTTTGCCATCCTGCCTTCACTACCGCTAGTGCTCCTGAGTTCCTGCTTTCCTGTGCGCGAGGGTAGGAACTTAGAGCAAGAAGTCACGATTGGGAACCTTCCCAGTCGCCCGTCCACCGAGGACATTTACGTCATTGCCGCCGCCGCCGCGTCCACCGAATTGATTCATGCCGCCGCCGCTGCCATGGCCCCCATCCTCCAGCCTACCAAACCCTAGCATTCGTCGACCGTAACGCGGCAGAGGTTGAACAAGCTTGTGGGAGAAGGACTTCTCCGCCCCGTCACCGATCCGACTCGGCCAGAGTGGATTGCGCCGCCGAGGAGCCACCTAGAGCCAAACCCGCCGGAGGGCTACGTGGTGAGCTTCCTCAAGTATCACCGTCACGGGTTCAGAGCGCCCCCAAGCAAGTTTATGCGGGGGCTAACGAACTTCTACGGCGTCGAGCTCTAACACTTCTCCCCAACGCCATCTCCAACACCGCCATCTTCGTGGCCGTCTGTGAGGGCTACTTAGGGATGGCGCCACATTGGGAGCTGTGGCTCCATCTATACAAGGGGGAGTGGTTTGCCTCTCCGGTGGGACCAGGCGTGAGGCGGATCATCAGAGCGGGCTACCTCAACTTTGCGCTGAAGACAGGCAAGTCAGAGGTGCCGCGCGAGTACATCCCACCGGGTTGATGTCCAACCACGCCCGGTGGGACGAGCAATGGTTCTACCTCCACAATGACGGAGGCTACCTCCCGCCATACACCAGGCGGCTCATCACCGAGCGGCCATTCAACTGGCCACACGGTTTGACGGGGGATCTTCAACGTCGACTTTGACCCCTCGCCACCACGATGAGGACCCTTCGAGAGGTGGGCCTGACAGCGGGTGTGGTGGTCTCAGCCTTCCACAATCGACGGGTGCTCCCCTTGATGGAGCACTCACTGCGGTTGGACGAGATGCTCCCCGTGGTGGCGCCTGAGGTACTCGAGAGGTGCTGGATGTCCAATGAGGAGATATCCGCCGCGGAGATCATCACGCGGGTGAAGGGGACGATTGCAGGTTTGTTCAGGGCAGAGGACGTCAATTGCCTCCCCATACGGCCAGAGGAGGGGTACCTGAAAGGATCTAATCGGCCTAGAGGGGGGCGAATAGGCGATTTTGATAACCTAAAATTTTTAGCTCAAATGCGGAAGTTAAATGCCTACCGAAAGTAGGACCGGAAGTAGCACTGGTACTACCGGTAGTACAACACCAGTACTACCGATGCTAGATTTCCAACACTTTCGGTACCCTACGAAGCCACTAAATCAAATGCGAAATCAGAGTATATGAGCTGTAAATTTAGATCCAAAGGTTACCACCCCTTTGTTGATGTTGGTAATGAAAGCGTTGAAGTTCTTGAAGCTTTTCACCGCACCAACTTGTAGATCGAGTCCTCCAACCTAAGAACTTTGGGGGTAGGGATGAAGAACACGAAGAACACAAGAACAAGGGTAGTCGATGCTACCACCACAGCAAGACACAAGATTTAATCCGAGGTTCGGCAATCCCCACGAAGGAGTTCCTACGTCCCCGTTGTTGAGTTCACCACGAAGGATTCCTCCCTCAAGCAACCACGAAGGCTAACTTGAGATATTCACTAAGAATCAAGGGTAATACAAACACTTCAGGGTGCCCTCACAAATGAATCAACACGGGCAACCACGAAGAACGCCTAGCCGGCTAGGGTTCCAAGAACCCAAGAGTAACAAACATAAATCAAGCCGGCAAGACGAGGAATCCAAGTGCTCAAGTCGTAGATTGAAGTTCCCACACTCTAATCTCACGTCCCTAGCTCAAATCCTTGAGGGGATGAAGTTTGGGAGCAAGGGAGAAGAGAGAGCAAGTGAGCTTGTGTGTGGGAGAGGGCTTTTTTTAGTTGCAAGTCGGGTGAGTGAAGAGAATAAGCAAGAGAGAGAAAGGAGAGAGTGGAGAGGTATTTATAGTCTCATGTTCAGAACAACTACCGGTAGTACTGCCAGTACCACCGGTACTACCGGTTCCTCTCAAAAAGGACCGTTGCAGGTGTCAGATCGGGCAGAAAGAGTACTACCGGTATTACCGGTCCTAGGACCGGTACTACCGCTAGTTCAAAAGTGAACAGTAACTAGCCTTTCGACTTTGGCTAAAAACATTTTATTTTTACTACCGGTACTACCGCTGCCAGGAGCGGTACTACCGCTAGTACATAAAACTGCCAACTCAAAGATCTCGACTTTTGAAAAATAGGCCCGATACTTCCGGTATATAATTTTAATAAAAAACGCTATTACCGGTGACCACCAGTACTACCGATGGTGAGACCGGTACTACCGGTAGTAGAAAAACTACTACAACTTTGCAAGCTCGATTTTTAGAGAAAAATAACATGGATACTACCGGTTTAAAAAGCGTATAAGTCCAGTACTACCAGTAGGCCAGATTGGGTAAAACAAAGGTCATTTCTAAGTGACGTGAGAGAAACGGTGACTCTCCAAACGCCCTAAATATAGACTTGAGCACTTTTAGACCTCGAATTACCAACCTTATTTGTATCCCTCTTGATAGTACGACGTTTCCTATGACTCAAGTAAATATAAAATGATAGGGTCCTCTTGAGTAGAAATGTCATTTATCCATATAAAATTTAGGGTGCTTGCATCACCAAATATTGATCATTCAAATCTTTCAATGGACTAACACCTGTGAATTCACTTGAACAAACTTGTTAGTCCCCAACTTGATTGTCATTAATTATCCAAAACCCACTTCGGGGGCGAATGCACTTACAAACTCCCCCTTTTTGGTAATTGATGACAACCAACTTAGGCTTACAAAAAAATGAAAGAATTAAAGCTTTTGAACCCCAAACTTTATGGAGAGCTCCCCCTAAATGTATGCATAGGATTTTGAATTTCAAATCTTGAATAAAGTCAAGATAACATACATTTAGAACAAGCTCCCCCTAAATTTTGCAATTCGTGGGGTGCCTAAAAGGATGTGTGTGACAAGAATAAACCGTGATGCTTATGAAAAGATATATCACAAAGAGATAAATAAAAGAAAATAAATGATTATGCAAGAAGGAATATAAATTAAGACCAACATAACCATTCTAAAAATAACAAGCATCATCATGATATCAAGTATAGGCCATCACAAAATGATATATCAAATAAGCATAAATGTTTAGCTTACAAGCATCCATCACACACAAAGTTCTAAGTTCACCACATAGTTCACCACGAATGAAGAGAGATAAACATAACCGAATAAAAAGCTACCCTATTACATCAAAGTAAGCCTAACACTCCCCCTTTGACAGCAAGTGCCAAAAAGGGTAGGCCACGATAAAAAACTATGGGTAGAACATCACTGGAATGCCGAGAAGTCCTGATCATCATCATCATCTTCATCATCATCAAGGTACTTGCTCTTGCCATGAGGATCTGCAGAGGAAGACGGCAAGTACATAGGCGCAACACTGGTAGACCGGCGGGTGATATCGTCAGCTTCATCAAACAGCCCAAAACCAGAACCAGCGTAGCCTACAGAAGTACCCTGATAGGACGAGTCCGGCGGAGAATAGAACTGAGGAGGCTGAGGAGGCGGCTCATAGGGCTGCTGCTGAGGGGGCTGCACAAACTGGTCATCATCAACATCATCATCCGCAAAGAAATCTGGAGGAGGACGAAGAGGAGCTGAGGGAGAGAGACCAAGTTTGTCCTCAATACGACTAAGCCGCTGACTCGTATCTGCATGGCAAGCACACATGTAGGTCATGAACTTCTTGAATGCACCAACAATGCCGCCACGACCACGACCACGGCCACGTCCAGTGCCTGGGCCAGCAGAAGCTCTAGCTGAGGGATCCACAGAAGGGGCAGCATCCCGCTCAAGTCCAACAGGCTCCCCATGAGCCAGAGAAGCGTCAGCCAGAGGAGGACTAGCGAAAGAGGAAGAATCCACCTTCTGCGTATGAGGACGCAAGTTCCGAATACTCCACCAAGCATGATGAGTATCAGGAGGATAGGAGCGATTAGTCACCTGCTCAATCACATGCATAAGGTAGGGAGCATAAGGAAGAAGCCTGTGAGGATCAACAGCTGCTTGGCCAATCTTAGCCCACATAAACTAAGAAATGCTGAAGCGCTTGTCCAAACCAAAGCAAACCAATATGGTGGGAGCATAACCTTGAATCTTAACTGAATCACCACCTTTGGGATCAAGAGTGTGCCTCAGAATATTATTCAGGACATAATAAAATGGCTTCAGCTTAGCATTGGAGCCAGTAGCATACTTGTCAGCAAGGTACATCTGAGCAGCAATGTAATCATCCCTGCCAACAGGGTTAGCATAATGAGTCCACAGGCTTCATGCATCTCGATCCACATGATCAAAGCCTAAGAGACAGGAGAACTGCTCATAAGAACACCTGTAGTGCTGACCATGGGACATCCAGTGTAAGACCTTGCGCTCCTCATCAATATACAGAGTGGACCAGAACTGATAAAGAATCTCAGTGTTCCAATCCTTCTGAAAAGTCACAAGCTGCAATAGGTTCCATTCTTCAAGCTTGGTCCTTAATGCATGCATGGCAGCCTGATCAGAGAGCTTGGGAGAGGTAAGGGAGTCAAGTTTCAAGGCCTTGTGCTCAAAAATTTTACCATGTTTTCCACTATCCCAGCAAACAGACCAATAGTAGTCATGATGAAACAAAGTCCAAAACCTTTCCTCAACACCTAAAAATCTGACCCACTCATAGGGATTCTCCTCTCTTTGCTTTTTCAGAGCAGGCACATTGGAAGAATAATAAAAAAATAGCTGCTCGGGCTTGAGAGGACGACGAGGCCTAGGACGATGACCAGGGAATGGTGCAAGAGTCCTAGTTTGCATCATGTGAGTAAGCTGAGGAGGGGAAACATTGTACTGAGCATCCAACGCAAGCCCCTGCACATCCCTCACATCATGCAACTGAGCATAATTTACCATGGCATTGTGACGAGGAGGAGAGCTACCACGACCATAGCCTGCCGGGACAGCAGGCTCAATAGGCTCCTCACGGGGCTCCTCACGATGGCTGCCACGGGAGGACTCCCCATGACTTTTCCCATGCCTTCGAGCACGCTGACGGGCATCACGGTCCTCCTCCCCATCACCCAAACTTTGGGGACGAGGACGAGCATGGCGATTTGGATTTCGGCGCTCAGACATGCTGTAAGGGGCAAAACAAGACAGGGAACGTCTTAGACATGCTAGCAAAGGATTGCAACATGGGAAGAATAACACAGCGAGTAGACTGAGTCGGCGGGCTGCTAGTGGTACTACCGCTCGGGAGACCGGTAGTACCGGTCGAAGCCGCGCACGGCGCAACTCCACCCGGATCATCGAATCCACCATGAATATGTGCAAATGAAGCAACAGGATAGCATGTATACGCCATAAACAGCAAGCACGTGGAGGGAAACGACCTAGAACAAAGTACATTGAGAGATCGGGCATGAACTCCATGATACCTTGTTTCTCACGAGGAAGAGGCCAATCCACGCGTGCAAGATGTCTTGGCGCCCACAAACACCTCCAATGTGATCTCCGAGGCTTGGGGAAGCTCTCCCTCAAAGGGATTGAGGAATGGCCGGAGGGGGAGGGAGATCGGGCCCGACGCCGCCACGAGCAGGAGGAGGGGGGTCGGGTGGGGAAGAGAGGGATAAGAATTTTTTTTTGTTTTTAACCAGCGGTACCCTTTTACCGCAGTCAATTTGGCTACCGGTAGTAGCGGTCGGCCGACCGGTACTACCGATGGGCAAGAGTCACGCAAGATTTATTTTTAGTCGAACACTCAGCGTGGGGCGTGATTTTGAACGAGCGGTACTACCGATCGACCCAGCGGTACTACCGCTAGACCAAAAAAATTGCCAAAAGAAGTACTCTCGACGGTGAATTTTATAAAGCACTAGAACACTCCCAAATATGACCAGATTTCATTAAATCAATACAAAACAATGGTCATATTTGATGTAGTGAAAATAGATTTTGAAATGTCACTCAATATTTTGCAAATATTTGGCCAATTCTAAGCTCATCAAAGTATGCAAGATTTCATTCCACGTTACGAGAATCAACGATATTGAGCTCACGCCTTAAAGCACAAAATCTTGACTCATCTAGAGGCTTTATGAAGATATCGGCTAACTGATTTTCGGTTCTCACATGTTGAATTGCGTTATCTCCTTTGGCTTGGTGGTCTCTAAGAAAATGATGACAGATGTCTATGTGCTTTGTGCGAGAGTGGTTGATGGGATTATCGGCTAGCTTGATTGCACCCTCATTGTCACATAAGAGTGGAATCTTGGATAGGTTGCAACCAAAGTCTCTCAAGGTTTGCTTCATCCAGAGTAGTTGGGCACAACAAGAGCCTGCCGCCACATACTCGGCTTCAGCGGTGGATAGGGCAATGGAGTTTTGCTTCTTAGAACTCCAAGACACCAAAGACCTACCAAGAAATTGGCAAGTCCCGGATGTACTCTTCCTCTCTACCTTGCAACCGGCATAATCCGAATCGGAATAGCCAAGTAGAGTGAAAGATGAGCCCTTAGGATACCATAAGCCAAGATTAGGTGTGAGCACCAAATACCGAAAAATTCTCTTAACGGCCATGAGATGACATTCTTTCGGATTAGATTGAAATCTTGCACACAAGCACACACTAAGCATAATATCGGGTCTAGATGCACAAAGATAAAGCAAAGATCCAATCATGGAGCGATATACCTTTTGATCAACATCCTTACCATTTGTGTCAAGATCAAGATGTCCCGTAGTGGGCATTGGTGTGTTGATGGGCTTGGCCTTGTCCATTCCAAACTTCTTCAACATGTCATGGGTGTATTTGGTTTGGCAAATGAACGTCCCTTCCTTGAGTTGCTTGATTTGAAAACCGAGGAAGAAGGTCAATTCTCCCATCATGGACATCTCGAACTTTTTGGTCATAATCCTACTAAATTGCTCACAAAGCTCATCATTAGTACTACCAAATATTATGTCATCAAAATATATTTGGCAAATAAAGATATCATTCCCAACTTTGCGAGTAAAAAGAGTAGGGTCAGCTTTGCCTATCTCAAACCCTTGTTCGAGTAGAAATTTCTTGAGACAATCATACCAAGCTCTAGGGGCTTGCTTGAGCCCATAGAGCACCTTGTGAAGCTTGTAGACGTGGTTAGGACAATGTGGATCTTCAAAACCTAGTGGTTGTTCAACATACACCACTTCGGAGAGGGGGCCGTTGAGAAATGCACTTTTCATGTCCATTTGAAACAACTTGAAATCATGGTGAGCAGCAAAGGCAAGTAATATACGAATAGATTCAAGCCTAGCTACTGGTGCATAAGTTTCCCCAAAATCCAAACCTTCAATTTGGGTGTAACCTTGAGCAACCAACCGTGCCTTGTTCCTTGTAACCGTGCCATACTCATCTTCTTTGTTACGGAAGACCCACTTGGTACCTATTACATTTTGCTTGGGCCTCTCCACCAAGGACCAGACTTCATTCCGAGTGAAGTTTTCCAACTCCTCTTGCATTGCCATCACCCAATCCTCATCCTTCAAGGCATCCTGCACCTTAAGAGGTAACATAGAGGAAACAAAAGAGTAATGCTCACAAAAAGATGCTAAACGTAAATGAGTCATCACTCCTTTTATACTTCCTATCACATTTTCAACGGGATGGTCCCGTTCAACGGTTCGGTGAACTCTTGGGTGAGGTGCTGCTGTTCTTCTTTGAATTTGCCCATCATCTTCACTATCATACTCTATGTTGTTTGGAGAAACACCATCAAGTGCTCCCCCTTGATCATCATCTTGATTGCTTTCTTCAACTTGTGGTGGATCTTGAATTGCTTGTTCTCTTGAGTCATGACCATCTCTTGATGTGGAGGCACCACCATGGGCATCGGTTGACCCATGATGTATGAGCGGGTCATGTTGGATTTGCACTTGTGCATCATCATCGTCATCTCGTTCTACGGGCTTTACTTCACCGGTTGCAAGCTTCTTGATCACTTTATGAGAAGGCTCTTCTTTACCTACAATGTTCATATTGACTTGCTCTTTTTGAGAGCCATCGGATTCATCAAAAGTCACATCTACCGTTAATTCAATTAGACCGGTGGTCTTATTGAAAACACGATATCCATGTTCGTTAGTACCATAACCAAGTAAGAAACCTTCATCAACCTTAGGTTCAAACTTAGAGCTTTTGGATTTCTTTCTAAGTATGAAACACTTGCATCCAAAAACTCTAAAATAATCAACCTTAGGCTTTTTACCGGTGAGTAGTTCATAGGCGGTTTTGTTCTTGATCTTGTGAAGATATAGACGATTGATTGCATGACATGCCGTGTTGACCGCCTCCGCCCAATAATCCTTCTCCAGAGTCTTGTACTCATCCAACATTGCTCTTGCGGCCTCTATGAGCGTTCGGTTTTTCCTTTCCACTACCCCATTTTGTTGGGGAGTATAAGGGACCGAGAACTCATGCTTGATTCCTTCTTCATCAAGGAATGCTTCAATGTTGGTGTTTTTGAACTCCGTCCCGTTGTCACTTCTCACTCTCTTGATCTTCATGTCAAACTCATTTTGAGCTCTTCTTGCAAACTTCTTGAAGATCTCTTGGGTTTCACCTTTATCTCTCAAAAAGAATACCCAAGTGAAACGAGAAAAATCATCAACAATTACAAAACCATATTTGTTACCTCCGATGCTTATATAAGCATTGGGTCCAAAAAGATCCATGTGTAGCAACTCAAGTGGTCTTGAAGTTGACACGATGTTCTTTGCGGGATGTTTGGCTCCAACTTGCTTCCCCGCTTGACATGCACTGCAAATCCTATCTTTCTCAAAAGAAACATTTGTTGGTCCAAGAATGTGTCCACCTCTTTGAAGGTTGGCCAAGTTCCTCATCCCAACATGAGCTAGTCGGCGATGCCACAACCAACCCATGCTAGATTTTGCCACTAAACAAGTCTCGGACCCCACTCTACTAGATGTGAAATCAACTAGATAGAGCTTGCCCTTTAATTGACCCGTAAAGACAATAGAGGAATCCACCCTTTTAGAGACTTCCGCACCCTTATCCGTAAAGAGACAATTGTAACCCATCTCACAAAGTTGAGAGACGGACAACAAATTGAACCCCAATGAATCCACAAGTAATACATTTGAGATTGAGTTATCATTAGTTATAGCAATTTTACCCAAACCAAGAATGTCTCCTTTACTATTATCACCAAATGTGATTCCTTCACCCTTGCTTTCACATGGTTGGAAAGAATCAAACATTGTCTTTGCTCCGGTCATATGATTGGTGCATCCACTATCTAGCACCCAACATGGTCCACCGGAAGCGTATACCTACAAAAAGGAGTTAAGCCTTTGTTTTAGGTACCCAATTAGAATTGGGTCCTAGGGGGTTAGACACATAAGATTTGGGCACCCAAACACTCCTCATGATTTGCTTTTTCTTGAGGGTACCCACATACTTTACAACAATTTTACCATCCTTATCCCAACAACATAGATAATCACACAAATTGTTCCTTGAGATAGGCACATTTTGCATGGATGCCTTCACTTCCTTCTTCTTGATATTCTTGTTGTCGGATGAAGTGATGGGAGAAACCTCAACATTGTTTATCTTGTTAATGAGATCAACAAGAGGCACACTCTTGTTGAACTTCACACAAAACACACCATTTATCATGTTTCTCCCATTGACCTTACCATTGTACCTATTGTAGCCGAGGCCATCCTTTATGTGTGGATGCCTAGGTGCCTTGTAGATTGTGGTTGGTTGCTTATCCTTGTTCTTGCAACCATTACCCACAACGGTCTTCAACCTAAGAATTTCTTTGTCCTTCTTATTTAGCTCAACAAGGTTAGTATCACAAGCATTTATATCAACATTGTAGTATCTTTTACATTCTACACTTGTTGAAGCATTTGAGTCCTTAGAGGAAGTAGAAGTGCTCTTCCAAAGAGTGTCATAGTTTATCTCAAGTTCATGATATTTATTTGTCAAGCTTGTGAGGCTTTCTTGAGATATACTATAATCATTCTTTAGACTAGCCAAAGAGTCATTAATTGAGGACTGTTCCTTGGTTAAGCGCTCACATGAGTCCTTAGCCAAAGACAATTCTACATTTAACTCCTCAACTTTCTCCTTCTCTTTGGTGAGACATGCTTCTAGCCCATTGTTCTTCTCCCTTTCCACTAGAAGCATTTCACTTTGCGACTCTAAGCATGTCTCAAGCTTATCTATGGTGTACTTTAATTTTAGAATTATAGAGGTAGCTTCTTTTCTATATTTTTTAATGATTTTGATAGCATAGTTCTCATCAATCTCATCATCATTAGAGTAAGTAGAAGCATCGGATGATACCTTCTCCTCCTTTGCCATAAGGCAAATAGGAGTGTCATTGTCATCATCGGAGAGGTTGGCAAAAAGCTTAGGTGTAGAAGAAATGTTGGTGAAGAATGATGTCGAAGAAGAGGGTGCGTCATGTACGGCAATTGCAGCCACACTCTTCTTGTCATTGTCATCTTCTTCATCACTATCATCATCCGATTGCCATTCTTCACCTATATGTGCTTCACCTTTCTTCTTACCCTTGTACTTGTTGTCACCTCCCTTGTTGTATCTTGATATCTTGCCCTTTTTTGGACAATCCGTAGCAAGGTGACCGGCCAAACCACACTCATAGCAAAACCTCTTTTTGTACATCTTGTTACCACCACCACTCTTCATCCTCTCTTTCTTCTTTATCAAGTACTTTGCATAATTCCTCACCATAAATGCTTATTCATCATCAAGTTCTTCATTAACATCATTGTGCTTGTGATCACAACATCCTTTGTTGCCATGACTTGTTCCACTTGCATGAGATGCCGCTAGTGCAATGCTTCTTCTTTGACTAAGCCTTTCTTTGGTCTCATCATCTAGAACTTCATGATGCATAATCTTAGCAATCATCTCTTGTGTTGTCATGGTGGTGTAGTTCTCTCTTTCCATTATTACCGAAGCTAGGATGCTATTCTTGTCTCTATATATTCTACATAGCTTTCTTGCTGCAGCTTGTTCATCCCATCTATCACATCCAAGAGCTCTAACTCTATTGATCAATGTCATGAATCTATCATACATAGCCTTAGTTGTTTCTCCTTCTATCATATGAAAATTCTCAATCTTGTTTTGGAGAAGCTCAATGTTTCCAATTCTCACACTCTTGTCACCTTCAAATGATGTTCTCAAGGTTTCCCAAATCTTCTTTGCATTCACCATACCATGCACCTTGTTGTTGTCTTTCGGAGTGAGACATTGCAAAATCAATATTGCAGCTGTAGCATTGAGATGGAAATCCGCCTCATCTTCGGGTGACCAATCCTTAGGATTCTCAGGAATATTAATGCCTATTTCATCCGCTTGCCAACACCTTGCGGCTATAAGATGCAATTTCATCCTATGAGCCCAATCGGTGTATTTTACTCCATCAAACGGAGGTGGCTTTTCGGGATTGATCATTGGTATGTGGGGGTTGCTCTTGCTTGTGCTTTCATAGCTGTAGCTTGCTCTTGTGTAGCTCTTTGGTGTCTTGTCTCCATCTTCACCCTCATTTTTCTTCTCACTAGTTCCTTCTTGATTCTTCTTGTCAATGATCTCTTTCATCTTGCTTAGTTGTTCTTGCACCTTGTTCATTTGCTCTTCTTGTTGCTTTTGCAGCGCTAAGGTGAGTTGAGCGGTGACTTGAGCGGTGATTTGCTCAACTAAATTCTTCGTTGCCTCCGGATCCATCTTGGCCAATGTTGTCCCTCACGCGGTGAAGCGTTGAGTTGAGGAACCTAGTTCCGATACCACTTGAAAGGATCTAATCGGCCTAGAGGGGGGTGAATAGGCGATTTTGATAACCTGAAATTTTTAGCTCAAATGCGGAAGTTAAATGCCTATCGAAAGTAGGGCCGGAAGTAGCACCGGTACTACCGGTAGTACAACACCAGTACTACCGATGCTAGATTTCTAGCACTTTTGGTACCCTACGAAGCCACTAAATCGAATGCGAAATCAGAGTATATGAGCTGTAAATTTAGATCCAAAGGTTACCACCCCTTTGTTGATGTTGGTAATGAAAGCGTTGAAGTTCTTGAAGCTTTTCACCGCACCAACTTGTAGATCGAGTCCTCCAACCTAAGAACTTGGGGGGTAGGGATGAAGAAAACGAAGAACACAAGAACAAGGATAGTCGATGCTACCACCACAGCAAGACACAAGATTTAATCCGAGGTTCGGCAATCCCCACGAAGGAGTTCCTACGTCCCCGTTGTTGAGTTCACCATGAAGGATTCCTCCCTCAAGCAACCACGAAGGCTAACTTGAGATATTCACTAAGAATCAAGGGTAATACAAACACTTTGGGGTACCCTCACAAATGAATCAACACGGGCAACCACGAAGAACGCCTAGCCGGCTAGGGTTCCAAGAACCCAAGAGTAACAAACACAAATCAAGCCGGCAAGACGAGGAATCCAAGTGCTCAAGTCGTAGATTGAAGTTCCCACACTCTAATCTCACGTCCCTAGCTCAAATCCTTGAGGGGATGAAGTTTGGGAGCAAGGGAGAAGAGAGAGCAGGTGAGCTTGTGCGTGGGAGAGGGCTTTTTTTAGTTGCAAGTCGGGTGAGTGAAGAGAATAAGCAAGAGAGAGAAAGGAGAGAGTGGAGAGGTATTTATAGTCTCATGTTCAGAACAACTACCGGTAGTACTGCCAGTACCACCGGTACTACCAGTTCCTCTCAAAAAGGACCGTTGCAGGTGTCAGATCGGGCAGAAAGAGTACTACCGGTACTACCGGTCCTAGGACCGGTACTACCGCTAGTTCAAAAGTGAACAGTAACTAGCCCTTTCGACTTTGGCTAAAAACATTTTATTTTTACTACCGGTACTACCGCTGCCAGGAGCGGTACTACCGCTAGTACATAAAACTGCCAACTCAAAGATCTCGACTTTTGAAAAATAGGCCCGATACTTCCGGTATATAATTTTAATAAAAAGCGCTATTACCGGTGACCACCAGTACTACCGATGGTGAGACCGGTACTACCGGTAGCAGAAAAACTACTACAACTTTGCAAGCTCGATTTTTAGAGAAAAATAGCACGGATACTACCGGTTTAAAAAGCGTATAAGTCCAGTACTACCGGTAGGCCAGATTGGGTAAAACAAAGGTCATTTCTAAGTGATGTGAGAGAAACGGTGACTCTCCAAATGCCCTAAATATAGACTTGAGCACTTTTAGACCTCAAATTACCAACCTTATTTGTATCCCTCTTGATAGTATGATGTTTCCTATGACTCAAGTAAATATAAAATGATAGGGTCCTCTTGAGTAGAAACGTCATTCATCCATATAAAATTTAGGGTGCTTGCATCACCAAATATTTATCATTCAAATCTTTCAATGGACTAACACCTGTGAATTCACTTGAACAAACTTGTTAGTCCCCAACTTGATTGTCATTAATTATCCAAAACCCACTTCGGGGGCGAATGCATTTATAGTACCTCAACCTGGTGAGTGCCTGGACCTATGCTTTTCATGTTTATGTTTCGTCCCTTTTTTCCTTACTCTTGTCCTTGCGACTGAGTGCCTTCGTGCAGGGGGGAATGACTACCGGAGATTGAGGCCCCCATTGAGGGAGGATGCTTCCGATCATCAGGTAAGACGCTTCGATGCCCAGTAGGAAAAGAGGCATAAGGATGAGGAGAAGAATAAAAAGGACAAGAAGCTCTAGGAGCGCAAAAAGCGTGAGAAGCGCCGTGAGCAGCAGAGGCACGACGGGCTCCTAGAGGAGGAGTCTCCCTTAGAGGATGAGGGAGACGAGGATGAGGATGATGATGTTGATGTCGAAGGGGTGGTGGGACGTCTTGAGCTCCTTCTGTCTGGTCCCTCCCATACTGACAGTCTTCTGGTGCAGGAGGATGCACCGGAGCAGCGTGCCCCTCAGCCGACGTCGTCGGCCTCGGAGCGCCTGCGAGGGAAAAGGTTGGCCGACCCCTCGACTCGGGGGGTTCGTCCTCCTCCCGTTGTACTCATGGAGGGACCCCGCCCACTTCGACCCGGGAGAACCGGTCCTGGTCATCAGCGCGGGCGGAGCAGAGTCGTGCCCAGGAGACCTCGTCAGAGCAGGGAGGCATGGCGACCCCACCGACAGCCCCTAGTAGCCTTAGCCCTAGGAAGAGCTCAACTTTGGGTGGGGCCTCGAGGTCTGCTGGTGGCTTGAGGGGGACCCGAAAGGTCTCTATCCCCTTCAGGTAAGTGTTGTCGATTTAAATTTCTTCTCATTGCTTCCCCATTCTATGGTTCATTAAGTTCTCTGCTAACCTGCTTTCCATCCAGGCCAAAGCGCCATATCGAGGAGGCGACCCTTGCACCGGCTAAGTGGCTCAGGGTGGACGTGGCCACGAAGATGAGGGCCTCGGTCACAGGTGCGACATCGAGGCACTTGGCACTGTGGGAGGCGAAGTGGCTGTCCTTAGCCCTCAGGGCTATGGCTCGTGGTAGGCTGACAGGTTCTGCTCTTGCTGCAGGGTCGAGTGACTCAGGGACCATGACGGGCGGTGACTCTGAGCCGAGGAAGACATAGGAGGGAAGGCTGGCTCCCTTGATGTCGACGTCCGTGGTCCCCGAACTCGGCCCGGCGCCAGGGAGTGGAACCACGGGGTTTCTGACCTGGGCCAACCCGAAGTCTTCATTTCCATGCTCGAGGTGGGAGCTTCCGAGGGCCACGAGATGAGAACGGAGGTAGCCCTCATCAACTTTGAGGGTGAGGAGGCCATCGCCCCTCCTTCCTCGACGGAAGAGTGGAAGCCGTGGCCGACAGGGCTACATGAGCTGGAGGCCCTGTGGAAGCAGGAGCAGGAGGCCCTACAGAAGAGGAGCTGCCATGGACGCAACAGGAGGAGAAGAAGTCGTAGGAGCGGCAAGAAGAGGAGGAGCTGACCGGGGGCCGGCCCCAGCATCAGCAGGTGCAGCAGACGCCGTCGGGGGATGCAACGCTGCTGGACCTGTCAGCGCAACAGCTGCACAAGCCATCGGAGGGTGTCCATGGTCACCCTCGATGAGCTGTTGATGGAGCAAGAAGCGGCATTGAAAGCATCGATGGTTCCGTGCCCGCCAGGGGCGCAGCTTGAGGAGAAGACCTCGGCACCGAACCCGCCGGGAGACATGTCGATGGTGGACCTGCTGGCGCCATAAGACACGGCGTTGGGGGAAGCAACAGCCTCGACCCCTCCGCCACCTCCGAAGGCACCTAAGCCAGCATCGAGCCAGCCACCACAACCGTCGACTGCGCCGTTGGAAGAGCCAGTGATTTCTGGTCCGTAGACGGAGCGGTCGGAGGAGACAGTGGCCAAGAGTCCTTCTACTTTTCGACATCAGAAGGAAGGAGAGGATCCCCCCGCATGCTGGAGTAGTCATCGTGTTGGGGGCTCCTGGCCCATTGAGGAGGTCGACCTCTGACCCCGGGCTAGGAGATACCAGCATCGTGTCAGAGTTCCCTACCCCGGCCGAGTTGGCGGAGCGCCATGGCGCCCCCCATGACGTGGTGGATAAGATCGAGTCCTTGGCATGAACCAAGGTCAAGATGGTCCTCCCACATTGGGCAAGGATCGCGTCATGCTCCGGGAGCTCGGTGACTCCAGTGCTCCCAGGATCGTGATGGATGACCTGGCGGAGGTCAAGCGCTGGAAGGACGTGGAGCGGTCCCGGGCGTGGCTGCAGCACTTCCTTAAGCTGGGCATCGAGCTCGTTGGAGGTCTCGAGCAGAGACTCGCGGTAAGTCCTTGTTTAGATCACATACGGTTTTTGGTTTTCTCCGTATGGATCGCCTTAACCCTCGATTTCCTGTTTCCAGGACGTGCGGAGGCATTCCCACTCCAAGTCATACTTTCTCCATGAAACACATAATAGCCAGGAGGAAGTGCTTCGCCAACTCGAGGCCGGTCGATCTGCGTAGAGCAAGGTGGCCGAGGTCAAGGAGGAGGTGAAGCAGGCCAAGGAGGAGGCCACCAAGGCCAAGGAGGAGGCCGCCCGGGCGAAGGAGGACGCTGAGGTAGCTCGAGGCAAAGCTGCCCAGTCAAGGAGGAGCTCCGGCAAGCCAAGAAGGAGGTCAACGCGGCCAAGGGTGAAGCGGAGAAGGCCAAAAGCGAGGGCACTCGCGCCCAAGAGCATGTCAAGCTACTCGTCGAGGAGGCTCAAAGCTTCGTGGAGCGTATCTGCTTGCTCGAGGCCAGTCTGGCTCAAGTCTCCATGGCGCGTGACACCTTCTCAGCCTTGGTCAAGGAGGAGAAGTGTTGAGCCGATAGCCTGGAGGCCAAGCTCGAGGCGATGAATGATACCCTTCGAGAGAAGGAGCAAGCCATCATCTTGGCTGGTGGCGCCCTCCAGACCCTCTAGTGTGAAAAGACGGACGTGATCCAGGCTTTCAAGGAGGCCCAGCGGGAGCAAGACGAGGTTCGAGAGGAGCGCGATGCCATGCTGGAGGACCGCAGCGCCCTCAGGACGCGCTGTGCCAGTAAGTTCCTTGGTGGGCTTTGACCTTTTTCTTTCTGTATGACTTGTTTAACTCTTGTTTTGTCTTTCAAGCCTTGAGACCGAGCTGCTTTCCACTCATGCCGCCGCCAAGGTGCTGTAGGAGAGCCTCGTGGCGGAGGGGGAGCTTCTCGGTAGGTTCCGGGTTGCCATCAACAGGCTCTGCACCTCCTGGGAGGTTGAGCCCGTTGAGAAGGCTAGAGAAGATATCTCGGGGGCCGCGCTCATCGAGCGGCTCTACCACCTCGATGCCATCCTTCGGGATCGCGTGCGGGGGGAACTTCACACAAGGCTTCGTCCCCGACATCTCGAAGACCGATGCTGAGAACGAGGAGTGATGTCGAGGGCTGATCCAGGATGCCGAAAGGCCGGGGGAAGCACTGGTGAAGCTATTCAAGGATGAAGTCCTCCCCCCCGAAGATGAAGGGTACACCGTCGAGGAGGGCGGCGATGGAGATGGCGGAGTGGGCCTGTAGGGCAAAGCTGGGCAAAGGTGCCCATGTAAATAAGTTAGTTTTTGTAACTTATATTCAGTGTAGCTTCGAGAGCCTTTAAAACATCTATGCATCTATCGTAATGCATTTGGATATTTTAAGTTCGAGCCTTCTCTGTTTTCTTTCGCCTAGATTTTGCTTTTTTGACTAAGTGTTCGACGCGTGCTCGTATCCCTCGAGGGGGACGAGTGGAGGTACCATAGCCCTGAGGCATAGGAGAGCTCCTGGCTCGACAGCCCTCGACCCTTAGGGAATTCGAGGCATTTTTTACTTGGTCACGAAGGGTATCGAGGCGTAGGAAAGAAGAGACGCACGAGTTTTGATCACCTGACTTTTTCTTTTTGACTAAATGTTTGACGCATGCTCGTATCCCTCGAGGGGGGAGCGAGTGGGGGTACCGTAGCCCTGAGGCGTAGGAGAGCCCCAGGCTCGATGGCCCTCGACCCTTAGGGAGTTCGAGGCATTTTCTACTTAGTTGTGAAGCAAAAGGAGACGCTCGAGTTTTGAAAAATCATTCATATTTTTTAGGAACTTAGGGGGTTCCCCCTCGTTGGCCCCCGAGGGAGGCTCGACTCTAGCGAGACAGGGTCGAGGCTACCTCTTGCATGTACAATAATGAGTTTGAACTTATAATCAAAAGTACTTCTTATATTCATCATGCGAAGATGTACGAAACATGCGAGAATGTACAAGGGTATCGATGCCCTAGGGGTAGAAATAATGTAGCTATTTGATGTTCCATGCGTTGCTGAAGGTTTCGCCCTTGTTGTTCGCTAGCTTGTATGTTCCAGACTTCAGCACCTCAGCTACAGTGTATGGGCCTTCCCATGGTGGAGTCAGCTTGTGACGCCCCTTGTTGCTCTATCGTCAATGTAGGACGAGGTCTCCAACTTGGAAGTCCCTCGAGCGCACGTGCTTGTCGTGGTAGCATCGAAGTTTCTACTGATACCTTGTGGAGTGAATCAACGTCATGTCCCGAGGCTCCTCGAGCTAGTCGATAGCGTTTGCGAGGGCTTCTTCATTGGTTTGCTCGTTGTAGGCCTTTAGTTGAGGGGAACCATACACGAGATCAATGGGGAGGACGGCCTCGGACCCATAGACCAAGAAGAATGGTGTGAACCCCGTGTCTTGACTAGGTGTTGTCCTTAAGCTCCACAGGACCGAAGGCAGCTTCGCGGCCCATTTCTTTCCATGCTTGTTAAGGCGGTTGATGATTCTCGGCTTGAGGCCCTGCAAAATCATGCCATTGGCGCGCTCGACCTGGCTGTTAGTTCAAGGATGAGCAACCGCGGACCAGTTTACACGGATGTGATGATGATCATAGAAATCCAAGAACTTCTTGCCAGTGAACTGTGTGCCGTTGTCAGTGATGATGATGTTCGGGACTCCGAAGCGATGGATGATGTCAGTGAAGAACTCGACCGCCCGCTCGGAGTGGATGTTGCCGATAGGCCGAGCCTCGATCCACTTTGTAAACTTGTCGACAGCAATGAGTAGGTGCGTGTACCCCTTGGTTGTCCTCTTGAGAGGCCCCACAATATCGAGCCCCCAGACCATGAACGGCCAGGTGATGGGGATCATCTGTAGGGCGTGAGTTGGGAGGTGCGTCCGCTTAGCATAGAATTGACCCCCTTGCATGAGTGGACAATGTTGATGGCGTCGAAAACGGCGGTTGGCCAGTAGAAACCCTGTTGGAAGGCGTTGCCGATGAGGGTCCTTAGCATTGCGTGGTGGCCCCCGAGTGTATGTCCTCGAGGAGCCTCCTGCCTTCTTTGATTGTGATGCCGCGCTGAAGGATACCTAATGGGCTTCGCCTGTAGATTCCTTGCCATCACCGTAGATGACGTAGGACTTGGCCCGTCGTGCGATCCGGTGAGCCTCGGTCCGGTCTTCCGGTAGTTCCCCCCGAATGAGGCAGTCGAGGAAAGGGACTCGCCAATTCTGATGTGGGCTCGGCGGAGGAGGTGTCCCCTCGATCTCCATGACTTCGGCCCCGGTCAAGGGGACCTCAGTCGAGGCCACAGGGTCGAGTTTCGAGGGTGTGGAGCCAGTCCTCGAGCCCAAGTCGACGGAGGGCTCGAAGTGGTCTCTCGAGAATACATCCGGAGGGACAGTACCTCGAGTTGATGCGATCTTTGCGAGCTCGTCTGCAGCTTCGTTGTTGCGTCGAGCAATATGATTGAGCTCGAGGCCGTGGAACTTGTCTTCCAGTTTGTGCACTTCATTGCAGTAGGCTTCCATCTTGGTGTTGTGGTAGCACGAGGCCTTCATCACTTGGTTGACGATGAGTTGCGAGTCACCACGAACGTCAAGGCATCGGACCTAGAGTTTGAGGGCAACGCAACCCATTTTCAAGAGCCTCGTACTCCACAACGTTATTAGAAGCGGCAAAGTGGATGCGAATGACGTAGCACATGTGAACTCTAAGGGGTGAGATGAAGAGTAAGCCTGCACCTGCTCCTGTCCTCATGAGCGACCCGTTGAAGTACATTCTCCACAACTCGGCTTGGATTTGAACTAGCGGCAACAGGGTGTCGGTCCACTCAGTGATGAAATCTACGAGCACCTGAGATTTGATGGCCTTCCATGGTGCGTAGGTGATGGTCTCGCCCATGAGCTGGACTGACCACTTAGCAATTCTTCCAGCAGCCTCTCGGTTTTGGATGATTTCCCCCAAGGGGAAAGAAGACACCACGATAATCAGGTGGCTGAGGAAGTAATGCTGGAGCTTGCGACGCGTAAGGACGATGGCATAGAGCAGCTTTTGCACCTGCAGGTAGCGGGTCTTGGTTTCCGAAAGCACTTCACTGACGAAGTAAACCGGCCGCTGGACGGGCAAGGCATGCCCTTCCTCTTGCCTCTCGACCACTATGGCCGCGCTGACCACCTGAGTGGTCGTGGCGACATAGAGGAGGAGGGGCTCGGGGGGTTCAGTCGATGTCGCCAGTCGAGGAGGGACGAGGATCGGGGCGGAGGTCAGCATGCTCTTGAGCTTGTCGAGGGCCTCCTCGGCCTTCGCGGTCCATGCAAAGCGTTCAGATTTTTTCAAGAGGTGATACAGGGGCAGGGCCTTTTCCCCCAAACGTGAGATGAAACGGCTGAGAGCTGCGAGGCAGCCCGTGACCCACTGTACACCCTTGAGGTCTTGAATCGGCCCCATTCATGTGATGGCTGTGACCTTCTCGGGGTTGGCCTCAATCCCGCGCTGGGAGATGATGTATTCGAGGAGCATGCCCCGAGGCACACCAAAGACACATTTCTCGGGGTTAAGTTTGATATTCTTGGCTCAAAGGCACCTGAATGCGATTTCGAGGTCATGGATGAGGTTGTTGACTTTTTTGGATTTGACCACGATGTCATCGACATAGGCCTCGACCGTGTTGCCTATGTGTCCATCGAAGACATGGAGCATGCATCGCTGATACATTGCCCTGGCATTTCGAATGCCGAAGGGCATGGTGACGTAGCAATACATGCCGAAAGGTGTGATGAAGGAAGTCACGAGCTGGTCGGACTCTTTCATCTTGATTTGGTGGTAGC
This sequence comes from Bothriochloa decipiens, assembly GCA_023333625.1. Lineage (NCBI taxonomy): Eukaryota > Viridiplantae > Streptophyta > Magnoliopsida > Poales > Poaceae > Bothriochloa > Bothriochloa decipiens. The sequence continues at coordinate 7,846,487 of CM041641.1, forward strand.
CGGAATAAGCATCAAGGAACGAAAGGGTTTCACATCCCGTGGTAGAGTCAACAATTTGATCAATGCGTGGTAAAGGAAATGGAACTTTGGGACATGCTTTGTTTAAGCTAGTATAATCAACACACATCCGCATTTTTCCATTCTTTTTCTTAACTAACACGGGATTAGCTAACCATTGGGGGTGATGAACCTCCTTGATGAATCCAGCCGCCAAAAGCTGGTGTACTTGCTCGTCGATGATCCTGCGCTTCTCCTCGTCGAAGCGGCGCAGGCATTGCTTCACCGGTCTGGACTCGACTCGGATTTCCAAGGCGTGCTCGGCGACTTCCCTCGTTATGCCCGGCATATCCGAAGGACTCCATGCAAACATATCAGCGTTCGCGTGGAGAAAGTTGACGAGCACTGCTTCCTATTTGCTCTTGAGGTCGGCACTGATCGTCAGCACCTTCTTGCCGGAGCAGCTTAGGTCGAGGGGGACTTTCTTGGTGTCTTGCGCTGGCTCGAAGCTGCCGGCGTGACACTTGGGGTCAGGCACCTCATCGGCGAGGTGCTCAAGGGTTGAGGCTATCATCACATTTTGCTCGACGGCCTCTCCATACTCGACGCATTTGACGTCGCAGTCGTATGTGTGCTCGTAGGAGGAGCCGATGGTGATGATGCCTCTGGGTCCTGGCATCTTGAGCTTGAGGTAGGTGTAGTGCGGGATCGCCATGAATTGCGTGTAGCCCGGTCGGCCGATGATGGCGTGATAAGTTCCATGAAACCTGACCACCTCGAAGGTGAGGGTCTCTTTCCTGAAGTTGGCGGGGGTGCCAAAGCAGATGGGAAGGTCGATGTGGCTGACGGGAAGAGCCTTCTTCCCTGGTACGACGCCATGGAAGCCCCCGGCACTGGGTTGGAGTTGGCACCTCTTGACCCCCAGGAGGTCGAGGGTCTTGAGGTAGATGATGTTCAGGCTGCTGCCGCCATCCATGAGGACCTTCAAGAGGCGGGTGTTGACGATGATCGAGTCAACGACGAGCGGATAGGCCCCGGGGTTGGGGACACGATCTGGTTGGTCATCACGATCGAACATGATGGGCGCATTGGACCAGTCAAGGTAGTGGGGTGTCATGACTCAGATGGAGAAGACCTCTCGATGCTTCCTTTTGCGCTGTCGAGGCATGAGCTAGGTCGAGGGGCCTCCGTAGATCTTGTAGCAGTCGTAGACTTTAGGGAATTTTCTGTCTTCCCCATTGTCTCCCTCATTGCTGCCCTGGTCTTTCTTATCGTCACCCTTCTTGATGCCCAGTTGCTCGAAGTGCTTTCAAAGCATGCGGCAGTCCTTGAGCTTGTGTTTCGCCCCGTCCTTGTGATAAGGGCAGGGCTCCTCGAGCATCTTGTCGAAGATGGCCCCCTCAGGGGGACCCCGAGGTTTTTTGCGCTCGGCTGCTATGACGAGATCGTCGTCTGCAACCTCACGCTTGCCTTACTGATTCTTCTTCTTGTTGTTGTTCTTCTTCGAACCCTTGCTTAAGCCCCCGGTGTCAGGTGCCGGTGCCTTTCCCTTGTCCTTCTCATCGCCAAAGAAGGCTTTGATCGCCTCCTCGCCAGCCGCGTAGTTGGCGACCACATCCATGAGCTCGTCGATGGTGTTGGGGCGGTTACGCCCCAACTCACGAACTAGGTCCTTGCAGGTCATACCCACAACAAACGTTAGAATGATGTCGAGATCAGGGATGTGGGGGAGTTTAGTTCAGAGCTTGGAGAAACATCGAGCAAAGTAACAAAGAGACTCCCCTGGTTTCTGCTTGCAGTTGCACAGTTCCCAGGAGTTTCTAGGACGCATGTAGGTACCCTTGAAGTTCCCCTCGAAGATCTAGACCAGGTCGACCCGGTTACAAATCTGGTCAGGGGAAGCTCCTCGAGCCACCTACACGCGGTGTTGGATAGGGACGGGGGAAGGTGACGTATGATCACGGATCATCATGTGCTCCGCCCGCCTGACAAGCCAGTCAAAAATCGGCTAGTTAGAGCTCGGGTTTGGTTTTGCCGTTGTATTTGACGACACTTGTGGGGGGTCAAAACTTGTCGGGCAGCTGGGCGTTGTGGATCGTCCTGCTGAAGACTCGGGGACCCGGTGGCTCTGGGGCCTGTCGGTCTTCATCGTTGTCGTAACTCCCCCCACGATGGGCGCTGTACCCTCGATCCTCGGCGTCCCCATGTTTGCACTTGCGGTTCTTGATGATATCGAGGCGCGCGTCACGTGGGGCGCGGTTGTCAATGATACGATCTTAGGCTGGTGTCTTCTTCGCTCGGGGGGTCGCCTCTTAATCGACTGAACCCTCCCTTTCGGGCTAGGAGGGCTCGGCCCGCGGTTCGTAAGCCGCCCCTCAACGCCTCGATGCTGAGCTCTCGTCTTTTTGAATAGCAGCAACTTGGAGGAGACCCTCGATCTCGTGTTGTATCCATCGCGTTTGTGAGTTGGACGGTGCGGGCATATTGCGAAGAAGCATAACGGCCATGACAATGTTCTGGCTTGCTCAAGGGTAATGGTTGACGGGATGTTCAGGTGCCCCATCCTTGTTGATCTGCTGGTTGACCTCTCGGGCCCTGGCTCAGGCTCTATCACCGGGTGGTCGATGCTCCTGCTCGAGGGTTCGTTTGAGCTGGCACAGTCGTTCCCGGTCATCTTCGAGTTTAGCCTGTAACTCCTGAATTTGTGCCAGCTATGCATCCTGCTCGTCAAGACAGGGGGCACGCCTCTAGGGGTGCGACTGGTTATCGATCCTCTGCTCTGGGGAGAGCCCCTCCCGCTACAGCGGCAGCCGCATCGGCCATCGGATCGACGGTGTCCTGATTGGAGGCGACGTCACCGTCAATGTGGAGACACTCGCGGGTAGGGTCCTAGTGGTCAGAGTCAGAGTTGGGGTCGCCGCAGTAGAAGATGGGGATTTGTCCCCGCGCCTCCTCTTGCAGCTGCTGTCGGAGTGTGCCGACGGTGTACCTCCGAGGGCCGGGCGCTCTCGTGAAGTCCAAGTCCACAGAGGCCGGCATGACCGTCCCCACGTCCGTCTTTGCACGAAGCAGGGCGCCTGGGCGGTCCTCCATCATACTCATGTTGGAGTGGGTCATGGTGGAGAATGTCCTTGCGGCGTTGTTGAGACCGAATGAGAATCGTCGATGACGCTCGAACAGCTCGTGTGGAAGTAGGCTCAATGGAGTTGGGGTCACACGCATTGGGGGAGTCCTCAGGCTCTCTCGACGAATGCATTGCGAAGGTGAAGTCGGGGTTGTCATGGAGCCCTGCGGGTCCATCCTCTGCTCCTAAACTCATGTCAGATAATCCCCCAACAAGGGGTTCCTCATCACCGGTCAGGAGCGAGGGGAATGCGGCAGGCACCATCCTCGACTCAGGTTGATGGTGATGACAGCGTCGATCGCGCCTCCTTCTGGTTGCGGCAGCATGGTGGCGAGATCGACAAGTGGCCCCTCCTGAGCCTGGGGGCACACTTCGACCTCCGCTTGGGTCACTGATCGAGAGTAGGGTCATGTCATAGCCCTGACCAAGGGACATGAACTTCAGGCTCCGAAACCAGATCATCGTAGCGTGCGGAAGTGGTAAAACAGAGTCGCCCATCTGAAAAAGATGGCTGGAAACTGTTGGTAACACACAGGACCCCTACCTGGTGCGCCAACTATCGGTGTTTCGACCCCGGGGGTCAACACCAATGAGTAAATTCGTAATTGCGTGCTCTCTTAATCCGATGGGTGATGCAAGAAGGACACGATGATTTATCCTGGTTCGGGCGAAGAAGGCCCTATGTCCAGCAGGGAGGGAGATAGTTTGTGTTATCTTGCACCAAAGTGCTAGTACATGGGTGAATACAAGCGGCGCCTAGCTCTCTACTTCACACTGTCTCACGGTGTTGTTCTGTGATCTAAAGCCTTAGCGTATGATGCTCTCCCTCTCGATCCCTCTCTCTCGATCCCCCTCCTTAGCTAAAGTCCTGGCGCCTCCTTTTATAGGCGAAGGAGGGGCACAGGAGTACATGTTTTTAGGGCTCACGTGGTTGGTGACGTATGACATTGATGCCGATCATGTCGGTGCCGCTGTAGAGGTGTACGTCGGCATGGGAGGTCCTGCAGCCATCGCATTGGAAGTTGTTGAAGTGTTGACTAGAGTTGTTGAAGTCCCGCTTGAGGCAGCATGACGGAGCCGAGGGGCGACGGTCGAGGCCTTAGGTCGAGTTGAGGCGGTCGAGGCCCATCGGATAAGGCCAAATCCTAGGAAATGCGAGGAATGTGCTAACTTACGCGTCTCGAGGGGGTGTCGGATGGGGCACTATGCTGGGTATGGCGTAACAGTGAGGTACGATCTACGGGATTCTGGGGTATGGGCGGTAAAAGCAGGATTCGACTGCCATACTCACAACTGTTACTGTAATCGTGACCTTACGGTTAGGCGGGAGGAGGTAAAATGCATTGAATGTGCCTAGATCTGTATGAGGAATAGGTAGCCGAGGGGTATATTGTGCTCGAGGGCTGCCTATTCGCACGGGCGAAGTTCCGTCCTCGAGGGCGGGCTCATTCGCTCGGGCGAAGTTCCGTCCTCGAGGGTTAGCTCATTCGCTGGGCAAAGTTCTGTCTTCGAGGTCGGCCCGTTCGCTTGGGTGAAGTTCCGTCCTCGAGGGGTCACCCGAATCGTACCCTCGAGCGTACAGTCTTGGTCCACGTGGTAGCCCGTCGAGCAGGCTGTGGCTTTGGGCTGTCGACGCCCGTTCGTTGGCTGACCCAGTATGCCTTAGCTTGTGGGCTTTCAAGCGATAATGAGGGATGTCGTTGGAGGGTTTGCGTTGCTGATTTCGGGGATTAGTCTAGTTAATCGAGGGTTTGGGGTACCCCTTTGCCAGGTACCCAACAGGTTGATTGTGTTTCTGGAATGTTTTATCACATGAAATCATAAAACCCTACTTTCGAATTTAATCTAAAATACTTAGTTTATATTCTATGTACTTGAGGTGTAAACCGTGTTTACACTAGTGTCAAGCATAGTGTATAAGTCTAAGTCCAACCCTTAAAAGTGATTTCCATATTTGAAGTTGAATTTGGATTTCAAAGCTTATTCCCAAGTCTTGTAATTCAAATTTAAATTCAAATTGGAAAGCTATAAAATATTTTTCAAAAGTCAATTTGGTCAACCAAGGGTGTCATTGGGTCATTGACCTAAAAATGTCCTTGGATGATGTTTGTGATCACTAATAACCAACCAATTAAATTAGGAACCAAATCGAGTTTGAATTCGGTTTGAAAAACCCTTTATTTCAAAAGCTGGTTTTACCCCCTTTTTGATAATTCAAAATCTATAAGTCTATAAGGAATTTTGATATACTCTAAAAATATGGTTTGTAGATCTTGACAAGACCTACAAGTTTGGTATTTAAAGTTTTTTAATTTTCTAAAAATAATTTCAAATAAATTTAAAAATACAGTTTTCCAGCAATTATTCCATTTTGATTTAAAAAGCATAATTCAAAAATTATACATAATTTGGGAAAACTTTATGTATGAAAAATGTTTGGTTTGAAAAGCTGAGTATTTCATAGTTTTGAATATTTTCAAGTTTTATTGAAAAATCAAAAGTAATTTCAAATATTTGTTTCTAGGGTTTATTCTCCTTTTGAATTTGAATTCATATTTCAAAATCTAAGCAGAATTTCAAAATGCTTGTTAAATTAAAAATAGCTCTTGAAAAGTTATGCAAATGATATTTTTGGAGATTTTCAAGTTCCTATGCAATTTATGGAGTAATTTACAAAGTTTCAAAATAGCATCATCTGCTCCAGTGCCAGGACCTATGGGCAGCCGCCATCGTCGGCTTCTCAAGCCACGCCGCCGTCCATCGGTGCCATACCGCCCTGTCGTGGCCGCCAGCTCGCCTCCATGCGTGAAGCTTCATCGCCCAAGTGTCAGCAGCTCGTACCTCGCCCCTGCCCTATATATATGCACGGCCGGCCGTCGTTGTCTTCTTTTCTTCTCTGCTTCACCGCCGACGATCGTCCTTCGCCGCTTGAATTCACCGCCGTCGCTCCATCGTCACCTGCTTGATCTTGCCAGAAGCTCTTCAACGCCCTTGCGCTTCTCTTGAGCCAGCTCGCATCGCCTTTCATTGCTTACATCGCCTAGGCCGCCGTCATCTTCCTCACGGTCGGTCGCCGAGCCGCCGTGGAATCGCCACCGTCGACCGCCGCCAGGGTCACTTATTTATTTTCTTTAACCTCCCTATCGTGTTCTCCATGCTATCTTGCTCCTCATGCGCACCTTGATTCGCTCTCTGGTGCACAGAGACCATCGTGACGTCGCCCGTGCCGCTGGAGCACCGTCGCCGCCACCACCACTGCCGTCTGTAGCTCGTCTCCGTTCACCACCGAGCCTGATAGCGTGCGCACCAGACCTATGGTGAGCTCCTGCGACTGCTCTTGCCCTCAATTTCATCCTTGCCACGTTGTAGTGTTCGGCCACCGTAGCTCGCCGCCGGCATGACCTTGCCAGCGCCGCCGCGCACGTGGCCGCGTACGCTAGGAACATGGTAGAGCTTCATCTTGTTGTCTATTATGCTCGCGTGGATGTATAGTTCATACCCGTGCGCTCGTCGTCGCTGGAGAAGCCTCCGGTGGGCTTTGCCGCCGTGCCCTAGCTCTGCCGCGCCGCCATGGCTGTCGGCTTGTTCACCGTGTCGAGATGAGCCTGTAGGGCCAAGCCCCGATGTCGAAGACCTCGCCGTCGGCGAGATATCGCGGGTCAACTGTCGCGCCGCCGTCGGTCAGCGCAGGGACACTGTTCTTATTTTATTTTTCTATTTTTAGAAAATGATTTAAATGCTGTTTTCTTTAGGAATTCATAATAATTCATGTATAGCTCCAAAAATTCTAAAATTTTTTTGTATGCTCTTTATGATGTCATCAACCTAGAAAAATATGAAATGCCAAATTTGAGTACTTTTTGCATAAGTTAAAATTAGCTCTTTTAATTAAAAAATACATCTTCTATGATTTTTAATAAATAAAATAATTGTCTTTTATTTCTAAAATTTATTTTGCCATCTAATTAGGCCAAGAGCTTTTCAAAATAAAATTTTAAGCTCAATTAGACAACTTTATTTTTTATGCCTCTATTTTATGCTTTTAAATAATTAATTAATCCCTTTAATTAAATTTAATCATTATAGGGATTGTTTGACTTTAGGATTGATTGATGACCTCGGGTTATTAACCTTAATGACCCTTGGCACTTTAATTAATTGTTTGCTCTTATCTAGATCATGTCATTAGGGTTTAATCAATGTTATTTTATGCGCCTAATGAATTTCTTTAATGACGTAGTTAACCCTAATGAACTTAGTGAGTAAGTTTTGGTTGGCTTGCAGCTTTATCGTGAAGGAAAGTTATACTCAAGTCCTTAATCTAGTCATGCATTCATCGAGCATCATGTTTACTATTCCATCATGTTGAAGCATATCATTTTATCGTATAGTTTCCGTTAACGGAGAGTTTAACTTTGTCGCACCAGATCCTAAGGAAGAGCAGACTCAAGAGTTGGGCGTTGATCCAGAGCTCGAGACCATCTACCCCGAATATCAAGGCAAGCCCCGGATACATTCAAACCCTACTCTTATTTTATAAAAGTTTTATCGCTTCAGTTATGAAATGTTGCATTAGTAAATGGAGTTGAGTGAAAACCTACCAATTGTATTACCTGTCTTACTTCCTTATTCCTTGTTACCTGTTAACTAGAAATGTATAGTTAGATAGGTTTTCAAAAAGTAAAAGAATGAAAAAGATGAGTATGGCTTTGTTTGTGGAATTATGATGATAGTTAATAAATCGAGTCTGGATGGCTAACTTGCATTGGGAATGGAGTCCCTCTGTAGTGTTTCCGTCTGTTGATGCCCTAGGTCCTGTGTCGATGGTGAACTGGTGATATCGAGAAACTAGAAAATCCACATGCATGAAGTGATATACAGTGGGCCAGAGTCCCCACGTATGTCATGGAGTGATATATAGTGGGCAAGAGTCCCCACACATGTCATAGTGTGGTATGTTGTGGGTTTAAGTTCCCACGTATATCGGTACACTGGGTCATAGTGCCCACATGTATCATGTGGTGATATATGGCTGCGGTTGTTATCCCGGTATATCTGTGATCTGGTATGCATCGGAGTTAAAGTCTCCAGTATCCCAGTGATCTAGGTCCTAGCTGGGTATGAAAATGGATTCGAATCGTCGTTGCTTCTCGGAGAAGAAGACTCGATCGGTGTTCATCGTCGTAGTAACAACTTGAATGATGATAAGTTATAAAAATGATTTTGGTTGGTAATTTGGAGCTAGGTTAAGACAATCTTTACTTTGTATCAAGCTTTTCTGCAAAAATCCTTATCTCTTGCAAGCCTTACCTTGTCCTTCTAGCCTGCATTTTCTGAGTCTTCACCCCTCTTTTTCGTCGGGTCAGTCTTGTTGAGTACTTTTGTACTCAGGGTTTGTTGAACCCTTGTTGCAGGTGAACCCCATGGGCAGGAGTGCTTTGCATCCTGCTGCATGACAGTCGTTGCGGATAGTGATAATGAATAGGCTGTCTCGCTCTTGGGCAGAGCGTGTCTTTAAGGTTTTGTAATAAGTTATACTACTATTCCACTGCTCCTATGATTGTAATAGTTACAAACATATGGTTTGTAAGTTTAAACTAAACAATTTATAAACTTATGTCATTGTGATCCTTCCGCTATTTTACTCTGATGTATATTATTTGTATAAAACTATTGTAATACTGCAATGTCTCTTTGTAATGATTGATCTTGCTCGGAGAATCATGGATAATTTGGGATTTATCCGATAGATCTTTTAAGTCTTATGGAACACATTCATGGTTATTTGCAGTCTGTTTAGACAATAATAATGCATGTGGGCCATATGATTTAGGAGATTCTGCCACAGCCGGGAGCACCGGCCATTCAGCTACCCGTGGTTGGCAGCTACAACGGCAACTGCAGCTGCTTGTCCGACGCCAACGTGATGCCTGCGCCGTGCCGCTCTCACTCCTGCCACCGGCTTCTTCAATGCTACTACTATTCTAGCTGCCAATGGCTGCCTCTTTACGACTTTACCTGTCCATGCTGGGTATGAAAATGGATTCGAATCGCCGTTGCTTCTCGAAGAAGAAGACTCGATCGTTGTTCATCGTCGTAGTGATAACTTGAATGATGATAAGTTATAAAAATGATTTTGGTTGGTAATCTTGAGCTAGAGCAAGACAACCTTACTTTCTGTCAAGCTTTTCTGCAAAAACTCTTATCTCTTGCAAGCCTTACCTTGTCCCTCTAGCCTGCATTTCCTGAGACTTCACCCCTCTTTTTCGTTGGGTCAGTCTTGTTGAGTACTTTTGTACTCAGGGTTTGTTGAACCCCTGTTGCAGGTGCTAATTGGTGTTCAAATCAAGTTCATGTCGGTGGACTCGACGTGATCTGGTTGTCCCCTCCTGACTTAGGCGCTCTACCTAAGTTGTCTTTTGTAATTCTTCTCTGCTTCCGCAATTGAAGTTAAGTTTGTAAAAGTTAACTTTTTCATATATTTTGTAAACTTAATGTTATTACTCTTCCGCACTCTAATATATGTTTTATCATAAATGTTGTAATATTGCAGCTACTCCTTTGTTGATCCTGATATGAGTTGATAATGTGGTTTACTCGGGGTCCTTTGCTGGGGGCTAGGATTGGAGAATTCTTGTTGGGATCGGGAATAACAGAGGTTAGTGGAGTTCATATAATCTTTACCCTCCACCGCATCATAAAGTTTATATTTTTTTATTACATAATTTTTATAATATTACAAGAAGACATATCTTAAATTCGTATACAACTTGTGTAATCTATCCCAATACATCTTAACATACAGACTATGTACCATGACTGGATGTGCATTATTCTAACTCATATAAACACGGATCATGAGTTGATTACAGATGGACTAAACATCAATCAATCGACTATAGGAATCTTGTGTATTTGATTCATCACATACTATTATATCTAGTAAAACCAGATAAAACTCTCATGCTTGACTAACTTAGAGAGTGAAGAACGAAAATTTGGGAGAAATTTTTCGCTCTTTATACTAGCAAAAAACATACTCACATGTTGCAACAAGGCATATGTCATGTTGTGCGGTCCTAAGACCGTAATGAGTTAGCTATGTTGTTCTGTTATTAGGCTTAGTCTATTAAGTCCTAAAGCTCATTGCAAAATTATGGGTCATGGGACCCATGCAAAATTCAATGAAGATTGACTCATGCATAATTGATTGAAGATTGACTCAGTTTAAATAGGTAGCTATTGTCTATATCTGTTGCGGGGTTAAAAGAAACGGTAGAATGCTAGCGACGTGTGTGTGTATGGCAAGTTGTGATGTGCATGGGCGATGTTAGAAATAAAGTCAAATTTTCGAGTAATTTAATCCAAAAAATTGCAACAATAAATATATTGGTGACATCGTAGAGGTGCTCATGTGATCTACCATGAACATGAATATAGATGATACTGGTGATTAAAAAAAAGTAAGAAATCGAGCGATTTCATACCCAGTGGCATCGAAGCCGTTCGCGCTAGTCGATATAGCGCTTTGCTGATGTAGTCGTCCCACTCAATGCTGTGCAGTAGCGTAGCAGTGCCGATCCCGTGACCTTGCTGATGACACCGGGAGGAAGACGTTGCAATGGGATCACCAAGAAGAAGATGTTGCAGCGAGTAGTCGTGCCGCGCTGCGACACTCCCCAAAAACGTGATTGCCGGACTCCACCCGAGCAGGTGAACTCGTCACCGACGTGCGTTCCGGAGGCTCCTACTCTCCCAGAGACTTGTGCGCGCAAGCTATGGGACGGGAAGGCTTGGATGCAGCGAGAACTTTGGTTTTCTTCATAGACTTATGCACCGTATGAAAGAGATGGGAATATATTTGTCCCTCAAGCAATGGTAAGCAAGAAGACACAGGAACGTCATGACTTCAGGAGGCAACTGAAACGAACGCTAGTCAATAAAAGCTTCCGTTTTCGTTTTGCCAATTAATTGATGAACATGCAAGGAAGTTACGTAACTCATGCATAAATTACGTAACTCATGCATTCAAGTATCTTAATAGGCAAAATGGAAGATGGTTCATTCATACGTTGCCTGCCTGCATGTCTTCTCGTTGCCGGCTTGCCTTCCTTCCATGCTTTGCACGGCCAGGCCAACTGCTGGCAATGTGTGCGTGCATGTGGCCATAATAAACGAATAAATGTTATTTAATATAAATCATAGAGTTCTATTAATTATTGAATATATTATATGGCTTAACCCATAATATGTCAATAGGCGAAGACTCGGAGGGCTAGGGCACAACATAAACAGTGCAACACTACGTACTAAGGTTTTGCAATTCCAAACTAAATGAGAGATGACATGAATTAAGGGACGGTAGAGAGGCGTGGGATCGAGAAGAATGGAACGTGAGTGATAAAAGACGAGACTAAGATTATGGGTCTAATTGGTTGTCTGAATTAGGTTTAGCCTGCATGACAGCATGAGACGCAACACAACATAGGGCACAGTGTCAACATATATACTCCGTATGCCATGCCTATTACTGTTTTATTTGTCCTGCATAGGCAAACTATGTTTGCTAAAATTAGTTTTCTCTATTTATGTTTATTTTTTGTTGCATAGTACCTTATACTATGTTCTACTAGAGGCCTCATGTTTCTAGTAAAGATAGAGAGATTTGAAAATATTCTATTTTATATGTACCCAACGGCTTATGTAAATCTGCTAATAAAAACAAATATCTGACAATACTAGCTCACAAGAGAGCTCGATGTCTTACCTCTTAATTACCTTTTGAATCGGTGGAGCTCATATTGATAATATGTTGAGAAATCGTTTTATACGCGAACACACAGAGAAATTGGGAGGAACAGAAAGCTTTTTGTTTCTTTTATGTATATATGAAATATAAAGTACACACTAGACTTTAGTTACAGGGCCACTCCCTCCCCGCCTTCCTTTATCTTCGAGGCAGCCGGTGACCAGCTCATCCAAACTTCAAAGGTTTCTTATCTTATCTTAAACTTCTATAAAGCTAATGCACAAAAACAAACATATAAATTGGGTGTTCTCTTCTGAAAAAGTGTGAATAGACAGGCAGTACACATGGGTACCAAAGGAATATAGATGTAGATGTAGATATAGATATAGTCCCTCGGTCCAGTAACACAACGCATGTAAGCATTCAAAGATATCCTCAAATAAATTCCAGAAAGACAATAGTTTTGTATTAAATAATTGTATAAATTTTGTTTGTGTTATGTTGTTACTTGCTATTTATCGATCAATCACCATTAATCATATTGATGACATCGTCTAATTAGGAAATAAAGTGAGGGCACATGCGTCTTTGTGTCCTATGGTAGAGCTCAAGGGGAATTAGAGAGGGTGAGGACATGATGAAGAAGGCAATGGAATGCTAAGAAAAGAAGATAAGCTCTAGGGTAAAGGTGCTCTCTGGACCTTATGAAAGACTAGAATAATATGGTCTTCAACAACAAGATCATGGCTTTAACCATCGATCGTAGTCCACTAGAGAATTATGCTGACTAGAGGCCTCCCTACTTAGGAGAAAGTCTAAGGCACTGGCTGGAAATGATCATTTATAAACTGACTCAAAGTCTTCCCGAGGTGTAAAGTTTGGTTCGGGATTGTTTCATTTTTTGTGTGGGTGTGTGTCGATGTTTCTTGGGCCAATTGTGCAACTGCCCCTATTCTAAAGTCTTATTACTCGTTTGCCTCTGTTTTTTAAACTTTACTCGTTTGCCCCTGTTTTTTAAAACCGAAGGCTCCAATTGCCCCTATCCCGTTAAGCGGACTTTACGGTGTTAAATACAAGCTAAAAAGACAAAAGTGCCCTCAACATGAATGACACGAGAATCAATCCGATTTTTATTGTACAGTCTTATTGGGCACTTATATTGGACAAACGACAATATATATTTGGGCTATAATGTTTTGTAGATAATAAGCCTAATGTTTTGTAAATTAATATTTACAGAGAGAAATTTAATTTTTTAAGTTTTGCATCCATCTTGCCGGCATGGAGTGTATGGTGAAGAGGAAGCAAGCTAGTTGATCCTGGCCACACATCCAGAGATAGATGGTTCACGGTTATTGCCTGTATAAGATAGGTATACATGTATTTTAGATGTATTTCTTCTTTTATTTTTCTATAGGAAAACGGGAAGATGACATGGGGGAGTCCTGCAAGAAGAGCACACAGCACGGCAAATGGCTCACGGCTTCGCTGGCACTCCCCGTGGTTGCAGGTTGCAGCATGGTTGGGCGGCACCGCTGCTCGCTCCGCCTGATGGCGGACATGTCCAGCAGCACGGACGCATGAAGCATCGCAGCCCTGGTCCCTGGATGAAGCAGCCATGGAAGTGGAGGCCGTAGAGAGGGAGGGAGGAGGCGATGTTGCTCGACCGCCACCGGCCGTAGGGAGGGAGGGACGGGCCGCGCCGCGCTGCCAGGGCTGGTCCCACTCTATCGCCCCCCGCCTGCCCGACGACGCGTGTGGCCGCCCGCTTGCCGCGACAGCGCGCGGCCCGCGCCTGCTCGACGGCGCGTGCGGCCGCCCGTGCCGCGACGGCGCGCGCGGCCCATGCCTGCCCGATGGCTCGCGTGGCCCTCCCACCCCACTTGCCTTGCATGGAGATATGCGCCGAACCCTAGCGCCGCTGGTGGTCCGCGAAGGGGAGGGGACGAGTCGTGAACCAGACTCGTAGAGAAGATGGGGGAGAGATGTCTGTTGATAAGGGGTAGTGTAGTCTTTTTTCTTTTTTTCCATTTTACAAATTTTTTTTGGACCTTAATTTTTTACCACCTAACCGAAGTTAAAATCAGAGGCAAACGATATCTTCGATTTCATAAAACAGGGGCAAACAAGCAAAGATTAAAAAACAAGGACAAACGAACAATTCAACTTTAGAATAGGGGCAATTGCACAATTGGCCCATGTTTCTTTTGACTTGTTGAGTTAGATGTTAGGCACACCAAGTCTGTTGGTGTGGCTGTTTTCAGTCGCTGGACTTGTTTTGTATGTTGGTAACCTCAATTCAAGATTGAAGGTTCAAACTTAACCTTTCTAATAAAGCTAGGTTAGTCCTTTGATTAAAAAGTAAAAAAATATAACTACGGAATAAAAAATAGACCAACCAATGAAAAAATCTCTAATCTAGATACATATATAGATAGATTAAAAATATATAGACATAGACAGAAAGATAGAGATATAGATATAGATAGAGATAGAGATCGATATAGATATAGATATAGAAATATGTATGGATATAGATATAAACATAAATATAAATATAGATATAGAGTTAGAGATCAATACAAAATATAGATAATTTCTAAGATGAGCTTCTCACATTTAATTTGATGATAACTCTACACCAACGTATAGATATAGATATAGATATAGATATAGATATAGATATAGATATAGATATAGATATAGATATAGATATAGATATAGATATAGGATGAGCTTCTCACATTTAATATGATGATACCTCGACAGTCAGAGCTAGCAAAAGGTCGATCGGCTACGGTTGCCCATGCACATATATATAAGAGAGAAAAGGCATCGGAGGAGTGTGGATAGCGAAGCAGAAGCTATAGTAGTCGGTCATCGTTGGATTGGAATGGCAGTGACCGGCAAGAAGAAGATGGTTGTGGTGACCGTGTCCGCCGTGTTACTCCTGCTGCTACCGCTAATGGCCAACGTGGAGACGGCATCAGCCACGGGACTGTCCAGCTGCAGCACCCATGAGGGCTACTCCCACTCACCGTCCAACAGCTTGGGGGCAAGAAAGCTACTGGCGTGCTTGCCAAGTGGATACCGTTGTACTGGTAATATGCAGTGTTGCTCCAAGGATTGTTTTCTCGGGACGTGTATGAGTCGTGATAGCCTGCGTGCATGAATATTTGGCGTCCGAAATAAAGTTAAAATAAAAAGGAGCTCTCATCTATAAATATATATAGTTTTTTGAGATCTACATATTTGGTTTTAGTTTTTCTCCGAGGTCATTCGAAATATCTAAATTTCAGAGAAATCCAAACATAACTATACTTACGTAGATGATTTCAAATGAAAATAATTTGAACTATGAAGTTGCACAACTTTTAAAGATCTTTTGGCCGTTTCTACATCTGAGGCAATTTTAAAAATTCATGATATTTTATGGTGTTTAACCCTGTTTATTTCCTCTCACGCGCAAGCACATGCAACATTATCATGATTCGCTGTTGATGCAAAATTATATCTGCAAACACACCGGGCTAATACCCGAAATCGATATCCGGAGCGTGCCAGTCGATTTGACCTGTTAATCGACAAGGATGATAGATTTGAATAAAACCTGAACGAGACGACAGCGATACGCCCGGACGTCAAAGCTCAGATGATACTCGATAACTGTTGAACAGATCAGACGAGACGACAGCGATACGCCCGGACGTCAAAGCCTGAATCTTGCTCGGTAAAAGCGGAACCTGCAAGACCACCGGAGATCAAGTTGATGCAGCCCGTCGACTCTTGAAAGAACTCGTTGAAAAGGAAAAAGTACTAGTGACAAAGTCGTCGAAAAGTAGATTGCTTGAAAAGTAGATTAAAATAGTAGGTTTGTTGTATTCATGATGATCTTTACATTGTCTCTCGGTACATATTTATACCCTGGTGCTATGAGTCCTAAACAGACACGACAAAGTATTACCTAAACAAGTCTTACCTCTAAGGAATAAAAAATAACGACTCGTACCAAGGTCGGACTCAAAAATAAACTAATAAAATAATGGCATAAATATCGCCAGTTCCCTTATCCATTGCTTTACGATGAAAACTCTACCGGCATGCTCCTCATCCCTGTAAATTCCATCGGCAACCCATCAATAACGGCTCAGACCTGCTTTCCATGTCCTTCAGCTCCGCTTTCCATCGGCAACCATGCCTCAATCTCTATCGGCAACAGTCCTCTGGCTTCATCGGCAATGTACGAGATCAACATGTCCTTTATCGGCACTCATCCATCGGCAACTCAGAATCAACGCTGGAGAAGAACCAATCCCTTGCCGATCAGCACAGTTTTCGGTCCATATTGACACGTGTCAAAAAACGGTGTCAACACATGCCCCCCAATTTCGGAGTATAGAATACTTTATGCGCCGAAATTTCCTCCATGTCGTAATTGCCCAAACCGTTTGAACTTCTCCTCGAGAGTTGCATGCGTGGTAGTGGAGATCCTGTACCAATAGGCCCATATAGTGCTTCCTCCGCCGCGGCCCATTTTTCATTTGTGATTCAAACCCTAGATTTTCTCTCTCCGGCGGCGACATCAACAGGCGATTCTTCGACGAACTCGATCATCGGCGCTCTTGACGGTGACCCTTAGCCTCCAGTTAGCATTCTTTGCCTTTTCCACCTCCATCGCGGCCATGGCTATTCATTTCGACGTCCCCAAGGTTAGTCTTTTCCTTTTGCCTACCCTCTGACATTTCATTTCTCCTTCTCTGCGCAGTTCATGACTCTTCCTTGTTCCCAATCTTTTAATCTCAGGAGCTTTACAATAATCTTCTTATCCCAACGCATCAGAATCACTTCATCTGCCTAGGCCCAATGGGAAATCCAGACCCAACCGACATTATAAACGCAGAAACCAATCGAATCCCCTTCAGAACTCAGAATTTTGACTTGGGACTCTGGACCGATACCTTCCGTTCTTGGCCAAAAACCACCAAGGGATGGAAAGACTGGTATCTGAGGGTCGCTAGGCCAATGGAGCTGTATTGGGCGGAACGCAAATTAGAACAGTGCATCAGAATATCCATTGCCGATATGGAGAGGAACGAGTCTTTATTAATTGCCGCCTCCTATTTCTGGTCGGATACCCTGAATGCCTTTATCTTTAGACATGGGCCAGCTTCTCCTACTCTTGCCGATGTGTACATGCTTACTGGCTTGGACATTTCTTCTGCCGATGACAACTCACTGTTCCAACGGAAATCCGAGCATCGACTGACCACCAGAAACATTGGCGGCTGGACTGGCTATATCAATGAGTATAAGAAATCTGGTTCAGTCAATCACAGGGAACACTCAGCCTTTTTGAATATGTGGCTTGAGAAGTTTATTTTCTGCGGCAGAACAGTCGGACCGACCAACATGCACCTCCCTGCAGCAGAACTGTTGGCTAGCGGCGTCAAGCTCCCCCTGGGCCGATACCTTCTTGGCTCAGCCTACCATCTCCTCCACCAAGTGTCACAAAGGCTGCTGCAAGGTAAATCCATCGACAACCTAGGGGGTCCCTGGTGGTTCATTAACATGTGGTTGAATGCCCACATGCACAAATATTTCCATGTCGACCTGTTCGCTCAGCAATTCCCTCGAAGTCTTCCTGAAGACTATCAACTTGGGGAAGAAGAATCAACAACGCGCCCCCATCAATTTTGGAGAAGCAGTGGCAGTGCTACCAGGGGCAGAGGTGAACAAAGTCCAGATCGGCAATCTTTCCACAGCCTCTACATCGGCATCCCCTCTGAGCTTCGGGCATGGGTCCCGTATGTTGATGAAGCAACAAGATTCCCTCTTTCCTTTAATCTTACCGATGAGGCCCTGAACCAGGACGCCGACATCCTAAGGGCAATAATCACTCCTCGTGCTATCCCGGTAAACATTTTTGGAAGTGGGAAGAATATCAATCCCACCTACGAGTTCTACTATCCATCGGCAGTAGCAAGACAACTAGCTTTTGGACAATTGCCCATCAACTTATGTTTTGCCGATGTGATTAAACCAAGAGAGACCATCGTGAGCCGTGAAACAGAACCGACCAATTTGTTAGAGCACAAGCACATAATCTGCCATAAATTCAGCAAATCATATGATTGAGACCTAATAAACCCGGTAGTCCGTGAAATCTCGAAGGATTTCAAACTTTTTCGGCACGACCAAGATCGTAATAGTTTAGCGTACTCATTCACAAGCACCAAGTTTAAAACATCATCGGAGTACGAAATAGAGTTATTACAAACCAGTTCAAATTCAAATAAAAGCGGAAGCGATTTAAGTTCAAATACCACACACACACATTTAAAATATAGTGCCAGGTCCTTGGTTCACATCCAGCAAAAGCATCAAGTAGAGAAGAGTGACCATGCCCAAGGTCTAGTCATCTCCCAAGGCAGGATAGAAACAGTTCTGACAATAACCATAAAGCATCTCACCATCTGCAAAAACATGGGAAATAAAACCCTGAGTACGAGGATGTACTCAGCTAGACTTACCCGTCATAAACTAAAATAAGAGACTCCAAGGAGTATGCAAGGCTGTATAAGTAGGATAGCTGACTCATTTAAATTGCGGAAAAGCTTGCATTAAGAAACATTTAATAAGAACCTTCTAGCAATGTATTTTAATCTGATTATCCTTATCATGCTACATTAGCACCTGTACTAAACAAGCATGGTAATAATTATTCAACAGAAGTAACCAATTTCCGGTTGAGTATCTTCCAATCTCAACAGCTCAACCATCTCACCTCTTGTTCAAGTTCTTACTACGATGCCGCTGCTCAAGTCAAGTGTTCACTGTCCAGGAACGATGGCGATTATAATCGATTACTAACCAGCTGGCGGGTACTCCTCACACAAACCACACTCACCAGCCACGGTGAGCTACAGGTCACTGACATCCAATTCAGGAAAAACACGAGATCAACAGGTACCATCACATCCGGGCACCGTCCGGCTGCCAGCAGGGCGCACCATGCTATATTCAGGCCTTACAACCGCGTAACCCGTGGTCCCCCATCTTCACCAATGCGATGCGTACAGCAGGTCGACTCCCGGCCCAAATCAAAATTAGGCTTCGCGGTCGGAACGACTTATCCTTCCAGCTAAATGTGAGGCATAAATTCAATATGACTTGAGGACGTACAACGGACGGGGTCCTAGTTCGACCCAGACGGGATAAACCACATTGAACCTCCAGTTCATTCTCAACTCCAATCCCGCCCGGTCTCGATTTATTATCTCCACACGGTTATCCAAGATAACAATGTATTCAACCATTCCGAGTTACCACCTATAACTCACGGATGACAGGAAATCACCCGACTTCTACCGATCTAGTTAAGCAGGGCTAAGCATATAATCGTACCTGAACCTAACAGGGTTGAAGTATAAACACTGGCAAGGAATATAAGTAATGCAGCAACGGTATAAAACAACGCCTATAACTTAATGCAACAAACAAGTAAAGGACTCAAGTTAGATATTTTGCAAACCACAGGGAGAATGCTCCGGGGCTTGCCTTTCAGGAAAGCACTTGGCTGATGGTCGGGACACTCAGGAAGATCAGCTTCGGGATCCTCTTCTGCTGCTGCTTCCCGCACCAAAGCTTCCTGTTGGTCTTCCTCTCCTTGTGCTCCGGGAACTACCGTCGCGAGCTCTGACGATCCTGTATGATGCATAGTGTGTATGAATACCGTGCATACATATAAATACAATGCTGATGGTGATGGTAAATGAATGCTCAGCTAAGATGAATGATATGATATGATATTTCAAAACATGTATGATAAGCACATGTCATCCGCATTCTCTTCTACCGATAAATCTCCAAATAAGCCTCGCATTAAAACTTTACTCGCACACTATAAAGAATTATAAACACCCATTGTTTTGCACACTACACTCTACTGAACCACAACCAATAGAAGATCATACATATCATGAATAGCATAATAAGCATTTTTACACACATGAAATGATAACTCTAAAGCATTATTTATAAATGAAAGAATTCAGGGTATAACTACAACATGACTTTATACTGCTCAGAAAATTCTGTAAAAATTACAGAAGCTTAATCATACCAAACAAAGACTACCATAAAAATTTCAAGTCAAAACAGTAAGTACTTTATCCTGCACAAAAATGACAAGGCAGCACAATTTCAGGGGCATAAAATACTTTGTACATAAAAGTATATCAAACAATAGATCTCAAAACATAATTAGCTCTAGATTGACATAAAAACACTCTCCAAAAAGTTTCATGCACAAATTCCTTATACATTATTTATTATGAATTATTTATCCTCACATGAAAATAGGCATCATAACTAGACATAGAAAAATTTACATATGACATAGCCTAATAACATTTTTCACAGATAGAGCATGACATAAGAAAACCAACAAACTTGGTCTCACATTTTTCTGAGCAACAAAGAATTAGTTATGCATTTCCTAAGATAAATACAATTAATAGAGATAAATAAAGCTATACAGAAAAGTTTCACAAATTCCACATTTCATATTTTTCATGCATAGATCATCTCATAAGAAAAATACTGCAAGTTGAACCAACTCATTTGGATGAAAAATGAGCAAGTTATGAATTTTCAAAGTTTAAACTGAAATCTGAAATCTATTCTGAAAAAGAAAAAGGAAAACCACTTTACACCGGGGACCCTGACCTTTCCAGAAACTAACCAAGCCCTAACCGGTAAATTGCTGTGTCTGGCAACTTAGCACAAAGACCCTTAGGGTTTCTTGAATTCTGACCCGACGTCCCTGCACAGTGACGGGAGAGGACGACGGCGACGGCGCGGGCTCAGCCGGCGGCGACGGTGGCGGGTCCGCGGAGCTGAGGCAGGAGGCGGGGAGAGATGAAATTGAAGGGGGAGACAGAAAGAAGGAAGCAACTGCGGTCTCTTTAACGCGGTCGGGACGGTCGCTGCCGCCCCGGACGGCCGGTCGACGCGGGCCACGCGGAGCGCGCAGGCTGGGCGACATGGGTGGTGGCCGAACATTTTCCTGACGGCCAGGGTACAGCCGTCACCAAAAAGCTATTTCCATGAATACAGAACAAACTTTGCTGCTTAATAACTCTTAAACTAAGCCGAATTAGCAAAAACTCAAAATAGATGAAATGTAGCTTTTGAAGAGTAGAACATTTCATCTTAAAGGAGTTTTACCAGATTCTGCATAGATTTTGAATTACAAAAATCCAAATAAAATACCTTTGAAAAATTCCCAAAATAGAAAATCAGCCTCCAATTTTGCCCTTTTTCAACATTTTTGAACACCTTCCAAGCATTTTCATGAAAAGTGGTAAAAACAACTTTTGTTCCTTATAAAATTCTCTACAAACTTTATTTAGGGTGCACACACATGCAAGCACTCTAGCTATCACTTCCAATTCAGTCAAACAAAACTACTCTAATGGTCCACCTTGGTCAACCATGACAACAAAACTTAATTAACCAAAACCATGAACATAAACCTAGGTTAATTTGGTGTCCTAAACATGTCTAGGTTACATTAGAGGTCATCCAACACCAAACACTCATACCACATATGCACTTCATGTGAAAGGCAATCAAAATTCGAATAAACAAGCATGATACATGAAATGACGATCGATCTTTTCATCAATGCTATGCATAATGATGCTTATGCTTAAGAATGCAAATGATTATGCTTGCTTAACACCAGAGTGTTACAAGCCGTGTGGATTGGCACATAATTGTTACTCTCCTTCCTAATGCCGATATCTCAAATGCCGATCTTACTGACTGGGTACCGGCTTCTTTTGTCACCGAATCCTTCAAATTATGGTGGCAAGAATGGAAGGAACAACTATTTTTCGCCTCTCCTCATTTTTACTGAAACTCTATTGATCCAGATCACGTCATCCCTGACGATGCAGTAAGTCTAACCCTCTGCACTCCTTTCAACTCCTCCTTAATCCATCGGCAACTAACCCTTTCTTTAACAGGTTGATGACCCGGTCCCAACATTGAGTAAGAGTGGCAAGGTCATACGGCTGCAGCCGATTTCCCCAGTATCCATCATCGGCCACAAGGCTCCCTCGTTAGATGCTCCAGTGGGCCGCGGTCGTACCAAGAGGGGTACCAAATCGGTCATATTTTCGGCACAGCCATCTCAGGTAACCACCTCCCTTTCTTTTGCCGATGTCGATTGCTGTGACTTACCGATTCCATATTTCAGGGCGCGAGTTCTACACTTCTAGAGTCTTCATCGGCAACTCGTCTCCCATCACCCGTCAACGCACCTTCAGATGTCATCCTTGTCGACTCTCCAGAGGTATGTTTCTCTAATTTTAACCCGATTTCAACTATTATAATTAGCACTAATTACTCCATTTACTTGTAGCAACAAGTGGACATATCTGTAGCTGTTTCAGCCGATCCAAAACCACAGTCCTCTGGTGCCGATGCCCCCCAGTCATCTGGGTTTGAGGAACCATAGCCTAAGCGCAAAGCTTCATCTTACGTAGCCCTTCAATCAAAACGATCCAAAATTGCATCGGCACTTTTCACAGTTCCAGCACCATCTCTTCAGTCAACACCGCCGGATGTGCCAGCACCAGGATCACCAACAGCACCTCAAGAAACACTTGCCGATATAGCTACAGACTTGCCACCACTCAGCCCTGCCAGAACTGATCCATCGGCAAGCATTGCTGAGGACATATTGCAAGCTGCCTCCTCCAGCCAAATGCAAGAAATCGCCTTGAAGCAAGTAAGTTAACCATTATTCTGCAATATTCATTCTCCTATAACTGACTAATCCCCTCGCAGGAACAAGACTCTCCAAACAGCCTATTCTCTTTTACTGTCAACATTCCTGACGATGAAGAAGAAGAAAGTTCTGCGCTTGCCTTAGGAACTGTATCAGCTGAGGTCAGAACCAAATTAGAAACATTATTATCTTTGTTGCATCAAGATACACCTCAGCTGGTCCAAGATTCAGACTCCACAAGAGCAATTTTCAAAGCGATTCGTGGCCAAGTCCCTGACAATATTGAAGAAATCCTTTTTCATGCCGCCCACCTTGAGAGCCGACAACTCCAATACCAAAAAGCCGCTCGACGAATTGCCGATAGAGCCGCTCAATCAAAACTTAAAGAAGAAATATTACAATTCAAGCAGGCCGCCGAAGAAAAGCACAGAAGCATGAGCAACTTAGAGGCTTCGGGCGCCGATCTTGAAAAGAAAATTACTGATCTATCGGCAAAGAGAACAGCTTTACTGGCCGAGCTAAAAGAGGTGGAAGCAGCCCTGAACCAGGCCGTACAGGAGAAAGACAACCTGTCCAACACTTTAAAAATTCTTCAAAAGGACAGAGACAATCAAGCCTGTATGGCGCTGACGCTGAGGAGAAGACTTAAACCGATAGAGGGCACTGCCGACGCGGACGTCAGGGAAGTGGAAGAAGCCGACCAGATTTGCCTGCGTGCGATAACCGCTATTCAATCCTTCCTTAGTTTGTAGACTTCACTCATCGGTTTTGTCAAGTTATCGGCAATCTGAACTTTGTCAATTGACTGTGAATGTAATATAATGCCGATATCTTTATTTCTGTATTTTATGCATCCGTCCAAATACTGGGGTAGTATTTCTTTAAATATTTCCCATTTAATGCTCTGGGAAATATAACTCCTTCGAGGGTTTCTAAGATGTATGCGTTACCAGGAGCCAACTGATTTATCCGATAAGGACCTTCCCAATTAGGGGACCACTTGCCGAATTTCGAACTCTTAGTCCCTATCGGCAAAACCAATTTCCAGACTAAATCTCCATTTGCAAATTCTTTTACTTTCACCTTTCTATCATACCACCTAGCAACCCTCTTTTTATTTTCTTTGACTCTAATTAAGGCCTTTAGCCGATGACCTGCTAAATCTTCTAATTCATCTCTCATAAGCATGTCATACTCATCGGCTGTCAAGTGATCCTAAGAAAATACACGCCTAGAACCAGTCTTAATTTCCCAAGGTAAAACTGCATCATGCCCATATACCAATTGATATGGTGAGACCTTAATTGCACCATGACACGCCATCCGATATGACCATAAAGCTTCATTTAAAAGAGTATGCCACCTCCTAGGATTTTCCTCAACTTTCCGTTTAATAAGCTTGATTATTCCTTTATTAGATGCTTCAGCCTGACCGTTAGCTTGCGCATAATAAGGAGAGGAATTTAGAACTTTAATTCCCATACCGATGGCAAAATTATCAAATTCTCCTGATGTGAACATAGTTCCTTGATCGGTAGTAATAGTCTGAGGAATACCAAATCGGTAAACAATATGTTCTTTCACAAAATCAATCATATTTGCCAACGACACTTTCTTTAAAGGAATTGCTTCAACCCACTTTGTGAAATAATCGGTAGCAACGAGTATGAATTTATGTCCTTTACTTGACGGTGGGTAGATCTGACCGATGAGATCAATAGCCCATCCTCTAAATGGCCAAGGTTTGATTATAGGATTCATTGCCGATGCAGGTGCTCTTTGAATATTACCGAATTTCTGACATGACTGGCACCCTTTGAAATATTTAAAACAATCCTCGAGAATTGTCGGCCAATAATACCCGTTCCTCCAAATCATCCATTTCATTTTAAATGCCGATTGATGTGCCCCACACACTCCTTCATGAATCTCACCCATTAAACTCTTCGATTCCTCTTTACTAAGGCATTTGAGTCAAACCCCATCCAAAGTGGGATAATATAATTCAGTATCAAGGAGCACATACTTGGTAGCTTGAAACCTTATACGTCTCTCCACTTTCCTAGACGGATTTTTTAAGTAATCGGTAATATCCTTTCTCCAGTCATCGGCATCAATTACCGATGTCAACACTTCTCGGATCAGTTGATATCCCGAAGCATGCTGTGCTAGCCGATTAGCTTCTTCATTGTGCAGTCTGGGAATGTGTTCAAGTCGAAAATCTTTAAACTCCTTTAATATTTGCAGGCACCTCCCCTGATAAGTAATCAAGACTTCACTTCGGCATTCATATGTTCCAATCAACTGATTAATGACTAGCATGGAATCCCCAAAGACTTCAACTGTATCGGCATGAATTTCTCTGAGCAATTCTAACCCTTTCAGTAAAGCTTGATATTCAGCCTGATTATTTGTTGAAGTGCTAGCAATCGGCAATGAAAATTCATATTTCTTCCCTCGAGGCGAGATTAATACAATACCGATTCCTGTCCTTTAACCGCTTTAGCCGATTCATGACGCAAATCAAATTCTGATAATGCTAAGATCCACTTGCCGATTCTTCCTTTCAAAATTGGCATTGACAACATATGCTTAACCACATCGTCTTTGCTTATGACAGTGCATTCAGCCGATAACAAATAATGCCTTAATTTTGTGCAAGAGAAATATAAACACAAACATAATTTCTCAATAGCCGAATACCTGGTTTCAGCGTCTATCAGTCTTCTGCTCAAATAATATATCACACGTTCTTCCCCTTCAAACTCTTGAATTAATGCTGATCCGATAACATTATCATCGGCAGACAAATACAACTTGAAAGGTTTCCCGTGTTGAGGCGGAACCAA
Source organism: Bothriochloa decipiens (assembly GCA_023333625.1). Lineage (NCBI taxonomy): Eukaryota > Viridiplantae > Streptophyta > Magnoliopsida > Poales > Poaceae > Bothriochloa > Bothriochloa decipiens. Next base: position 7,872,004 of record CM041641.1, read on the forward strand.
TACTGGAGGATTTACCAAATATTTTTTAATTTCTTCTAAAGCTAATTGCTGCTCTGTTCCCCATACAAATTCCTGATCGGCTTTTAATTTTAATAAAGGACTGAAGGCGTTGATCTTTCCTGACAGATTAGATATAAATCTTCGAATAAAATTAATCTTGCCGATCAAGGATTGCAACTCAGTCTTATCGGCAGGAGCAACGACCTTATTAATTGCATCAATAGATTTCCTGCTGATTTCAACACCTCTTTGATGTACCATGAAGCCTAAGAATTGACCTGCCGATACACCAAATGCGCATTTAGTAGGGTTCATCTTTAAACCATGCTTCCTGGTGCACTCCAAGATTTTTCGCAGATCAGCCAGATGACTCTCAAAACCTTCAGATTTGACCACCACATCATCTATGTAGATTTCAACCGATGTGCCGATGTATTTATGGAAGATAAAATTCATAGCCCTCTGATAGGTAGCACCGGCATTTTTCAAGCCGAAGGTCATGACAATCCATTCAAATAAACCCACATGACCTGGACACCTAAAAGCAGTCTTGGAAATATCCTCTTCAGCCATGAAAATTTGGTTATAACCGGCATTACCGTCCATGAAGCTGATGATCCGATGTCCAGCTGCAGCATCAATCAATAAATCGGCAACAGGCATTGGATAGCCATCCATCGGTGTGGCTTTATTAAGATTCCTGAAATCAATACACACACGAAGTTTTCCATTTTTCTTATAAATAGGAACCACGTTAGAAATCCATTCGACATATCGACACTGCCGAATAAAGCCAGCTTCAATTAACCTTGTGATTTCGGCTTTAATATTAGGTAACACTTTAGGATTACATCGGCGTGCGGGCTGTTGATGAGGCCGAAATCCTGGCTTAATAGGCAACCGATGTTCAACTATTGACCGATCTAATCCAGGCATTTCTGTATAATCCCAAGCAAAACAGTCCTTATATTCTCTCAAAATATCAATCATTTGCTGCTTACATTGAGAATCTAACTTGGCACTAATAAAAGTTGGCCTCGGCCTGTCACCGTTACTAATATCTATTTCCACTAGATCATCAGCCGATGTGAACCCATGACCAAGCTTTCCACCATCGGCAAACTGATCCATTAAAATTCATCTTTAGAACCGACTGCTTGGATCGGTGTGAGCTCATAATCGGCAACCCTGAGAAATTCCGTATCCCATGCTTCTCCCGATATGCACTTTGTCCGTTCATAGGTCTCAGAATCAGCCGATGCGATTATATAAGAAGAATCACCAGGGATAATTTCAATCTTGTCTCCGATCCACTGTATGAGGCACTGATGCATCGTAGAAGGAACACAACAGTTGGCATGAATCCAATCCCTTCCTAGGAGTAAATTATAGTTACCTTTGCCGTTAACGATAAAGAAGGTGGTAGGCAAAGTCTTGCTGCCGATAGTCAACTCAACACATAATGCCCCTTTAGCCGGAGACACATTGCCTTCAAAATCTTTAAGCATCATATCCGTCTTGGTTAAATCTTGGTATCCTTTTCCAAGTCTTCGAAACATAACATACGGCATGATATTAATTGCCGCTCCTCCATCTATGAGTATTTTTGACACTGGCTGTCCATCAACCCTGCCTTTAATAAACAAAGCTTTGAGGTGTTGCCTTTCATCATTGGCAGGCTTTTCAAACACAGCCATCATTGGATCCAGAGTTAGTTGAGCTGCTTCATCGGCAAAGACTGCCTGTTCCTTGTCACCTGGTGCCAAGAACTCCATCGGCAACATGAAGACCATGTTAACATCTGCCGATGGACATCCACCCTTATGTTTTGGTTGCCATACTTGAGTTGTTGCCTTTGGGATGCTTTCTCTTGGGCACTGTAAGTCTTCTTGGCGCATACGCTGTTTCCTTCTTTTTTGAGTTTTCGTCAATCCTTCAGGGCACCATTGGGGCAGCTTTGTTTTCCAAACAGGCTGATAATGTTTTGTGTTCTGCTCATGGAGGCCTATGTTTGGATCCCGACAGAATATCCCTTCATCAGGAACCCTTTCGTTAGCCATCTCTTCAAGCCTTGCATGACTATTTGGAAAACAATCAATATTCCTGCCAAGCCTGTCATGTACGCTAACTCTGCCCCCCAGCCGATCAAATGCTGATACCTTTTCTTTGATCGGCTTATCGATGCGTAGCCCTCGATTACTAGAGTGACGTTGTTTCTCTACCCGATCATTTAAATAGTACCCATTACACTCAGGGCAGGTATCGGCAGTGGGCAATTTAATGCCTTCTTCCCAGCAATGAATGAAAAACGGGCAATTCCAGTGATCTTCATGTCGACGTAACTCTTCCTGTTGCTGCCGATACCGATCCTCACATTGTTGCCGATACCGATCCTCATATTGCCGATACCGAACACCATATGGAGCAGGCCTCAGAGGTCTTCTGGAGCTACTACCTTCATTAACAATTCTTTTCGCTTTAGCGCCATCGGCAGGTTCTTTTCCCTTTACGTCTTCAATAATTATTTGATTCTTAGGGTCTACCGATGCATTTCTTCTAGCAGCTTCTGATGTTAACACTTTGGTTTTGCCCTTAGCCTCCACCATATTTGCAGGGAACGGATGTTGATCAATTTTCATTGGCTTCTGATCTTTTGAATTATCAAACTTGATTTTCCCAGATTCGATAGCCGACTGCAACTGTTGCCTAAACACCTTGCAATCATTGGTACTGTGTGAGGTAGCATTATGCCATTTGCAGTACCTAATCTTTTTCAACTCTTCTGCCGATGGAATCACATGATGAGGAGACAGTTTGATTTGACCCTCTTGGAGCAAAAGATCAAATATCCTATTGGACTTGGTGATGTCAAATAGAAACTTTTCTGGCTCTTTCTGACCGAAAGGACATGATATCGGCTTCTTATTCTTTACCCACTCGGCCAAACCGATAATTGGTTCATCATCAGAGTCTGAATCTTCTGCTTCTTCTACAAAGGACACCTTTTTATTCCAATTCTTCCTGGGTTCAAAAACCCTAGTGTCCTGATCAGAAATCCTTTGCACGATATGACTCAAACTTTCAAACTCTTGTGACCCATATTTTTCTCTGATATGTGGCAGTAACCCTTGAAGAGCTAAATCGGCTAACTGCCGATCATCAAGCACTAAGTTGTAGAATTTATTCTTTACATCTCTTAGCCTGTGTACGAAACTTTCTACTGACTCATCACTGCGTTGTCTCAATTTTGTCAAATCAGTCAGTTTCTTTTCATGTACCCCAGCAAAGAAGTATTTGTGAAATTGCTTCTCTAGATCGGCCCATGTAATAACAGAATTAGGTGGTAACGAAATAAACCACGCAAAAGCCGATCCAGACAATGATGAGGAAAATAATCGAACCCTTAATTCATCCCTGTTAGCTGCTTCTCCGCACTGGATAATGAATCGGTTGATGTGCTCCATTGTTGACGTATCATCTTGCCCAGAAAACTTAGTGAAATCTGGCACCTTGTACCGATTCGGGAAAGGAATCGAGTCATAAGATGAAGGGTACGGAGTCCGATAAGAGTAAGTATTGACCTTGGGCTGAATCCCAAATTGCTCTTTCATCACTTCTGCAATCCTATCGGTCAAGAGTGCATCATGATCTTGCCGATGCACTGGCTGGATCTCTACTGGAGGCGTTGGCTGATATGCTTCTACATACCCCTGTGGCACTTGGCTTGGATAAATCGACATATTCACGGCACCAACCTGCGGAGTAAAGTTCATCGTCTGTTTTGCCGATGCTTGCTCCTGGACAGTTGTCTGTGGACTATACCGTTGAGTCCCTATTGCTTGATGGCTTGGTTGGATAGCAGATTGCTGGGTTGGCGCTTGCCCCGACCAATTGAGATGGTAACTCATCGGCACCTGGCTTGCCGATGGCTGATAGCTTATAGACGATTGATGCTCTTGTATAGACGGATGATAGCCAGCATAATTGCCCTGGATTGTAGGTAACCCAGACTGAGATATGAATGGTACCATGGGCTGCTCTGCAGTGGAAGTTCTCTGTTGAACTGGTGGAGGATTAGTTAATGGATTCGCATAAAATATCTGTTGCGAAGGTGCGTAGAATCCCATTGACAATGGCTGTATAGCAGGAGGTACAGTAGAATAATACGGCGCTTGAGCCACCGGCCGAATTGGAGTAACCGATGTCATTGGACCCTTCCCTGCTACATCATGCACTTGAGGTGGTCCAGAATTGGCAGTAGATGGACCTGGAGGCATACCGTATCCCCACCAATTGGCAGCAGTTTGATTATGTTGACCTGAAGGACCTGACATTGCCGGTGCCGATAGATCTGTGCTCAACTGAGTACTAGGCTTTTCCTAAGACGTTAGATCTGATCCTCTCAGCGTGGCACCAGCGATGGATGGTCCTGATATAGCTGAAAGAGTAGGCGCTTCTATACTCTCAACGGCTGGAGTTGCCGATGGAGTACTGGTAGATGCCGATCCTGGCTGATGATACGCTGGCCCGACATACCCTGGTGCTTGTCCGTCCCTTAACGTTTGTACAACAGCATTGTAGACAGTATTGGACAGCACGGTGGAGTGGTTGATCAAAGCTTGATTTAATACAGAATTAACCATCTCCTGTAATTTGCCAGGGTTGGAGTCAAAGGTTACCTGCCGAGGCAGCGGCAGATCTTGCTTCTGGATAACTTCTCCTCCCCTGTTCATGCTGAAAGACTTCAAGCAAAGCTGCCTGTAATCCTCCATAGCTTTTTCCATGGCTTGCTTCTGATCCTCCTTGAGATCTGATTCTGATATCTCGATGATGTTCTCTGGAGTGATATCGGTAGTATTCCTCATGATAAATCTGTTGACTTGGTCCCACCGAGCGTGCCAAAAGATGTGTTGATGCAAAATTATATCTGCAAACACACTGGGCTAATACCCGAAATCGATATCCGGAGCGTGCCAGTCGATTTGACCTGTTAATCGACAAGGATGATAGATTTGAATAAAACCTAAACGAGACGACAGCGATACGCCCGGACGTCAAAGCTCAGATGATACTCGATAACTGTTGAACAGATCAGACGAGACGACAGCGATACGCCCGGACGTCAAAGCCTGAATCTTGCTCGGTAAAAGCGGAACCTGCAAGACCACCGGAGATCAAGTTGATGCAGCCCGTCGACTCTTGAAAGAACTCGTTGAAAAGGAAAAAGTACTAGTGACAAAGTCGTCGAAAAGTAGATTGCTTGAAAAGTAGATTAAAATAGTAGGTTTGTTGTATTCATGATGATCTTTACATTGTCTCTCGGTACATATTTATACCCTGGTGCTATGAGTCCTAAACAGACACGACAAAGTATTACCTAAACAAGTCTTACCTCTAAGGAATAAAAAATAACGACTCGTACCAAGGTCGGACTCAAAAATAAACTAATAAAATAATGGCATAAATATCGCCAGTTCCCTTATCCATTGCTTTACGATGAAAACTCTACCGGCATGCTCCTCATCCCTGTAAATTCCATCGGCAACCCATCAATAACGGCTCAGACCTGCTTTCCATGTCCTTTAGCTCCGCTTTCCATCGGCAACCATGCCTCAATCTCTATCGGCAACAGTCCTCTGGCTTCATCGGCAATGTACGAGATCAACATGTCCTTTATTGGCACTCATCCATCGGCAACTCAGAATCAACGCTGGAGAAGAACCAATCCCTTGCCGATCAGCACAGTTTTCGGTCCATATTGACACGTGTCAAAAAACAGTGTCAACATTCGCTCACATGAAAGATTTTTTTTGAAAGCAGGCATATAGCCTGTATTTCATTAAGAAGAAGAGAGCGATTATTAGACATATACATAATTGATACAAAAGGATTCAAAGGTAATCCATGCATTAACAACGAACCCAAACAACAAAATGAAAAGCAAGAACAACGGGGGTAAAGACCCTCCACCTAACAACCCCAGAACTGAGCCTAATAGACAACAAAGCATCCGTCCAAACAACCTCAGTTGGAAATCATTTGCCAGAAAAGACGACGACCATGGCGGTAAAGCATGAAAGTATATCACAACAATTTTGACAATAGCTAAAATGCTTTATATAGCCGTAGTATGGTAGCTAGGTTGAGTAGATTCAAGCTATGTGTATCTCATTCTCATGTGCGGAGTACATAAAGAAATGGCTTAAACGGATCCTGTCGGTGTTCTATCCCGCGGACAGGAACCCAATGAGTATAATGCTGTGTGCTCCCTAATCCAGATGGTTGTGTACGAAGGACACATGATTTTTATCTTGGTTCGGGCAAGAGAAGGCCCTACGTCCAGCGGGGGAGAGAGGCGTTGTATTTCCTTGCACCGAAGTGCTTGTACAAGGGGGTATTACAAGCGACTCCGATGGGGTGTGAGGCCTAAGTCTAGAGTTGCTAGCCCTATGCCTTGCTGTCTAGAGGCTCGGATTTCTTAGATTGCTATCTGATGCCCTAGAACTAAGCCCGGCGTCCCCTTTTATAGGACAAGGAGAGGCGTGGGCGTACAGGAAACCCTAGGGTGTAGCTCCTGCTGAGGTAGCGAATGACGTCAAAGGGAAGATGCCAATCATATCGTGATGACTGCATAGGTGTGCGCTGAGCATGGCCTCCGTCCTTCAGGTACGTCACAGCGATGTCGACGATGGGCGATGAAAGACCCGCGTCCCTGTGACGGACGTGCTCATCCCTGCAGAGACATGCGGGAGTTGTTGGAGTGTTGACTGGAGGCACCAGAGACCGGGTCAAGGGGTATCACAAGGGGGTCGAGGCCGTGCAGACGAGTTTGAGCTTCGTGAAATATGTTACGGATGCAAACAACTGCGTCTCGAGGGGGTGCCTGATGGGGTACAATGCTCGACATGGCGCAATAGTGGCAGTATGAGTCACCGTTTCTCCATGGATGGGCGGTAAAAGGAGGATTTGACCCTTCGTACTAGGTTACTGTAACACTGTTATAGCCATGGAGTGTGATGGGAGTGGGTGGAAGCAATAAATGCTATGGACCTCGTAGAGGGAGCAGGTGAGTCGGCTGGAGCTGCTGTCGACCGAGGGGGGGAGGGGGTCGTTTGCTTGCGCCAAGTTCCATCGATCGATGGGGGGTCGTCCGCTTGGGCAGACTTCCGTCATTCAAGGACCCCGTCGAGTGGGTGGCTATGTTGGCCTGGTATGTCCCGTTCGTGGGCTAGCCCTGTACTTTGGCATGGGTGTTGGGTTTTTTCGTAGGTTTGTGTTTTCTTGATCGGGGATTATTTCTATTGTTCGTGGGTTTTGGGTACCCCCTTGTCCAAGTACCCGACAGTAGCCCCCAAGTCTCTGCGCGAGTGATCGCACTCATGCAGGGGCTCATGAACTGGAGTCGTAGCAATGTTGTCCTCCGGGGGTGCGCGCAGTGCACCCACCGGGTGTACCCCCGAGGCCTCAGAGGAGTAGGAAAACTACTCCGAGGGCTTTATGTACTCTTGTTGAGGGGTTCTTGAGCGGTCGAGCCCCCGAGTAGGCGCAATTCTCTTTCATCGAGGCTTGCCTCATGGCGGTCGAGTGCGATACATTTTTTTCAAGAACAGACAATGGTGAACTAGAGTCGTGGTGCGACGTCCTTCGATAGGTCTGGGTGAACGCAGCCTTCGAGGGTAGCCCCTGAGGCCTTGGTTTTGCTAGTCTTTGGCGTCTAATCCCCACGAGTCCTTTCGATCGAGGTGGGGCGAGTAACAGTGTGCTACCTTTGATGGGTGTTCGAGCCCTTTGGGTGGTTAGCTCCTCTTTCATCGAGGCCATCCAGTTGCGAGCGAACCCTCAAGCCTCTTTCGTCGAGGTCGATCAAGAACAAGCCCATCTTTTTATTTTGACCCTCGTGCTCCTTTTCGATGGGAGAAGGGTTGAGAAGTGCCGTGCTACCCTCATTTAGGCGAGCTTCGACATCCTCCGGTGAGCTATTATCAGGAAATTCAAGTGAGAGCTCATGCCCCGTTTGATACGGGTCGACTGGTGGTCATAGAGGCATTCTCATTGAAGCAAACGAATGGACACATGGATCCCGGTCCCGTTCGATTGGGTCCGGTGGCTCGATGCCTCCCTTCGAGGGGGATTTCATAGTTGTCCTCTTGTTTTGCCTTGAACATGACTGAGGGGGCCTCGAGAGTTGGCTCTCGAGTAGGGGCCTCGCGCTGGCTCCCCCTTGGTCGTCCCTGACTCAAGCACTCAACAATGATTGTCAAACCCTGTTCGAGGGCCAACCTTTGCTCCCTCGAGATTTCATCGTGGGGCCAGGGCCCGCTTACCTTCTTGTGGAAGACATCGTTCCTGTATCTCTGTTCCCATCCCTTGGGCATGCTTTTTTAGGCAGGAGCCGAAACAACACAGTCGTGGGCGGCATGGAGAGTGGTCAGGCTGTGGACGAGTGACACGTATCCCTGGCCCTAGAATCGAGGGAGTGGTTAGGTGGCGCATTTATTGTGAAGATTTGTTTGCCTTTCAGCTGAATCCTTCGTTGCCCTTCGGTCCGCCTATAAATACGGGGGGTAGGGTTCCCTGGACTTCCACCTTACCTTCTTGCCTTTGCCACCACTGCCATTGGAGAGCAGAGTGAAACAATCCGTTAGTGAGGGTGAAAAAGAGGAGAGAGGTGGAGATGGAGAGATTGGGAATCTTCCCCTTCGTTCATCTATGGAGCAGATTCGGCCTTCCTTCATGGGTGTGGAGATCCTCCCCGTGGGCGACTGGCTTCCCTCATCAGTGATGGTGGAGCGGTTGCAGGAGCTTGTGGGAGATGGGCTTCTTCGCCCCATCACCTCGGTCGGCCGGCCAGAGTGGAGGATGTCGTCGAGGAGCCATCTGGAGCCGAACCCACTGGAGGGTTACGTCATGAGCTTCATCGCCTTCCATAAGGTGGGGCTCAGGTCACCCCTGAGTTTATTTCTGTGCATGCTAACCCACCATTATGAGGTCGAGGTTCAACACTTCTCCCCCAACTCTATCTCTAACGCAACGATCCAGTTTGTGAGGGATATTTAGGGATGGAGCCGCATTGGTATTTGTGGCTCCATCTCTTTAATAGGGAGCACTTCGCCAAGCCTGTATCGATGGGGAGGAGGCGGATGGTTCGCGCTGGCTGCTGCAACCTATCGCTGAAGAGGGCGGATCTGTACATCCCGACGGGGCTAACCTCCAATCATGGTGGGTGTCATGGCCGGTGGTTCTACCTTTGGAATGACAACAACTGGCTACCATGCTACACCAGGTGCGTCATCGAAGAGCGCCCGTACCACTGGCCGCATGGCATGGCAGCAGAGAATCAGGCGAGATTAGACCCCCTTCTCAATGCGTTGAAGATGTTGTGCAATAGGGGGTTGACCGCCGGCATCGTCGTGTCATCCTTCCACTGCCGGAGGGTCCTCCCGTTGATGCAATGCTGGTTGCGCCTGGATCAGATGGTGCCCGGTGCGTCGATCGAGGGAAGTTGGATGTCGTTCGAGACGCTATCTCACAAGGAGATTACAAAGCGAGTGAGGGGGTGGTCGTCGACCCCTTTATGCCGCAGATGGTGAATTCCATCCCAATACGGCCGAACGATGGCCACATACAGCTAGTAAGTGTTTTGTTTTGCTACTTTGGGTTCCTCTCCCCTTTGTCTTATCTCCACATCCTCTATTGTTGTTCTGCATACAGGCGATTCCAGACTTTAGGACATCGATGCCCCCAGTCAAGTACGATGAGCCTGCTCATCAAGTGAGATGCTTCATCACTGACTAGCAGAAAAAGGACAAGGATAGGGTGAGAAGAAGAAGAAGAATCCTAAGCATCAAGCGCTTGAGCAGCGTCGAGCGAATTAAAGGCGCGATGAGCTTCTCAAGGAGGAGACCCCTTGGCGGAAGAGAAGGAGGAGGATGACGGGGATGATGATGATGTCGAGTCACAGTACGATGCCCTGTTGCTTGATCCCCCTTGAGCTGACCGTCTTTTTTCACTGGAGGGGGTTGAGGATGGACCATCATCGGGCGCGGCCTCGGTGCCCATCTAGGGTCGTGTGGCGAGGGCCCCGGAGCAGCCCCGGGAGAGGAGGACGGCTGGTTCCTTGACCCAGGAGGGGTCGACTTCATGACACACATGTGGGAGGACGCCGCAAGCCCCATCGAGGGGCAAGTCCAGCACACCACTGCCCCGCACTAGGTCCTCGACGCTCGGCGCGAAGACACAGGGTTAGCTGGCCTCACAGAAGGAGAGGGCACCGGGTACATCGTAGGCCACAGCTCTGGGCAGCTCCGATCCCGGCAAGGGCTTGTCGAGAGGGGGTCTTAGAAGCCCCGAGTGCGTCGAAGGTGCGCACACGGGCGCCTGTCATTCCAGTTGGGTAAGTTTTCTTACCTTGCGTGTTTAATTTCTCCCTCTGCTATTTTCAGGGTGCTTAGCAATTTTTTCCCTTTGCGTGTTCAGGCTCGAGCGTCCAACGGAGGAGGCCACCCCCACACCTGCCAAGCGGCTAAAGGCCGAGGTCACCGCGATGATGGCGGCGTCGGAAGGAGTTGCCGCCCGGGCTCCCGATCGACGATGGAGGCTGCTTGGCTCGCGGATGCCCAGGCCACCATGGCTCAGGGCAAGCAGCTGGGCGCTGCCTCTATTGCGGGTTCGAGTGCCCTGGGGGCCATGACGGGTGGCGACATCATCCAAGATCGGGAGCGGGTCGAGGCACACCTCAGAACTACTGAGCTCGAGGGCGCCGCTGGTGGTCTCATAACTGGGTTGTCGAAGGAGGTCCCGGTGGTCATCGAGGACAAAGGGGCCGAACCCTCTGCTCGTGATGTGGAGGGGGTGGTGGATCGCCCCTGAGAGGTAGGAACAGAGCTCCCGTAGTGACAGGAGCAGCTGTGGGAGCCATGGCCACAGGGGCTACAGTAGTAGGAGGAGCGGTAGCAGCAAGAGCAGCTGCTGAAGCAGCAGCAAGATGAGCTACAGGTCTCGAGCCAGCCACAACAACAGGAGGAGCCATAGCAGTAGGGGGAGCCGTCATCCTTAAGCATGCCACCGCAGCAGCTGGAGGAGCCGGCGCCCTCGAACCTGCCATAGAAGGAGAGGCAGGATGAGGTGGTGGTCTCAAGCCCATCGCAGTAGCAGCATCAGGAGGAGATGGTGGAGGTCCTACTAAACACGGGGCAGGAAGATGGGTGGCCGGAGCCACTTGTTTCAAGTCCACCAAAAGATTTGGCGGTCGAGGATGTCTTGCTAGAGGTGGGGCGGATGATGGGGCATTCGATCCCGTAGGCGATTCTGTTAGAGGCGTTGATGGCGTGGGAGGTTGCGATGGCGCTGCTCCCTTGCCCGCTGAAAGCTGGGACATCAGCCACCCGAGGGTTCTTGTATGGCCCTGGCTCGGCGGTCGTTCCCTCCTCTGGTTCCCCTGTCGATCGGGGGAAGTGAAAGGAGAAGGACGCTGAGTCATCAAGGGTCAAGGGGGAGTCAGTGTTCCCCACTCTGGCTGTGTGGTACATCGTTCCGACGGCTCGGTTGAGCTAGTGGATAGCATCACGATGGCCGTACGTGATCGGACGGCGAAAGAGCTCCTTCACTGGGGCGAGGAGTTTCTCCGGCTCTGGGACCACACGAACCTCGATGAGCTCCTGTTCGAGATGAATGACCCTGCAGAGGTTGAGGGCTGGGAGCACATCAAGGAGTTCCATGCCTGTATGCAACATTTCTTGTGGACGGTCATCGACGTTGCCGCCGACGACCTACTCAAGGCCTTCCAGGTAATGGTCTTCTTCTGTGATTTTGAGGTTGGGTCAATTTCTACGTCATGCCTGACTCTCGCTCGCATTTTTTGATTCCAGGATTTGAGAGGGCGCTTCCAGACCAAGTCGCAATTCATCCGCATGATGAAGGGTGGATGGGAGCAGGTCCCTGTGCTTCGTGCCGAGCTTGAGGTAGCTCAAGCTGAGGTGGCAAAGGCGAAGGAGGACGCGGCCAAAGCCAGGGAGGAGGTGACTATCGATGAAACCCGTCGGCAGTTTACCACCGGATACTGTGGGGATATGACCCCCATATACCCTCACGGCTATACTTGGGCCACACCTTTAAAGATGGTCCATCCCAAGATGCAGACGTGCGGCACACGATGTGCACCGCACAGATTAGTAATAGTACCAAATAGTCTATTCTACTTGTAACTCTGTCCCTTTGGCATATATATGGAGGGGCAGAGGTCCTTAGACAGGGGAGGTCATCCGATCTACCATATCACCACAATCTCATACCCAATCAAATGCAATATATAGAGCACAGGATGTAGGGTTTTACGCCACGCTGCCGGCCTGAACCTGTATAAATCTTGTGTCTTGTGTCTTGTGTCTCTGTAACCATCTGGTTCTCAATCACATGCACCCCTTTTGATCAATATACCATCTTAGGTCTACCCCTATATGGACCGCCGATGATATCTCATCGACAGTTGGCGCGCTAGGTAGGGGGTGCACGCTGATCATCTGGTGAACCAGATGGATATTTTCTTCATCAACGTCATCCATGACAACTCTACTTCCTGCGATAGACGTTCTTCATCAACATCGTCCATGGCGAATCGGTGATGAGCCGGCTTCCTGCGGTGGACATCTTTCATCGTTGGCGCGTTCACCGACCACCGGCGTAGCGACGACCACCAGAACCATGGAAGCGGTGCAGCCTACTTGCGCACCAATGTTATCGACCACCTTGCCGATTAGTCTGCTCCGGCAACTCATTGACAAATTCCTTGGCGGATCAATCCATATCGATCTATCGAGGATGGCTTCAACATTGTTCATCACCGTCAGCACAGATGTACGTGCTATACCGACTACTCGGGAAGCCCAGATCCAATCTGGCCGCGGACCAACCATCACTCGAGCAACCAACACCTTCGTTGTGAGTCATCATCATCAACTTAGTCATGCGCGCATGCTGTGCATGGTGGTCGTGTGGTTCGCTTCGGGATGACCACGACTCTATCCGACCACGGTCCGGCTGATGTATCCGAGTATGACTCTGTACTCTCGGGTAATCATGACGGATCTGCTGTGACTACAAGGGCATATACATCTACGGGACATGCAATCTAACTGTCTGACTCGCATGCGTCACATATGGAGTAGTGTCCAACAACAGCTGATCTGCTTTTCATGCAAAGCTAAGTCCTTATACCTTATTTATTTTCTAATCTAATATCCTATACAATATATTATGATATAATACGTATGCGGATATCTACATATATATGCTTGGTTATTTCAGCAGGAATCATCCCGTATCATGCCTCAACGGCGACACGAGTTTCATTTGCTGCACGTGCTACTGGAGCTTGATGGATTCGGCGCACACAAGCTGCCACTGAGTCATCGAGTCATCAAACGAGCCACGATGAGCCATGTCCATCTGGTCACCCATGACAACAACACGTCTCCAAAGACAAGCTAAGTTTATTTGAGAAATTACTAAAATTCTTTGTTATCTTGTCCTTGTTACAGCTTTGCATCCGTGCACCGATCTGTTATACATGCGCCCTGCATAAGTCACAATTGAACTTTGTTTCTTGCCCGCCGAGAACGGCTCGACAAGGCACTGCCTCGATCCTCTTACGATGTGTTACAGCTCTGTGCTACATGGCACTAGGAGATTCGACAGTCGCTCTCTAATGGTACTAGGTACCTAGGGATCCTGGCGGTCCTACGCTGTTCACTAGCGCATCCTTATGTCACCTAACAGAGTTAGCTCACTTCGAGGGTGGGAGCAAAACTTAATTGTTGACATTTTTTCTATGACAACATGCGTACTTAAAAATACATCAAACTGTTGATTTTCTTTACAGAGATCAATTATTTGTACATCATGTACTATCGCTCTTCATGTTTATTTTTTGGGGACAAGGTTCGGTTGCCGAGCACACTCTGTACGCTCGGGGACTGGATCAAGGATCAGCCCCCAGGTGGTCATGCCACCTGGCACTCAGACTTAACATGCAACCAGTTGGTCCAACTGCTCATCGCCATGGCTCGGTGTCACGCACTGCACAGCCTCATCTCCAGCCATGCTGCTCGAGGACTCATCATCATCACCTTGGTTCGGTGCTGCGCACTACACAGCCTTGTCTCCGACCTCGTGCTGCTCAGGGACTCATCATTGTCGCCTCAGCTCGGTGCCATGCATCACACAACCTTGTCTCCAACCTCGCACTGCTCAAGGACTTGTCATCGTCGCCTTGGCTCGGTGTCACGCACCACATGGACTCGGCTCCATGCCATGTGCCACACAGCATGTGCTCCATCCAGGACTTACCTGGGGACTGCACATTTGACTTGCCACCTAGAGTTGTCTACGGAACAGTGGTTCTCGGTGTCCCTCGACCCGATAGAGCCTGAGCTCTATTTCCTAAGCAGAAGGTCGTAGGTTCATACCTGAGATTTTGCATCAACTCATCATTTGGCACTGACTACAGACCAGTTAGTGTTGTGCTCAGTTTTTTCTTAAAAGCTCAATGCAACATGTTCCATCTTCCATCAAGCTTGGGGACTACATGGGCCCACATCACCTCATGGTGACTGGGCCTATCCTTTCTTGGATTGTTCGCGTTAGCATTTCAGTGATCTCTGTATCACGTGTTAACATGGGCCCACGTCCTAGAGACATGAAAAGTTTTTTATTTTTCTTAGAGCACCACGCATCTTTCGATAGACCACCTTCCTTGATAGAAGCCATGGTCGGGAGCAGACTTACGAACTCCTCGGGATGAAGCTGGTCGGCACTACATGGTTAGCATCATCACTGGTCAGGACTACGTCGACTATATCTTTGCTGGTCGGCACTACGTAGTCATCATCTTTGCTGGTCGGCACTACGTGGTCAGCATCTTCACTGGTCACCACTACGTGGTTAGCATCGTCGCTGGTCGGGACTATGTAGACTACATCTTTGTTGGTCAGCACTACATGGTCAGCATCTTCACTGGTCGGCACCACATTGTCTGCATCTTCACTACTCAACACAGGACAAGATGGCGACTCCCTCAAGATACATGGTGCTCAGGGACTAGCTGTGGGGATATGACCCCCATATACCCTCACGGCTATACTTGGGCCGCACCTGTAAAGATGGTCTAGTCCAAGATGAAGACGTGCGGCACACAACGTGCAACACATAGATTAGTAATAGTACCAAATAGGCTATTCTACTTGTAACTCTATCCCTTCGGCATATATAAGGAGGAGCAGAGGTCCTTAGACAGGGGAGGTCATCCGATCTACCAGATTGCCATGATCTCATACCCAATCAATGCAATATACAGAGCACATGACGTAGGGTTTTATGCCACGCTGGTGGCCTGAACCTGTATAAATCTACTACCCCGAGGTAGTAGATTGCGGTGAGGGCACGCTAAGATCTGTAATCTAGATGTGAGACGCAAGACAAACAACTAGGACAATGAGGGTTTATCCAGGTTCAGGCCACTCGGAAGCGTAATACCCTACGTCCTGCGTCTCTGCTGCTGTATTGATGAGTACCAGAGTACAAGAGATCCGACCAGATGAGATCAAATCCGATGAAAGAGAAAAGGTCCTATTCTAGGGGGTCCTTGCCCTCCTTATATAGTGGGGGGGCCAAGGTTACATATCCTAGGTTTCCCCTATGGTCAGTTATATTGCACCGTATCCTTGGAGTACACGAACAGATCTAACCGACTAAGACTCCTTGCATGTCAAGTAGCCTTCAATGCTCATGCGGCCCACCGACCTAGGTGGTAGTAGACCATGAGCTCTGCCTTGTCATCCGGCCCACCGATCAGGATGATGATGGACTAGCCTTCGTCTTCTGGTCTGGGCCATCTTGTGCCGAGCAGCCCAAAGTCTAGTCGCGAGGGTATATGGAGTCATACCCCCACAGCTAGCCCCCGAGCACCATGTATCTTGAGGGGGTCGTCATCTTGACCTGTAATGTGTAGTGAAGATGCAGACCATGTAGAACTGACCAGTGAAGATGCTGACCATGTAGAACCGACCCGTAAAGATGCTGACCACGTAGCGCTAACCAGCGAAGATGCTGACCACATGACACCGACTAGTACTGATGCTGACCAGTTAGCACTGTCATGGCTTCTCCCGAGCAGTTCGTAAGTCTGCTCCCGACCACCACTCTCGTTAAGGAAGGCGACCTGTCAAAAGATGCTTGGTGTTCCAAGAAAAAGAAAAATATTTCCACGTCCTGAGACATGGGCCCATGTTAACATGTGACACGAAGTATCACTAGGATGCTAACATGAACAATCCGTAGAGGCAAAGGTACTGAACCTAGAATAAAGAATGAGCCCAAGTCACCGCAATTTGACATGGGCCCACATAGTCCCCAAGCTCGATAGAAGATAGGATATGTTGTATTGAGCTTTTTAAGGAAAAAGTCAAAAACAGCATCAACTAGTCAAGGCCAGTGTTGAAGGAAATGCCAATCAGAGAAAGCACATGGAAGAATAAAAAATCCACGGCCCATACCCGCACTCGGGGAGCAGCACGGCCCACCAGGGTGGAAAAGGCCGTGTCCACATGAGTCAATTGGGTCCAACCCTAGAAGTCAAAGCGACATCATCCGGTTAGTATAAATAGCAAGTGCCGCCAGGGGAATCGGTTCCGCACCGCATTCATCTCTACTACCACTCTCTCCACCTTCTCAAGCATTTCATATTCCTGTGCCCAAGCAACTGTTGTCATTCCCAATCCACCGTAGTGAAACCACCCACCGCCATGAGGCAATCAAGTGAAGCTACGCATTCGCACCGCTACCGCCTTCTGCTCACCCACTCAACCCATGACCCTCAAAGGAGATGGCGAGGAAGGGAGCCAAGAAGGCGAGGAAGGCGATCGGATCTGACGCACCGGTGCCGCAATGGTAGCAGTCAACCTCCACACGGGAGTGGCTACAGGCACTCACCGACGAGGGCCCCGCTGCTGCCATATGAGATGGAGGCGTGGCGTGAGCCACGAGGTGAGGATTCCTCCCGTCCCCAAGATGGGGAGTTTGTAGTTTTTGAGGACATGGTCATCCGGGGATTAGGAGTGCCCATGAATGGATTCCTCCGGGACCTGTGCATTTACTGGATGATTTCCATTTGCAATCTGGACCCGAACTCCATCTGGCCATTTCTATTTTTATTGCCTTCTATGAGATGTTCCTGGGGATCAACCCCCACTTCAATCTATTCCGCCACTTCTTTCTGTTAAGGAAGAAGAGGGCTAAATCTAGGGGTCCTAGATTGGGGGCGGGTGCTATGTGCATCTTCAGGATGGAATGAAGACGCACTGGCTAGGAAGCCGACACTAGTCAGCCACCAAGGGATGGAATACGTGCTGGTTTTATATGAGCCAGGATGTGGAAGGGAGAAGGGTGCCCTCTGACGTCACGCAGGTGCCGGAGTGCAATCCATGGTGATCGGAGCAGCTAACTCTAGATGAGATGTACCAGGTGAACGAGTTGCTAACCCTGATTGACAACATGGTTGTCAACGGAGCACTGGTGGCAACGACATGGTTGACACGCCGGGTTTAGCCATGTAAGGAGTGGGTGAACCACATGTATGAGTATGCTGGCCAGGTGAAACCTGCAGGGGAGATCCAAGAGAGGCCAACACCTAAAGTGGTAAACCGGCGTATGTCCTTGCTTTTTGAGAAGTTTGACCCGAGCACCAGCTACCCAGAAACTCATGCACTGCCATACAGCCTTACCCGACCACCACCAGAGGTAAGCCGACCAATTTATACTTTGATTTGATTAGTATGCACTGGTATGTGATGACGTCTGTATAACCTGAATTGTCTGACTATCACATATTGCTTGGATAGGACCGAAAGGTGTTCTTTTGCACTGTGTCAGTGGAGCCATGGCCTCAAGGTGATGCACAGGCCTACCAGCGTAGGAGTGAGGAGACCGATACAGGGCAAGAGACGACTAGCATCTCTAGCCCAGATGACGATGAAGTCCCTACTGCTCAGGCGAGGCGCCGAGCAGCGGGTAAGGGGTCCATGGCGGAGGCCGCCAAGGCGAAAAGGCCCTCAACTCTGTTGTCCAAGGGTAAATTGAACCTGGACGACAGAGCACAGGGTGGTGACACCTCCAGCCGGAACTGCTTCATCACCGGGGCACCAAGAGACGGCGAGGGAGCCAACTTCTCCGGTGCGCCACATCGGGACAAGTGGAACGAGCAAGGCATCGGGCCGAGTCCCTAGGCACGGCAGTGGGGTGTCAGGCGGGACCCCAGGTGCTTGAGGCAGGGGAGCAGCCCCATGGTTCAGAGGAGGGCTACGGCGGTCAGCCAGGTAAGTACTAATGAGTTTGTATATCTCGCATGTTCTTGATTTTGTACTTGTTGTGAAGAAAACATGTCTGTGACTTTATAACCGTGCTCCACCGTCGACAACACCAACTCCACCCCCCAGTTAGACCTCAGTGCCGACTGCCAAGCAGGCATCGGGCGGTAGCATGGCACAGTCCACGGAGCAAGGGGAGGCGAGAAGCAGCACCACAGCACCTACTCGGCCGACCCCAACATCGACTCCTCAACCGGAGAGGCAGGTGGTGCCCTTCTGGTCGGTCACCATCGCAACGGGTCATCTGCTGAGGCACACGCCAGCCCAGATAGGGCCGAGCATGCCAGCACCACCTAAAGAAGTCGAGGAGGTGCCACGGGAGCCGAAGACGCCGTGCCCCAACTTGCCCATGCAGCGCGTCTTTACATCACAAGCTGGGGGAGGATAGCTTTGTGTCAGATGAAGAGCTTTTGGATGATGACATTGACATAAGCATCCAGGATGTTTTGGAGGTGTTGTACGACAGGATCAAGGTAAAACCTGACCATGATTTTCTTGCCTGTTTTGAGCCCGGTGTTTAGCCACAAACTTGTTAATCAACCCATGCATGGTGTATACAGTCACTGTAGGAGACCAACACTCAGTGGGGCAGGACCATAGAATGGTTTGCAATGACCTAGGAGGAATGCAAAACCCTCCGGGATGCCAATGCCGAACTGGAGGCACAGGCCTAGGTCTATCGTAAGCGTGAGGTCCAGCGAGAGGAAGAACTTGTCGCTCTGCGCAGCAAGGTGGAAGCCATGGAATAGGCCAACGAGAGTGAGTAGACCTCTCTTACGCATTCCACATTGATCGTTGCTGCACATTTATGGGCGCTTTTTGTAGCCATGGCTTGGGGGCTGGCCGATCTATTGGAGCAGAAGGAGGCTGCTGAGAAGCAGGCCGAGGCAGACAAGGCACAAATCACTGAGCTGACTGGTACGTAGAACAATGTAGGATTGTTGTGTGTAATCTGCCGCATACTGGACAGCCCAGGATATGCTGACCACCTTGCTTTGTTGTTATAGGCCTGTGGGAACGTGACTTGGCCCAGTTCCAGGTGCTCGAGGACTCCATCGCCGTCCTCCAAGGAAAGATGCAAGCCATGACTGACTATATCAAGCCCGTATTAAGGGCCATCTTTTTAGGAGAGGAGCACCCTGTGGACCCTGTAGGCAAAGAAGTTGTTGTTGCTGACAAGTGCCAGAGGATGTGGCTGGCACTACCGGAGTTCGTCGCGGGCGCTGGGCGCTATGTGGCCGCCACCGTGCCTGCCGTGTGGTCCGTGCCAACTACCAAAATGTGGAGTTGGTGACCATCGAGCGCGAAAGCCCGCCTGAGGTTCCTGATGAAGAAGCCAAAGAGCTTCAGGCCTCGTCTGGCCCAACTCACACCGCCATCATTGAAGATATGATGCTGATCGATGATCCTGTAGGAGCTGGTGGTGGTTAGTAGGCAATAAAAAATGTATTTATGTAAAAACATTGTTTGTAAGTTGTGTCGAGCACCGAGTGCTCGTAAACTTCTAGCCTATTGATGTAGACAAGCAGACATGTTTGAGCAGGTGATAAACATTTTGTCATTTTTACTTTTTAGATGCATATTTATGCATAGTTCGTTTTTTCAAAACAATGTCGTCGATTAAGTTTTTCTCCCACCCTCGAAGCGAGCTAACTCTGTCAGGTAACTATGATGCACTAGTGAACAACGTAGGACCGCCAGGATCACTATGTACCTAGCACCGTTAGAGAGCGACTGCTAGAATCTCCTAGTGCCATGTAGTGTGGGGCTGTAACACATTGTAAGAGTTTTCTGGACAGTGCCTTGTCAAGCCGTTCTCGTTGGGCAGAAAACAAAGTTTAATCGAGACTTATGTAGAGTGCATGTAAGACAGATGTGTGCACGAATGTAGAACTATGACAGGGAAAGAGAACAATAAAGGAAACTATATTAAATATCTGAATAACAAAGATCTGAATACAAATCTTATTCTATGGATAGAAGCGTATGAGGTAATCGATGTGCCATGAGTTGGACTCCTCGACACCCTTCATCGTCTCCAACCGATAGGAGGTCGGGCATGTGACAGCCTTGATCCTAAATGGCCCTTCCCATCTGGATGATAACTTATGCTGACCATCTGTGTTCTGGATTCATCGCAACACCATGTTGTCGACTATGAACAGCCTGCCTTTGACATTGCAGTTATAGTAACGATGCACTAAAGCTAGTACTTAGCTGTCTGAGCATAGGACTCAAGCGCTATCTCCTCTTTGGTGATGATGTCAACTTCTCTAGCTTCGTTGGAGGCTTCTTTGTTGTAATGCTGGACACGTGGTGAAAAGAGTGCGACCTCGGCCAGTAGGACAGCCTCGGATACAAACACCAGAAATACAGGGAAACTCCAGTGTTATGACTGGGCTGGGTACATAGTCCCCAGACCACGGCTGGTAATTCCTTGAGCCACCGACTAGGTTCAAGGTCTTTGTCATCCCGGTATACCTGTTTGCGTAGGGCATCAAGGATCATACCATTAGCTCACTCCACCTGTCCATTTGCTTGAGGACGAGCGATGGATACGTATTTGACTTTGATGTCGTTATCATCACAAAAGTCAAAAAATTCATCGCTGGTGAACTATGAGCCTAAATCGGTGATGATGGTTGTCAGTGTTTCGACCCCGGGGGTCAACACCAACGAGTAAATTCTTAATTGCGTGCTCCCTTAATCCGGTGGGTGATGCAAGAAGGACACAACAATTTATCCTGGTTCGGTTAAAGAAGGCCCTACGTCCAGCGGGGGGGGAGGATAGTTCGTGTTATCTTGCACCGAAGCGCTAGTACAGGGGTGAATACAAGCGAGTGTGAGAAGTGAGGGCTTGAGCTCGAGGGTTTCGGGCGCTTAGCTCTCTACACTATCTCACAGTGTTGTTCTGTGATCTAAGCTTTAGCATATGAGGCTCTCGGATCCCTTCGATGTTGGATCCCCTGTCCCAAGCCCTAGCACCTCCTTTTATAGGCGAAGGAGAGGCACAGGAGTACATATTTTTAGTTCTAACATGGTCGGTGACGTATGACGTTGATGCCGATCATGTCGGTGCCGCTGTAGAGGCGTAAATCGATATGGGAAGCCCTGCGGGCGTCGCGTCGATAGTTGTTGAAGTGTTGACCAAAGTTGTTGAAGTCCCACTCGAGGGTTGGTGTGACGGCGTCGAGGCCTTGGGTCGAGGCTCATCGGATAAGGTCAGATCTTGGGATATGCAGGGAATATGCATCTCGAGGGGGTACCGAATGGGGCACAGTGCTTGGTATGGCGTGGCAGTGAGGTACGATCCACGGGATTCCTGGGTACGGGCGGTAAAAGTAGGATTTGACTGCCATACCCGCAGCTGTTTCGATAACTGTGGCCATAGGGTTAGGCGAGAGTAGGTAAAATGCATTGAATGTGCTGGATTCATACTGGGAGTAGGTAGCTGAGGGTTTTTACCATGCTCGAGGGCTGCCCATTCGCACGGGTGAAGTGTCATCCTCAAGGCCGGCCCGTTCGCCCGGGCAAAGTTCTATCCTCGAGGGGTCGCCCGAGTCGCACCCTCGAGAGTACAGTCTCGGTCCGTACAGTGGTCCGTCGAGGAGGTTGTGGCTTTGGGCTGTCGACGCCCGTTCGTGTGCTGGTCTAGCATGCTTTAGTTTGTGGATTTCCGAGCGGTAATGAGGGATGTCGCTGGAGGGTTCGCGTTGCTGACTTCAGGGATCCACCCAGTTAAATGGGGGCTTAGGGTACCCCTTTCCTAGGTAACCGACAGTAGCCCCCGAGCCTCTGCGCGAGTGCTGGCACTCGGGCTGGGGGTCAGGAACCGGGAGCGAAGCGTGGCTCAGATTTTTCCGTGGGGGGGCGCGTGAGCGTTACCCGCGGGGGTAGCCCCCGAGGCCTCAGAGGAGTCGGAGGACTCCTTCGAGGGCTTTATTTGCCTTAGGTCAGGGGTGCTCGTCCAGTCAGGTGTGGACCTGAACTGGAGTCGTGGTTCTTTGTCGAGGGGTACGTAGGAACGTCGAGCCCCCAGGGGATTTTTGACCCTCTTTCGTCGAGGGGTACCGGGCACGGTTGAGCCTCTGAGCCACGTGCGGCCGGGGCGTTGCCGGCCTCGGCGTTCATCTTACGAGTCCTTTCGATCGGACGTGAGGCAAGAAGCGTCAGACTACCCTCGATAGGGCAAGCCTCGAAGTTCTCAGTGAGCTGGTAACGGGAAAATCCAAGTGAGAGCCTGTTCCTCGTTCGATAGAGGTTGGCAGGAGGCCCGGAAGTGGTCTCATTATAGCAAAATGCAATGGACCTACGGATACCGATTCCATTCGATAGGTCTCGGTGGCTCGATGCCTCCTTCGGGGGGATTCCATAAAAGTCCTAGCATTTCACCTTGATGTGTCTAAAGGGGTCTCGAGGGTTCATTCTCGAGCGGGGCCTCGTGTTGGCTCCCCTTGGTCACCCCTGACTCGGGTGCTCGAGGGCGGCTGTCGAACCCTGGTCGAGGGCCAGCCTTCGCTCCCTCGAGGCTTGTTGTGGGGCCGGAGCCCGTTTACCTTCTCCTGGAGGAATCCGCTGATAAGTCACATTTGTTTTTGTTACCATCGGATGCATCTTTTGAGGAGGAAGGTTAAACGGTGCAGTGGTGGAGATCGTGGTGGGCCTGAGCAATGGCTAATTGCCTGAGGTGTGACACATGTATCCGGCCAAGAATCGAGGGGGAACGGTTAGGTAAATGCATTAACTGCGGGGAGTTACATTTTTCTTCCGACGGCTTCTGCCCATTGCTCTTCCTAGGTATAAGATCAGAGGGGACAGGCGTTGTTCACCCCTACCTTTGCCACATTGCCTTCACCACCACTAGTGTTCCCGAGTCCCTGCTTTCCTGCGCGCGAGGGTAGGAACTTAGAGCAAGAAATCATGATTGGGAACCTTCCCGGTCGACTGTTCGCCAAGGAGTTTCATGTTGTTGCCATCGCCGCCACATCCACCGATCAGATTAGTGCTGCTGCCATAGCCATGGTCCCCATCCTCCAGCCTGTCAAGCCCTGGCGCCCATCGACCGTGACGCGACAGAGGTTGAACGAGCTGGTGAGAGAAGGACTTCTCTGCCCCATCACCGGTTTGACTTGGCCAGAGTGGATCGCACCACCAAGGAGTCACCTGGAGCCAAGCTTGCCTGAGGGCTACGTGGTGAGCTTCCTCAAGTACCACCGGCACGGGCTCGGAGCACCCCCGAGTGAGTTCATGCGGGGGCTGACGAACTTCTACGGCATTGTGCTCCAACATTTCTCCCCCAATGCCATCTCCAATGCCGCCATCTTCACGGCCGTCTACGAGGGCTACTTGGGGATGGCGCCACACTGGGAGCTGTGGCTCCACCCCTACAAGGGGGAGTGGTTCGCCTCTCCAGTGGGACCAGGCGTGAGGTGGGTCGTCAGAGCAGGCTGCCTCAACTTCGTGTTGAAGACCGGCAAATCGGAGGTCCCGCGTGAATACATCCCCACCGGGCTGATGTCCAATCACTCCCGGTGGGACGAGCAGTGGTTCTACCTCTGCAACGACGGAGGCTACCTCCGACCGTACACCAGGCGGCTCATCATCGAGCGGCCATTCAACTGGCTGCACGGTGTGACGGGGGACCTCCAACCTCGACTTCGACCCCTCATCGCCGCTATGAAGACCCTTCAAGAGGCGGGCCTAATGGCGGGTGTGGTGGTCTCGGCCTTCCTTCATCGACGGGTGCTCCCCTTGATGGAGCGCCCACTACGGTTGGACGAGATGCTTCCCGTGGTTGTGCCCGAGGTGCTCGAGAGATGCCAGATGTCCGTCGAGGGGATGTCCACCACGGAGGTCATAGCGTGGGTGAAGGGGATGGTGGTGGGTTCGTTTAGGGTAGAGAATGTTAACCGCCTCCCCATGCGGCCGGAGGAGGGGTGCCTCGACCTGGTGAGTGCCTTGACCCACGCCTTTCGTGTTTACATTTTGTCCCTTTTTTCCTTACCCTTGTCCTTACAGCTGAGTGTTTTCGTGCAGGGGGAATTGACTATCGAAGATCGAGGCCCCCATTGAGGGAGGATGCTCTCGACCGTCAGGTGAGACGCTTCACCGCCCAGCAGGAAAAGAAGCACAAGGATGAAGAGATGAAGAAAAAGGACAAGAAGCTCTGGGAGCGCGCAAAGCGCAAGAAGCGCCGTGCGGAGCAGAGGTGTGACGGGCTCTCGGAGGAGGAGTCTACCTCAGAGGATGAGGGAGATGAAGATGATGATGATGATGATGATGTCGAAGGGGTGGTGGGGCGTCTCGAGCCCCTTCTGTCTGGGCCCTCCCGTACTAACCATCTTCCGGTACAGGAGGATGCATCGGAGCAGCGCACCCCTCAGCCGGCGACATCAGCCTCAGAGCACCGGCGAGGAAAAAGGATAGCCGACCCCTCGACTTAGGGGGGTTCTCCCTCCTCCCGTCGTACTCATGGCGGAACCCTGCCCACTTTGACCTGGGAAACCCGGTCCTGGTCATTGATGCGGGCGAAGCAGTGCCAAGCCTAGGAGACTCTGTCAGAGCAGGGAGGCACGGTGACCCCACCGACAGCCCCCAGCAGCCTTAGCCCTCGGAAGAGCTCAGCTTCAAGTGGGGCCTCGAGATCTGCTGGTGACTCAAGGGGGACCCGAAAGGCCTCTATCCCCTTTGGGTAAGTGTTGTCGATTTAAGTCTCTTCTCTCTGCTTTCCCATTCTATGGTTCATTAAGTTCTCTACTATCTTGCTTCCCGTCCAGGCCAAAACACCGTATCGAGGAGGCGACCCTTGCGTCGGCTAAGTGGCTCAAGGTGGACGTGGCCATGAAGATGAGGGCCCCGGTCATAGGTGCGACATCAAGGCCCTTGGCACCATGGGAGGTGAAGTGGTTATCCTCAGCCCTCGGGGCTATGGCTCATGGTAGGCTGACGGGTTCTACATTTGCTGCAGGGTTGAGTGACTCGGGGACCGCGATGGGTTGTGACTCTGAGCCAGGGAAGACACAGGAGGGAAGGAGCGCCTCCTCGATGTCGACATCTGTGGTCCCCGAGCTCGGCCCGGCACCAGGGAGCGGAATCCCGACGTCGGGAGCTCCTGACCTGGGCCAACCCGAGGCTTCCATTTCCATGCTAGAGGCGGGAGTCCCTGAGGGCCACGAGCTGGGAATGGAGGTAGCCCCCATCAACCTTGAGGGTGAGGAGGCCGTCAAGGGTGAGGAGGTCATTGCACCTCCCACCTCGACGGGGGAGCGGAAGTCGTGGCCGGCGGGGCTACAAGAGCTAGAGAGCCAGCGAAAGCAGGAGCAAGAGGTCCTGTAGGAAGAGGAGCTGCCGCAGATGTAGCAGGAGGAGAAGAAGGAGCCGCAGGAGCGACAGGAGGAGGTGGAGCTGACCAGGGGCTGACCCCCCGCATCAGCAGGAGCAGCAGACGCCGCAGGGGGAAAAAACGTTGCTGGACTTGCCGGCGCAGGAGCTGCCCCAACCGTTGGAGGTGGGGGAGTTCTCAGGACTCCTAAAATAGTGGGTGTCCGTGATCACCCTCAACAAGCTGCTACAAGAAGCAGCACTAAAACCCTCGACGCAGCTCGGGTAGGAGACCTCGGCACCAAGCCCGCCGGCAGACGTGTCGATGGTGGACCTGCCGGTGCCACAGGACGTGGGATTGGAGGAAGCGATGGCCTTGTCCCCTCTGCCACCTCAGGAGGCGCCTGAGCTAGCGTCGAGCTAGCCACTGCAGCCATCAGCCACGCCGTCAGAGGAGCCAGCGATTTCTGGTCCACAGGCGAAGCGGTCAGAGGAGACGGCGTCTTCCATCGCATTGGGGGCTCCTGGCCCGTTGAGGAGGAGGTCGACGCCCGACCCTGGGCTGGGAGGCACCAGCGCCGCATTAGAGTTCCCCACCTCAGTTGAGTTAGCAGAGCACCACGGCACCCCACGCGATGTGGTGGAGGAGATCGAGTCCTTGGTGTGAACCAAGGTCAATACGCTCTTCTCTCATTGGGGCAAGGAGCGTGTCTTGCTCCAAGAGCTCGGTGACTCCAGTGCTCCCAGGATCGAGATGGATGACTCAGAGGAGGTCGAGTGCTGGGAGGGCGTGGAGCAGTCCCAGGCGTGGCTACAACATTTCCTCAAGCTGGGTGTTGAGCTTGTTGGGGATCTCGACCAGAGTCTCGTGGTAAGTCCTTATTTAGATCATGTACGGTTTTTGGCTTTTCCTATATGGATCGCCTTAACCCTCGATTTCCCATTTCCAGGACTTGCGAAGGCATTCCCACTTCAAGTCATACTTCCTCCATGAAATGCATAACAGCCGGGAGGAAGTGCTTCGCCAACTTGAGGCTGGTCGCTTTGCACAGAGCAGGGTGGCTGAGGTCAAGGAGGAATTGAAGCAGGCCAAGGATGAGGCCGCCAAGGCCAAGGAGGAGGCCGCCCGGGCGAGGGAGGACACCTGGGCAGCTCGAGGTAAAGCTGCCCGAGCCAAGGAGGAGCTCAAGCAGGCCAAGGAGGAGGCTGATGCGGCCAAGGGTGAGGTGAAGAAGGCCAAGAGCGAGGGCACTCATGCCCAAGAGCACGTCAAGTTGCTCGCGAAGGAGGCTCGAGACTCCGTGGAGCGTATCCACTTGCTCGAGGCCAATCTGGCTGAAGTCTCCATGGCGCGTGACACCCTCTCCGGGCCAAGCCGATAGCCTAGAGACCAAGCTCAAGGCGATGAAGGCTACCCTTCAAGAGAAGGAGCAAGCCATCATCTTGGCTGGCGGTGCCCTCGAGACCCTCCGGTGCGAGAAGACCGAGGTGACCCAAGCCTTCAAGGAGGCGCAGCGGGAGCGGGACGAGGTTCGGGTGGAGCGCGACACTGTGCTGGGGGACTGCAGCGCCCTCGAGACCCGCTATGCCAGTAAGTTCCTTGGTGAGCTTCTGCCTATTCCTTCCCATATGACTTGCTTAACCCTTGTTTTGTCTTTCAGGCCTGGAGGTCAAGCTGCTTTCCACTCAGGTAGCCACCAAGCCACTACAGGAGAGCCTCGAGGTGGAGAGGGCACTTCTCAGCAGGTTCTAGGTTGCCATCAATAGGCTCTCCACATCCTGGGAGGTTGGGCCCATCGAGGAGGCCGAAGAAGATGTCCCGGGAGCCGCGCTCGTCAACCGGCTCTACTACCTTGACTCCACCCTTCGGGATCGCGTGCGGGAGGTGCTCCACACCGGCGTGAAGCGCGCGCTGGCGGTGGTTTCCTCCGGCTTCATCTTCGACATGGATGTCTTTGGCCAAGGCTTTGTCCCCGACATCTCGAAGACCGATGCCAAGAACGAGGAGTGGTGCCGGGGGCTGATCCGGGATGCCGAGAGGCTTCGTCCTCGACATCTCGAAGACTGATGCCAAGAATGAAGATGAAGGGTACACCGTCAAGGAGGGCGGCGACGAAGATGGCGAAGCGGGCCTGTAGGGCAAAACTGGGCGAAGTTGCCCGTGTAAATAAGTTAATTTTTGTAACATATATTCAGTATGGCCTCGGGGGCCTTTAAAACATCTATGCATCTATCGTAATGCATTTGGATATTTCAAGTTCGAGCCTTCTCTGCTTTCTTTCGCCTAGACTTTGCTTTTTTGACTAAGTGTTCGACGCGTGCTCGTATCCCTTGAGGGGGACGAGTGGAGGTACCATAGCCCAGAGGCGTAGGAGAGCTCCCGACTCGACAGCCCTCGACCCTTAGGGAATTCGAGGCATTTTCTTCTTAGTTGCGAAGCACGTCGAAGCGAAGGAAAGAAGAGACGCTCGAGCTTCGATCATCTGACCTTTTCTTTTTGACTAAGTGTTGGACGCATGCTCATATCCCTCGAGGGGGGAAGTGAGTGGAGGTGCCGTAGCCCTGGGGTGTAGGAAAGGTCCCGGCTTGACAGCCCTCATCGACCTCGAGGGAGTTCGAGGCATTTTCTACTTAGTTACAAAGCAAAAGGAGACACTCGATTTTTTTGAAAAATCATTCGTATTTTTAGGAACTTAGGGGGTTCCCCCCTATTAACCCCCGAGGGAGGCTCAACTCTGGCGAGACAGGGTCGAGGCTACCTCTTGCGTGTATAATAATAAGTTTGAACTTATAATCGAAAGTACTTCTTATATTTGTCATGCAAAAATGTACGAAACATGCGAGAATGTACAAGGGCATCGTTGCCCTAGGGGTAGAAATGACATAGCTGTTCGATGTTCCATGCATTGGTGAGGGTTTTGCCCTTGTTGTTTGCCAGCTTGTACGTTCTGGGCTTCAGCACCTCAGCTACGGTGTATGGACCTTCCCATGCTGGAGTCAGCTTGTGACGCCCCTTGTTGGTCTGTCGTTGACGTAGGACAAGGTCTCCAACTTGGAAGTCCCTCGAGCGCACGTGTTTGTCGTGGTAGCGTCGAAGTTTCTGCTGATACCTTGCGGAGTGAATCAGCGTCATGTCTCGATCTTCCTCAAGCTGGTCGATGGCATTTGCGAGGGCTTCTTCATTGGTTTGCTCGTTATAGGTCTTTAGTCGAGGGGAACCATACTCGAGATCAGTGGGGAGGATGGCCTCGGACCCATAGACCAAGAAGAATGGTGTGAACCCTATGGCTTGACTAGGTGTTGTCCTTAAGCTCCATAGGACCGAAGGCAGCTCCGCGGTCCATTTCTTTCCGTGCTTGTTAAGGCGATTGAAGATTCTCGGCTAGAGGCCCTGCAAAATCATGCCATTGGCGCGCTTGACCTGGTCGTTAGTTTGAGGATGAGCAACCGTGGACCAGTTCACATGGATGTGATGGTGATCGCAGAAATCCAAGAACTTCTTGCCAGTGAACTATGTGCCATTGTCAGTGATGATGACGTTCGGGACCCTGAAGCGATGGATGATGTCGGTGAAGAACTCGACCGCCCGCTCGGAGCGGATGTTGCCGATAAGCCTGGCCTCGATCCACTTGGTAAACTTGTCGACAGCAATGAGTAGGTGCATGTATCCCTTGGTTGTTCTCTTGAGAGGCCCCATGATGTCGAGCCCCCAGACCGTGAACGGCTAGGTGACGGGGATCATCTGTAGGGCATGAGCTGGGAGGTGCGTCTACTTGGTGTAGAATTGACACCCCTTGCACGAGCAGACAATCGTCGAAAATGGCAGTTGGCCAGTAGAAACCCTATTGGAAGGCACTGCCAACGAGGGTTCTCGGCGCCGCGTGGTGGACGCAAGCCCCAAGTGTATGTCCTCGGGGAGCCTCCTGCCTTCTTCGATAGTGATGCAGCGCTGAAGGATACCCGATGGGCTTCGCCTGTAGAGTTCCTTGCCAACACCGTAGATGACATAGGACTTGGCCCGTTGTGTAATTTGGTGAGCCTCGGTCTGGTCTTTCGAGAGTTCCCCTCGAATGAGGCAGTCGAGGAAAGGGACTTGCCAATCCAGTGGTGGGCTCGACGGAGGAGGTGTCCCCTCGATCTCCATGACCTCGGCCCCGATCGAGGGGGCCTCGATCGAGGCAAGGGGTTCGAGTGTCGAGGGCGCGGTGCCATCCCTCGAGCCCAAGTCAATGAAGGGCTCGAAGAGGTCTCTCGAGAATACGTTCGGAGGGACAGTACCTCAAGTTGATGCGATCTTTGCGAGCTCGTCCGCAGCTTTGTTGTAGCGTCAAGCAATATGATTGAGCTCGAGGCCATGGAACTTGTCTTCCAGTTTGCGCACTTCTTTGCAGTAGGCTTCCATCTTGGCGTCATGGCAGCTCGAGGCCTTCATCACTTGGTCGATGATGAGTTGCGAGTCACCTCGAACGTCTAGGAGTCGGACCCTGAGTTCGAGGGCAATACGCAACCTGTTGACAAGAGCCTCATACTCCGCGACATTATTGGAGGCGGCAAAGTGGATGCGAATGATGTAGTGCATGTGGACTCCGAGGGGTGAGATGAAGAGCATGCCTGTGCCTGCTCCTGTCTTCATGAGCGACCCGTCGAAGTACATCATCCACAGCTCAGCTTGGATTAGAACTGGCGGCAACTGGGTGTCGGTCCACTCAGCGATGAAATCTACTAGCGCTTGAGATTTGATGGCCTTCCGTGGTGCGTAGGTGATGGTCTCACCCATAAGCTCGACTGACCACTTAGCAATTCTTCCAGCAGCCTCCCGGTTTTGGATGATCTCCCCCAAGGGGAAAGAAGACACTATGATAACCGGGTGGCTGAGGAAGTAATGCTGAAGCTTGTGACGCGTAGGGATGATGGCGTAGAGCAGCTTTTGCACCTGCGGGTAGCGGATCTTGGTTTTCAAAAGCACTTCACTGACGAAGTAGACCGGCCGCTGGACGGGCAAGGCATGCCCTTCCTCTTGCCTCTCGACCACTATGGCCGCGCTTACCACCTGAGTGGTCGCAGCGACGTAGAGGAGGAGGGGCTCAGGCGGTTCAGTCAACATTGCTGATCGAGGAGGAATGAGGACCAGGGCGGAAGTCAGCATGCTCTTGAGTTTGTCGAGGGCCTCCTCGGCCTTCGCAGTCCATACGAAGCGTTCGGATTTTTTCAAGAGGAGGTACAAGGGCAGGGCCTTTTCCCCCAATCGTGAGATGAAATGGCTGAGAGCCACGAGGTAGCCCATGACCTTCTGTACGCCCTTGAGATCTCAAATCGGACCCATTCGTGTGATGGCTATGACCTTCTCGGGGTTGGCCTCGATCCCGTGCCGGGAGACGACGTATCCGAGGAGCATGCCCCGAGGCACTCCAAAGACACATTTCTCAGGGTTGAGTTTTATGTTCTTGACTCGAAGGCATCCGAATGTGATTTCAAGGTCGTGGATGAGGTTGTCAACTTTCTTGGATTTGACCATGATGTCATCGACATAGGCCTCGACTGCGTTGCCTATGTGTTCGCCGAAGACATGGAGCATGCATCGCTAATACGTCGCCCCGGCATTTCGAAGGCTGAAGGGCATGGTCACGTAGCAGTACATGCCGAAAGGTGTGATGAAAGAAGTCATGACTAGTCGGACTCTTTCATCTTTATTTGGTGGTAGACGGAATAAGCATCAAGGAATGAGAGGGTTTCGCATCCCGCAGTAGAGTCAACAATCTAATCAATGCGTGGTAAAGGACATGGAACTTTGGGACATGCTTTGTTTAAACTAGTATAGTCAACACACATTTGCATTTTTCCATTCTTTTTCTTAACTAACATGGGATTAGCTAACCATTTGGGGTGATGAACCTCCTTAATGAATCCAGCCGCCAAAAGCCTGTGTACCTCCTCGCTGATGATTCTGCGCTTCTCCTCGTCGAAGCGGTGCAAGCGTAGCTTCACCGGTCTAGACCTGTCTTGAATCTCCAAGGCGTGCTCGGCAACTTCCCTCGGTATGCCCGGCATGTCCGAAGGAATCCACGCAAACATATCGACGTTCACGCAGAGAAAGTCGACGAGCACTGCTTCCTATTTGCTCCTGAGGTTGGCACCAATCATCAGCACCCTCTTGCCGGAGCAGCTCGGGTCGAAGGGGATTTTCTTGGTGTCTTGCGCTGGCTCAAAGCTGCCGGCATGACGCTTAGGTTCAGGCACCTCGTTGGCGAGGCGCTCGAGGTTCGAGGCTATCATCGCATTTTGCTCAATGGCCTCTTCGTACTCGACGTATTCGACGTCATAGTTATACGCGTGCTCGTAGGAGGAGCCGATGGTGATGACGCCTCTGGGTTCTGGCATCTTGAGCTTGAGGTAGGTGCAGTTGGGGATCGCCATGAATTGCGCGTAGCCCGGTCGGCCGATGATGGCGTGATAGGTTCCATGAAACTCGACCACCTCGAAGGTGAGGGTTCTTTCCTAAAGTTGGCGGGGGTGCCAAAGCAGACGGGAAGGTCGATGTGGACGATGGGAAGAGCCTTCTTCCCTGGTACGACGCCATGGAAGCCCCCGACGCTGGGTTGGAGTCGGCACCTCTTGACCCCCACAAGGTCGAGGGTTTCGAGGTAGATTATGTTCAAGCTACTGTCACCGTCCATGAGGACCTTCGAGAGGCAGGTGTTGACGATGATTGGGTCGACGACGAGCGGATAGGCCCCGGGGTTGGGGACGCGATCCGGATGGTCGTCACGGTCGAACATGATGGGTGCATCGGACTAGTCAAGGTAGTGTGGTGTCATGACTTGGATGGAGAAGACTTTTCGATGCTCCCTCTTGCGCTGCCGAGGCATGAGCTGGGTCGAGGGGGCTCCGTAGATCATGTAGCAGTCGTGGACTTCGGGGAATTTTCCATCTTCCCGTTTTCTCCCTCATTGTCGCGCTGGTCTTTCTTGTTATCACCCTTCTTGATGCCCAGTTGCTCGAAGTGCTTTCGAAGCATGCAGTAGTCCTTGAGTTTGTGTTTCACCCCGTCCTTGTGATAAGGGAAGGGCTCCTCGAGCATCTTGTCGAAGATGGCCCCTTCGGGGGGACCTCGAGGTTTTTTGCATTCGGCTGCTGCGACGAGATCGTTGTCTGCAACCTCATGCTTGCCTTGCTGATCCTTCTTCTTGTTGTTGTTCTTCTTCGAACCTTTGTTTGAGCCCTCGGCATCGACTGTCGGTGCCTTTCTCTTGTCTTTTTCGTCATCAAAGATGGCTCCGACCGCCTCCTCGCCAGCCGTGTAGTTGGCGACCACATCCATGAGCTCGTCAATGGTGTTGGGGCGGTTGTGCCCCAACTCGTGAACTAGGTCCTTGTAGGTCGTACCTGCAACAAACGCTAGAATTATGTCGAGATCAGAGATGTGGGGGAGTTCGGTTCGAAGCTTGGAGAAACATCGAGCGAAGTCATGCAGAGACTCCCCTGGTTTCTGCTTGCAGTTGTGCAGTTCCCAGGAGTTTCTAGGATGCACATAGGTGCCCTTGAAGTACCCCTTGAAGATCCGGACCAGGTCGACCCAGTCGTGAATCTGGTCAGGGAGAAGCTCCTTGAGCCACCTACGCACGGTGTCGGATAGGAACAGGGGAAAGTGATGGATGATCGCACGGTCATCACATGCCCCGCCTGCCTGACAAGCCAGTCAAAAATCGGCAAGCCAGAGCTCCGGTTTGGTTTTGTCGTTGTACTTGACGATGCTCGTGGGGGGTCAAAACTTGTCGGGCAGCTGGGTGTTGCGGATCGTCTCGCTGAAAAATCGGGGACCCAGTGGTTCCGGGGCCCGTCGGTCTTCATCGCTGTTGTGACATCCCTCACGATGGGCGCTGTACCCTCGATCCTCAGTGTCCTTGTGTTTGCGCTTGCGGTTCTCGATGATATCAAGGCGCGTGTCAGTGGGGTGCGGTTGTCGATGATACGATCTCGGGCTAGTGTCTTCTTCGCTCGGGCGGCCGCCTCTAGATCGACCGAGCCCTCCCTTTCGGGCCGAGAGGGCTTGTCCTGTGGTTTAGAAGCTGCCCCTCGATGCCTCGAGGCTGAGCTCTTGGCTTGCTAAACAGTAGCAACTTAGAGGAGACCCTTGATCACGCATTGTACCCGTCGAGCATGCGAGTTGGATGGCGCGGGCATATTGCGAAGAAGCATAGCCGCCACGACAA
The DNA here is from genome assembly GCA_023333625.1 of Bothriochloa decipiens. Lineage (NCBI taxonomy): Eukaryota > Viridiplantae > Streptophyta > Magnoliopsida > Poales > Poaceae > Bothriochloa > Bothriochloa decipiens. The sequence goes on from CM041641.1 coordinate 7,905,950, forward strand.
CGTTCTGGCCTGCTCGAGGGTACCGGTGATGGGATGTTTGGGTGCCCTGCCCTCATTGATCTGCCAGTTGACCTCTCGAGCCCTGGCTCAGGCTCTTCTGCCGGGTGGTGGTCGCTCCTGCTCGAGGGTTCGCTCGAGCTGGCGCAGTCGTTCCTGGTCATCGGTGAGTTTAGCCTGCAACTCCCGAATTTGTGCCAGCTGTGTGTCTTGCTTATCAGGACAGGGGCATGCCTTTTGGGGTGTGACTAGTTATCGAACCTCTGCTCTGGGGGGAGCCCCTCCCGCCGCAGCGACAGCCGCGTCGGTCATCGGATCGACAGTGTCCTTACTGGAGGCAATGTCACTGTCGATGTGGAGACACTCGCGGGTAGGGTCCCAATGGTCAGAGCTAGTGTGGCAGAACCTCCTAAATCATATGGCCCACACGCATGATTATTGTCTAAACAGACTCCAAATAACCATGACTGTGTTCCATACGACTTAAAAAGTCTGTCGGGTAAATCCCGAATCATCCACGATTCTCCGAGCAGGATCAATCGTTGTAGAGAGACATTGCAGTATTACAACAATTTCATAAAAATAAAATACCACGGAGTAAAACAGCGGAAGACTTACACTAACATACATTTACAAACTCTGAGTTTCAAAATATTTACAATGATAAGTTTAAGTTATACAAACCATAATAGTAGTGGAGTAGCAGTAGATTACAATATTACACAAAAGCTCTGCCCATGAGCTTAACATCTTTATTCGTCGTCGCTTTCCTCGACGACTGTCATGCAGCAGGATGCATAACACTCCTGCCCATGCAGCTCACCTGCAACAAGGGTTCAACAAACCCTGAGTACAACAGTACTCAACAAGACTGACCCGACGAAAAAGAAGGGTAGAGACTTAAGAGATGCAGGCTAGAGGGACAAGGTACGGTTTGTAGAAGATAAGAAATTTTGCGTAAAAAGCTTTATATAAAGAGATGTTACTTGGGCTAACTCCCATTATCAATCAACTTCATTATTGAACCTTAAATTTTGTTCAAGTTGTTACTACGATGATGAACAACGATCGAGTCTTCTTCTCCGAGAAGCAACGGCGATTCGAATCCATTTTCATACCCAGCTGGGACCTAGGTGACTGAGCATACCGGAGACTTTAACTCCGAAGCACCCCAGGTGCACCGATATACCAGGATAACAACCTCAGCCGTATATCACCACATGATACACGTGAGCTCTGCGGCCCAGCGTACCGAGATACATGGGAACTTAAACCCCACAGTAAAACACACTATGACAGCAGATGGGATTCTCTGACCCCACGCTAGGTCAATTCATGGCATACACGGCTCCAACCATCCGTATACCACTTCATGCATGTGGATTTCTAAATTCTCGATATCATCCAGTTCACCAACGGACGGGACCTAGGGCATCAACAGACGAGAACACTACAGAGGGACTCCATTCCCAGTGCAAGTTCGCCGTCCGGACTCGATTTATTACTAATATCAAGATTCCAACAAGAAACCAATCTCATCTTTTTCATTCTTTTGCCTTTGAATAATTAAATAAATAAGCAGGGCTAAGCATAACTACTTATCTTCCAAGTAGGTAACAAGGATTAAGGGAATAAGACAGGTAATGCAATTGGTGGGTTTTCACTCAACTCCTATTACTAAATGCAACATATCAGAGCTGAAGCGGTAAAACTTTTATAAATAGAATAGGGTTTAAATGTATCCGGGGCTTGCCTTGATGTTCGGGGTAGAAGTTTTCAAACTCTGGATCAACTCCTGATTCTTGAATCTGCTCGTCCTTCGGATCTGAGGGATTCGTTAACTCTCCGTTAACGGAAACTATTTGCTAATTAATATGCTTTACATGATGGAATAGTAAACATGATGCTCGATGGATGCATGATCAGATTAAAGGATCGAGTACAACTTTTCTTCACGATAAAGCTGCAAGCTAACAAAACTTCGCTCATATAACTCATTAGGGTTAACTACGCCATTTTTATAATTAATTAAACACATAAATTAACGTTAATTAGGCCCTAATGACATGATTAAGCTAAGCGCAAACAATTAGTTAAAGTGCCAAAGGTCATTAGGGTTAATGGCCTAAGGTCATCAATCAATCCCAAGTCACACAATTCCTATAATGATTAAGTTCAACTAAAGGGGTTAATTAATTATTTAAAAGCATTAAATAAAGGCATAAAAATTAAAGTTGTCAAATTAAGCCCAAAATTTTATTTTATATAGCTCTTAGCCTAATTAGATGGCAAAACAAATTTCAGAATTAAAAGCCAATTATTTTAATTATTAAAAATCATTGAAGGTCCATTTTTCAATTAAAAGGGCTAATTTTAACATATGTAAAAAGTACTCAATTTTGGCATTTTATATTTTTCCTAGGTAGATGTCATCATGAGGAACATTCACAAAAGTTTTCAGAATTTTTGGAGCTATATATGATTTACTATGAATTTTCAAAGAAAATAGCATTTAAATCATTTTCTGAAAATGGAAAAAGAAAAATCGGCACAGTAACCCCGCGCTGACCGACGGCCGCGTGGCCGTTGACCGCCGATTCCTCGCCGTCGGTGAGGTCTCCGGCGACATGGTCTGGTCCATCAGACTCGGCACAACACGGGGAGTCCAACGAGCTAGCTAACGACGCTCGAGGGCCTGCAGGCTAAGGCATGCCGGGCTAACTCACGGACGGGCTATGACGGCTCGAAGCCAAGGCTTGCTCGAGGACTATCGAGCGGATAGGTACTGTACACTCGAGGGTACAATTCGGGCATCCTCTCGAAGACGGAACTTTCCTCGGGCGAATGAACCAGCCTCGAAGACGAAATTTCTCCCAGCGAACGAGCCTCCCCTCGAGGATGGAACTCCGCCCGACGAACGAGCCTCCCCTCGAGAACAGTGCACCCCTCGACTCGACCCCTTCGAGAACAGTGCAACCCTCGACTACCCCTCGAGAACAATGCACCCCTCGAGTCGACCCCTTCGAGAACAGTGCAACCCTCGACTACCCCTCGAGAACA